>OX336893.1:13758112-14356198 GCA_946959425.1 Argyrosomus regius
GAGTGCTGATAATGATGGTGACGAATCAGAGTACTGGCCATACCGCATTCATGCAAAGTTGACTGCCTTGCATTATCCAGCTGCACCGTGCTGTGGAGAAGGTGAAATTATTTGTTAAAAAATTGTATGGCGTTAAAGGGATCATTCTCACTTGTTATGTTATCTTTGAATTCACCTAGATCAAGTGTCGATAAATGTTTCCTTCGTAATACATCCAAGTCTCCTTGTAACATCTTTTATTAAGAGTAAACCAGTTTCTCCATTATTTCCATCACAATTAGATTATGAAAGGCCTAGATTTATGCTGTGCTTAAAGGTAGAGTATGCAGAATTTTCAAAAAAACAACATATGGACCTGTACAAACATAAATCCTCTCAATCATCACGGCATTGTTTTGATGTGTGGCCGGTCTCCTTCTGGGCGGCAACCAGTGTCTATAAAAAGAGATTAACATAAAGCCTTCTATTGTTAAATTAATGCATGGTCAACTGTGCAATCATTTATCACTATTTATCCTTGACAAGACTAGTATCTGATCACAAGGGTAGATTAGTAGGCCAGCAAAGAAGTTGATGAGTCCATGTCAAGTACAACCACTAGTAGACTACCTGAAAGAAAGTAGGTGAGAGTAGAGTAGAGTAGGTGAACCATGCCTTTTTGTTGATGAAATACTTCAGATACAGTGCTACATCATATGACAAAACACCTTCAAAGATGTCATGGCCTAGGCAAGCTGGCAAACCTGGCTGACAGACATTAAAGTATTTCCAACTGTTGAATACTGACTTGCACTTCCTCCTTCCACATCTGGGGTGTCTTCAGTCTGGAGGCGCTCGACAGCTGCGTCGTAATTCTCAGTGGTGCGCTCTGGTCCACACAGATTAGGATCGTCACCTTGAAATTGAGATCGGGTTATTAGGCAGTACCTACAAAAATACTGTGTGCATCCTCTGACTGGACATGTCACAGCACGTCCTTCCACAATATGCTCCCTCAAGTGAGCTATCAGATCTTTTGTATCGTGACACTGGCACTCACACATCGCCATTGCGCATTTAAAATCACTAACAGCCGTCCTGACAGTAATGGGAGTAGGAGCAGATACACTATGCCTCCGGAAAAAGGCCCTTAAACGCTCCATATCTGTAAAATGTCTGCTTGCAACCGGCTCCAGTGCACTTAAATAAACAACGTGGTTCATTTCTATGGAGTTTGCAATAAAGCACATAACCCCTCAAAGTCTTAACCGACCTGCTACAGAAGTTACAGCTAAACATTTTTCTAGCATTAGCAACGTTAGCTGTAGCTAGCGACTTCTCAGAGCCCTTAAGTGACTCTTCTATTCTGCAAAAAGCAGATAGCGACACGTCCAGCAACTTTAGAGGTATAGCTACCTGAATTCCTCTGCTTGAAAGTCAACGAATAAGAGCTAATGTGGCTCTGCGGCTAGCTAACGTTAATCGGACAGTCTCAATGAGCTGTGAATGTGCTTACCTGAAGAAGAGACTCTGCTCCTGTGGGCGCGAAGAAATGGTGGTGAACTGAAATTCAAAATTTCTAGCTTCCGTTAACTCTGCGGTCATCTCTCTGTCTCTCTCTCTGTCTCTGTCTCTGTCTCTCTATCTATCTGTCTGTCTGTCTCTCTCTGTCTCTCTATCTATCTATCTATCTGTCTGTCTTTCTGTCGTTCTCTGTCGTTCTCTGTCTCTCTCCTCAATTCAATAAAGCTTTATTGACACGGAACAACAACAACACTTTTTGCATCGGCCCGAACAATGCCCCTTAACTGTGATATAATAAGCACATACCACGGCCTGTCCTGATGTATTGCTTAAATATACCATCTTTTTAACATTCTACTTTCTATAGAAATGATGGTATGATTTAATGGTTGTGTACCGTAAATTTAAACGTAAACACCAGCAAAATCTGTAATTCAGACAGAATGATACTGTCAATTTTAGGGTAATTGCACGCTTGTGACATTACGGTATTTTACCGTGAATTTTGCAAACTTTTTATAACACTCACAGTAAAATTCCGTATTTTCTACTTAGTAAAAATTTTAGACCGTAAAATTTAAAGTTATTTACTGTTTCTTGATTTACAGTAATTCTATGTATTTACTACAGTGATATACTATTTTTGATTTTATGGTATTGTACTGTTGCTATTTGACAGTTTTTTACTGTAATTTCTATGGACATTTTTTACAGTGTAGCTGAAGGCTCCTTCACGGGTTAATGGAAACCCTGAGGGGCCCATATCAATGAGGGCTTAGCTTGTCCCCACCATTAGCAGCTGTGCTAACCTCAGCACACTGTCAGCTCAATAGTAAAAGGTTAAGACCATGAGACATTGCCAAATGACTGAAGGTCCCATAGGTCCTTAGTCTAGAATGGAAACGTGCAGCAATGAGCATAATCATGGTGTTTTGAATGCAGTTTGTGCAAATATGCATTGAATTATAATGAGGCTGATTTCATTCTCTGATGATTAGTTAAAACTCCTGAATCAGCTTGTAACAGCGAGAATGTTCCATACATGCATTTTTACAGTGTGCAAGCTGTGTGTTTGCATATTCGTGTATATGTTTGCAGCCTGATTCAGATGTTGGTGTGTTCTTGTCTGTATCTTAGCCCTATTCAAGAGGAAATAATACATTTTGAATAGCCAGGCATACTAACAGGGTGACAACGACATAAAAGTGTCATAAAAAAAAGGAGAAATACGTTTGATTTGTACACGAACCTGTCGTGGTCCCGGCCGACCCCCCAAACACGGATGCTACTGATTGGCTGAGAGTGGAGCAGGCTGCGATCGTCTGGGTCAACCAGGGTCAACATGCGATCCTGAAGCACTAACAGCATCCCCTTCCCCTGTGAGACCACAAACCATGGGATTGCACTGTGATTCAAAAATCTACAAATTTTCTATTAATATTTGTATTATTGTTAACCATTACCAACGGTCTGCTCACACACATGGTTGCCTTTGGTTGAATGTATGCAACTCAGAGATGCAACGTGTGATAAGGTGTTGTGCTTTGCTCACAGGCCAAAAAGTTGGGAACCTCTCCACTCTAATAAATACTGTGTATTGTGTATGTCTCTGCTGACATGCTGACCTCTCCCCAGACGCCGGCTGAGTCTCGTATATCCCTCCTGCAGTAGGACAGCTGTCTGATACAGTGGTGGACAGCCACGCTGCTCCTCCCCTCACACAGGTCCTGTTCGGCCATCTCCACCCAGCCCAGAGACCGCACAGGAAATGACTGAAAATAACACACACATTTGATTTGTCAAACTTGTAAGGATTCACAAACTTCCTATCCTTAATAATCTCCATCCTTAAATGATGTTTTGGTTTTAATTTAAACTCAAGAGTTGATTATTTTTAGTTTAGTCTTGTTTTGTGCTATATTTGTTCAACATAATAACTGCTAAATGATTATAGTGAAGAAACATAAGCGGTCAGATGATTAGATGGGTTATAAACAACCCAAAGCTTAACCATATGATCAAAAAACGCCATTTCATCTAAAATCCTTTGTTGAACAGGCAAACTATGTGTGTAAATAATTACGGCAAGACAGTTAGATGTAAAGTTGAACCAACTAAAAACTATATAGAACAATGATGAAGAAACAGTAATAACATAATGTAATAACATAATGTAATAATTTTACAGGTTATTTTCATTACTCTTTTTCACATAAATTTGACAAATCTGTTTAAAAACTGTCTGATCCTCTAATTACTCATCGTTTTTGCTTAGTCAGTAGATTGAGTGTGTGTGTGTGTGTGTGTGTGTGTAGTATATGTAGACTGTCTCAGGGCAGCAGTTACCATACTCTGTCCTGTCTTTCCTTCAAACTCTTTCTCTTTCTCTACCACAAAGAGGAAAACCTGTAACAGTGTCAAGCAAACGTGCACTACAGCACACACATACATAATCACACATCATCTCTCTCTCTGACCATATTATTCTCTTTTGATTTCTTCCTCATTAAACTTTCACACATCCTGAGATCAGATATGGATTCCCACACCTCTCCCCTGTGTTTTTTGGGTTCCCCTGATGTATCAATGGAGTAGCTCCACTTGAATCTGAATTAGTAAAGCATGTAGAAGTCTTATTTTCTGTCCTTCATGATTTAAGTTGAAAAATATTCTGACTAAACAAGAAAATGTACTTGGTATTTTTGGTGTTGGAACATAAGATATGATGCCATTACTTTGTACTTTTTATTACACAAAAGTAAGCATGCAACATTTAACTAATGTTGGTTGAATTAATGTCTTTTGCAGTAGTGGTGAATTTTGTTTACTACCAACTGACCACTTCCATCCAACTCCCCAATTTTCTTTCTTTGTTGTGAGTCCAGATGATATGCCTGTCTGAGAAAAGATTACACTCTCTGCCTGTCTCTTTCCAAACCTATCCTGAGATGTTTTCCCTTTTCATTTTTTCAGCTCATTCATTTACCCGCTCCTACTTTAAATGTGATCATCCCGCACATCTGCTAGTTGAGCCTCTCTATATGCTATTCTTCCAGAAACACCTAATTTGGCTGTAAACACGTTCAACACAGCTCAATTCACAAAGTAACCACTGAGTGGCACTGCAACATACGGAGAGAGCAAGAGAGTGCGAGACAGAGAGAGAGTGGCAAGGATGCCGGTAAGCAGGTTCATTACGTCATTGCAAACAAACCTGATGACCTCTCTTCATAAAAAAAAAAACAAAACGTGATTTGCTGAAAGGCTGATATTTTGTTCAACAAATAAAGTCAGACTTACTTAATAACAGACAAATATATTCTCATCAAATGTTATAAATGTTGCCAAACAGTTATAGATGGTAGTCTGTGCTACTCAGTACTTATAGTATCTGAATATGATTTGAATTAATGCCTGGAGTCTGGAATAGTACCTACCTACAGTAAATCAAATGGTTTCTCTCTGCATTACGTGATAAAGTGATTGGAAACAAATTTGTCCTGACTGGTGTCCATGAGCAAAACAAACAACAAAAAGGGACACCTGTCTGCTTCATTGTCCGTGGCCACATTGTTATTTCATACACAAATATTAAGGATGTTGTTGTTATGATCTTACCATTGCCTCCGGATCGGAGAAGGTATTGTTGAGGTCCACTGTCTCCAGCTGGGCTGGGGGGCTGTAGAGAAACATCAGATGTAACAAAAATGGTCAGAGTAAAGTCATATTGCACAAGCCAGTACATGAAAAAACATGATGTCTTAGACTTTGCTAAACAAGTTGGAAAAGCTAGATTTTTGATATAAATATAGATGGATAAGTCTCTTCCATAGAGTATGTCTGTGTGTATTACTTGAGTTTAAGTGAAGCATAGCGGAGGGTAGCCCCTTCAAACGCCTTCAGACTGGGATCTGGATAGACTGGATAGTCCTTCAGCTCCTGGAGTAAAACAGACAGATATTCAGAAAGAGAGATATTAGAGGTAGGTAGGTGATGTTACCACCTTATTTGATCTACTTGCTTTGTAATAACTGAAGAGGACAATATTCATTTTAACTTAATATGAGAAACATTGATCTGTGTTGAATATGCACTTCAGACTGACCTGGACAGAAATTACTGTGTGCTCATTTAAATTTAATGAATGCAGCAGGAAAACAGAAATATATATTTAGAACACCATCAAGCTTTTAGGGGAAAATGCAGACATAAATCAGCCGTGCAAAGTTTTACTCTGATGAACCAAAGGTAATAAGCTGACCAGTAATAGAAGGTTTTGAATATATCTCATCCTATCCAACATATATAACAATAAAGGATGAAATAAAGTGTTTTCCTTGACATTTAAAAGCACACACAACATTCCAATTGAGATCAATAAAACCATTAGAAAGATATCATAAAATGTATTTGGATGTTTATAGAGCAAGGGGCAAATTCAACAAGTCAACATCCAAATAAATGTGACTCACGTTGGCTGCGCAGGTGGTGATATTGAGATTTGGTCCAGAAGAGGTGACATCATTGGAGGGGGTGGATGAGGAGGCGGAGGAGGGGGAGGAGCCAGAGGGTGAGGGGACTGGCTCCACCGAGCTGTCAGATATCAGACTGCTGGGGCGCTGTGGAAGACAGAGGGGTAAAGACAGAGAGAGATGCAGCATGAGAGAAACACAGGGTCAGGCAGAGGATGGTGGGTTCATCATTGGTTGTCCAATATGTAATATGTTGGACTAAGATTGTATTGTATGCCAGTTAAACCTGTTTAATTTGTGTTTTTGCATGACACTACTTCAATATAACCTTTTTAAAGTTTTTAATAACTGTTTGATTTTGAAACAATCTGAACTCAAGGTCCACTAGCTTTTTCAGAGCTTTCAGTCATATCTCAGCATTCTTCAGCCGATAGAGTTTTCATGAGACTGTTAGATGTCGTGACATGAGGTTGTTTTGTCAAACTACTATTGTTAAGATTGAGACTGATATGCTTTAGATTTTAGATTCTTCAGAATAACTGCATTTTGATTTGATGACATCTTTGCACACTCTTATCATTCTCTTAGACAGTGAGCTTCATGGCATAGTCACCCAAAATGTTTTTTCCAACACTCTTGAAGGAGTTTGCATATATGCTGAGCACTTGTTGCCTGTTTTTCCTTCACTTTCTGGTCCAACTCATCCCAAACCATCTCAATTGGATCAAGGTCAGGTTATGTGGAGGCCAAGTCACCTAATTCAATGCTCTGTCACTCTTCTTCCTGGTCAAATAGCTCTTACCTAGCCTGAAGGTGTTTTTTGGGTCATTGTACTGGTAGAAAAATAAATTATGGTCCCACTGAGCAACAAACAACAATAAACTGCTAACAGTGACACCAGCAAAGCACGACCACAACATCACATCTCCTCCTCCATGCTTCACAGTGGGAACCACACATGCAGATACGATCCATTCACTTTCTCTGAATCTCACAAAGACACAGCAGTTGGAACCAAGAATCTTAACTTTGACTGATCAGACCAAAGTACAGATTTCCAATACTCTTCTTCTTGTTGGTCTCCCTCAACAGTGGTTTCTTTGAAGCAATCTGACATTGAGGCCTGATCCGTGCAGTCTGCTCCAAGTTCATGTTGAGTTGTGTCTGCTACTTGAACTCTGTGATGCATTTACTGTATGTGGGCTCTAATCTGAGCTGTTGTTAACTGGCAACTTCTTAGGCTGGTAACTGTATCATCTGCAGCAGAGGTATCTCTTGATCTTTCTTTCCTAAGGTGGCCAGTCTCAACCATAACGGTTTCTCTTTACTTAGTAGAGTTGTTTGTCATAATATGGACTATCTTCTGCAAGAGGTATGTAGAGCTTTGCAGCGCTAAGTCACACACCAACACATAGCCAACTATTTCACTGATTTTGGAGAAAGTGGATGATATTTTATAGAGAAAATGTTTTCTAGTTTTCCCTCCGATGTCCTCCGACTGCTCCACCTCATCTCTGTGATTTACAGTTTCCTGATGGACAGTTAAGTAAAGGGCTGTGAACTATAACTGCTGTTAGTTAATGCTGGCACAGCTTGTTAGGCGGGCTGCCCAGACTGTGAGCTCAGAGCACTGGGAGGTGTCAGTGTTTGTACCACAGGTGTTTTGGACCACCAGGAAGAGGAGGTTTTCAGGCCATGGGAGAAAGCTGACAGGCAGCGGAGCTGGTGTTGTGCCAGAACTGGAGTTGGACAAGCAGGCAATGTAACTGGGCTCTCTGGACATAATGACTAAGGCGAAAAGACAAAAGAGGTTTTTGCTGGAGGAAGCTAAGAAGAGAAAAAGGAGAGTGACCGAGCAAGAGCA
The DNA here is from genome assembly GCA_946959425.1 of Argyrosomus regius. NCBI lineage: Eukaryota > Metazoa > Chordata > Actinopteri > Sciaenidae > Argyrosomus > Argyrosomus regius. Next base: position 13,765,952 of record OX336893.1, read on the forward strand.
GCTGAACAAGAGTAAATCTGGGACAGACTTTTAGTTATTGGTGAAAGCTTTGTGAAATAATAGGCTGAAAGACAGACACCGAGCTGGGCTTCTTGCTGTTGGGCTAGTAAGTAACATTAGCTGGCTGCTGTCTTGTGTTGTTACACCTGCTTGATGTTTGGCTGTTATCTGTTTTTTTCATCATAAGAAATATAATCATAACAAACACACATTTACAGTGCAACTGTACAACTGTACTCTGAAACTGGAGGTGCTAAATCTCTAAATGTTGCTTTAATTGAAAACCCTTCTAGGTCCTACTTTCTATCTCATGAAACTGATTAAATCTAAAATATAAAACATACTTTGATTTATTTTCTGTTTACCACATAATTCCATGTGTGTATCTTCATAGTTTAGATATCTTCAGTGTTAATCTACATTGTAGAAAGTAACAAAAATAAAGACAAACCATTGAGAATGAGATGGTCTGTCCAAACTTGGAAAACGTGTGCTTCCTCACAGAATGGTGTGTGAGGATGTGTAGCTAAATCTAAATTTAAATATATATAAATAATAGACTTCTGTCTGATGAAAAACAGATGTTCACCATTTCTTAAAGCATCTTTATATAAATTGTTTTATATAAACCGTTTGATTGCTCTATTATCTATAGTACTATTATCATTGGTATTCAGCAGAATAAAATAATAAAAATAAGAAGAAATTATTATGCTGACATGAACAACCTTCGACTTATATGAAAAACACTACTGCTCCTGTACCAATCTGGGCTTTTTTTAAAGTTTAGTAAAATTAAATTTTAAAATTTTAATTTAATTTTAATTTAAATTAATGTTTGACCATGAGGTGTGTTCAGTCTGCGGGTCCTCTCACCTCGTTGGGTGGCTTGAGGGCGTCCTGCGTTTCCTGTTGTGGGTCATGCTCCGTGTCTGGCTCAATGGGTGAGGTGTGCTGGTTGCCAGAGGCAACAGGTCGGTCGTATTGTGTGGTGCCGGTAGGGACATGCCAGAAATAAACCTCAGATGAGTCTGAGATCTCCCGCCAGCCTGGGGGCAGGTCCCCATCACCCCATACATCTGCTGATGGATGACAGTGATACACAAACACATATTGCAAATATGAGTGTATCACACAAACACGTGCATATCCATGCCTGCACACAGACGGGCTCTGCAAAAAAAACGCATATGATCATGATATATGCACATACAAAAGGTTACACACACACACATACAGGGGATGGACATGGTAAATTTCAGAGATGGTCAGCCTGTCCCTACTTAGTTTCCGTTGTCATAGCAACTCCGGGGCTCATCCCCTGTAGCAGGACCCATAGGGCATCTTCCTCCTTCCTCTCTCATCTGGTTTTCTTTTTCCCTGTCTGCCTTCTTATATTTTTCTCCATCTCACTTATGTTGTCTAACTACTGCTAGACATACATACATCCTAGACAATCATGGCTTACTTAATCTAGCTCGGATTTTTCTCTTTCTGTTTTTCCTTCCTATTTCACACCCTGCTATCTGCAGTATCATATCCTTCTGTCTAATCACTCTCTGCACCATAAGGTGGCTCACAGGGGCCTTAAAGGTTTCAGCAGTATTGCTGAAGTGACTTGCTCGCTTAAGAGGCTTTTAGTAAATTTCCAGATCAGAGAGTCTGTAGGAAGTAGGAGGGAGAGAGAGAGCGGATGAGTGAACAGAGAGTGCAATAGAGGCATGATTAAAGGCTGACACAGATATGCAAATTGTTTTTAAAAAAAGCAAGATCAGATGAAAAGACCAACACACACATATCGAACCTGTCTCCCGTGGAGTCTGAGGAGATGGCGTCTCCTGGGACAGGGTGGTCCAGCTGGAGTCTTCATCCTCTGATGGAGTGTCAGGAGTCAGATCCATTCTTAAGCCCACTTTAGGGAGTCCAGTTTCTGGTTCAGGATCTGGCAGGGCAGGGGGCGCCCGGCTCCTGGTAGGAGTGTTCCTCTCTGCAGCCCGGGCCTGTTTAGGGGAAGAAGGTGGGTACTGTTGCAGGAACTGGTTCTCATTGTTGGGATGCAGCTCCACCTTGATCACGCGGGGCTGGGAGCTCCGAGGGGGCTTTGCAGGACTGCGTGGACTAGCCTGAACCTGGGCACATAGCTCCTCTCTGACCTGAGCTGGAACTTGGTTCTGGTTGTCTGGAACCCACTCTGGGCTATTACTGGAAGAGGAGGAGGTGGAGGAAAGAGGGGCTTCCACCACCACTGGAAGCAGGGGCTGTCTTGGTGGTGGAGTGGGGTCATCTTCCTCCTTTTCCTCCACTACTGGCTCTACCTCCTCTTCCTCTTCCTCCTCCTGGCAGGTATGCTTGCTGTTGGGCTTTTCCTCCTTCTGGCTCTCCCTCTCTTTGGCAGGGCTGGCCTGCTCCTTTTCTGGGGAAAGCTGTTGCTTCTTCTCCCCCTTGTCCTCTTTGTTTCCCCAACTAGAGTCCAGATCCCAGCCCTTCTCATGGTACTCCAAGAAGCTCTTGGTCCTTCTTCGGAATGGGGGCAGCTGTGAGTTGTCTTTTCCTATTTCTAGCCAATCAGAACTTGGGTTATTGATGAAATCATTGTGAATTTTGTCCTCTGTATTGGCCCTGCTTAGTTTCAGCTGCTGACTCTCAGCTCGTCTCTGCATGTTGGCCCCATTCTTGGCTAATTTGGGGTTGGTTGTGTTAGACAACGAGGAGGAGGAAGAGGAGGAGTAAAGGGCAGAACTAGAGGAGGACTTGGTGGGGAGACCCCTTCCTCTCGTTACAGGTTGGTTTTTAGAGGAAGCCAAGTTGTCGCTTATCCCCATGGCGCTCCGCACACTGGTCATTGCATACCTCTGACGGCTCTTTGGCAAGGTGGCTGAACTTCCGGTTTCCATGGACTCCTTAATGACATCTCGCCCAAGCAGCTGATTGTATGATGAGCGAAGGCCGAGGGAGGTGGGAGGTGTGGCGGAGGAGCCACCACGATTGGTCAGACCCACATTAGAGGGGGAGGAGCCAGAGCGGGAGAGAGGAGGAGTTTGTACTGACATCATGGCTGACAGGAAATACACTGCTGTGATAAAGCTGATGAGAGAAGAGATGCGGTGTCAGAAGTCATATAACTGCATGACCTGATAAGCCACACAATATAGCCCAACTGATGCTGGATTTTTAAGGCGAATATTCTTACTTTTACACATAACATTAAACAACAAACAACAAAATATTTGATAAGTTAACAGGAGTTCTTAGTTATCTTCTTACCTTACTGATCATACTTTGGTTAAGTTTTGATTTATAGTTCAGCATCAGATTTCACTTGTTAATAACACAGGTCTAGGTAGATCATATGTGTTCTGTGCTATTAGTATATTCACAGTATATTCATTTCCTGACACAAAGAGACTCCAACGTATTTAGATTTAGCTACGCAGTGAGCAGAAGGTTTGCAGTGGAGTGCTACTGTGCACGCCAGCTGAGTAATTGATTCCCAACCATAAATCATCCTAAATATGTTTTAGGTTTTTGGCATTTCTGTACTATAGTAGAAGTATCTGTAGATACTGATGCAACGTATCTGTGATATGCTAATTATCAGCCAATTTATCAGCCAGGCCAATGTTAGGGTCACCTGTCACTTTAATGTATTAAGTCATTTTTAATTAAGTGAACTTCAGGGACATGTAAAGATCTGAACTTAAATGAAGCTCAAATAAATTTAGATTGAATTAAATAAATAAAGTAAACAACAATACATTTTCCCCTTATCATAACAATGATCATAAATAACTACAAAGCTGCAAAGTGTGTGCTGACTGAAATTAAATTAAAATTGGACCCTGCACAGTTCTGATGATTTATAGATTTTAACATGAGCTGACATATCATGTTCAGAGCCCCAGTGCTAAGATTACATTGACGAAGAATAAAAGATATATTTTTGAAGAACCAGATAAGGAAGTGGTCTTCACTTTCTATTTCAACCTTGACCCTTTCAGGCAGTCAGAGTACAATAACACTTATTCTTGTGGTTGCTTCTTTTATGCTTGGTTGGCTAATGGCTGGTCACTGGGTCAATATATTTTTAAAAGCTTTTCTACTTACAGTATTATGTACGTTACTAAACTACTATACTAGAAAACACATAAAAGATGATATTATAGTAATGTGTTTTTTTTTTGTCATTTCTAGCTCAAGTACTCTTTGGGTGTCTCTCTGGGTTTCTTACATCATCACAGAGGTACGACATCATCACAGTGAGATGCTCAGTACTATGATGTTACAGTTAATCATGAAGCCAATAAAACATCTCACTCTTTGCTCTCTCCGGCTGCAGTACAGCCAATCTCAGGGTTTTTATTGATATTCTTGAGTGCAGACTATTTTCTAGCCTCATAAGGTTATTACACATAAGGTGTCATTGTTAAAGTGTTAGGGTTAAAAAACAAACAAACACTGTATCAAAGTCCTGAAGCTGAATTGCATTTGCATGATACTGGGAGTGAGTCAGATCCTCAATGTATTCATCCAGGACTAACACTCAAAGGCAAGGCTGAGCAATAATCCAGTCTGTGGGGAGGAGAAGTGGCAGCCAGATCCTGCTAACTAGCTAGCCGTGTCTCTTTTATCTCTGGGTGGATCAGCCCTGTGATGCTGAATACAGACAGATGGATAGCAACAAAGACAGTGGCAGAGGATCATTATGATCTTAAGACACTGCACATGTATGGGTTGCATCACTGTCACTTCTGTTTTTGGATGATTTAATTTGACGACAACCTTGTGGAAAAGGTAAACAGTTAAACACAGGGGGAAAAACATGCCCAGGCACGCAAGCATAATGTATAAACATCCTGTCACCGAATCATCAACACACACACACACCTCAAACAATGCTGCAGTCATCATCAGTGCCTTTTCTCGGAAATATGGAAAATACAAACACAGCAGATTTTAAATCACGATTAGATCTTGGGAAAAGACAGAGGCAGGATTTTGGAGAGAGCAGAATCCCTGGGCAATGCATTTTGTTCATGTGGGGCCCCTATCGGCTCCCCGCTCCCTGGGTGGCTGTCTTGTTGTCCCTCTGTCACTGAGCCAGACAACCACAACAACCTGTTTATGCTGAATCTGCGCTCACGCTCCAGGCCTGTGACACAAACACACTGTCAACAGGTACAAACTACCTGCAATGAACCCTGCGCTCTCATTAGAATACCAGTTATCCTCAATCAGCAGCGTTTATCTCTATTGTCATTACAATACCTTGTAGCTCCTTGTTTCCTCCCTTAGCAAATAGACTATATTGTTGTCTGAGTTTTGGACCTTGTAAAAACCTTTCAAATTAAGATGATGTCCAAAATGCACTGAACCCAAGATAGAAGCCTCAGAGCTTACAGAGATACAAGCTTTCCACTAGACGGCTACAAAATGTGCCTTGAGCGACTGAAGCTGAAAATCACAGCAAATATGTTGCATGACTCAGAGCACGAATTACACATCCTGACACAAACCCTCAAAAGCTCACAAAGAGTCCCCATTGTCCCTTCCTTCAATTTTTTTTTTTATAACGTCCGAGTTGCAGACAAACTGGATCATCTGGACAGAGATAGCAGCCTTTACTCCCGTCAGTTAAACAAAGTGGGGCAAGGAGAGGACGCGAGGGGAGCGGGGAGGAGAAAAGGATGGTTATTAGAGGGAGAAAGCGATGAGAATGACACAGCAGTTTGCAGGACAGTGGGGCACAGTCTACACACAAAGGTAGTTAAACTGTTGCCCTCAATAAATCTGTTGTGTTCTCCAACAGCAGAGGTCATTCATGAGATGCACGAGATTTCAGCAGCTGTGTCACAAGACAGCAGCAACCTACATACTAGTAAAACAATGACGTCTCGTTAAAAGCATCCTTTTTGCTTCCTTGTGTGTGCTCGGTTGTTGCTTGCATGACAGTAAAATCACAGAGAAAACAAGCAGATATTATACAAGTCACGTCCTCTCCTACAGATTTACTTGCACGATGATAAAAGATGAAAAAATAAAACTTGTTGACAGACTAATATCATGCATATCATGTTCCCTCTCTATTTTTGGAGCAAGGTGTCAAAACAAGGATCCTTATCTGCTCTAGCTGTTTATACTGTCTGCTCACCTTGTACAGAATTTACAGACAATAGTGTTTTCACCTGAAGGTCACCCAAAAAAGAAAGATTCAGTCATTCGCATGACTTCATAATAATAATGTGCTTTGGAGATTCATCATCACATTGTTTCTTCTAGATATTGACACAGATCTTGGCCTGTCAGAGGAAACCATCCTTTATCAACTTCGTCCCTGTAATGGCAGGCCTCTTTCCTCAACTCTGAACTGCACCCCCTGCTTCAGAAATGAAATGCAACAGATGAAAGCACGAGCTGGGGAGAAAATGAACTTGAAAAAGTCGATGATGTCATGGGTGGAGTATCTAGCCGCTCGTCTGTTGCTGCCACCTTAATAAACTCCCTCTCTTATACATCTGAAACAGCGTTAGATCGTCTTTAAATCCACCACAGCGCCGAGGATGCAAAGGTGGAGTTGCCAATATTGCGGAAGCAAAGCTGTCGATATGTGAGACGCAGTAAATCTTCAGCATCCTGTCCCTCTCTCCAGCCCCATCACCACCACCACCAGCACCACCGCCGCACTGGGAGGGGAGCGCATCCCATCGAGAGCATCTATTTACATCCACTCACCGCTCTTCGGTCAGCCTCCAGGCTTTTGCGCCTCCACTCCCACGACGACACACAGTATAGTAAGCCGGGCCGAGGTCGACAGCCGCTTTTAAGTGCCAGTCCACCCCGTAGCTGCAGCCGGCCGCCCGTATTGGATCACATCACATCTGCCCTCCCAGCCCGGATCGGTGTTCGCTGGTGGCCAACCTGCGATTTCTCTCTGCGCCAGAGGATCCCGGAGCAGCGCGGCGCTGTGGAGCGCTCTCAGCCAGCCGGCCAATCACAGATGAGGACGCAGGACGCTCGGCGCACAGAGGAGACGCAAACATAATAAATCTACCGGTGTTATTTTGCAACTCAGGTAATGAAATCACACATCATCGGAGTCTTACGTCATGCACTAGTCTGAGGAAATATGAATGGTTTATTGTAATACACATGAAGTGTCCCTGAGACACACTTTTATTTCTCTTTAGATAAATAATGCATGAGGATTGACTCAAAGTGGTCCTAAAACTAATGATGTTACCATCTGTAGTTATCTCCTTACAGAGAGAATATAAACTAGTACTGATTAATTAAAATTATAGTCAATACTGACAGATTACAACACTCTCTGCTCCCTGAAATACAGTTTTTTCCCCCTCATTAGTGAATTTAATTACAAAGTAACCAGACAGCCTTAAAACAGCTTTTTATGATTTTTTTATTTTTATTATTTCACTTGTGCGTATAACAGAAAACAGCAACCTCACAGTGCATCATAATTCACTTTGGCATGTGTATAGTTAAGAGGTTGAGCTATGACAAAACATGTAGTGCGTTCCCTTCCCTACATCTTCTAAAGCTGCTCTTTTACAAGGATGCACAACAATGAAACATTTGACTTAATTAGGACCTGTAATATTGAAGGTAAATATGACACTAATGTAAAGCACTTCACTTAAAGAACTTCTTTTTTTATGCCATTAATCCCTCATTAGCAGGGAGAGAAACAAGACACCTGATATTCTCACCTCACCTAAAGGCACCTAGAACACATTTTCTTAGCAACAGGAGAACTTAGAACATAGAAAACACTGTACTGTATAGAGACAAATACTAGAAAAGCTTACATCCCGTTCAACACATAATATTGTTGTATCTTGTATCCAACAACTCTTTCATTCTAAAAAAATCTCCAAAATATTAACATGTCCACACTCACATCTTTCATCAAGTATAAAATCTTTTCACTCTAATCCAGACTTCACAATATTTACACATTCTGATTTTCTCTGATGAAAAAAAACATTCACACTATGAAATACATTCCTCAATCTGGCCTGTGCCAGCTCAGGGTAACTTATCATATCCCTACAGTCCACTGGCAAGTTCCTCCCTCAGTAGTGCAGGGATGGAGGTGAAGAGGAGTGGAGGACAGCACCGGGGACACACACAAACTCCCGGTACTCCAGGAGTGAGGCAGGAGGGGAAGGGTGACAGGGAGACTGGTGGAGGGAGGGATGCCAGTGAGCAGAGAGGACAGCCGATGATCGGCTACAGAGAAACATGGAGCTGAACGGATGGAGCGCAACATCGCATCTTCCGCTGAAGAGGAGAGGGAGACATGAGAAACTGTTAGGATTATCACATGCAGTGCCATCGCTAGCAAATGCACAAAATCTAATGACTAATACAGATGTGTGCTTACCCTTCAGCATGTCGTTAGGGGGTGTCAGTAAGCTCTTAGCCTGCTTGTTGCCTGCTTGAGCAGCTCGCTTGTAGTATTCAATCGCTGTCCTCAGATTCTGCCGCACCCCAAAGCCACTCTCAAAACACTGACCCAGGAACAGCATGGCGGTGTCGTCCTGCACATAGGAATGAAAATAAACATTTGTTTGGCTTTTTAATCTTCCAGAACAATCTTCTATATGTACATAACCTTGACACCAGGAGCATAAATAGAGGACTGTACCTCTAAAGTGATTTCTAGTGAGAGTAATTGATACAACTGCAGGAAAAGGTTGCAAAAATGTGTAAGTAGGGATGTTTTATAAATGAGCTGTGAATATCAAAAAGCAGGATACGGATACGGTTTCCTAATGCAGAATGACTGAGATGGTATTCTGGGAGGGGAGGTGAAACCTGAGCGATAAAGCCATAGATTAAACTCCAGAAGCATCTAGAAGGGCACTCACTCCACTCTCTGCTGCCATCTTCAGGTAGTGGACAGACTTGCTCCCGTCTCTCAGTGGCTCTTGAGAGTAGACTGAGGCCAGGCAGACCTGAGCCTGAAGAGGGGGAGAAAGGGTGAGTTGGTTCACTTCTGTAACAATACTCCAGTGTCAAGTGATACACACAGCCACGGTAACTCAGCACTGCAAACAGCAATAAGAATTGTTTATTAAAGCAATGTTTTTCAAAGTGGGGTTCTGCCAGGAGAGGCCAGGGGGGTGTCAGCAAATATGAAGAAAGATGAGAGAAAATGCTACAAAATATGATCCATATTATTCTAACATATTATTTTTAATACTATATAACATCAAAATCTTATTTGCTATGACAGTCTTTCTAACTGCCACCAGTCAAAACATCATTCATCAAACTGTCAATGTTGAACTGGTAATAGTTTTGCTGCTTAGCTTGCTTCCTAGCTAACATCTAGTTAGCAAACAAGCATCAAGATAAGTCTCACAGAAATGGACTTTCTTTTTGAGAAGGAAAAGGCAGATTTTACTTTCAGACACAAACACACAGTGACCCACACAATGTTGTTGAAAGCAAATATTTTGCTAGTTAATTAACTGTTCAGTTGTTTGTCAAGCAAAAATGCCAAAAGTTCTTTATTTTCTGCTTTTCTTTCTATAATGTGACACTTAATTAGTAAGTAACTGTTGGTTCAGACTAAACAAGATATTTTATGTTCTCACCTTGTACTTTAGGAACTTGTGATGGGCCTTTTCCCTGATTTTCAAGACTTAAATTAATTAACAGAAAACAATTGCGAGTGCAGCCCTGGAAAGCAGGTCCCAGGACTTGTAGTCTAATTAGTGTCATCATGAATGAGAGGTAGATTGAGAACTGCATTGAGCAATGCACAGACAAAATGCCACCATGAGGCTACAAATATCATCTTTATTTACATTCTGAAAGTCCCGTTGAAACAAGACAGGAAGAGGAATCTTACTTTGGTTCACTGAATGATTCAAAATGAAGTTAAAATAAGAATAATATTATTTCTGGTTATAATCGGAGCAACTTTCTATTTGTCAGCCAACAGACAGGTGCTGTAAAGTGAGATGCCTCTTTCAGGTTTTGGTTTCTAAAATTAAATCTTATTCAAGTGTTTCAAGCCAGCATCCACAAAACTAGCACTCTGAAACTGAAGCAGCTAAAGTGAATTCAGCCATCATTCATTGTATCTTTTATACCTGTGCCTTTCCTCTGTGACATGTTAAAATGTCTGCTGTGATGAAGTACAGTGTAATATCTCACAATAAAAGCAATGTGATGATTGGCACTGTTGCTAAACAGTGTTTGAATGTATGTGCACTAGAGATGTAAAGGTATTCTATGACAGCATTAAGATGAATTTATAGGATTTTATCATGATTTCTACCTTGGCGAGTCCAGCTGCAGCAGACTGTTCCAGTAAGCTGATGGCAGTGTTCAGCTCCTCTAAACTCTGGTGCCCCTTGCTGGTCAGGAGCAGCTTTGCATAACGGTACTGAGCCTGTCTGTGACCCCCACCTGCTGCCTGCCAGTAGTAATACAGAGCCTTGAAAAGAAAAGAAAACACACAAAAACATCATTTCAAGAGTCATTTCTGTTGACAGAGAAGAGAAAGTACAATGATTTTCAGAATGATGAAGCATTCAAATGAAGTAAAGCATTCCTGATTGTCACCTTGTCTTTGTCCTTGCGGACTCCTCTGCCTTTCTCGTAGCACACACCCACGTTAAACTGGGCCTTGCTGTAACCCTGCTGAGCGGCAGCTACAAAACATGTAAAAGCTTCCTCGTAGTTCTCACTCTTGGCACTTTCTAGACCTGTCATAAACAGATAGATAAAGACTTGGTTATGGGCAGATGAAAACATATACGGTTCATTTTGCAAAACATTTTACACTGAACAGGGAGAACATATGATATTTGGTTTGTGTAAAATGGAGTGTCTGGAGTAGGAATGAATGTGTGAAAATGATGCGTCTCAATAAATCATTACCAATGATGTTGAGGATAACGGGGACACTGGTGTCTTCCACGTGTTTGAGGTTCTGTGCTGCTTCTGTCAGCCTCTCCTCATCAGACAGGATGTCCTGAAAACACAGGAGAGGATTAAAAAACAAGATTATTTTAATTTTATTTATTTAACCTATATTTTACTAGGCTGGCCATTAAGAAGAATGTCTTATTTACAATGATGGAGAAGTGCCAGATACAGAGTGCAAGAGGTAGACTTTCACCTTGTCATTAGCATCTTTTGTCTCTGTGCTGTCTCGGTTGGCATCATTCTGCAGAGGACAGGTGGCTGACAGAAGTGTTTCATCTGTGCATCAGGCAAGAAGAAATTATTATCCTTGTCCCACGCATAAAAGGTGAACAAAATTTTTGAGAAACATATCATTTTCAGTAAATCAGTAAATTATGACTTGCACAGAGCACAGAACAAACCTGGTATTTGAGGCTGGTCAGAGCCGGAGCAATCAGAAGTCAGATGGTCCTGCTCATTGCTGCTGTGAAGACTGGTGCCACCTGAGCTGCTGCTGCTGCTGCTGCTCTGAGCCGGCAACTGGTCTTGGTTCTGTCTCTCTGTCACCTCCTGCAGACACAACGCACTCCTTCTTCTGGGCAGAACATCACGTTGAGACACTGAAGCACAGACAGACACAACAAAAGGATACTGATCACATTTTATCTTTTGATATGATAAAGGTGAACCGTCAGTGGGACTTTTGTTTAGTTACAATACTGTAGTAAGGACTCACAGATCTGTAGCAGGATGCGGTAGCCACATTTGTGCAGCTTGGAGGGTGCTGTCTGGGCTCCAGTTATCGGACTCGGCTCAGTGCCTGAAGAAAGCCGGGAGTGGATCCGCCTGCAGAACTGCATGAACAGAACTGCTGCAGCACTCTGTGGAGAAACATCAGCTCCACTATTACCACTGTCATGAGATGTATACCAGTGTTTCCCCTATATTCAGTCAGCAGCGGTGCAGCGCCACTGATAGATTACGATCATTAATATCAGTGCGCTACTAATGATTTTTACTCGCACTGTGTGAGCACAACAACACACAACGTTATTTTGGACTTGTTTTTAGTCTTTAAGTAGCGCATCAAATCCTGTTGGACCCTCTTCTCATTCTTCACAGGACATTATGCAAAAAGTAACGTTCAAGTTTAAACACGGAGCAGCGAGTAGTGTAGGGAGCATAATGTAGTGTAACTCCTTATGGCAGTGTGCAACAAGTGAGCGAGCAGAGAAAGTGACGGTGAATAGAGAACGGAGAAGCAACGATACAGAAAGATTAACAGGAAGTTGACAGAAAATGTAGTTTGTCAGTTAATAAATGCTACAGCTTGTCAAGCTAACGTTAACAGCACAGTTTTTTTAGCTGCTAAGTAGCGTTAGCTACATTAATTAGCTGCTTGTCATTAGTGGAAAGGAAAGGAGCAGTGAGAGGAGTGAAGAGAGGAGCAGGGAGAGATGCAAGGAGAGGAGCACAGAGAGGAGCGAGGAAAGGAGCAGGGAGAGATGCAAGGAGAGGAGCACAGAGAGGAGCGAGGAAAGGAGCAGGGAGAGATGCAAGGAGAGGTTGAGGAGCAGGATCTAGAGACTTTTCCACACTGAATAGGGTCATTTTAATAAAATTAATTATTAATTGGTTTCTGGCCTCTCCCTCATGATTTCCACATGTACTGTTTGTATTTGTATTTCTATAAGACTGACCTGAGAACAGTCTACAGGGAGAGCATCAATGGCCGCCCCACTGCTGAGCTCCACTACAGAAGAGCTCAGGCTGGATGTAGGCTGTGTCATTAAGTCTTCTGACTTGTAAATAAATAAGAGGTGTGAGTAAATTTCTGTGTTGCGACATTAAATATTTAAAATATTTTCTACAGATAAATGTCAAAAGCTGTAAATTGATACACACAAATACAAACATGTATAATCCTGTCTATAAGGATTCCAAGGTCATTTAATTTGAAACTATTCTCACTCGCATGAATACGGGTCGACGTCGCATCCTCATGGACACGGACACAGCAGCACCGCTGCTAAAAAAAATTCTAGGGGAAACACTACACTGCTGCATATGGCAGGAATGGTTGACCATGTTCCATGGAGAGCAAACACTCTGCAGGGTTTCTCTACACACTGATAAGCCAGTTTACATGTACTAGTATATATGTGAGGTTTTTTTTTTACACTTGAAATCAACAACAAAAGACATACCCATCCAACAGCATCCAGGGCTGTGTAATGTGGAAGCTCAGCACAGCCATACTGAAAGGTCCTCTGTTGTTTCCTCCTCCTTTCATCCTGCTCTTTTTGAGAGCTGAAAACAGCACAAATAAAATGTAACAATGTTTGTTGTCTGTATTAAGGCATCACACAAATACTGCAGATGGCTTTGTTTCTGTTCCCTCGACTAACCCTCTTCGTGTCTACAGCAGATGCTGCTGGATGATGTAATGAGCTGAAAGGGAAGCAGTGAATGCGCTACAAGCAGAGAGCGGGTTCAAAGAAGGGTTAAGGAACAAGAAAGAATAGAGAAAAGGTAGCCTCTAAGGTTTGGTGTTAATTCAAGCTCTCTTTTCATCAGCTGATAATATGACGAAGGCAAAGTTGATGCTCAATGCTTTTTCTTTTCTTCCTTCTTTCTAGGGTTTTATCATCAGACCTGAAAAAAGTATAAACAGTGAAAAAGAAGGGGAAGTACCTGCTCTCAGAGGTGTGTCGAGAGGTCGAGAGGACGGTGGAGCTGCTGAAGACCTCGTCCTCCACATGGTGGTTCTGTGGCAGTCGCAGGGGGTTGTTGCCATAGCATCGATGCAGAGCTGAGACGTGGTGGGAAAAACAAAAACAGCAAAATTAATGCCCGGTGTTCGAATTTCAGGAGGAGAGACTCCTAAAACTACTTGATGTGCAAAACATGCAAAACTTCATATAAATTTCTTGGACAATTCCAGGAAAGAAAAAATATATAATATGACAGAGACTAGATCTGAGACAGTTATTTCAGCTGAGTTACTTTTGTTGTTAATTAGTAGTAGTTAATTTATAAAGAATACAAAGAGTATTTTAGTAGAAGTACATACAAATGCATAGTTTTGCAGTAAAATACTAATTTTGTATAGGTTTCTGATATATGTACACACAGACACATACAGAGATCTGTAAAACACAAATCTAAACTAACTAAAGAATCAGATTCAGGTTTATTGCCAAGTAGGTTTTCACACACAAGGAATCTGTCTTGGAGTTTTTGGTGCACGACAAACATTAAGTGAAGAATATAAGTGTGCAAAACAAAATTGTTAGAGAACAGTGCATTTGTATGTAATTTTTATGTTATTATTGGCCCCCGGGCATCTTCACATTGTCACATATGGCCCTCTTTTTGGACACCCCTGATCTAAAGAAAGCAGTTGTGACAGCAGGACCAAAATAAACCGGTTGTCAGTTGCAGCGACAGAGCAAAAACTATCTTACTAACGTTAACTGACTCACTAGCTGTCAGCTAAACTCAGAGTAAACACAATAAACGCTTATTCTTCATAAAAGCGACACTTGATAATAGTTATTGTGTTAGGAAACAACATGGCACTGAGGGCAAAGGGGGAGTTCCTCCAGTGTCAATGACATTTCTCTCACCTCGTCCAACAAAGCCTTGAACTCTCCACATGGTTCGTCTTTCACAGGAGCTTCATGTACAGAGTAATATCCGAACAGACGTGTTTAGACTCATCTTTGAGGAGGTCTGTGTGGCCCCATGAAGAATCACAGCAGCCGCTCCTTCTTCTTGCGGTTTCACTCCCGCAACTCTGCTCGCGGTGTAATAAAACTATGGTCACGAGATGTATCGAGGAGGACAAACCCGGAAGTGTCTCAGTTGACGCAATAGAGAAAGTTTGAGAACCACAGCGCCACTGTGCGGCGTGAAGAGGAATGACAGCCTCAGCGCCACTGTGCGGTGTGAAGAGGGATTACAGCCTCAGCGCCACTGTGCGGTGTGATGGGGAATGACAGCCTCGCAGCAGACCAGTGTAGGAAAAACTGCCCTGAATATTATTTTATGGAATAGGAGAAGAAAAATGACTAATTATGATAGATAAATACCAAACCAAGCATTAGTGTCTGGCTTGCAGGGCTGTCAAACTCTCTTGCACTGGAAAATATCCAATTTTTGACAGTATGTGGAGATCTTTTATGGTGTTCTTAGAGGGGAAGAAAGCATTGGAGGCATGCTCCACTTGTATGTCAACCATCAACAAATGAGTATTGCTATGTATTTAGTATGTTGTCTGTTTGTTTTTGTTTTGTTTTGTTTTGTTTAATTTGGAGTGCTTTTCTCTTCGGGATAACTAAGATAACTTTTGGACCACCGGTGACGCTTAAGAATGACTTATGTTTTGGACTGTGCCAAAACAGTCTGTCATGTTTACCTTACTGTGATTGTTATATTTTGCACCTGTATTATTTGTTGTAGTGTGATAATTCTCTCTGAAAATTAATAAACACACTTGTTGAAAAAAAAAAATATGATAGATAAAAGCATCATACTTATAATGTGCTATATATTAGTTATTTGGGGCATCAATCAATCAGATGATCAGTGGTTCGATCCCTGGCTTCTCCAGACTGCATGTCAAAGTGTCCTTGGGCAAGATGTGTGTGTGAATGTGTATGATTTAGTTAGCTGAACAGTTGACACCTTGCATGGCAGCCACTGCCACTAGTGAATGAATGTTTGTGTGAATAAGATATGTAGTGCGCTTTGAGTGTTCAGAAGACTAGAAAGGCGCTGTACAAGTACAGTCCATTTACCATTTATTTATGAATGGAATCAGACATGCAATGTGTTGAAATAATATTAATTGGTGCATAAAGTTAGATATTCTTGTGTTTGTTTATACTGCATTTGTCTATAATTTTCATATTTTTATGTATCTCAGGCTGTGTGTGTGTATTTATTTACATAAATTCCATTGTTGAATATCTCCTGGGACTACAGGCTGCACATTCATATGAGGTCAAGTTATTGTGCTGTTAGATGCTGTGTGTATACATAGAATGTTGGTTACATTTATTCACTCAGCACAAAGTAGTGTCATAAAAGATGATTCTAGTGTTCTTAAATTTTGACTACTTTTAGGCCAACAAAATTTCTGCAGTGTGAAGGATTTGACAATATTCGGTCTTTGCTACAATTTATGCTTTGTTAAACTAGTTTTATTTTCTTTGTGCAAAGGAGATGATAATTGACTGAGAAATGTATAGAGTGCTCTTAATAAGGCAAACAAAATGTGCATTTATCTCTCTTTATGCACGTGTCTCTCTGTGTTGCTGCAGCCTTTAAATTAATATGCATTTTTCATTTGGAGACATTTTGATTAGTAGCATGTTTAGCATGCAGGTGTTGCTAATGACATTTATTCAATTCATGACAGCATGACAATGTACCAGCATGCACAATACCAGGACCCTGAGACTAAAGCAGCTAAATGTAACTCAGCTGTCATTCATTTTATTATTTACAGGTGCTTTCCTACAGTGACATGTCAAAATGTGTTCTGTGAAAAAGGCCTATGACTCAGGGGTTTATTCAAAGAAACATATATACACATGATTGTCTAAAAGGGTATTTATTGTCATTCTGTGAAAAATTACAGAAAATATCATTTAATTTTTAATTGAACAGGGTTTAGATTAAACACCTTATATCTAAAATCCTGGCTGAGCTGGACTTTTTTCCTGATTTGCATGCTGCAGGGCTTCTGTGAAACTTAAAGTGGGTTTTAATTGTGACAAGAATGTGAAGAAGATGCTATTATCTTTGCAGTATTATACTATGAAAAAAATAGTAAACATAGAACACAGAATACCAGTGGAGCCAGTCTTAATTATACATCACAACACTATCCTGCTTCTGAATAGGCTCATGTGTATATATTCAGGGCACAGTCTGCATAAATAAAGAACTGTATTTTTTAAAACCAGTGCACATACCACAATTTAATAGTTTCACATTGTAGCAATGATTAAATATGAATACCTGTGTTGAATACCAGAATTCCTAAAATCAATAATTTGTAGAAATTCAGCTCACCAGGGAAAGCAATATTTTATTTTCAAATGAGGTTTCTACATATGAATGAGGCAGAGAGACCACAAGGTCTTATGATGGTGTCTAAATAAAAATGAACTGATGTTCTGACATTAAATCTTACACTTCTGCACTTCTCGCTCATACACAGTTTCTCTGAGGACACATAAATGTTTGTTATCTAGTTAATGTTTCTCAGGATTGAAGAGTCAGCTCAGTTTTAAGTGGAACTGTATAATGGGCTGAGCGGTGGTGTAGTGAATAAGGAGGCTGTGCTTCAACCAGAAAAGGTGGTACTGATCTATCTATCTAGATGAATAAAGGATTCACTCAGGGGTTCAGGGGTTGATTTAGTAAACCGCACAGAGCTCATCACTCACCCTGCAGGACGGTTTGGCTTTTCTTTCCTCTGCCCATGGGTCAAACAGTGACGCACGCCCAGGTTCTTACTGGAAACACACACACTTCCAGTCAGACGGGGGCTTAATCGGGGGCTGAGGGAGGAGATCTGCAGTTGTGAAGTCAGATTAAACTTGGAATAATTCACTCCTTGACCAGTTTCCATGGTGACACAGTCATCATGTCTTTCACTTAGCATCCTCCTCGGGCGAATATGTCTAGCCTGCAGTAGTTTGTAATGTTAGCAAGATCTCTGCACTGCCAAATAATGTTTGCAGATTCGCCTGGGGCCAAATTTGTCTGGGCAATATGGAAAACACAGCGTCGAGCTGGAAACAGGGTCCCACTAGACCTGACTAATTGAGCAGTTTGTTTTTACCCATGTTTCAGTCTGTACTCAAGTTCTCAAGTTCGAGAAATTTAAAGCAGGGTGGGGACTTAATAAATGCTAAGCAATTTCTCATTTGCTCTTATTTGTAACTTTTAAACAATTTTCCCCTGTCAGTGGAGTTTATGACTTTCTGGCTGCTAATTCTAAGCAGTGTGTGAAAACATGGTTATGAAGCTAAATACTACTGTTTTTCAAGATTTTACATGAAAATATACATACCATTCAAAAGTTTGGAATTGCCTTCCACAAAACTTGTTTTATTGCAGTCAGACGACTGAGAGTCTGAAGGTCTTTCATGGCTTTCAGTTGTAGAAGGTCCTCTTTAAAAATAAATGTTTTTTTGTCTGAATGTTTGCAAAAAAGTGAAGAATTGTACAACGGTTCAACCAGACTGATGACTGAAAGGACAAAAAGAGACAAAGATCCCTAAGAGCAACAATTAAATGAAACTCTATGAAATGAGTAATTGTTAAAAGAATATAAAAGCCTGGCATTAGATCTAAATAAGAATAGGTTCCAGTGCACAATAATGCCTATAACAATTACAGGACATACAAATATCAGATGAACATACTATGAACAAATCACAGTTTAAACCTGTTTAGTCCAACCATTGTGTAGACTGCAGAGGGCCCAAAGGACATAAGCATCGCAAAATATGAGAGCCCAATTGCACCGTTGTGGTTCAGTAATGATCTCAGGGAATTTATGCTTTTCTGGAGTGGAAAAGAAACTCAGAATCAAAGGTAGTTTGGGGAAATGGTAACAACAGCTTCTCCCCTGTCATCCACCACTATGGGGACTAACTGGAAGTTTTAATCATCTGATTATGCTTCTTTTGAGCCAAACCTATTTCAAATGTAAATGATATCTAGTGTCTGAATTATACTGTTTTTTATCTGTGTTAAGGTAGCAATTATTCATGATGCTTCATGGTAATTCCAAAACTTTTGAACAGTAGTGTATGAGCTCATAAAATATAACAAATTGTTGAAGATTAAAACAATGGTTCCAAAGCCATTTTAGCTTGTGACCCCGAACTGAAAAGCACTGTCTTGTCTCTGCACATTTGAATATGTGGCAGGTGCGTCGGAGGAAAGCACATTTTAAATGAAAATGAGAAAACTCCCACACGTTGTAGTGAGACAGTAAGCAGATGTCTGTGAGTTGTTAGCAGTTACACCTGAGAAAGATTTTGAGTTTTTCATTTTTTTTAATCTCACGACCCCTCACATTTATCTGGGCCAGACTCCTTAGTAGACAAACTAGACAAAATATATAAAGTAACTAAAACCACTTTCAGATCCACTTACTATAAAATGCTACTATTGATATTAATAAACTATGAATGTAATTTATAATAACATATCAATCACATGGGATGTTTCCCTGCAGAATAATTACTTTTACTTTTACTTCAAGTACAGCTCCATCCTCATAAGACTTTTATAAGTAGGATTTTAAATGGAGAACTTGCATTGCTGCAAGCTCCCCCTCCACACAAACAGCACACGCTCACTGCTGCTATACACCCCGTTACCCCTTTCACCCCGACCTCTGGAATCTCAAGCCCTCGTACTTCTCATTCAGAGGAAGGGGAGGGAGGGCAGACATGGACGGACGTGTGGTGGAACCCAACTGGATGACCCGTTTATTTTGTTAGCTGTGTTTGCTGGTGTGAAGCTGGTTTTCAGAATGTCTATATACATGTGTGAGTGGGTGAGATGTGTGTCTTGTCTTACCATAGTAAGACTTAACTATCTTCACATAATCTGTGGCTGTTGAACTGTGGATTACAGAGGATTTGTTCAAAGCAGAGCGAGCCTTGGGCGAAGTTGTAGATTTTGTTTGTCTGTGTGAGCCCCTCAGACAGAGAAAGCATGCCTGTGTCCTGTGTTATAGTAAAGAAGTGACTGTGTATACATATGTGCATTACAAGGCCATGGCAGCAAATCCTTCAAGCCTAAAACAGCATGAAGAGAGGCAGAGACATAGGTTTGTGTACTAAATTAAGTGAAGGGGGTGGGGGATTTAAAGAAAAGGCACAGGGGGTGTTTCTTGCCCCTCTCTCCCCTTTTTCTCTCCCTGCCGGTCTCCTTGGTCACACACATGCACACATCCTCACACACACACAAACACTGACGAGGGCTCAGTCTTGCTATGGCCACCACCACCACTGAGGAGAGCTCTCCGGTCCCGGCCACCATAGCACCCCAGAAGCCTGACTTGGAAAGTAGCATAGAACCCGGCTCAGCAGCAAAGCCTGAGCCCAGCGAGGCCCAGCATGACAGAGAGGAAAAAGAGGATGAGGAAGAGGAGGAAGGTAGCCCGGGGCAGGAGAATGCAAGAGGGAAGAGTTTGGACCCGGAGTGGGTGGAAGAGAGGTTCAGGATTGACAGGAAGAAGCTGGAGAACATGTTGTATGGTGAGTGCACTGAGAGGTGCCTAAGCTCCATAGTTTTCCATTGGCACTGTTATCATTCTCACACTCTTATCTATAAGCTGCTTTTTCTGAAAGTTATTCTGTTTTGGTGCCTTCCTTCCTCACAGCCTGTTATCTACCTGACCCTCTGTGTCTGTCAGGGCCTTCAGCTGGCTGTGTCCTTGTTGTCAACATCACTTTAACTGCCATCCACTAAACACATGTTGCTGCACCGCCATTGATTTATGACCTGCAATGGCTTATACATTCAGAATATTTGTTTGGTATCATCATTCCTATCGGGGAAGCAGAGGTAGTCTCTGTTAGTTATTGCTGCATGGCAGGTTTATGACAAATGCCTCCTCTGTGTTACTGAAAAAACTCTCTCTGACAGTGTGCTACTGCTGCAGATAGAGGCTGATGTTTGTCTGTTTGTCCTCACACAGACTCTTGATGGGAAAGCTTGGTGAATACAACTCTGATAACTATCAATTGTTTAATGTGTGTGCAGGTGGGACTGAGCTTTTGCAGCTGTTTGAGCAACCTCAGTCAGGCAGTAAGAAACGTATCTCATCCCTTTAGGCGGTAATCTGTCAGACTGCACTTGAGACTTCACCCTAATAGGCTGAGGACCACTCTGTTTTTTTGGTTTTTTTTTTTACACATATCCTCTCGATTTTGCAGTTGTTCATTAATTTTTTGGTCAAGTGGGAGGTCTTTGCGTCAGCAAATGCCATTGATGTGATAAGCTGTCTCCAGGCTAATTTGTGGTTGTGCCCCCCAACCACCACCTTCTCTCTCCACCCCGTACTGTTCTCTTCCCATTCCTCAGCTCTGGCCAGCGTAACCCATAGTGATGAGGGGGGTTGAGGGCGTTCCCGAGTCTCCCCCCGTATCCTGTAAATGTCACTGTGGAGCGATGGCCTTTTAAAATTGTTTATGTTCCCGGCAACCTCTTGTTCCAGTTGCTTGGCAAATTTCAGCCAAGTCAACATTTAAATGTTGACTTTACACACACACTTGATATTGAACACTTGTGCTGTAAACAGAGGAATATTGTGCTACTGACCAACAAAACGTGACAAATCACACTGCAGGAATGTGTGTTATGTGTTCTTTATGTTCGCTTGCTGTTTGTCTTACAGCTCCAAAGCATGGAGATGGTGAGACAGGAGAGGAGTTTTTTGAGAGAGTAAGTAGAACATTTCATTAATAACCAAAATATGAAACAAAAAAAATAAAAGCTGCTCTCCTCAGTGAAATCCACTGATACTCATCAGTGCATAAAGCATCCCGGTTAAATGTAGCTTACAGATCAGCGAGAGCATCCCTGTCATCATTTTAACATTTGTTCCACACTCTGCATCCAGTGATTACCGGTTTTATGGAGGTGATAATTGCAGTCTTTGAAATGCAAATGAGACTTTGTATTCTTAGATGGAAGAGATCTGCTCTGGGTCTCGATGTGTTTATGTGTGTATGCTTTGGTTGTGTGTGTGTCTTTGTGGCATACAATGACAGCTCTTTGTTTCCCACGCTCTCCTATTGTTCATGCCTCCACAGGTGATGAGAGAAACTGACACTCAGGTGAAATGGCCATCCAAACTGAAGATTGGAGCCAAATCAAAGAAAGGTGACAAATTCTTTTGTTCTCGCAAATTGATTTACCACTGTAGTGCGCTCAGATGTATAGCGTTTAAACTGAACTCTTCTTTCCATGTAGATCCACATGTGAAGGTGGAAGGGAAGAGAACCAATGTTTTGGAAGCCAAAAAGAAGATACTAGAAGTGCTGGAAACCAGGGTGAGGGCTCTGATGCTTGATTTTCAGACATGCTTTTTCAAAAACTTTTGCTTCCCTTCAAAATAAATTTTTCTGGATTTTTTTGTTGAATTGAATTGTAAAGATTACATTGTAGGAGAGAGAGACTTTGCAATTGTGCATAAAGGCTCCATTTTGTAATAATTTATTTATTTTTTATGTTGAACCTGCTCCCATTAACATTTGAAGGCAACTTAAAATTGAAAAGTAATCTGCACAAATGACACCGCTGTTTATATAAAATCCAGGTGAACAAGGTGACTCTGAAGATGGATGTGGCGTATACAGAGCACTCCCACGTGATTGGAAAAGGTGGTGGAAACATCAAAAAGGTGATGGAGGTCACGTCTTGTCACATCCACTTCCCCGACTCCAACCGCCACAATGTTACTGGAGAGAAAAGCAACCAGGTGACGCTAACTAAGGCAGCAGTTTAGTTAGCCACAAACTTTCATGTTGAAAACATTAAAACACTTATTTAAAAGCCCTTTAACTTTTTCTGCTTTGACCAGGTGTCCATTGCTGGGCCCATAGAAGGAGTGGAGGAAGCAAGGAGGAGGATAAGAGTGAGTGGTCAATGTATAATCTGAGTTGAGACTACCCAGAATAGATTTTTATTTGTCTCAAAACTCAATTTCTTCACTCCTGTCAAGACACAGCAATCAATAGAGTGATTCATAGAAAGGCGGGCACAAAGAAGACAGGTCTATATGTCAAAAACGCCGCTGTCTGTCTTTGTCTGTCTCACAAATCTTTATTTTCCCCTCCTCTCTGTCTCTTCTCCTTGTTTTCCATCCAAACTTCATTGACACAGGACCTGCAGCCATTGTCCCTGACCTTTGACCTCCCAGTCAGCTTGGTGCCCCAGACTCTGCCAGATGCAGGCTCCCCACTCATCCAGCAAGTAGTCCAGACTTTGGGGGTCAGTGTGAGCTCCAGGGCCGTGCCACCTCACCCTCAGGCACAACCTGGCTTCTACGAAAGCTGCTGCACGGTCTGGGGCCTGCAGGGCAATGCAGCTGCTGTCAAGGTTAGTGTCAGACATTTTAGAGACATTTATTACAGTTTATACACATTCAAATATGTCATGCATATATACATCATCATTTGACAGAAGGCGACTTGCATCCTGATGGACCTGCTGCTGGGGTCCGAGGTCACAGGTGGTATAGTGAGCAGCCAGCTGGATGTCACTTCCCAGCAGCATGTCTTTCTGTTGGGGCAGAACGGAGCTCACTTCATGAGTGTCATGCACCAGACCCAGACCCAGATCATCCTTCCAGACCTCAGTGCTCCTCAGAGCCCTCCCTCACTGCTCATCCAGGGCAGCCCTGACGGAGTGTGTCTGGCTCGGCAGCAGCTCATGGTACAGTGCAGTGTGTTGATTATGTTCAGGTAGAATTGTGCTGAAGGACAAGACACGTAGCAATTTGTTTATTCTTGTTTCTCGTGTTTCTATGCCATCTATATATCTATTTCTGCTGTAATAACAAAAGGTTTTCTTTATCTGTTGTTGTTTTACATTCTGTGTGATGCATGTGTCTTTGTGTACACGTCTAGGACTGTCTGCCTGTGTGTTTGATGTTTGACATGCGTGAAGATGGGGAGGCAGATCCTTGTAAACTGTCTCAGATGATGCAAAACCTGGGAGTCTTCATTAGTGTCAAGCCGAAAGTAAAACAGACCAACAAGGTACAACTGTACACTTTGTTATTGTTAGAATCACTCCATCTAAAAAGAAACAGTAATGTTGTTTTGTTGGGCATCTGTTCTTTTTTAAATTCACTTTCAATCTCAGACTATAGAGTTTGTGATTGTTTATTTTCATACGTGCTGGATTAAATAAGAAATATCTATTGAAATATTTCTTGAATGTTCATTTTTGATTTTAGATGAAAAACTACTCTGCTGTGTAGTCTCACATGCTGTGTTGTGTTGTGTTGAATACTGATGTAAAACTCTGTATTGGTTTGCATCTGTCAGTCAGTGGTGGTGAAAGGTCTAGAAAGGAACATCTCCTGTCTCTATGAGGCCCGCCGTCTGCTCCTGGGGTTGGATTCTTGTGATACTGCCAAGGTAACCGAGATGACCCCTGACCCTACACTGGCCGGCAGCGGGCTGACTAACTATTGGCTCAACATGTTACTGCAGCAGCTTCGCCTCTCTGAGCAGGGTGAGCATATATGTATCTGTGTGGGTGTGTTTCGACTCAAATGAGTTGGATTATGGAAAGCTACGGTATTGAGAAATGTAATCACATCATATAAAAACCAATACAATCAAACACATAAAAACAACAGCAAAGGCATAAAACATCATTACAATCGACAATGAAACACACTAAACAACAGAGAAGCAATAAAACAATAATTTTTATAAAATAAAAATGCAATCAAGTAAAGCTTAATTAGTAAGCAAGCTTTTAAGAGCAGTTTTAAAATATCCATAATAGATTCTAGTATACAAATATAAGGAGGGAGGGAGCTCCACAGTTTGGGTGTACCATAGGAGTAGGCCGACACCCACTATGCTGCTGGTGGTCTGAGAATGGCTGGTAACGTTAGTAAATCTGCTGTTGAGGATCATAGAGAGCGAGGACGAGTCTGAAGGAGGTCTGTGAGATAAGCAGAGGCTCGGTCGTGAAGTGCTTTAATCGAGTGGGATTTGTGTGATAATCTGTGAGTTCTTGATGAGTTGAAGTTGGTGAATGAATTTGTTGGGGATGCCATCCAGGATTGCAGTGTGGTATTCAATGTGAGATGTTACAAAAAACATTGACTAAATGGGGTGATGTGCTAAGGTCTAGAGATGTTTCACAGATGGAAGAAGGCAATCCAGGAGATATTGTTATTGATATGTGGCTGGAGAACAAAAGGCTACTGTTCAGGATAACACAAAGGGTATTTAATTGTGTTGAGACAGGTATGGTGGCTCAAACAATGGAGAGTGATCAAATATTAGATTTTGAGAGTGTGGATTGGATTTAGAAGGAGTATTTCAGGTTTATCTGTTCGCATATATTACCTGGTGGGTTTATTTTGTAGTTTTCTGGTGAAGGACAGAGCAGTACTCTGATGTTGTCTCTAGTAAATAATCATATATTCACTCTTCAGCGTTTTCTCTCTTTATCAATACAGGAACTTTTCTGTATCAGTTGTCCTTTTAACCTTTTTGTGAAGGCTGTCTTTTATGCACATATTTTATTTTATTCATTAATACTCACTACCATGTCACCTCTTGTTGATCAGGTTCTGTTCTTACTACCACTCCAGAGGTTTTGAGTGGTACTAAGCCTCGCCCCTCCCCTCCACCAGGTCTCACCCCTCCCGCTGACGAGGGGAGGACAGGACTGAAAGGAACAGACAGCCGGCCACTGGAGAAGGTTTGTCATGGTTTAAAGTCAAACTATACAAAACAAATCATTGATAGATAAACCTCAATAGAGAATAAACATGATTTCTCTCCTCTTCTTCAGATCTTAGAAAATGAGGACCTGTCCGGCCAGTCAGAGGATGAGAGCTCCAAGGTCGTGGCAATGTCATCATCTGAGGTGTATGATGCCGTCAACAGCATCAGCAGGATGGGGCTGGTGGGTCGGAGGGGGAGTCTCCAGGGTCCTGAAATTACCAAGGTTTTCGTCCAGGGCAGACGTCATTCAACAGGGCAGGCACTAACATACAGGTGAGCATGTATAGAACAAAAACAACCCCCCCCCCCAAAAAAAAAAAAAAAAAATAAATGCTCGACCAAGGTTTTGTTGAGTTCTCACAATGACTGTGAACAGATTTTTTCCCCCTACAGAGTGATTAATACACCCACACATACACCTGCATGAGCCAGATCTGCTGAGAATCTTCACAAAAAACTGAGACGGAGAAAGGACAGCTTGTTGACCTCATCTATATTTTGCTGAGTCTCTTACTTATTTGGTTCTCTGGAAAAAAAAACTTTGTAGAACGGTGCAGTTTTAATGAAGCATCTCTCCCCTTAATGCAATCCATAATTATACAACATCTTTGAAATCCTTTTTCGGTAGTGCTGCTGTTGCTCAAGGGAAAGAAAGAATTCATAAGCTCTCAAATGTTGCACACAGCCATCACAATTTAACCTTGTGTATGTATGTGTGTCTCCCGAATGTGCCAGATTGCTGAACGCAGAGACCGAGGGAGGGAGGAGTGAGCGGAGGAACAGCCTGAGGAGAGACGTGACGCTGGCTCAGGATGTTCGCGCTGACTCATCCAAGGCTGAGGTGAGAAAAAACAGGAATTGTAGGTCTCTTTTTTTGCCACCACAAAATGATGCATTGCACCTTTGGACAACCTTATTAGACTACAGCTAAATCTCAGTGGAGAGACAATGAAGTCTTTCTGAAACCCAGCAAACTTTTGACAGTGAAGATGTGATAGTGTTTTAGAGATGTTTCAGAGAGGAGGGTGTATGCAAACCAGAAAGAGGAGACAAAATTTAATACCCGAAATTTCTGCACATCAAACTGAAGATAGATTGAAAACAACAGGAACATTTTATTTGCGGTATAACCTATTTACTTCCACATCCCTGACCTCGCTGCAATTTGATTTTGGGAATCGATTTTTGTGTTTGTTTGTGTTCCTTCTTATTTGTCATGTCTCACTCACAAAGGTTACTGCATAGAGGATTAACAAGTTTACTGCCACAGCAGCAGGAAGGTTCCCCCTGCCTGTCCTCAGTAATCAGAGAAAAAAAAATTCAATTTCATGCATTATTTACCCACCTTATTTCCTGTTTGTGCTTTGTAGGATTATGACTACGAGAAAAAGAAACTGCTGGCAACCAGAGGTTAGTGCTTCTAAATGTTTAATATTTTTTCCTGTCTTGTGGTTTTAGGAGCTCTGCACTTCTGCATCAATAATTAGGGCACTGCTAAGCGAGCATTTCTTTTTTTTTTTTTTATCGATCTATTAGTTGCTGTATACTGCAGATAAATATATTAAAAACACATTTTGCAGGGGGAATTAGGTCCAAAATTATTTCTCTATATTGTTGTTTTGATCATCAAATGGCCACTTTTATACAACCAAGCTGTTGTTTTATTAGCTGGTCAGGGCACATACTGGAAAAGTAGTTTAAGTCAGCTCCCCAAACAACACTAAATCAAGGGAATTCTGTAAAAGTGCACAAGTTTTGGTCATAATGTTGTTAAAACATGATTTAATGTCATATGATTATCCAGGATGAAGTAGCCTTTTTAGCTTATTCAAGCACGTTATGGAGGGAGCACATTAATATCCTGTGCAGAGGCAGGGACTTGATAGAGGGGGGCTATTTCAGGGCTGCACACTGCCAAGACAACTGATGAAGGGGACCTGTTTATGGGCTGCACTGTGCCAAAGTTATAATAGAGTAGCACTGGCACTCCCACTTAATTCACATAAGGCAAATACACAATGCCGATAACACACACATGCATCCAAACACAGCTGTCTTCTGTGCACCCTCATTCACACACATGCATGGACACACACATGCACACACACGCATGAACACACACACACACAGGAAACACTATCTCATCCATCATGCAGAATGAGAGATACTGGGAAGATCTGCAGCCAAATGGTGCTAAATTCCCTCAGTGCTGCTTTATGGGATTATGAATTAGCAGTTTGAATGGGCCATCTGCCTCACAGTCATTAAGACACCCATATGCCAGTATATGAATGGGACATTTACTCACAAAAAATCCACACACGCACACAAACGACAACCCACCAGTTATAATCTTATTGATATCCCACTCTTTGAAGTGCTGTTACAATTTTTCACATATTCACACATAGATTCTGTTCCAGTGCCAAAAAGTGACCCAGGGTCACTTGTCTGTCATTTGAACGCGTGTCTCAGTCTCAGTCTCAGCAATTTGAATTTTATTAAATATGCCACATGTTGGCAAGGAGAAGCATCGTTTGTTATTCATTATTTAACACCTGAACCCGGCTTGTCCAATTCAGAATATCAGAGTAAATGAGAAAACCTGTGGTGCATTTCTATTGCATGCTACATGCTATCAGTGTGCTATAATCCATATGTTTAATTTATCAGTGGATCAAATGGCTACATGTAATGTGACAGGTGTCAATCACAGTGAACCCACAGAGAATCTGCATTTCCCTTCAATACGACAGAGCATTTTTAGTATCTTTCAGCTCAATGTTTTGGTTCCAGGTAACTTTATTGCTTTAGTTAACTCTGACCGCTCTTATCAGACCAGCTCTGATAAACCATTGTATGCTACATGCCCAGCACTAAACTGCAGACAAAATTTACATATTATCTGGTCAACTTAGTGAAACATTTAGCAGCTATAAGCCAGATGTTTCTCTCAGTAGTTGGTGGGAAGCAAAACAGCTGAAAGAAGAGCAAATATTGGATTTACATTCAACAAGTGGCCAGAAACATAACTCAGATGAATGAATGAGCTGTGTATGCTGCAGCATCAGCCAGTCAGTAAACGTTAGCCAACATGTAGGTTGATATGTCAGTGTTGTTTTTCAAGCTTGTGTCCATTGCCTTCAAGAGGCCAAAAGAATCAGGTAATGCAGCTTTAAAGCTCAATATTTTCATTCCTTGTGTTTGTGTTTTTTCAGCTATGCAGAGGAAGCCAGTAGTCACAGAAGTTCGGACGCCCACAGACACCTGGAGCGGCCTTGGCTTCTCCAAGTCCATGCCAGCTGAGGCTGTCAAAGAGCTGCGCAACATCAGCCGACGCAGCTACAAACCCTACCTGAGCACCATCAATAGCCAGCATCAGGTATAAATGAATATCCTGCTAACTTAATGTCTGGTTTACCCAAAAAAAAAAATCGACTTCCAACTTACTGGGGTTCATTTTAATTAATTTTAGCTGAGCTGGCTTGACTTGACTGACTTTTGCTGAACTTGTTAAATTCTTTTGAGCTGCCAGAGCTGTTTTTTGTTGCAGTGCGGTGAAACAAGCACCCCTACTGCGTCACCACCAACACTCTCATTTATTGGTATTGCCCTCTAACAGTTTAAAGCATTTATCACACTGTGTGGTAAGTACCACCAATTTGTATGCTCAATTACTTTGGGTCTGATCCTATCGCCTCAGTCAACACAGCCACTCTCAGCAACCTGTTTACCTGAACTGTTTCAACCCGTCTTCCCGGCTCTTAAAAAGCCCCTTGAACGGCTGCTGTCTGGCTGCTCAGTAGCCACTGATGGAGAAGCAGACTCACTTAGGTTAATAAGAGCAAGAGGCTCAGACGATTTCAATTTTCTTCTGAGATTCAGGCAGCTGGGAGGAAGCATACACTACGCTCATTGCATTGATAATTTCCAGTGAGAGAGTGCTGCTATTACAGGTCAGCCAAGAGGGGCAAATGAGCTGCACATGATTAATCGCCTTTCTTATTAAATCTTTGGATCTATGAACATTATGTCCACTGAAACCTTATGCACACAAGAGAATTTGTGATCACTTGTAGCCATTTGTCTCATGACCTCAGAAGAGAGATGAACGAAGGGGGTAGTGACAGAAGTACATGGTGCTGGTGTGAAATATTCGCAGATGAAAGAAACTCTAGTTCACTTTTAATACCATCATAATGTCTCTGTCTCCTTCTAGTCATGGGCTGCACAGATGGGGAAGGTGTATAACGGGAGCGATTCTGAGAACTGGAGAGACAGACGTGGATCCACGTCTTCATCCCTGCCTGTCTCTTCCTCCTCCTCCTCCTCCTCTTC
The DNA here is from genome assembly GCA_946959425.1 of Argyrosomus regius. Lineage (NCBI taxonomy): Eukaryota > Metazoa > Chordata > Actinopteri > Sciaenidae > Argyrosomus > Argyrosomus regius. The sequence continues at coordinate 13,795,753 of OX336893.1, forward strand.
TTCATCCTCCCCATCCTCACCCCCACCTACTTTCTCCTCATCCACCTCCTCCTTCCCCGCATTTGCATCCTCGATGAACAGAGGCAGAAATGACAAACCCTGTAAGTCTTACCTATGTGTGGTTTTAAGCTAGACAAAACAGGCTGGTGCACTTCTAACCATTTCCTCTGAACTTTGACCGGTGATGTTTAGCGGAGAACTTCCAGAGCGGCAGCAGCTACTTTGAAGGTGTTTGCTCATCAAGGAGGGCATCAACCTGCAGTCAGCGGAGCCCCTCCCCCCAAATGACTGATGACCTGCCTGAGCTGCTCAGCCAACTTGGCCTACTGAAATACATCGATGTGTTTGAACAACAAGAGGTAAACATAGATATAGAGTTGCAATGCATCATTTTTTGAGTGCAAACATTAAAAAAACGTGTGAAAATACATTTTCATCATCAACTGCAGATATAACACACAGGTTTTGCGTTGAGTTGGCTGAGTTTAAGAAGTTTCTGTAGAGAAACACACAGACAAGCACACACACTGTTGTACCCAAACCAAAAGCGTTATGCACTATTAATGATTCATTATGCAAATGTTCTCTGTAATCTGTACTCATCTAGATTGACTACCAGACTTTCCTTACTCTGTCTGATGAAGATCTGAAGGAAGTGGGCGTCTCCACCTTTGGAGCCAGACGCAAGATGCTATTGGCAATCTCAGGTGAGAATATGATGTCCAATCTTGGACTCAGATCTGCTTCTCCATCTGTTAACATGGTAGGTGGCGCTTGCCTCCTCTCGTGAAAATCATTACATTATTTATCTTCCTGTACAGACCTGAACAAGAGCAAGAGGAGGCTCTCAGATACACCAGCAGTGAAGCCTGGCTACCTGGAGGGTGGGGCTAGTGGTCGACTACCACGAATCATGGATCTAGAAGTTCCTGCTCAGAGTAATCGCTGGTGAGAGGAAACGCCAACCAGCTCTGAGCTCCATCTGACTGACGTGGAGCTATTCAGCCTCTAAAAACATATACAGTGATGCCGTTGCCAGTGCAGAGGTCTAATCTCTGCCTGTTATTGAAGAAAAATGGATAAACATGAAAATGCCCTGAAGAGCAGTAAACATTATGCAAACGTGCCTTTAATCTACAGCCATACCCCAAAGCTTTTTTTACAAAATCAAGACAAGGAGGTCTTCGCTTCCAAGCCTCTGATTCTACGAGAAACAAACTGTATGAAACACAAATGAACATGGGACCATGTTGATCCTTTGTGGTATCTTTTTATCATCATAAAGTGCCTTGCTTATACAAACTATCACTTCTATACTTTGAGCATGTTTTTAAGCCTGTGTTAACCACTACATTTATGGAATTGTAAATAAAGATTTACAAAAATAAATGGCATTGTGCTATGATAGAGATGATGAATAAAATGTTGCTGGTTACTGCATCTAGACTGTACTTTTTGGGGCTTTTATTAGAGAGTTGACAGGACGTGAGGGGAGAGAGAGAAAAAATGTTGAATGACGTGCAAAAAAGGTTCCACAGCCAGACTATTACCAGGGGCATTGTAATTATATAGTCAGCGCCTTAAAACCTTAAGCCACCAGCATCAGAGCTCTATCACTCATTCAAAACCACATGTAACTAGTGCTAGTATGAGCTGGCCCTCTACCCAAAGCCAAAATCAGACCACAAGAGGGCACTGGTGTCACACAATGTGTTTAGCAATTCAAGTCACATTTGTTTGTTGCACAAAAAAAAATATGGATTTGTTTCAGGAAGAATTGACAACAGCATTAGAGCTCCATGTGTGCAAGGTGGAGTTGGCTTTGAAATATACTGTAACAAACAATCAGATAAGGGGGAAAATGAATTTGAAAACCCATATAGGTCAATACATTTATTGGTGTGAGGGTAAAGTGACACCCATTTTAATGTGGTTTGGTCTCGCTTGATTGCTCACCTGAAAATTCCAATTTAATTTGTGACTGTTGCCAAGAGTGAAGCCACCGGAACCACTTATGAGTTGTTCTTGTTTAATTTATTTTGCAGAGGGCTACACCCAGAAATTTAGTGCTATCACAGGGACCTCACTGGCAGAGTATTAACAAGAACCATGGTATAATCTCTCTAAATTTGCACATTTGGAATAGTGTTGTTGGTTACCACATTGAAGTGAATGATCCAAGAAACCTCCACCGGGGGGCATGAGGGGGTCTGATCCGTTCAGACGCTCCACAAGCTGGCTGGTGCAGTGGCAGCCAAGCATGAAAGAGAGTGTGAGTGGAAGTGGTGGGCTGTGACAGATTAGGGAGAGATGATCCCTGCTTATTACAATGTCTCTGCCAATTACATAGGCAGGCTTTAGACCAGTGATCCTCAAGTCTGGTCCTTGGGCTCTGGAGCACTGCTGGATTTCTATTCCATCAGGTAGCTAATTGTATTCTCCTGTGGTTGCGGGTCTAAATCGGTCCTTGATCACACAGCTAGAATGAAAACTACCTGAAAGTAGCAGCAATATGGACCCTGAGGACTTTGGAGAGCCACTTGGACTTTTCACCTGCTAAAGTGGCAATCTTGACAAATGGCCCAATTACATGGAAGGTATGCTAAATAAAGCCATGAGTGGATTCCATTTGCAGCCTTTTTTATTTAAGTGGCTAAACTTCTCAATATTAAGAAGTGGAGCACAGGTTAATGTTTAAATTTTATAAGCTGGTTTTGAGAGAGTTAGATGCCAGTTTTAAAGCTGCTATAATTAAGAATTTTATATTAATAATGGATCAAATGACTTCTATCGACGAACCTGCAGTCACTCATTAGTTCCTCTCAGCTCTACTGAGCATTTCCTGCAACTTGACTGTTTTACTTCACTTTCACTGCTCTCATCAGTGTAGTTTTCAGCCACAGTGAGCCAACAGCTCTATAACAGACTGTACACTATCTACTCAGCACCCAAGGACAGGCAGAAAAGTTAGTGACTAGCTGGTGAACATGGTGGTGCATTTAGAAGCTAAAGAACCAAATATTGTCCTTAAAAATGTGTGTATATCAAAAACAAAGTTAAAAAGAGTGAATATTGGGGGGCGGCATTTAGCTCAGTTGGTAGAGCAGCCGCCCCGTGTGTGAAGGTTCAGTCCTTGCTGCGGAAGCCCAGGGTTCGAATCTGATCTGTGGCTTTTTCCCGCATGTCATTCCCCGTCTCTCTCTCCCCGCATTCCTGTCACTCTTCAGCTGTCTCTATCAAATAAAGCTTGAAAAGGCCAAAAAAAAAAATCTTAAAAAAAAAAAAAAAAGAGTGGATACTGGACTTAGATTCATCAGACATGACTCCAAATGAATGATAATGTTGCTCTATGTCAGCTGGGTGTGCAAATACAGTCAACTTGATGATGATGTGTCAACGTTGTTTACAGCTTGTTTGTGCTGCCAAAAGATCGGTTAGTGCAGATAAGATTCAGTGTTTTGATCTGGATGGGGTCTAGTTTTCTAATATGGTCCATCATGTGGCTACACATCTATGTCTACTATATAAAAATATATGGTAATATTTATTGTATAGTAGACATAGTAATTATATAATGGAATATTTTATTTTAATACATTCATAAATTTACAAAATGACCGATTGATGGACTTGATAGAATGTAAGGAAACCAGAAACAACCTCAGACACCACGTGATGAAGGGAAGATAGCTGAAAACACTTGGTGTATGAAGCATGATGTATTGGAGAAAAGCTGTGCAATGCGTTTTCATTTTGATGGATGTTGTGATGGACCGCACTAATAATTAAGAGCACACATCTCACATTAAATGGCAAACTTCATCAGGCTGTTCCCTTTTGTTGCGGAAAAAAAGACCACAATTGCATAACCCCTCTGCTCATAGTCCATCACCGGTCTCCATGGAGACCCTGGTTTGATGGAGGAGGAGCCATCTTTCAGTGAAGCTATCTGAGAATATTAAAGAAGCAGCCATTAGAGAAATGAAACAGAAGAACGGAGTCCCTTGAGTGTAAAACACAACCACGCATCTCCCTTACTGAGATGAAGATAGAACTGACTCCAGTGAGATTGGAGAGTGGAAGGAAATAGAAACAATAATGAGCGATGTGAGACCGCTGTGTGTAATAAATGTGTCTTGTGGTGGCTGAAGCTACAAGTTCGGAGGAAAAAAAATTAAAAAGTGAATGCGATTTTGATTATTTGAATATATCCACCTTATTCCTATTACCATGATACCTTTCCTGAATTATTTGTGCAATTTCTGGTTATTGCTTTCACTGGACTGGTGGTAATAAATGGAGAAATAAATTAGGTCGGAACACAGACTGTCACATCTTCTACAACCGAAGAATGGATGGACAGTGAAGTCATAAAAAATGTGACATTTTGGGACATGCACCTTATGCTTTCTTGCTGACCGTTAGATGAGAATATTGACATCATTGTCGTGTCTGTACGGTAAATATGAAGTTATAGGCAAACTTAGGACAGCACAAAGATTGGAAACAGTGGAAACAGCTAGCCTGGCTAAATAAAGTATTTCAAATGTGTTAATTCTTGGGATTTAGAGGTTCTGGTAGGTTGACTTTGTTACCTTTGGACAGAGCCAAACTAGCTGTTTCCCCATTCCTCATCTACCCAACACACATTAGAGCAGTATCAATACTCTCATCTAAGATATTTTTCAAAAAGGAAAGGAAAAAAGCTGTAACATATTGCTAGCTCTTGCAGAAAGGAATATGGTGTATACAATTCAGAAAAAGAGCTGCATGTGATGAAAGATGAACAAATGAAACATTCTCTTTACAGCTTTTGTCATGTAGCCTGATGACATGATGATGCTGCACCAGCCAGGTTCCCAGAATTGGGTGATTATACACCCTCCACAGCTACTGGCATAATTTGATGCACATAGTTAAGCCCATTGTCTATTGTATCTGACAGAGTGTGTTGTGAATTGCTGAATACGCTGTTTCAAGCCAGAAGATTCAGTTGTCCTTTTAGCCTCCAATTGTTGGTACAATGTGTTTTCAAAGTGCTGAGCTGGCTGTTTCAAGCCAGTAGGGTCAGCTGTCCCATTAGCCAGTGATATTACAAAAACACTCATTAAGCTTTTATGTTCTTTTGGGCTCTACTGGCTTTGTGATACTCCTCTCTCAAAGGGAAGTGATAAGAGTATTTTCTGCTGCTACCATTTATGTCTGCTTCTAACCGGGGAGACTGCTTTCTCAAGGTTGGAAAAGGTCAGAATTGATGGAGGGCTTTGATTGTTCTACTGCGGAGAAATCTGAGCCTCAGTAAAAAAATAAAATAAAATAAAACCAAAAAGCATGAGAGACTCACATAAATGTGCTTGTGGTTTCATCGTGAGGAAAGAGAAGTGTTTTTATTTCATCATGATTTGGTGAAATAACATGAAATGTGAGGCTTGTGCTGAAAATGGTACATCAGGAGAACAACAGACACATGGACACAGACCTGTAAGGTTCAAAAGACACCCAAAGTGCCACTTTACTTAAATTTTCAAAGTTACAAATAAAAATTCACTTAGTTGACATGGTGAAGATTTCAATCATTTAAATCACTGAACATATCCAATGTTGGGAGGCAGAACAGAGCCTCTTCTCTGCACACCCGACTTCATGTGTCCTCCCAGCTCAGGAGCAGCTTCTTCCTCAAGTGTCCTTGCACAGTCAAATAGCCTCAGCAGCCCTACTGACCAATTAGTAAAAGCATAGCTGGCTGAGACGCCGCCGATTTGGACTGTAGGCATTGCAGTTCACTTTTCTACACTGCTATCGCTATGCAATGCAACTTCCTACCTCCTGAGATTGGGAGAAGAACCAAAAAGACACTAGACAGCATCAACATAGCAACAAAGTATTGTAGCAGCCAAATAGGCATCACTTTCTGTTTGAGATGCATAGAGCTAGACCTGGCCAGGTAAATCTCTCTTTTACAGAAACACGATGAGAAACATGCAACAACAACGACAATACATCATTAATCTCATTGCTTCCTGGGCTTTCTGGGACATTCAAGATCAACGATTAAATAATTTACAATCCTCCATAAAGTAACAGAGAGAGGGGGAGCATCTCAGAGCCTGGGAGCGTGTTGTGGAAACATCTTTGAACACTGGAAAGAGCCCGACAGTGGAACACAGAACATGAGAATGAACCGCTGATGAAAGTACAGGAAAGATAATCCACATTCTGGCCTTCCTGGAGGAAAAAATATTTACATCCAGTACATCAGCTAATATATCTGGGCTCACAGACTGACCAGAGGCTCTGACATGGACATACAGAGATAGGAGAGAGGGAGAGAATAGGAGAAAGAAGAAGATAGAGAGAGTAATAGAGAAAATAGAGTAGTAAGTCCATGTTAGAAGAGGTTAAAGATCACAGGTTTGGGGGAAAGGCAGAAGCACAAAGTGGACAGCTTGAGCAGAATTCTGACAGGATCTTGACAGTTGTTGTTGAAATCTAATAGGCCCTCTGTTTTCTGTCTGAGCGAAACACTTGAAAAGGAAAAGGGTCGGATGAGGTTCACTGAGGAGCGAGATATGGATAAGGGACAGGGGGTTACAAGAGCAAGTTCAGGAGCCAAAGATGGACTTGCTGCCAAGGTAACAGGAGGAGGAGACATTGGAATGGCTTCAGATCTGTGCTGAGTTAACGAAGGTTCCTGGTCAGCTGATGGCAGGTTAAAATGGAGCGGAGCTACCAAACGTAGCCGATCTCGTCATCCTTATCGTCTTCCTCATCCTCATCGTCCTCAATGGCTCCTCGGGGGTGAATCCGGCCCCGTCTCTTCTTCTGCCGGCTCCGCCCGCTCTGTGATGGCTCCTCCTCCTGGTCATCGAGAAGGATGACTGCACCGCCGCTGCCAAAATCTCCCGATGTCTCTTGGTCCTCATCTGTACGGAGATGCACAAACACAAAGAGACAGATTAGAAAAACAGAAAGATGGTCACCCTCTCTCTGTAGGTAAATGTTGCTGGTGATAAATACACAATATAACAATATAAGCATAAACATGTGAACATAAAAAACATTCTCGCCCCATCCCACACACACACACACACACACATATACATGGCTAATAATACGCCTGCGTGAATAGGAAGGTTTTTAGCCTGCTGTTGCATGTGGCCACAGCTGTGACTGACCTCAAGATGTCCCAAAGAGCAGGACCACAGTAACTAAAGGCACCTGGATCAGTCCTGGATCAGCCCAATGTCCTAAGAGACCTGATTGTGTTATAATCAGTGAGCAAATCAGAAATGCACTGAGGAACCTGTAGTACTATGATGACACTGATGAATGACGTCCTAGATGATGAATCCTCCTGACCTACCGTCCTAAACAGCTAATCAGCCATTGTCAGCATGCTAACATGCTAAACCTTTGTGCATACAAGCCAAATGTAAGATTGACCAGTATATATATATTCTGACCCTATTCAGACAATAAATGGCAAGACAGAAGGAGATAAAAAGAAAAGACCCAAGCCTCCGAGCCTCCCCCGAGTTAAAGGGTTTCTTAACTAGCTAGCTTTGGTGATGCTTGACTTAGCTGAAACACACCAAATCACACCTAATGCTGAGTCCTATGTATCTGCAGGAGTCATTACCTCAGCTGCTGCCTCCAGCATTTTGTGAAAATGGCACCTTAAAATCCTCAGTTCAAAACAGCTCATTTGGACCTGGATACAAGTGTACTCTAGTTGAGTGGCATTTACAGTGTTAAAACACATTTGGTGTCCTTGTTTTTAGAAATTTGGGCGTAGAGTTGTTGCTTTGCTACCTGTTTGTTCTATGCAAGGCCGAATGGGAGAACTCCAGGCTGCTACAGCCTGAGGCCACTCGGCCAGAGTTAGATGAGCTTGTTAGACTGGAGACAAAGGACTGCTGCTGTCAGTGTTTGTGTGTGTGTGTGTGTGTGTGTGTGTGTGTGCGTGTGTGTGTGGTGACCACAGAGACACCTCATCAATATTGGAAGCTGCAATTACTGGCTTTGGACTAGACTGGCATTCGAGTGAGCCATAATCTGTGACTGTGAGTTGGCTGTTTGATTGGTAATCAGTATGTCCGCCTGGATTCTTTCTTTCTAATTATTGTTCTTTTTTCCCACAGTAAAATCCCACGGCAATTGATTTGCAGCAAAGTGCATCTATTGGCTTTTTGACCATTCCCTTTGAATTTGCGCTACTAGCTTGTTAAATATGACTCTGACATATCAACACACTTAATTATATATATTCTTTGTCTAAACGCATCTTCCTGAATGCCCACATCAGCCAGCAGTTCTGATGTTTATTCTCATCCAAAACATGCTATACAGTCACTGCTATAAATTCATATTTATAACAAATCTTTTGACACTGCACTCTGCTGACAAATGTGATGGATTCTCCTACTTGACTTGCAAGGCGCTGGTGTTTTATCAAAGGTACATGAGCAGTATATCAGAGGGAAATAGAATCAGACATATGACTGATAGTATAGCAGCCAGACTGGCTCCAGAGGCATGCCTAATGTTATCTATTTCCTAAATGATCACTGGTGCGTAGATACCTGTAAAGATAAAGAGAGAGAGACACAGAGATACTGAGCAAAGAAATGGAGAAAAGTTGGAATTGTGATGCTCGCTGTGTTTCAGTGCTACGTTATGTTTTGAAGAGAGGCTCTGCAGTCTCTCTCATGTGTAACAGCACGAGATTACAAACACAAAGAGAAGACAGACATACAGCAAGTCCACCTGGATCAAAGCACTAACTCCAGACAGCCAGAGAAATGGGAGCCAAGGAGAGCAAACAGAACACAACCAAAACCTTTGTTTAGCTATAAGTGAACATGTGGGTGGGTGTGTGCATGAGATGGTGGGTGTTGTGGTCTAGCTCAGTGGTGGAAAGAGTACTGAAAATCTGTATTTAAGTAGAAGTACTGTTACATTTCTGAAATATTACTCAACTACAAGTAAAACTACTGTACTTTAAAAAAAAGTATTCTTTTCAAAAAAGAGTTTTTTTGTTCATGGTTTTCATTGGCACACGGTGTTCATGGTGTGTGGAAAAAGCAGAACAAACAGCAAACCTAGATAAAAAAAACTGAAGCGCTCTGTCTGAACGCCCCAATTGGTTAACACGGGTGCTGAAAGGAAGCAGGCAGCACTTCACGGTGCTTCTGCTTCTGTGTCCCTGGTGTGACTACAAAAATACAGATGGAAGATTTGGACATAATTCAAATTGTAGGCATAGTCAGTAGTGAATGATTTAGAAGTAGCAAAGTATGTTACATAGTGTAATGCATACATAAGTAACTCGCAATAGTACGATTACCCTCCCCAAAAAAGACATAATATGAGTTGTTGTAATCCATTGCTTCTATCACTGGTCTTACCGCAGTTGGGGTTGCCTTGTTTTCTGGAGCCAGCGATCTCGTTACCATATTTGTCCACACACCAACACTGGCCAGTGCTTCCGTGACACTGGGTTGGTTTGAAGTAGCCCTCCTCAGTACAACGAGGAATGTAAGAGCCTAAAGATAGGGAGAGGATGCAGAGGGGAAGAAAGGAAAGAAGGAGGGAGAAATAATGTAAGTAAATTGCGATATGAAAAGGGGGGAGGGAGATGAGCAACATTAAACTGACGAAAACAGAAGGCAGAATCTGATCCCTCCTCAGCAGACGTTGCGTGTCCTGTGACCGAAGTCCTTGTGTATTCACAGAGGGAGATCAACAATCAATTACTGCTGTGAAGGTTGCAGGACAACAACCATACATCCTGCTTAAAGGGAAGCCGCCACTTTCAGTAACACACACACACACACCCACACACAAGCCCGTGAGCTCTCAGAAAAACACTGTTACCTTCATTTGACCCAGTAACACACACACAAACCCATGCACACATGGAAAACACTGTTACCTTCATTTGACCCGGTCCAACCTTATTTCAAGCTGTTTTTCTGTGAGCCAAAGGACTGAACGATCTGCCCAGTGGGGACGGATGACACATGTACAAAGTTTCAGGATGTATTTTATAGAGTATACCATATGTTTAATGCTGCAGATTTATGTGTTTGTCAGCATTAAAGGTGACCATGTTGATTTCTTAGACAGGAGTCAGTGAGTCAGGGGCGGCTGTGGCTCGGAGGTACAGTAGAGCGGGTTATCCACTAATCAGAAGATCGGCGGTTCGATCCCCTCCAGTCTGCATGTCGAAGTGTCCTTGGGCAAGATACTGAACCCGAGCTGTTTTTCTGTGAGCCAAAGGACTGATCTGCCCAGTGGGGACGGATGACACATGTACAAAATCTCAGGATATGAACCCCAAATTGCTCCCGAAGGCTGTACCATCAGTGTGTGAATGTGTATGAATGGTTAGCTCCTCGAACTGATGAGCAGTTGGCACCTTGCATGGCAGCCAATGCCATCAGTGTATGAATGTGTGTGAATGGGTGAATGAGATACGTACTGTAAAAGCGCTTTGAGTGGTCGGAAGACTAGAAAGGCGTTATATAAGCACAGTCCATTTACCATTTACTAACAGCTGGCAATCATACAGACTGACCTATGAGGCTCTTCCTTCGACTCTGGTTCTGGATCTTGCTCTTCTCAGTTTGGCAGGGCAGTCCTACAAGAGAACATACACAGTAATTTAATCAGTAGAGCTCGTTTAGTCTTTCCATCAACTCTTTCTCTGTCTTACCATCTACTCATAGTTACTCTTCTTACACTACAGCAACATCTCTAGTTATTCACATTGGTCAACCTTTCATTACATTCCTCTATGAATAAAGCAGAAATTGCATCTGTCCTCACATGTTTTAGTGTTTACAACAAATTATCAGACTTTCAGTCATCTGTAATGCACTTGAATTGCACTAACCTGTATGAAAGGTAATATACAAGCAATGTTTAAATAGAATTTGAGTGATTGCTATGCTACACCAAGACAATTAAAACACAGAGGGAACATAAGCAGTCATCGTGTAATGCTAATTAATTAGAGGTAAAACTGAAAACAAATACATGAAAATGTCTATAATAATTCTTCACTGCACAGAAAAAAGTACAGCTTTGAACCAGTAAGTTATCTTTGTCAAACCTACTTGACAATTACACCAAAAATACACTTTTTTAATGATAGCTTTCTCTTTTTCCTATAAATACATTAATTTGGAAGTTTATTTACATCTTTCCTGATCTTTTTACTGCTTATCCTTTGGCTATGCTGTGCTATAATGAGGTCACCCAGTCATCAGATCTCAAAAATGAAGTTAGGGATAATTATGACAAAAATAATGGGCAAAACCATGAAGATAAAATACAAAATGATGATAAAAATAAAAATAGATGAAACTAGATTTGCCGCTTTTCAGGTGTGCATTGGTTTCTATTCACTTCAATAATGAATTGCTTGAGTTGAATTTCTTAGTGATGATTGACTGTACAAGTAAGTCACTTAAACTCTGCCTTTGTCCATCTTATTTTAACATCAGTTTCTTATTCAGCCCTCTCCCCATCCTCACCTTCAGGCTTCTGGAAACAGTAGCACCACTCGTTGTTAGACAGTTTGCCATCCTTGAAGGAGTCGCAGGAGTTGAAGAGGGGCTTCATGCACAGCTCATACTTGTCCAGGTAAATGGCACTTAGCTCTGATTGGTCAAGCAGGAGGTCAAAGTTCATGTCTAGTTTGTTGAACATCCATCCCAGTGAGTCCTTACAGATGGGCAAGATGCTGGTGTCAAAGTCTGAAGGAGAAAAGAGACAGTGAAGAAAAGATAGATTGAAAGAAATTATTGAAGTGAAGAAGATGTCCAGGTCACTTATCTGTTTTTTTATCTGTTTCAAGTAGCACACTGAGATCTGTGTGTGTGTGACAGAGTGTGTGTGGACATGTTGTCAGACATGTTGACATTACAGAGAACAGAGCAGGGTCGCTGTCAACATCACTGCCAGCCCTCATGAGAACTGAAAAGCATGGCTGCTCAATAGAAGCAAACACACACACACACACACACACTTGCACACAAGAACATATTGTGGGGGGATGTACTCACGTCCGGTGGCAGAGTCAAAGCTGTCAGAGGATTTGAGGTCTCTGTTGGCGTCAAGGTGGAGAACTCCAAACCAGTCCTTCAGTCTGGCAGCCAGACTGTGGAGCTCTGCATCAGTGCAGGCTACGACACAGACACAAAATAATGAGGAGAGGGGAGGCCGTCAATCTACTGCTGTCATCAGGGGGGAAAATAACTCAATTCTTTTCTTGCTCCTTATCAAACGTTCATTTCTTTTCTGCCGTGTATTTTTGCTCTGTGTTCTTTCCTTTCTTTTTTCTCATCCAACCCTTCTCCTTGAGTATACACAGCAGAGGGATAACACATACTGACCTGCTGCTATCTTTTGACAGTTACTATAGGAACCCAATCTGACATGCACATACACACACACACAGACGTACATAAAAATATAATATACACATTGGAGTTTCGTTACACCATTTAGTGTTCTCGTTCAAATGAATGATTTTATCCATTGTGTGTGTGTGTGACATACACAGTCACACATACACACAATGGACAAAGGTCAGTTTGAAATTCCACATTTCATCTTTCCCCTAGAGGAAAAATAAGCTGATGTCTTGCAGGGAGACACCACTCGTTTGTTGCATTTTATCCTCAGTGGAGATAAATCTCTCTCTCGTGTGTGTGTGTGTGTGTGTGTGTGTGTGTGTGGGGGGGGGGGGGGGTTGTGTTTTTATGTATGACCACACTCCTCTGCACAACTAAAAAACAAAGCTGATCCAACAGTGTCAATCAAGCTGATGCTACTCTCCATGCTACTACCCAAAGAGAGCACAAACTGAACAATATGTTAAATGATACCCCTGATTAAAAGTATAAACCAGCCTTCGTCGCTGCCTATCAAATCCCTCGTTCCTTCAGCCATGTGGGACTGATGGGGTCTTCCTGAAATTCAAGCAGACCTCTGCCTCTGCCTGTCTCCTTCTGCATCTTTGTCTGTCAATCTCCGTCTCCCTTTCGCTTTCTCTACTGTGCATGATTGGCATATTTTTTTCCCGTCTTGTTTCTTTTGCGAGCTTGATAAATGTGCCTGAAGAACAAGAGCCATTCTCCACCTCCAGCTTTGTGGCACTCTTATTTCAGAACTGAGGCAGTATGCCACAAAACACGCAACAGTTGTGAGAGTCCCTTTTAAATTTTAATCAAGATATTAGCATTTCATCCTGAGAATGACTTCTAATTCTTGGATACAGTGTTAGAAATAAGAAGAGAGGGAAACACATGCAAATACACTGAATCCTATGGACACATCAGGCAGGCAGAAAGATAATGTCATCCAAAGTCTCTCTCTCTCTCTCATGTTCTCTCAAACACACACACATACAGAGGCATTCACTTTTATAGAGAGAACAGAGCTAACACACACCTAGACACACACACACACACACCTACACACACACACACACACACACAGACACACATACGTATTTTACAGTTATAGTTTGGCAGTGTGTCATTATTGCAGCTGCTATAAAACAGAGGCCACCTCAGGTAACAGATTGAAGCTGCAAAGAGGACAAATAACATTTATCTGGGCTAGCTATCCATTGTGTGACATTACCTTTGTAATCCCACGGTGGTCTGTGTGTGTGTGCGAGTGACAGAGATACTGTATAACACTTCAGGACCAGACAGATAACATTTCAGAGTGCTCTTCATTTTCACGGTCTGAAGCAGCAAAAGAGAGAGCAAAATACCAACAGCTAAACATTATCTGTCTACAATTAAAATTCTTCCCTTGGCAGAAGTGGAATTTGTAGCATTTAGCTCTTACTTTAACCCCCATTTATTTGACCTTCTTCATCCTCACACCTACTCTTCACTGATCGCTATCCCACTTTCTGTTCCCACACATTGCCAATTGAAGCATTCTCTACTTTTGTGATCCTTTTGTTACCTTTGAGGACATCTTGCTCATTTCCCTCTATTGCCTGTTCATTGCCAATCTCTCTCTCTCTCTCGCTCTACTCTAATTCCGTCAGTTTTCCCAGATTCAATAGAAGCCACTTATCACACCTGGTTGTGCCTAACTCAAGTTTCTCTTGAGACTTAAAGGACCACTTTAAAACACCCTGCTCTTCTATTTCTTCCTCTCACCTAAATTGCTTTGAATGCTTCATTTCCCATCTCTCTCCTGGCACATCCCCCTATAGAGTCCAAAGACTTGAGTGTTTCTGTTTTTCCCTTTGATATCCATTCCCTTTGTCCCTCTCCACTTTTTCCACTTTTGACTTCACTGCTCTCTCCATCTTTCCCTCTCAAGTCTTTCGGACTTAGCACTACGGCCCACAATGAGTCTCGATGGACCCCTCTTATCTCTCTTTCCCAGTGTGACCCAAATTGTATCGGACAGGCCCGACACAGCTGCCTGTGTTCGGAATCCTTTTCTTGGGCAATGAGTCCGAAAGCTGGAGCTGAAGACATTCATGTGCTGAAGGACACAACACAGAGAGATAAAATGGCCTATTAACTATTTTTCTTTCTTTCTTTCTTTCTTGCTTTCTTTCTTTCTTTCTTTCTCTCTTTCTCTCTCTCTCTCTCTCTCTCTCTCTCTTTTTGCAAGCCACAGCGGGTCAGGCAAGCTTAAAGATGTCTGACACACAACACAACAACATCAAAGCCTTTTCACGGGCAGATACAAAGATTACGCTGCTGTGGCAGAACTGGATTTGATGTGGGACTCAACAAGTGTTGTTGCTGTCAGTAGAAAACCTGATCAAGCGTTTCAGAATCACTTTACAGGATGACACTGAAGGCATGACTTAAATCATAACAGATACAACAGGTGTGTGAAACAAATACCAAGGTGAAAGAATGGGTTTGTGAAAGGCTTACTTTAAAAATGTAATATGATACAATTATTAATTACCTTTTAAAAAAATGTAGCCAATAACATAATCTAAGTATCCAAATATTAGGAAAACTAATGTAATTTGATAACTTTCTGTTACCTTTGGATTTCCTCAATACTAAATATGCACATAATACGTATTCTATAAATCAAGAGATCAATATAACCTGAGAAAATGGGGAAAACTAGATTTTTAGCATCAAAAATGTTTCCTTTTTTCTGTGTATTTTTAACGAAAACCCTGTTTTTTGTAAAGAAGTTTTCTCAGCTGGAAGGCAAAGCTTGCACTCTACTGTATTGTGGTTCCTCTTTTCTGCTTTAAAGGCCAAACAGTGGTGAAATTTCCTCGCTGTAAAAAACACTTTTGGCAATTATAAGCTATTAATAACTTTGGCTTCACCAGAAAGAGCAGAGTGTTGTGTGTGCACGGCATTTTAAAATTGTAGTCCTGCTAACTAAATATAACTGTATCTGATTCCATCTGTAACTGTAATGGATTACCTTTTTTGTATCCTGATTACATGATTCCATTGCATGTCATCTGTCAAACCTGCAAAGCTGATAAGGCTGGCAACTCATTAGCTTCTAGGAACTGGAGGGACTCCAGATTTAGTGATGTGTTTTAGCAGCAAACTTTACTGTTATATGTAACAAAAGCTACAATAGATGGTGAATATAAAATTGGCAGCAGTAAGAACAGCTAGAAGCCTTTGGCTAAGAAGTTTCCATTTCAGATCTCCAGGTCTGAGAGTAAAATTCCCTCTCGACTTTGAATAATAATACTGGTGTATCCTTCAGCCAAACAGCTGCTACCTAATTGTTCCAGCAGATATACTTGTGCACTGTGAGATTGATGCTAAAGATGCCAGAACTGATTATCAGTCCGATAACTCAACTCGTTGGGAATGTTTATTGGAGCAGCGTTGGAGAGAGAGTTGGAGTTTGGCATTCAGGCTCTGACCTAATCGCTCGCCACAGATATTCATACTAGAAGATACTGAGGAAGGATGAGCAAATATCTTAAACCCCTCAAAGCCTGCAGGTGTGTGCTGAGGTGGTGGTGGGGCTGAAAGACAGGTGGTAAGCAATGGCATTGACAGAGCAGAGTGAGAGATGGGAAATTTAAAAGCTTAAATAGACCGCTACATAAGGAGAGTGTGTTTGTGTTTGTATTTGTATTAGATGATTGTGGAGTGTGAGGCATGTCACAAATGTATATGCAGTGCAGCTTGAGTTGTCTGCCTGAACTAGTTCGCAGGCGTCACTCCATTTATCAGCTCTGCTTCCAACCCATCACAGACTGTTTTGACAGTGAACTTTTACCCAGGATAAAGCGGTAGTAGACAGCGAGGCAGATGCACCGGCTGCTTTCACGCAGGAGAGGTAGAAGAATTGATCAGTATTGCATCAAAAATCAAACACTGAATCATGGCTGAGAATTACCTTCTTATCCTTCTTCCTCCGTCCCTCCTGCCCTCTCACCCAACATTTCCTCACCTCTTTAATGTCTGCAAACTCAAATCAGGAAAAACTGACAGCCAAAAAAACCCCCTTTTTTCAGCGCAGTATGTGATAAAGTAACAATACACAAACCAGCACACAAGATATAATGTAGTAGTAAAAGTTTTCCCTCTACTTTTCTGGCCAAAAAGAACGCAAAATAAAAACTCTTTAGTTGGTTACTACCATCCAGTGTTTTATTTCTCATTTTATTTGTTGTGAAGAGCCACATAAAAGCTAGAAGAGTGCTTATTTGTTGAGTTAATCAGAAAAGACAAAATGCCATGAGGAAGCAGCTTTAATTTGCATTTCAGGGAAGTTCAGTCAGACAACTCACAATTGGAGTGTTTTATTGCAGCAGCAGAATATATTTAGAGTTTGGCGTCTAGGCTCCGACCTCACCACATCCCCACAGATATGTATGCATAAAGATATTGAGGAGTGATGAGCAAAGATCGTAGACCACTAGAGCCTACAGGTGGCTGAAGAACAGGCGGTGATGCTGATGCAAGGCATTGCACTGCTGCTCAAGCTGTCTGCATGCAACTAGCTTGCAGGTGTCGCTCCATTTGTGGATAGCAGGGTGAAGACAAAGTCACCACAATGAATCAGAGCACTACTCACTGAGATGCATCAGCATCTGTGCTTCTGAATTACAACAACAACTCTGTCACAAAAACACATTTGTATACTACAAATTGACTTAACCAACAACATCCAGCAACATCCAGGATACTGCACAGATGTCAAAGTGTTTAGGTCTGGGTGGGTGTACAATGCACAGCACTTTGAGACTACAGACAGAGTTTTGTGTCCAACGTTCTGCTCCTTGTTATGTTCACATGGATAAGGCAGAGATGTTCAAAGTCTAACATTGCTGACTCCCCTCAGACAAAACTGAGAAAATGAAAAAAAAGTATAATGTTATCATTAAAAGTGTGCTGAAACAGGAATGAGTAGTTCTTTGCAATGTACCCATGGATGTACAGATCAATAGATTATTTGAATACTGAAAAAAGTTGATGACGTGTCATGCAAGTTCTGAAGTCATTACAGCTGTCTTATTTCAATGATAAGTGGATATATGGATGTTAAGTTGTGAGTCACACTGAAAATATATGTATCTGTATCTGTATCTGCATGAACTGAGTTATGACTCAGAGCACCATTTTTGACACAAATTGCTGCAATCAGGCACTAATGAAGTACCTTCATTGCCTCCATGAGCTGGGTTTTTCCTGCTATAGCTCCAACTGCTGGTGTGTTGGTAAGTGAGCCAAATCAGTGTGCCAAGCTACGATGACTAACTTTAACTTCTTTCCTTTTCACCTCACGTCTCTTCTTCCACACTTCCCATTAAACTGTCCCAGAGTGGAGGCGCGCCTCACAGATTGAAAGCCTCTGGGATAAGGTCAGGGAAAGATCATGGTATTAGCTGAATATTAGAAAACGAATGTATCCCATCTCATGCCTCACGTCTGTGTTGATCCCACAAAATCTTCAGATATTCCACAGATTTTAAATAAAAGGGCAGCTTTTCTGAGCATTGGGCACTAGCTCAGTCTGTAGGGATTTGGTTTGGGACTCAGAGAGTGGCTGGTTCAAGTCTGGCATGGACCAAAGAATAGAAGGTGGACTGATAGTTGGAAAAGTGCCAGTTCTATTGTATTCATTTCTGCATAGTTGTATCAGTGCACAATCACACACAGAAAAGGTCTATTTTCATTTCAGCTCATAAATTACTAAAACTATATCGGCTGCTGATAGTTTTCTTTCACCATCATGACAGCAGTCTTCTATGGTAAACATGGAAAACAAAACTTATGTGACGTTTTTAAAAAAAATCTAAATGGTACTATATTCAGCCACATATCAATCAATTACTTCAACATTCAGTTTGATTTAACTTTGTCCACCTTGTGATGACAGATGCATCCTCTTTGTTCTCTTTTAGTGTGGCACGGACATGCATCACCATGTTGTTGGTGGTTGCGACTGCCATTAGGATGTGATTGAGTGCAACTTTCCCAAGTTACATGTGGTGACATTCCCTCCGGGCCAGTTTAGGTTGTGAGATAAATGTGTCCTCCAGACTTCCTAATATATAACTCCAACCATCAGGAGAAGGCAGGCTTTGAATCTTTCTATGGGTCTCCTTTATCATTTATAAATGATTAACTACGTTTGTCATATAAAAGAGAAGGAGTGGCTCTAAATCCAGACAGAGGAAAGGTGGGCGGTGATCACCTTGAGACATCAGGAGCGTGGTCTAATCAGATCAAGATGAAAGGCAGATGGAAAGAAAGACAGGAGAAATAGGAGGCGGTGGAGTGAGGTGACACTTCTTAACAAGGTAACAGAGGGAGAAAGAAATGGACTGAGACAGTTAGATAGGAGATATGAGGAAGATAGAAGGTCAGATTCATTAAAAAGATACAGGGTATGTTTGATTTTCCTTGCCCCAAGCTATCAGCTCTCCAGAACATTCTCACTGGCAGCGAGTTAAGGTTAGCCTAGATAATGATCAGTAATACACTGTCTGCACAGACAGGGAGACAGGTAGAGATAAAACTGATTAGAGTGCAAAGAGAGAACCAGGCACAGTTTAAGTTAAGAGTTAAGAGTAAGACTATTTTTACAAAGTGAGATCATTTTACCAAGTATTTGCTTCTTGGATTTAAATTATGTTTTGAAAGAGGTTTAAGCATGAAAGTTAAACTTAGTAAATGTTGATTGTGGAAACCAAAAAAATGTCATTGTCTTCCAAAACTGTTTCACAGCAGATATTTTGACTTTTCACAGTAGAAAAAACATCTGTGACTAATAACGTTAACAATGACTTTGGTCTAATCAAGTATCAGCATGGACAATAACAGGATCCTGAAATTAAAGAAGCCAAATGGAATTCAGCCATCATCAATTTTATCATTTATATCTGTGTTTGTCCTACTGTGACGTGTCAAAATGTCTTCTGTGGTGTCACCAAAATCCATGTCCATGTGGGAGATATGCGCCAAGACAGTCTTTATGCACTCCAACAGTCGGAGAAAGAGAGCTAATTAGTCAAAATAAGTGCAGGTAGACAACAGGTGTGTAGTAACTTTAAAGGTTGATGGATTTTGACCAAATGTCGAAAGAATTGGAAAAAAATAGAAAAATCTATTTAATATTGCAACTTAGTATTGTCCCAGCTCAAAGGAGGTTAATTGCGTCGCTACTATCTTTATAGTCACACCAGATACCCCAAGTAAGCTACAATTCAATAACAAGTGAAATCAGGTACACATAAAGAGTGTACTGAAAATAATAGACGGAACTGATTGCAATTGGGAGGTATTGTAGCCATCACAAATTCTAGATATATCAGACTTGGAACAATGTAGACATTCATGTGAACCATCTTTTTTGAGTGAAACACAGGATGTGAGTGCGCCATGGTTAAAAACATTGACTGTTGCTCGGGAAAGGGATGTAAACTGTAGTATCTGGTGCCAGCGTTGTATGTCCAATCATACACCTGACATCCTCCTAGGAGGTTTTGCATCACCATAACAATGTCCTGACCACTCAAAGTAGCTTGTCAGCTGTAAACAGAGTTTGTTTTCTAAGTGTTGAACAAATGACCAATGCAGCTTTTTTATATTCTGGACAGTCTCAATTGGACATACTAAAAATGCTTTACAGGCACTCTTCACACCAGTTAGCAAAAATCCCTAAGCAATTGGCATGTGTTGGTAGAGGATAGGAAATGTGGAGGCAGAAGAGAGGACAACACAATCTGTCCTCCTGCATGCTCTCTGCGGAGCTGTGAGACAGAATTGCCAGGAAAAATTAAATTTAGCAAGGGGATTTAGCCCATTCAGCCTCTAACATTTCTTATTGTTTTGACAAAGTCTTTGTTCAACAGTAGCTGAAAGAAATGTAACTATTACTGTTGAAGACAAAAGCTTTTTGATTATAACCAATGAACGCTTTTAACTATGATCACCAGCAGGATTGCTTTGTGTCCGTGCAAGTCTTTGTTTTAAATGAGACAGTAATGTTCAGCGCCACAACAGCACTGCCTCAGGGGTGAATGAAATTAAATTAAATCTCAGTGCTTCTGTATCAAAGTCTTAACCTTTGCTGACAAATAAGGAAAGTAAATCAGGTTCATTTGATCATTAAACGCTATCCTAATTAGTAATTAGAACAAACTTCGCAATTAATATATGGAATTACCTGTAATTATGGTCTAATCTTTGACACTTTTTCTAATTTCTCTCAGTCCCAGATTAGTTTACAATATTAGAGAGACTTTGCTGGATCCATTTGTGCCAATCTGACCCAAAGTCAAAAGCTATGGGTTCAACTCTATTTGTAATATTAAAATATTCATCCCTCCTGTCCTTTGTGTAATGAAGAAAAGGGCAGAAAAATGAAAGACAAAATGTGGAGGTGGGACTTTATCCAAACAAACACACAGTGACATCTTCCCCACACAAATGGAAAATAAGGTTATTAGTGTGACTGTGATACTCAAACAGTATGATATGTGAAGCCTTCCACTTTGCCTGTCATATAGACAACAATATTTACCCTGCACTCCAAATAAACTGTAAACTGCAGCACACACTTATTACTGTATCATCTACAACTATGAATGCATGAGTGGGTGAGTGGGAAGAGAGAACATTACCAATGAAAGATGCTTGTTGCTTTTGCAACAATTCTTTCTCTTCATCCTCCTCTTCCTCAATTCTTATGAGAGAATCAACAATTTTCAAGATGTCAACCGTCTTTTTACTGTCTGTTGAATCTGGAGACTCAGTGCTTGTTTTGACACACAGTGGTGAACCATGTTAGATACTAACTAACTGTCTCAGTATGGGAGTTGGCATTCATGACATTTTTTTAATGCTACTACTACAGCACTAATATTAATCATTTTAATATTGCAAATTTCTCATCATCTTGGGTTATTTGTCCTGCAGTCTGCAGACAGTTGATAGAAGAGACATGACATGCAACAAACAAACTGAACCAGGGATCTGGCAATTACAGTATGCACTTTAACCATTCCTGTGGTATGTTTAAACCTATGTTCTCTGATGTATGAAGGTAAACCAAAGTTTATTATATTTTTCTGACCAAACTCAAAAGAACAACCAACTGCTGTTCCAGTTATCCTCAGATGTAAAGCTGTAGGCTTACATCATAAATTTTACTGTAATTTTTTATTCAGCCATTTATTTAAAACAACAAATCAACTCCTTAATGAAGTATAGCTCCTTCCAGTTAACAAAATCACTCCAGTCACTTCCTTTATATTTTTTAAACAATCACTTCCTTCCTGTTGTACCTCTGGGTTGTGTCTGAAATCACTTTGTATTTTCTACATAGTCACTTCATTTGCCTGACATCATTTTATTTGAGTGTTTCTGAGTATACATTTTATACATGATATAATCCCCTCCAAAAGTCCAACAATGGAACATGTATTGTCCACGGTATGTATAGCTATTGGGAGAGAGACATTGTGGTGAATGAAGGCAAACTTCTCCCATGTGCATGCTATTTCCTTCCCATGTTGTAATGCTTTACATTTGTTTGTGACATCTTATCTATCAGAAAAATAACAATTAATGAATAAAAATCCCAATTTACTACCCGCTATAGAGTACACTAATGCAGGCCTGTTTAATAAGGTGGAATGAATGAGTTTGTGACTGAGGGAGTGAATTTAAACACAGTCTTGGTCACACCCTCATGAGTGAAGTCAAAACAGGTTCTTTCAATCAGGCAACAAAATTTTAAGCTTTACCTGAGAGCAGCCACGTGTTATGCCATGTATGATTCAGTTTGACTTAATCGTAATGAACTGAAAAATATTCTTCACATCTTCCTTAATTACTGTAATATCTTACACTCTGATGCCACTTAGATGAATGTGCTTAATAATTAAATTCACCTAAACAGATGGACTACATTTGACCACAGATAAACCATATAAAGTGTATAGAGTATAAAGTGACCACAATTAGAAGAGATCATAATAATGTCTGAAAAAATAAACTTCATTCAGTGATCTCAGTGGCCTCACCAAAACCATTAACACTGCTGCAAGGATATTATTAGAGATATCTAATGAAATCTGTATATGATTACTGTTGCTTGATTTACACAGTCTAGCTCATTTAATTGGCTTAGTTCTGCCTGTCCAACTTTATTTCTCCTGATGTCAACTTACCATGACACTTACCTCATCTGCCCTCCATCCACACAAACATTTCACTGAATATTCCACTTCTTGATCTTGTTTTTTTAAATCAAGCTCTCTTCTTTCACACAGAACATAAAAGAAACGTCATCATCTTGATGTGCTGGCTCAAGATGACATTTCATGAGGTAACCAATGTATTTTTAAATAGAACTGAATCATCATTTTCAATGAAAATGTGAACAAATTTGAACTGTGTCTTTACATGTGTCTTTAAAATACTACCAGTCATACCAGTTTCACAGTTGTGTAGGATTGTTGTGACTATTCATGCATACATAGTGTCTATTTCTATCGTATTATGTATACTTAAATTGGCCATTGTCCATGCTCAAGGTATTATATTGTACAACCCCAATTCTAAAATGAAAATTTCCCAGAGGACACAATGTCCATGATTTCCAAAAAGCATGTTTTTGAAGTGTTCCCAAGCCCATGTAGTAATATCTTTAATATAGTCACGTCAGTTTTTAATGCACTGAGGGATTTAAGTCTTTTATTGATATTATGGATTATTGATGGGAAAATCAAGATTCAAGATTCAAGATTCAAGATTGATCCCTAAATTTCTTGCAATTGTGGGTTAAAAAATGTGGTTCATAAACTGTTGGACTGTTTACCCACTTAACTTTTCACAAAGTGGTAAACCACAACCCATCCTTGCTTGTGGACGCCCAAGCTTTTATGGCCCCATTCATGGTACTATCACTTTTAAGCTGTTAACTTGTTAACCTGTGGAAAAACACAGTTTTGTTGTCCCTGTCCCAACTTGTTTGGAACATGTTTAAGGCAATACATTCAGAATAATCCAAATATCTCTAAAAAACAATAAAGTTTACCAGTTTGAACATAAATATATTGTCTTTACACTGTATTTCATTGAAAATGATTTGCAAATCTTATGCAATCTGTTTTTATTTGCATATTACACAGCATTCCAGCTGTTTTGGTTGCATATTCTGAAAAAGGAGCATTACAACAAATCACTGCTTTGGTGTGGATACAAAGCAACCCTGTTTACTGTAAATGTCACAGGTGTTGTGTGAACAGAGGTATTTACCAATCTGGTATGAATGAGGAGTGATTGCACATACCAAACTTCTGCAATCCTTTGACTGTTACCATAGGAACACAATCTGACACACATAGTGTTTCCCTCACCTACTGCCACATCCATCTGTTTACCATTTTGTGTTGTTGATCTAATGAGAGATTCTACACACACACAGATACGCACACACACACAAACTTCACTCATCCCTGCTACTTCTGAATGCACAAACATTTGGACTTGCTATCTTACTGATGGTCTGAGGACAGGCTGTGCTGAAAAGTATAGTCACATTCATGAGAAGAAGATAGAGCCAGAAAGAGAGACGGTTAAGGAATATGAACAGGAGGGAAGACTAAGTTCGAACTGAAAACTTTGAGAAAAGATTGAACCAGAGAACACAAACTCATCCACTCTGTTCACTCCCAGAGCCAAGCTTTCAGCAATACCAAACACATAATTATAGTTTCTATTGAGCAAGGATGGAGGGGAATACTAGGCAGCAGTCAAGCTGATAAAACACTTGTACATTACATCACTCTCTCTTCCCTCTTTCCCATCATTCAGGCATAAACTAATGAACTAATTAACTACACTTTTCTTTTGTAATAATTGTGCTTGATGAACCTTGGGATGCTTATAAATGCTTCCGAATCTGCACGTAATAAGTAAAGACCTGAGAGGGCAGAGGATATGTGTGCTTAGATAGATAGATAGATAGATAGATAGATAGATAGATAGATAGATAGATAGATAGATAGATAGATAGATAGATAGATAGATAGATAGATAGATAGATAGATAGATAGATAGATAGATAGATAGATAGATAGATAGACTCACAACAAACACACAAAGTCACAAAGTAAAACCATCCCACTACTCCCCCCATCTCAGAAAGAGGAAGTCTGTAACGATAACAATCCATCCTTTTCTGTGCTGCTTTCCTTTAGATTGCATTTCTCCTCCAGAATCTCTCCATCCATCTACTGAAATCCTATTTTCATGACAAACAATAAGACACACAAACTCACTCCGTCACTGCTCCCTATAGCTGTCAGAAAATGTGTGGGGGTAGGGTGGTGGTGATGGGATGGGAGGGGAAGAAAATAACATGAGTAAGGGGAGAGGTGACAGGAAAGAAATGGAAACACCATGAATCACTGGAGAATTTGAGGGATTACCTGTGAAAGGGTGTGTGTGTGTGTGTGTGTGTGTGTGTGTGTGTGGAATCCAACTGAACCTGAAAATGGCTAAAATACAGATAACCTCTCTGTCTGCACATTCATCCCTTTGAGCTATTCAACCTCCTATCCACCCATCCAACCATCTACATGCATACATCCATCTCTACCGTACACTCATACATATTGTTAGAAAAAGATTAAACACAGGTTTGACTGGGCCAGTTTTAGTTTATACTGTGTCACAGAAGATCACAGCACATGAAATCCACAGAGAAACAAAGACAACTAACTATGTCACAGCCTAAAAGACAAGAGCTTTGACCTAAATCAAAAGATATTGTTTCCTGTGTAACTGGAAAAGGATGGATCTATCTAAACAGAAAGTTACTCATCAGTTTATTTATATGAACGGAGAGCTTCAGTACTCACCAGCCTTTTCAGTCTTGTGGTCATGCTGTGGTTTGTTGAGCTCTTGACCAGGCAAACAGGGACACAGCCCATCACACTTTACTGAGATTGTCTTCCCAGACAGGCAGCCCTGGAACTCCAACTTACACTGTAGAAAAACCCACAAAGAAACATAAATGGAGACTTTACTTCACAGACTTGAGGGAAAAAGAGGCAACCAACTGACTTTAAACATAAAGATTTGTTTACTCGTCATGGGGAGTACTTGCCCTGTAAATACAGGTGAATACTTCTGTGGGTCTGCTCTCTAAAGTCTCTGAAGAAAACAACCCCCGTGATATCATCAGGGTTATCTTGTCTCGGATACTTCAACTTTATAGGAAAAAATGAAATGTGTGGAAAACTTTATTGAAGTGGAGAAAAAGCAACTTTTGAACCCCACCAGGTGCTCCAGGTCAAAATATTGTCCTTTTGTGAATCTATTCTCCCACACCTGAATGACTAGAAGACGACAGCAAACCTGTAGACTACAAATATGCATGAAGTTTAGAGGACCAGTCACTGAAGGTCTAGTAAAGAGGTTGCTTGAATCTACTAGAAACTAAAAGTCAGGATATTTTGGGCTCTGCTGCACTAATTTTGTCCAGATCTGCTTTAATTTATGGAAGCCATGAAACCCTTCACCCTACAGAGAAGCAATTCTAAGAGTTCTTGACACACAATCTGTATGTTACAAGTGTGCTCCAAGTACGTAAACAAAACCAAACAAAAACTTTCATTATTGAACTTTGTTGAGCTGATTAAGGGAAAGATTTGCTGAGACAGGATTGGTCATTTGTCTTCAATGAGCAGATGTGTCCATTAGGCAGCCATGTAGACACACCATTAGACACGGAGATGCCCAGTGTTCTATTATTCACTGTAGTACAAACCTAAACCCAATGCAAAAATGCAAGATGGACTACTTCAGAATGTAATTTAACAGTATAAATTTAATTTCAGGTAAGTGAGGGGTAAAGAATTGTTTGGACTAGTTGGGGGGGGAAAATCCAATTACAAGATCCTTCCGAGAGGAATAATGAAAACTGAAATGAGTTATGTAAATTCTGTTTGCGAGATGATGACGATGTTTTGTCAGGGTGAGACCATGACTTTGCATAAACATCTATACACATATCATGCCATACACAGGCTTAGACTTATCCTGCCAGCATTTTCATTTCCCATGTTCTAATCTGAATCCATCATCTCCTCCCTGTCACCTCTTTGATAGCGCTGCTAATGTTGCTTAATGAAATTTGTTGACAAAGGAATAGCGCTCGGTCCTGTTCTCAACATATTGAATTAGCTGTCTGGGGAGGGAGGAGGTGAGAGAGAGAGAGAGAGAGAGAGAGAGAGAGAGAGAGAGAGAGAGAGAGAGAGAGAGAGAGAGCCCAGGAAATGGATGACCTCCCCCAGTCACTGTCAGCACACTGAGAGGCACCATGAATCTTTATGTTTGTCTCTCTCCAGGGGTTAATGTGGTTTTGATGAAACAGTGTTTTAACACCTGACTTGGTGGAGTAAAAGAGAGGAGAGGAGAGGAGAGGAGAGGAGAGGAGAGGAGAGGAGAGGAGAGGAGAGGAGAGGAAGGATGATTTAAGAGGAGGGAAGTAATGGACTTAACTTAGTGGGCTGAAGCCTCTCAGGAGATAAGAGCACTGTCCTCTTAATAGGATATTGAGTGTGTGTATGTGCGAGTGTATGTGTGCGGTTAAGATGAGGGAAGCATGTAATGTAATAATAAAACATGAATAAGCTTGAGACCGGCAGCTCACTGGTGAGCAGAGTTTAAGTTGGGCCACAGGGACCCATCACTCCACCAGCTAACTGAACCCCTCCAACTAAATTACCGCAGAGAGCAGAGGGACTTCCCTGCCCTCCCCTTCCTTTTGTTCTTCCTCTTGTTTCTCCTTCAACACTTCCCCTCCTCAGCACAGCTTCAGGCAGGTAGGTCATGAGGAAAGACCTGACTTCCTCATACACTAGGTATTAAAGCTCCCAATCTCAGGTTGTTTCATACCTCTGGGTTGGAAGCTTAACTGTGAACCTAAATCCGAAAACAACATGATCAACAAATGTCTTAATTTCCTGCAGAGCTGAGCTAAAAAAACAAGGCTAATAGGAGGTCGGAAAACCAGCTTCCACAACCACAGCTGAACTGCATCTCACAAAGGTTTGCTTTTATTGATCCTGTCTGCTCAGACACTATTGTTTTAGGAATGTCCCTGACTGAAAGTCTGAAATTTATAAATAATATTGAGCACAACAGTGTGCATGTGTCCTGCAGGCTCATAGTTCGCTCTGTCAATATTGCTGTGACAAACATTTTCATTCAGCTGTGCAAGACACTCAAGAGATGTCTCATATCGTTCATTTGTATGAGGTTTCTGTGTATTGGATTGTGCTTCACCCCTGGCAAGCAAAATAAATAAATACTAATACGAATGTGGATGTCAATAAAAATCCACGGTCAGTTAAACTATACCAAGGACAGACCCATAATGCTTCACTTCTTTATGTCTTTTCCAGCAACTTGATTTCACTCTCAGCTTGACCTTCCTCTGCTCACTTCCTTCTTGACTAATCATAAAGGTTAAAACTTGACTTTTTCTTTTCTCCTTTATCATGACATGACATTGTGAGTTTGTGACTATGTTTAATTTATGTAGCTCAGAATGAGATTATGAGCAGAGGTCAGAGGCTGAAAATGGGGCTACAGTCAGATGAGAAAATGGAGGTTGAAGAGCTTCTTTCAAATCATTGAGGGAAGATTTTTAGCTGCTGCTAAGACCTCTGACAACTGACCTCATTCTCAGTCATTTACATAACAGACAGAAAAAAGAGCTGCTGAAATCACCACAGTGGAGGAGGACAGGAGTCAATACATAGGTGGTAAAATGAGACAGCAGGAAGAGAAGAGAGAGGAGGCAGAGAAGCAGAAGAGCGAAAGGTTGACAGATGAGGATAATTAAAATATCTGTCATGTAAAAGAAAGAGAAGCACACAAAATTTCAAATATTTACACCATAAATTATATAATTCAGCCACTCTTTAAGCACTGTTATGAATCCTGAAGCAATCCTGTCCTTGCTTTTACAGATGAAAACAAACTGAATTATTAATAAATAATGTTAGCTTCAAAACTGAAAATAAAATGACACACTTCAAGTAAGACACGAGTAAGAGTGTGAAACTTAAAGAGGGATAAAATAAAATCTTACCTTGGAGGAGTAGGTGTGTCCATCAGATCCACACACAGGACTTGACTGGAGTGCAGAGCAGAGCCTACATTTCCCATGAGCACCAGCTTCAAGCCTGTGCTTGTGGCCTGTACTGCCTTTCCTGGGTTTCACGCTAACAGACACAGACAGAGGAAGAAACAATACTTCATTTTAGAGAGTCGTTAATCTACGTATATTTTGACATTACTCAGTATAACAAAGACAAGGTTTACTGCACATAATGTCCATGAAAAGGCAAAACAAAAAATAAAATCTCCAGTGCTTGAAGCCAAAACCTTTATTCATGCATTTTTTGTAGCATTTTCATCAACATTACTGTCATAATTTTATGTGTGAGACAAAAATTGAAGAGCAGTAATGACTTTCCAGGCAAGAATATTATCCAAAGTAGGAGAATCAGTTTTCTCCTGAGCAGAAAGTGTTTCTGGTTGTCAGGGTCAGCTGAAGCATAGTGAATCCTGATTGGTCCATTGAGGCCTTTTCTATAACAAGTGTAATTATGTTTGATCCAAATCTCGCAGCAATTTTCTGTCTAAGTGCTCTCGCTGAACACCCTGTTGCATCCTGATCCATTGAGCAGAGCCAGATTTGGAGCCAGACAGATTCTTTAATGAGAAAGTAACGTGACGACAACAAATGATGCAAAGTAAACATCAAGTACTGAAGTGAAGTGGTGGACAGTCAGACAACATCTTTCACATCTACACTCTAAATTCTAAAAAACGCCTATGAAAGAGGAGACCTCCATAGACTGCAGTGACTGCTGTGGTAAACAGACTTTCTTGATGTCTTTCAAATGTGACATGAATATTCTTAAAAAAATGTTTGGATACATCATACACTTTATTTTTTAAGTTGTTTGAACACTGCAAAATAAAAAAAAAAAATTGAAACCATGTGACTAATTTAAGAGAAAAAGGCCAAAATCAAGTGGATTATAATATCACATTAAATAAGCATTTACCATTCAGTCCCTTGGTAGATATCTACAGTGTAAAAACTACAAGATTCAAACCCCTCACACTCACTGACTGAGAACCACAACCAGTGCCACGGCAGATTAGATATGTACACTGCACTGATAACTAAACAGTGCTGGCAGATAATATAAGATGAAGGTAGGATTAAACTTGTAGGCTCTGTTCTCCACCTCTCCTATCAAGTTCTCTTTGTTTAACTACAGCAAAGCACAAGTACAGTATGTGCTCAAGTTATTAGCATGATTGGAAGGGAGGAATTTTATTTGGCCAGGGAAATTAGTGCACACATGATAAATATTCACTGGGAGAGACAGAGAAAAGAGAGACACATGATCTATATAGACATATTAATCTTGAAAAGAAACAAGAGAGTTATCTCTCTCCCTCTCTCCCCCCTCGCTCTCCCTCCCTCCCCTCCAATTATAACACTTTACCTCAACCCCATGCTGAGGATTTACATGTTGCTTTAATCCGGAAAGGCTCTGATTTGACGGCACCACAGCCCCCTCACAGCAGGACAGAGGTAAGCACAAATTAATACTACAAAACTCCATAATGTTTTTTTGAAGTATAGCTGGCTGCTAATGTAGACGTCCAGGCCTGCAGCCAAACATAATCACCCAAGAAGTATAACAAATCAACTATATCACTTTTAACAAAAGGAAAAAGTTCTGCCTGGGACTTTTGTGTTGACAGCTTCTTAGAAGAGAACAAAATTCATTTGCTTGTGGATTTTAGTAAACACAACAGTAATACCAAAATGTGTACAGGGCATCTTCAAAAGGGCAATTTTGTTATAGCAGTGAATAACAATGATGAATCATGTCCTTGATATACAAGCTGCAACCTGGCATATTAACTGTATTTCTCACCACCTGTTTGCAAATATCTTGAGAGCAAACAAAGTTTGGATTTGCCTTCTGAGAGGACACTGAATCCGTGTTATGTTAATTACTGCAACTAATTTAACAGGTAGATAAAATAATATCATGGTCCAAAGCTTCAGTAAGTGATGCTGTTGGGGAAATATGGATTTCAGGTGAATAGTTTGACATATTAAGCAGGAAATAGGACGTGTAATTAATACAATACAAAGAAAAATGTTAAAAACAAGTATCTTAGGAACTAATGAATTGAGGAAATCAATTAAACGCAAGACAGACAAAAACATTCAGATGTCTTTTGGGGGGAAATGCTCCTTGAACTGAAAAATTGAAAAAACTTAAAATTGGCAGTATAACAAGGTTGAAAACACAGACAAATTGGGTGCTGACAGAGCCCAAAGAGCAGAAAGTTTTATTGAAAGAACTGGTGTTGAGAATATGTGTCTGTACGTCTGTCACCGAAGCGGATTGGATTCTTGCACATTGTTAATACACAAAATACAAAATGCCACTTTATTGCATGCTTCTGCTGGGTGTAATTTGTCTAACCTGCCCTGAAGGCCTTTAGCATATTGAAGTTCCACTTTGCATAGTAATTTTGTTTGCTTCAACTTATTAATAATTTCATATTTAAGGAGAGGCAAAGTGTTGCATCAAAGCAGCAACAACTACGCTGTCTTGTTGTTCTTTTGTAGATAACACTGATTCTGAATCAACCCTAATGTTGTGTATGAGGCTTTAACCACTCAGAAAAACTTGAAAATATTTTTCTGTATTTTGTGCAAGCACAGTTTGTGTCAAAGAGAAGACTTACTACTTCAATACTTTTCTATCTACTGGGTTTTAGTAAGGTCAGTGGAATAGAAAAAATATTTAAAGGTTAAAAATTGGTTGATTTATTGACATTAATTTTACACAAACAGCAGTGGGCTCATGTGAGATCCTAAAAAATTAGAAAATGTGGAAAAACCACATGAGAATTTGCATTTTGGTCACACACACACTCACACAATGATGGCAGCAGGCTACCATGATCATCAGGAGCAATTTGGGGTTCAGTGTCACGCCCAAAGACACTTTGACAGGAGGGACTATGGATCGAAGCACTAAACCTGTGCACTAAATCATGCTACAGCTGCCGTAATGAGAAAAAGCCAATGAGAAAAAAGACTGGGGGTTAATAAAATGGCACATTACTGGTTCTTACCTGTGAGTGGGCTGCTTGCGATTGGTGCAGATGGCTGTTTGGTAGTCATGGCTGACACACACCTTGTGAGGAGGGCAGCGCACCTTCAGACAGGGGTCCTTGGTGGCATCTGGACCTATGGAGAGAGATCATGGATAAACTTAATCTCTGAGCAGCAAAAATAAGTTAGTGGAAACATGCAGAGCAGGCACACTGGAGTGGTGAAAGTTGATGCAGCAAAACATCAAGCTGTTCTTTTGGTTTTCCAGCTGGCAGATTTTTACGTCCTACTAACTGAAGCAAGCAGAAAAATAATTGGAGTTAGAGAAAAAGACGGAGAAGAAGAATGGTTAAAGGTATGAAGTAAACGTTGAGTTTTCCGCAGTGTGAGCTGCTTAATGAGGACTATTCTTTCTGAGCGTCGACCTCATCTTCCAAATCAATCTCCACAGTGACATTATCGCCATGTCAGCTCGGCAAAGCCGGCTGATGTCCATGGTGACAAAAGATCAAAGCAGCTCATTGACTCTGAGCATTGTGTCATTTCACACTAGGCTAACAGCACAAACCCACTTTCATCTGACAGATAGAAGTAAAGAGAAAAACAGGAGGTGAAAAAGACAAAGTGGCAGTAAAAAAGAGAGAGACAAGAGCTTTTTTTTTTTTACTAGCAAGTACCACACCACAACAATGTGAGTTTAACGGATTAATCAAATGAAGAAGTAGTGGATGTTAAGGATGGACATGGAAGACTTCATCCATTTAGGCCGGTGAAGGAGGAGGCTCAATGTGGGGGAAATGTCTCAGGAGTTTAGTCACCTGAGCCAATTGTGGGCCCCCAAAAAGACTCAACAGATTTAAATGGAGCTGAGGAGAACATTTTGAATATTATGAATGTAGGAGCAACATGCCTAAGACTATACAGACTTGAATGGTTTGATCTGAGATGGCCAGTCTGGCTGTTGTGGAAGAAATGCATGGAATAGTGTTGAAAATATGCCAGAAAGTCAGAGAAAATACTTGTGAAACCAGAGTTGAGTGGCCATTCTCCCTGTTTTGGTAAGAAAGAGTGGGTCTTAAGGGGGCTTTAACTGATGTGTTTGGTAAGCAGTGGTCATATAGGCTGAGACAGTGAGATTGGTGCTGTGGTTGAAGAGAATGCCTTTCCCTTTTAGACGGCACTGGAGACAGGCCAAAGCTCATCCCTTAAATGTTGGGTTCAGATTGTGGAGATCAAGACGGCTGATTGAGAGATCAAATTGATCTGGAGTAGGGGAGATCTCTGGGGTTTGTGAACCACAGAGTGCCTGCAGCACTGTCAGGAGGTTTGGCGGTGGTCTGGCTGCTGTGGGAATATCATGACTGGAGGAAAATTGCTTCAAAGTGATCATCACTTGAATCAAGTGGATTTATTTGCAGTTTGGGATTCACGGCAAGTAGCTAAGTCAAATTTTTTAGATAGATGCAAGAGAGTGAATAAGAACAAAGCACAGTCTGACAGCTGAGGTGAACAGGACAGGACGAGTTAAGCAAGTATAAGTAGGCCTGGTTGGGTCCCTGCTCCTAAATCTGTCCGCTAGTTACTTTAATTAGTACAAATGAAGTGAGAGACATGCCAGCATCCGGCAATGGACTGGTAGTCATGGAGACCCTATCAATCACAAAGGTTGCACCAGATATGTATTAGAAAAAGATGAAAGCCTTTATAATGAACAAAGCCACCAAACAAAGATAATAAAATGACATCAAAGACAAAGTGGGTTTTAAGCTACATACAGAGACCATGTACAGTCAGCATGGCGAACAAGCTAAAAATGATTTCAAATCCCATATTAATTAAGAATGAGCACAGAGTGTATAGATCAAAGCGTTATGTACAAGTCATTAGCGTGTGGCTGCTAACATCATAAAATGAGAGTGGCCTTGTCTCCATTAGGGGCCTGATGGGTTGTGTTTGGGCCACAGCTGGTGTCTGCCGCGAACATCAACTAGTTTCTGACCTGATCACACACTGCTCCGCTGTTTACATGCTGGTTTATCAGTGTTAAATCAGAGAGTCTGACGCCACAGTGGCTTTCTTGTCTCCGCTCACAGTAATGCCACAATCTCAACAACCATCTACTTGAATGAATGAACACCAACACATACGCAACTCTGAACATATCTGGTGCTGTCAAAGGATATGGGAGACCTTTCTTTATCAGCGAGGTATAAGAACAAACACACACAATAAAGATGGTGAAGCTTAGATAGTCTCAAGGGAACAGATTCATAGCATACTGCAGACATCTGTCATAAAAACCGACTTGTTTCCTTACAATCTGTAAAACATATACACAGATACAAAAACACATTAACCAGCCAGTGTGCCCTCTTCTATTCCCCAGAAGGCAAGGCGATGATATGTCAACCTTCCTCCTGATAGCTGTCTGCTCAGTTGTGTGTTTCTATCGTTTGCTTATTTGGGCCTGTCCTCACCTCCATCTATCAGTGCTGGAGGAAACCCATCTTATTTCACTTCGCTGCAAAATGACTTTATCACAGTAAGGAAATGAGAGATGAAGGGAGCGAGGAGAGAGGGAGAGAGGAAGGATCGGGGAAAAAGGAGGCTCGTATCTGGTTAACAGAGGATTGGAGGACAATTTAGGATTAGTATGTGACCTCCACTCTCAGACAAATTGGAAATCAGACACGCACACATACAAATGAGCAAGTCAGTTTATCCAGCTACACACAGCGATACACAAAGCATCACATGTAGATGATTACACAGATAAAACTTTCTCATAAACAGTAATAAAGTTGATTTGGAGAGACAATAATGCTCTGAATGTGAAATCGTTTTCAGCTGATGTGATTCAAATATTTATGGTATAAAAGGAGAGGAGAGGAGAGGAGAGGACAACAGTCAGTAGGAAAAGAAAGGAGAAAATGACAGGATGAAGAGAGGGCGTGGGAGGCAGGGAAGAGAAAAGAATAGAAGAGTGTTAGGGTAAAAGAGTTTTATCCATCTATTTAAAGCTTGAGTGAGCAGCATTGGCGGTTAAACCAGCCAATCAATTGAAATGCAGGAGCACTGCAGCACACTCTTGCCACCTCTCTTTTACTTCCCTCAATACGAGTCTCTCATCTCCTTTTATTCCCCTCTCTTCTCTCTAATCTTAAGTATGACTTTATTCTCATCCGTGTGTGTGAATAAGTCAAAATGTGCATGAGCAATATTACTTGACATGCCTTATTGCTTATCCATTCATTCCAAAGTGCCAAGTAAAACTCCCTTTCACACTCTAAACCACATTTTTACCTTGAAAATGTTATTGATTTATGTAAATGAACATGGTTGTCTTCTGCTGATAAGACGCTGCCAAATGAACAAGTGTAAAGCACTAGTGCCCGTGTGTGTGTGTGTGTGTGTGTGTGTGTGTGCATGAATTAAGTGTTATGATTCGTCATCAGACACTGCTTAACGGAGAAACTGTGAGGGCGCAGTGCTTCGGAACTGGTGGCTGATAAGGGAGGAAAAAAGAAAAAGGAAGTCATGCGCGTATTCTCTATAATGTTACAGTTTGTGAGAGAGAGCATGTAGATCCTCACTACCAATTTGTCAAACTGTTGTCCTTGGCCATATGTAAGATTGACTGATGACCCCTTGGGTGCTGGGTTACAGTCTGCAGTCTGCAGGGGTAGGACAGATGGAAGAGTTGGCAGAGCTGTAGCCAAGGGAATCGAGGGGACAAGACAACAGCAGATCATTAACAAATGAACACAAATGTTCTCAGTTTGAATTCAGATTGAGCGCATTTACACTTCTCAAAGTCGAACACTGACACAGTTTGATGCTGGTTGTCATTTTTAATTGTTTGTGTGTAAAAGCTTCTTCAAAATGAAGGTGTATGTCAGTCGAAAGATTGAATATAGATCTCAAAGAATCTGAACTGAAATGAGGATTTGGCTTGGAGAAAAAAATCCTCGAGACATACATACACATCAAATTTTAGATTACATTAGATACATTATCAAAAACTGAACACACAAAGGAGCCTGTAGAAGTTCATTATTAGATCCATCCAATGTTTTATATGAGTAACTGATACATATTTGGGATTTTGGTCCTACATTTCTGACACTTCTGACAGAATTGTCATGAAGCCTTTGGTCTCTGGTTGCCAAAGCTCTAAATTAGTTGCTGGTGGACTTGTCTTGGCCCACCGTTTTTGACTGACGACCAATGATTTCATCATGTTCCTCTCACGGTTGTCGACTTTAGTCTGCTCAGTGTAAAGGGGCCATTTACGAAGAGGTTGGGTTGGGGAAGTGCACTGTGGCAGCAAGCAGTGTTAATGGTGTTACCAGAGTGATAGTGAGTGCATGAATATGATTGATTTAACTAGTCAGCTGGTAGCCAAACAGCTGGTGAAGCTGTTGTCAGTCAGCTAATGCAAGCACGACTTTAGTGCGCTGCATGAACTAAAGCTACGCCCCATTTGTGAATAAAATTAACAGTTTCAATGAATTCATTTGTAAATACGCGGATGGAAATGTGATCTCATAGGTTCTGTTTGTGTACAGCATAATCTGTGTATGTGCAGTATCTACATACTATATTCATACAGGCTAGAAAGTTGTGGCCATTTGCCAGCTGTCTTGCTCCGTTGTATGGTACAGTGCAGAGTTGAAAGACTTACAATCTGATTTTTAAAATCTGTTAACATGGGCACCTCGTGGCTGCTGCACACTGCTGTGTTTCTGCATGCTTTGAAAGCTCTGCTGTTGCTGCAAGCCCAGCATCAACCCAGCTACCATCTGGTCAGATCTGCTTTTATATACTGGGGGGGGAATCAATATAGTGCTTGGTTGGTAGCTCATGCTCAGCGAACACAGCAAGTACATAAAAGAAAATATATTCCCTGCTGAAATCAAAAGTTTCACTGTATCTTAGAAAAATATTCTAACAAAAAAGATCAAAGTCATCTTCATCAAGTGAGTGAAAATAAGGTCCATAAACATGCATATGTGTATATATTATTTAAAAGGGATCAATAAGCTGATTGTGTAAACATGTAAAGGGATGTGTGAGTGTTATATGAGAGGTTTTGCTTTATTAAATTGTTTCAGTATTGTTTTTTTTTTTTTTATCTATTAATAAATATTTTACAAGTCACCAGCTCTCCTAACCATCCTACTTACATCATAGCTTTATTCCTCTGTGTTTGTAGGTGTTACAATAAACCTTAGACCATTCTGCCCTCGCTGTTACCACAGTTACAGTGCTCTCTTGTGCACATTGTGTGTCCATTTTCCCAACTGTAGATGAAGTAGGTTCATAAATTGACTTCCATCTCCCTCCCTCAAAGTCCATAGCTCAGAGCCCGCAGGGAGCAACAGTGCAAACACAGAAAGGCAGAGGAGGGCTAGAAACATGCTGTAATGTTGGCATTAGAAAATGAAGAGACCTATTCTTATTCAGTGTACTGTTTCGGTATAGATCCGTAATGTTCATTAAAAATATGAAAATCTGCCCTTTCATGGCATTAAACAATAGCAGTCATTTTATTTGTGTGGATGTTTCAAACACTGGATATCCATGTGTATATATACATATACACATATATTTTTATCATATATGTTATAATATGCCTTTTTCTCATCCTTTTAACAACTGAGGAAAGTTGTAATAAAGAGCAACAGGCAAATTCACTGGAGGATTGCACAGCCTTTGCAGCCTCTAATCCTGCACAAATAAGACAAAGAAGGAAAAAAAACATGTAATCCTCAAAGCACCCGCAAAGGTTGAAATGCACCCCTAACTGCATGTGCATCGCTATGTCTCTTTCTTTTTCTCTCTCTGTGAATTTGCCACTGAAAATTGTATGACATGGACACCAGTACCCTTCAGAATCAAGTCACTGTAGACACGGTTGACATTAAATCACAATCAGTGCTTTATATGTTTTGTTTAAATGGATACTCTCAGTGGGACT
The DNA here is from genome assembly GCA_946959425.1 of Argyrosomus regius. Lineage (NCBI taxonomy): Eukaryota > Metazoa > Chordata > Actinopteri > Sciaenidae > Argyrosomus > Argyrosomus regius. The sequence continues at coordinate 13,833,419 of OX336893.1, forward strand.
TTGTAGGGGAATTTCAGTGTGCAATTCTCTTGCAATACACAAGGTCATGGTTTTGATCCATGCCTTCAAAGGGAAAATGTAGAATCACGCTACAGAAACTGAATTAGTGTTAACTGCATTAGTGTGTCAGTGTTGCTATATCATTGCACTATTATTTATTAGGGTAAGCGCCAAGTATGGCAGTTTATTGTCTACAGTGTGCAAAAAACATCCTCCTCTCCTGGATGATCCAACCCTGAACATATCTTCCAGCCATTTAATTGCTGCAGACTTCCAAGTGGATTCCTGGCAGAAAAGCACATTGTACCCGAAGCTGTAGAATTTTATTACAATTAAAGTTGACAGTAAATTGCCCTGCACTGCCACTTTGTCTCCTCAAGAATTTTCCTCCTCTACTTTTTTTTTTTTTTTTACCCTTAATGTTCCTTAAGAGACTGGAAAAAGTGGCTAGAGAAGAGAAGGGTAAGATAAAACAGTCTTCCTGTGTCCTCTAATACTGGACGGAGGCCAGAATGGAGTGCAGTGATTGGATAATAAAGATAGTCAGAGTGGAATAGAAGAGGCCACATCGCCAACAAGCCCTGTCAAAGAGTAGACGGTGACCTCAAATTAATTGCTGCTGAGCCGGACATAGGTCAACGGGATGTTTTTGCAATCTGCGTGTATGGGTGTGTGCGCTTCTTTATCGACGCAGTGTTCTATCGCTCTCCATTGTTTGCTCTCCCCAGCTACCATTTCTAATAGCAAATAAACAGGTTTGAAATTAAATAAACAAGAGCTTCAACAACCATTCCCAAAGGACAAATTCTTGACTGTTATTAGAAAAATGAGCATCACTTTCAGGCTTTGATAAACTAATAAAAAAGGTGTTTCGTCTCTTTTACCTGGGGGGCTACGGTGGAAAAACAAGAGATGGAGGGAGAGAACAGAAAGACAAACAGATCAGGAGAAGATAAAATCTGATTCACGCTCAGCTTTGTGAACGCTCCTCAGGGTCTGACTGTTTGGCCTATGAGACGCATTGGAGCGAGGGATGACAGAGAGCAATGATGAGGAATGATGGAGGGATGAAAGCACAGAAAGGGCCTCTGGGAGGATGCAGTGATAGAACGGATTCACCATCCATAAAATTAATTATTGAAAACATGGCCAAATCATATTATTGTGAATGTAACTGAGGAATGGAGAAGATAAACAGACTGGTTCAGTTTGAATGTCAGAGAAGAAACCACAGTGGCTTATGGGAGAAAAATATCTGGAGAGAGAGAGAGAGAGAGAGAGAAGCTATTGACTATCTCTTACTGAATATTCATCACTGCTACACAACTATTATACACACAACAGCACATGCAAACTCACACTTTATTGTGAAAAGCCCTGAAAGAGGATGTTTTGTAAAGCTATTGCTGGCAGCAAAGCATTTTAAAGGAACTTTATGAAAGCAAATAATCAGTCTTTGAAGACAACTTCAAAGCAAAAGAGCAAAGATGCATTTAAGGACAACATGCGCAAGCAAGAGGACATTATTTTAAGTTGAAGTTGCTAATTGTCACAGTCTAAATAAAGTTATACATAGCCTGTTCTACTTGAAGTGTGTTTACAATTCTAATCATCTACATGGAGAACTGAGAGAGCAGAAATAGAATAGAATATGCATGAAATTGGCTTGGTTGCGGGGCGCACACACTCGGAGAAACAAACACACAAATGGCTAAAAAGATGTTGGTGTCTTTAGGTGCATCCACCCTCACGAACACAGAAGAGGAAATCAGCTGAAACAAACTCCTGATAACCAGGTTGCAAAGTGAAGTCCTCATTGTGGCAACAGGTCAGTGAATGGGGTATCTGAAGTTTTAATTTCAAAACATTCATATTCATATTCTGGGCTCCCATAGAATTGATCATCCAACTTTTGGCACATTTCACTGTGTGAATTTATCGCTTCACGACTACATATTTTAATATGGCTAATGGTGTGTTCAGACAGATAGCAAGGATCATTTTTGTGCAAATAGGCTGGACCGTCATTTGCCCCAAACAACCAATGTACCAACTGTACAGATGTTAGCTGTAAACTAGCTACAATGGATGCACCGATTGTGTGTGTGGGAGTGTGTCTGTGTGCATGTTAAACTCAGCGTCGTACTGATCTCACCAGAAACTTCACTTCTTTCTGTTGTTTTCACTCTTTTTCCTCTTGGCTATGTACGTTTATGAAGTAAGGTCATAATGTATTGAAATATGCACAATTTCTTTCTGCTAAAGTTGAAACATTGTCAATATGTATCTAATTGCATCTTTCCGTTGACTTTGTATTTAACCTGTAAAATATCCTCTGCATCCTTTCTTATAAATCTGTAAGAGTTATGCTAGCAGCTCTGTGAAGTTGTACTTATGCACAGTGGAGCTTTGAGCGAAATCTTGGCAGATTGAATCAGTGGCCAGATGGAGGCAACTTGAACTCCTTAGATGGGGGTGGCAAAGATCAGCCAGGATAGACTGGGCCTTCCTCAAAAACCTTGTAGAGGAGTGGAAGGTCTTTTAAGGTTGTGCCTTCAATTTTGCTGCACACTTTAACAATACCAGGTAATCTGTCCTTGTTTTTGAGGCTGAGTAACCCATACCAGCTAACAAAAGAGAAGATGAGGACTGATTCAATGAAACAGGAATAAAACATTTTCATGAATGTGCTATTGTGATTAAGATTAAAACCTTGAAGCTTTTGATAAAAATACATCTGCTGGTAACTTTTCTTACAAACAGCATCCACATGAAGCTCAAAGGACAGCTTGTCATCAGTTACAGAGATAATATGTTTTTACTGCTGGACAAACTCAACACTGATTATAAAATTTTACATTTTTCTGATTGTTGACATTTTAATGCAGAATACATTTATTCTTCAATTATATTAAAATTGAATCGACTGATTGATTTAATCTAAGATGTACTTTAAAATAGATTATATGGCAGGGTTAGACAGGAATGGTCTGCTGCTGTGCAGGAAGGGGAAGTTTTATTTCATTCATTCAAGATTTTTTTTTTTTTTGGACGCTTGTCAAGTGGTCTGTTTTCTTCTGCTTTTAAAAAGACCCCCTCGGCTCTTAACTGACCATGTGTTGATGCCAGATGAGTTTGTGTCAGGTTGACCTTTAGTCAGTTTCAGTAGAGGTCAAAATGAAAGACCGCACACTCGACTTACAGGCTGATTTTTTTTGCTCATTGACACACTCTGATCTCTTCTTCTTTTTCCCCAGTCCTCACACACACACACACACACACACACACACACACACGGTGCATGAAAGATCTGGCCTCTTGCCTCACCTTCAGTGTCAGGGATAATTAAATGTTTTTACACTGTCCTAGACTGAGGCATTCATTAATCTGCAGCTGAAGGGTGTGTGTGTGTGTGTGTGTGTGTGTGTGTGAGCATGAAGAGTAGATCAGAGTCCCGTACCTCCATTGATTCTCCTCTCCTGTTACTATCCACTCATATTCACTATTTTACTCACGTTACTGAAAAGAATATCTAAACAGCAGTATCTGCATATGAAACACCAAGGCTCTGTGTGTCCATTAAATCATTATTTTGCTTAAAGCGTGTAGTAAAGTAGGAAATAGAAGAAAACAGACTCTATTCACTTTATCTAATATTGAAACCCCTTTTCAATCTCACTTTTTCTAAAAGACAAAATCTATGTGCTGAACTGAACATGTTATGCCCCAAGCAAGACTACTACAACAAAGTGACTCACAGCACACAGTAGACAAGAGAGTTTATACAATATGTAATTTCAAGTGTGAGATTTTGCTCCTTTTAAAAGGAAAACAAGTAGTTTGTCCATATAGCACATGAGGGGTCAACATCAGAGACTCACTTATAAGCTGCTAAGATTTATAGCTTCCACAATTTACTGTCTGACATAGTCACTTGTTTTCAGAACAAATGCGCTCCCAACCGAAATCAAAAGCAGATATTTTGATTTGAATCAGATGAGTTGCAGCTCAACGACAGAGCAACATAACCTGAAAACTGAAAGAGCTCTACAGTGTTCTAAGTGTTTCATCAGAGCTGACACTGAAAAACAGAAATCTGTAAATAATTAAAAATAACCAAACCTTCTTCACAAACCCTAACATCTGTGTTTTTTGAACTGACTCAACTTCATGAAGACATACTGAGGAAGCAACACAATTTATTCAGGCTGAATCTCCCAGCAGCATAATCGGACTGCAGCTCTTTTTGTAGATTTATCTTGGCTTTGAAACTGTGGATTACTGTATATGTTACCGCACAGCTTATCTCCCACTGAATTAGATTAAAACATGTGTAATTGGTTTTGTAATTACCTAACGAACAGAACACATTGTGTGCATCAGTCACATTTCAAATTGCATTTGATCTACCAATTGGTTCCCCTTTTAGCTTTCCATTTGCCGACTCTGTTATCATTTAAGCAGCGCTCTGGAGCCTTGTTGGGGCAAAACTAGTGTAACAAGAACGCTCTTTGGCTGTAACTTTAACCTGTTTATCTCTGGAAAAAAATAAGTCTTTAAGTTGTACTGGTGCACCATGTTAAGCCACCATTAAAATCTTCGACAGAGTACACAGTAAAGGGATCAATTAATCTATTTTATATTACTTATTCACCATTTGGTTTATTTTCCTATTCATGACTATCACTATAACTTTAATTTGATAACTACTGTATTATCAAATTATATAGCAATCAGTAACTGTCTGATCTGTTTATATTCTTGCCTCTGCCTTACAAAATGCATTGACCTAATAACTAAATAAGACATTTCTGTCATAGAGTAAGGTGTTTATAAGTGAGTCACGAAGTTAACAAAGAATATCATAAGTCCCACACTGCACGAAAAATATTTGTAAATAAAAAAAATTAGCAAGCAACAAAATAAAAGCATGTAGACATCATCAAAAACTGATCAAAACCCTAAAGTAAATCAACTGAATGCATGTCATGCTCCATATACTTTCAGTTTAATTAAATGTATTACCTCTTTCTGGTTACAGAGAAGAAGCGATTTAAATGTATTTGATGTTACTTACTACAGAGGATTTCAGCCCACTACACCCACATTAGCTGGTTAAATTCTGCTAAGCTGCAAGCACAAACACCAGAACTGACAGGAGCCTACTGTGTTCTGAAGAGGGAACTCTTTACTCCAGTATATTACTGCCCACTTGCTAAATCTCAAATTACAGTTTTCATGTTAGCTTGCACTAACAGACCATGATGTTAGTATTGAAGCTAACCCCGGAAATTGCTCCATGTTACTGAAGGGGCTAGCTTTGATCATCCTGTGTGCATTAGCCATGCTCTATCTGGTTCAGACGACGAGCTGTAAGCTCGGTTATCTCTCTCTTCCACACTGACAACTCTGCACTCAACCTGAGACAGGATGGAGAACAAATTGTGCTAAATCACTGCTGTATTATACCCACAGTTTTATGGGATTTGCAGCTGAGACAGCAGAGCAGAACAATTTTAACTCAGTGTAAAGTAATGCTACAATCTGTTGGAACACTGATGACCAGCTATCAATGCAGTTATTTCTCATTAAACCTGGTAATCTGGAATGATCTGACTGTGGATCTCAATTTTATGAGACAAATAGATCAGCAATGAGATTGTTAGCCCAAAAACACTATGAGAGCTGAGTGAGATTAGCCACATCTACTGTGATAAAAGAACAGGATTTCTGTAGTATCAATTTATGACTCATGTTATTTCTTCCAGTCACTAAAAAAACAAACAAAACAAAAAAACCCTCCCCACCCTAAAGAAAATAATGTTGCCTCACCATCCTGTACTGTCTTCTTGGCTGAGTGAGCTGGAGTGGCTGGGTCTTCAAATGTGCCAGGTTCTGCCTCTCGCTCTGATAAGAAAAAACAGAAAAAGAAACAAAACAGATTCATTTGACATGTTAATTATTAAGCTTTTGAGCTATTTTGAACTTTTGACAAATATATGCTAGATGTTTAACCCAGCTTCCTGCCTTATGCTAAGCTAGGTTAATTGCCTCCTGGCTCCAGCGCTGTATTTGCACAGACATGTGAATGGCATTAATTATCTACTGGAAAGTAATTATTTCCTAAAATGTTGCTTTCAGGTCTCCCACTTCACAATCCAAAACAAGTATGTTTTGATATAATGCTTTTAATCTCTTGAAAAACATTTTAAAGGATAATGTATCTCGTCTGAAAGGAGTAATTATTGCCAAAGACAAAAACAAGTAGCTTCAGCCAAGGAAAAGCAAAGTAATGCACCTATCCATCTAGATACAAAAACACTAATCCATCCTCTCTCTGTCTAACACACACACACACACACGCACACACACACACACACACACAGCAGTACAACACCCCATATGGAAGCAGGCCAGTGGTGGCAGAGCCTCAGGGATGGAGCAGAGCAGCCAAACGCTGAGGTACAGGAAGTTTGTCATGTCTGTCTGTAGGCTGTGACATTAACACCCTGAGATGATTAACTCCCCAACTCATCCATCTCCTGTATTTATTAGCGAGCAAGGCTTTTGAGCCAGGACTGACCACTGACTGTATATAATGACCGGGAAAAAGTAAGAAGATGTGTGTGTCTGGAGGCAAAAAAAAGTTTGTCCAACTTTGTTTCTGTCAATATGCCCTCCATTCATTAATGTTGCACTCTTTCCTTTTTCTCCTCTTTGCCAGACCTCTCTTGTCCTCATTATTGGATGACTTTCTTATCTCTAAGTTATCCTCTCTGCAAGCAGTCTCTCTCAAGTGCTCTCTGTAGGCCCTGCATATATCTTTGTATCTCCCTCTGCCTCCCTCCCTCCCTTGAGACTCTCTGATGCCACTGTCACTTTCACGTGCTGGCATTTAGCCTCAGGGCTCCTGCTATGATCGCTAGCAACGGCTGTCTGCTCACATCCTCTGAATTTTATTTATCCTAATTTACGATCATCATTGGAGGCTCTACTTGCTACAGGGCACAGAGGGCAGAGTCAAAACACACAAACATGCACACACACATTCACTCTTCCCTCTTTGTGATCTACTGTTGTGTGTATCTCCCCTTGAAAACAGCCTGTTCAGCACCGTTCACACACTGCAGTCCATTGATTCACAGCTTCATTTTGCTTTGAGCTTGTTGTTGGTTTTGGCTCTGCCTTTCTAAACTGGAAGTGCAGGGCAGTAACAATTCACACTATTCCGTCTGCCAACATTTACCCTTTCTTAATCACCAATTCTCTTGGCTACTAGTTCCTCAGTGCTTATTTTTCCATACCATTTCCTCTTTTCCATCCTAAACAGAAGTGAACCTGCTTTGCTGATATGATTGGCTTCATCTGTTTATTAAATTGACAATACCTTCCGTCTGACTGTGTATTTCCTTCCTCTGCATCTCATCAAACTCCAGGTATCATTGATTACTGCTCATGTGTGCGTATGTGTGACTGCCTAATTTACTGCATGCGCTCGAAATCACTGGAGCGTGGACATGTGCGTTTCAGCTGATAGTCCCATTTATGTGTTAAGACTCAACACTGCGAGCACTCACCCCTCTGAAAGAGGGAGATAAGAGCTGAGCTGAGGGTCGTGGATATTGAGTCACTTTTTATGATGTGGCCAACAAGCCATTAAAATCAGAGCGGTAAACAATGTTTAAAGAACGCCTGGAGAGCGAGCTACAAGCCCTTAGCACATTACACTGAAATGAGATATTTGTTCTTGCTCCAGCTCACACTCCATTTAATACACAGACCTGAGGTGCTCACTGTTGTATGTTGTCCTATCTGTCTCTTTTCTTATCAGTTTCTCTCTTTCAAATTCTTTTAGCTCCTCCAGGCGTGGATCAAAGATGGTTATATGAGAATGTATTAAGAAGCAGTGACAGAGTTAGGGGAGATTAAAGATGGACCGATGAGAAATGGGAGCAGACAGACAGCATATCTTCAGAGAGACACTGGCTTAGCGAGTTGGAGAAATATCTGATGAAATATATAACAACGACGAACACTCTGCTGGGAAAACACAATGTCACGTCTAATCAGGCTGATTGGCAATTTGGAAGCTCCAGATTTTCCAGGCTTTGTTTGTGGCTGCTACTGCCAAACCAGAGAGCATCACAAATGACTTGTGTTTTAGTGCCAAAACTGTTCCCATAGCAACCACTTATTCACTATGTAATCTAATTAGGCAAACGGACAGGAGTAGTAAACACCTGAATCTTTGAATCTCTCTCTGTGTCCATATTGTGTCTTCTTGGTTGTGTCTCAGTGCTAGTTTGACTCTCCTGTGCTCCTCTGGACTGGCTGTGATAATGGGGCGCTGGCTGCGATTTGTAATCCTCTCTTTGACTCCCGCTCTCTGGATAATGCATTGCAATCACAGCCTCACAAATATGTTGGGCATGTCCATATACAAGACACCAGAATGAAATAGCCAGAATACTGATTCTAAAATCAGTCTTGTTGACAGTACAACTGTTATCGGCTGCCAAGGACTCTTTCTCCCTCCTCGTCTCTGTCTCTATGCTCGGGCTTAAAGGCCTTTGTAAAACAGCTCTCCAAACATTACAGATGGGACCAAGCAGAAAATAATGCAGATGCAGAAAATCAGTAATAAACACAATTCAGAGTTTGAATCTGGAAGAAGGCTGAGATGACCTGGAGGACATGTGGCTCTAACATGGTGCTAAATTTGTGTACATGCAGGCGTTTTTTATTATATCAAAACGAGGAAAAAAAATGATTTTAAACTCATCATAAAAAGTGTGGTCAACAATCAACTTCAGCTTGTGAGCAAGTGTATGAGATTGTTTGACAGCAGGTATTTTTTCCTTGTAAATGGGAAAAGTAAAAGCAAATGTCAGGACATGGCTGATATTTTAATGACTACAAGGCAGCCGCCCTCACTCCAGATTGCCGCAGTCAGTCACAGGTGGGCGGAGAGCGAAAGTCACAACCAAAATATGTGTGTATATTTCTGTGTGTTTATGACCTCACTGTGTGTATTGTATGCACAAAAAAGACTAACGTAGGTGTGTGTGCTCATATTCCTCTGCCTGGTTATGATGGACAGAACTCTCAAGATATTGGTTTTTGCCTCATTTTTAAATCTTAAAATAAATATCAAAATAAGTTCAGTGAAAGTTTTCCACCAGCAGTTTATGGAAAAGTAAACAACTAAGGAGAAGCAATTGCAACACAAGGTCATCTTAATAGCTTTTTCTGGAGCTTTCAAATACATTTCACAATTGCTGTGAGTTCAGTTTTTGGGATAACTTGGCAAATGAGAACTGAACGAACTCCATGTGGTGATGAAGTTTGAAGCAATGTGTTTGAGAAACTCAGGAAAAACAATTAAATGGACTTCGGGTTTAGATGTTTTTAAAGTTCCTTTTTTTAAGAATTAGAGTTGGGTTGGTTTCTGGTTTTGTTTTTCCAGTCCAGTCGATGAGCTTAAACTGGTCTGGTTTCATGCATACCGATAAAGAGACAAGAAGCAGCTCCCAGTGACGTCAACTCTTTAGTGGGCGGTTGCTACAATGCTCTCTGCTCTTTCTGCAGCACACAAAGCATCAAAAGAGTACCCAGCTGAGCAGACCAGGGTGCAGAGTCAGCGGTGTCTTCATAGTAAGTTGCTAATTCTTTGCGAAACACATTGCTGGAAATGTAATAAACAACGACCCCGTAATTTTACCTTTTCAATATAACTCTAATGTAACCCTGTCTATGACAACCGTCATGTCACTCATGCTTTCCACATTTATGTTAGCACTGAAGCACAGCCTCTCAGATCAAAACAAATGTCTGTGTATTGTGCCACCACTCTGCTGCCCTTATCTGCAAGATGTCGTGTTGTCAGACACAGAGAAAGCATAATTCTACATGGGCTGCAGGCAAACTACCGCGGCACCTGTATTTAGTGGCCTTTAATGAACATCGTTTCCCATAAGCCTGAGACCACTATGAGTTAAATGTTACAGTTCAACATAAGAAGTGAGTCCATGGATGAATCAGTGGGCAATGGTTACTTCAAACCTTTTCCACATGACACAACTTCACACTCATTGGTCCTGGGTCAGCTTTGGGCAGTGTGTTGGCGCACCGTGCACAAATGAAGCCCTGATCTCAGTACAGCAGATGTCTGTTTAATCACACCCACAGGGCAAGCTGGGCTTTCTGGGATGCCGTCCAGTGTCACCCACACACACCTACCTCCTTACAGAGCTATAGAATTCAGCCTTAAGCATAACAGAGGTCTAAAAGGTTAACCATCTATAGACAGGTCAGCGGACTGTCTCCATGGAAACAAGTTGATGTGGCATTGCGAAGGGTTCTCCAATCTGTTCTCATGCATTATGGAGACAGGAAGGGTTGTGACACTTAAGTGCAACATGTAATTTTTACAACTGTGTTTAATTTAATCACTGTTTTCCTATCTTTTTAATGTCTTTTTGACTAAAGCAACGTTTGAAATACAATATTAATTAACAACATTAATATTTGGATTTCTCACGTCTCCGGGGAGACGAAGTTTAAAAGAAAATACATATCAAAGTAAACAACACAGTGTGGTAGTATTATTATGGAAATATAGACGTTGTTACTCTATTCAAAACTGGTCTATATCATTTCATCTATTCTGAAATTTAAAATTTGAATATTTTAAAATGCAAAAATCCTGCCTTGAAAATGTTCATTAATCCAGCCAAATGCAAAGTACAAAATACTTGAATATCTTCACATCTTAGTCACAGAGATCTATCTGACTAGCTAGAAAGCAACCATAGACACTCTAAGGTCTATATCTGAATGAAGAAAATTACACGATGTACACTTAATATGAAAAAAAGAAACCCGAGTTGCTGTGACATGGTCAGATTGTACTGTATGACCAGTGCAAAAATGATCACGCACATACTGTACAGTAAAAGGATGATCTGTCAAAAAGAAGAATGTGTAAGTGGAGCTGGAAGGGACAGTGTGTTGGTGAGTTTTTCAACTAAGGATTTCCCGCAGCGCAAAAAAAGAAACTGATGAAAGAAAAGAGAGAGGAGACTACAGTTACACAGGGGGAATGTGATAATAATAACCAAACCTCTTTAAATATTAATCAAACATGTAGGAAAACAACTAAGAACCAATTCTCACAGGCTTTCACAGGCTGTGTGTGTGTGTTTATGTCACTGTGGTATGTTGATTCACAGTCACCCATTGTTCATTATTATGTAATTTCCATCTGATGAACTCAATACGTCAGAAACAATGAAGAGAAACAAAAATGTGTTAAGTGGAGGGTTGGTGAGGGATAGATGGCCTAAAAAATACAGTATGAAGGAAAACAAGTGAAATTTAGAGAAGGTGAGGGTGATATTCAAAAAAAAAAAAAAAAAAAGGCAGAAGGGAGAGTAAGAGAAAACAGTGACTGCAGTGTAGGGGACACATAAAGCAGGGTTGCAGGCTATACTGTATTCTGCATGAATATATTTCGTGGGAAGCAGCACTTTATATAAGATTCTGTTGGTTTAGTAAATTGCCTGCCAGCGAAAACTGACAGAAAACTTCACCTCCTCAGAATGTTAAGTTTGTGACTTATTCTGCTTTTTTAAACTCAAAATGTGCTCCATCACGGTTGCCACCATTCACAATATATAAACAATACACATATATCAAAAGGAAACTGGGTTGGACCATTCTGTGATACTGTTTTAAAGCATTAACAGACCACTTTAAAGCATTGTGACTATTTGAGTCCCACATCCTGCTCTGTTTAAAATACACTTACAGTATCACCAATATCATGTAAACAGCTTCTACGGCAATGTATGTGGTTGGGCTTCTATGACTAAATATACCAAAGTATAGCCTTTTTCCAATCTAAAAATAATCAGGCTTCAGCCCACTATCAAAACTACTGTGAAATGAAAATTACACTTCCACTGGATTAAAATACACAAAACAAACCACATTATTCTACAACATCAGCACCTCATATGAAGAAGCCCAGTGTAAAATAAGGCTCCAATGTTAACATTGTTTAGTTTTAAGAAGACTGTTCATATAAGCTAAAAACACAGACAGAAGTCAGAAGAATATTTAATTATTTAAATCATTTCAAATCAGGATTTTTCTGCCCTGTTGTATTTGGAAATTTTGTTTGGCACGCTGTCACCAAAGAGATACAGGAATCACACAGAAGGACTACATGCAGAACCAAATCAACAGCACATTCCTGACATGTGGATCATATCAGCATACTGATGAGCTGGAACATATGTTCATTTCAGTGAGGTAAAGCAGCCAACTGGCCTTACAGGCTGTAGCTGATTCTGAGGGTTTCTCAAATTCAGTATGACAAGTTTGGATCCAAATACATGTTTACCACAGCTCCACACGAAGCTACAAATCAACTGCTGGACCTCAATACAATCCACAAGAAGTCTGGAAAACATATTTACCACTGATGGATTTGATCACTTGCTGTTCAGTATCACCAACAAGTAATTTGTGATCCCACCCTCATTCATTAGATGCTACAGAAGGAAGCATTAATCTGCGAGTGATTCATCAGGAGACTGGATTTTGCCCCATCAACCTTCCTGTTGATGACTAGTCTCCAAGGGCGACCAGTGATTCATTAGTCAAACTGAGATCAGCAGGTAGTGACTGATGCCGCTATGGTTTCCGTTGTACTGACATCCAACCAAGGGCTTAAGTCATAGATTACTTTTGTAATGTGACTAAACATATTTTATTTTTACCCTTTATTTTAGATTGCAATCCCGTGTATGCACACTTTTCTGCCCAATTCCTCAAATTCGATTCCCATCAATCAAAAACCTAAATGTGCTCTTCAGATAAAACAATGTTTTACAGCACGTCAGCATTGTTTTGGGAAGGGATCTGTGCACTTCTCATATCAAGTCCGTCACTGGATGACTCGTATTCAAAAGCCTGTCATTCGGACACTGGCTGGAGTCAAAAGGTGAAGTTAACAGTGATGAATGTGATGCCTGTAGCACCAGCTAGAAAAAATTGGCACCCACTAGAAACAATTCAGACAGATGAAAACAACAAATGTTCCAGACCAGATTGCCTGACTGATTCCCATTATGTATTCGCTGTGTAATTGTTTTGTTGTCCATTACTCTCAGGTGTGCTGTTTGAGTAGGAGTAAGTGCATTGTGCATAGTGATGTTGGCAGCTCTGCAGCAGGGGAGCAGTCGTATTGCAGCTGAAGTGCATTGCTGCAGCAGAAGGGGCAAGACAAAAAGAAGACTCCCATAAAGAGTCTAATTGGCACAAAGCTGCTCCATGCTTCAACTACATTGAATGTGTCTCTAGAGAAGTGCACAGATGTCACAACCTCAAGAGGACAAAGTCACCTCACTATGTCCTCGCAAAATGTTGCAGTGACTCACAGTGTGTACCGTGTGATGTGGGCAGTCTAAGAGCACAGATGGATTTTTAGAGAAGCAAAGGGCTTTCATGGGTATTTCAAAGCATTTTTATACGTAGTAAATGTTGAAAGAAATGTATGAAATGGTTTCTACTGTGAGCTTCTAATGACTAGGCTTTATAGTCTCCCGCCACAATTAACTAGGGTCATCACTTACAGTAACTTTGTACTCACCAAAGCAATTACTGAAATCTCTTGCTAAAAATAGGTCTAATAGGGCAATAAACGTGCGTGGCTGAAAACAAGCCCCCTGGGTTAGTGTAGCTTCAACAACTCCTCCAAATCAAATAACAAAGTACATCCATGTCCATACCCTTTGAAACAATCAGAAGGACATCAATTGTCTGTTCCTTCCAAAACTGTCACACATCACTGTCTTTTGATGTCACAATGCTACAGTAAAGGTTTGGTTGGGTTTAGGCACAAAAACATCTTTTTAAGGTCTAGAGAAACTTCACAGCTTGGGTTAAAATGAGGGTTAAGTTTAGGTAATGATTGCGGTCATGCTTTCAAAAAAAAAAAAATGTTGGCTGTCAGTTGGAAGCAGGAAACAAAGTCGGATGCTCTGGCAAATCATCCATCCACCCCGACCTTCTCCCTGTGCACTTTGATGCTCTATCACAATGTCACCCGACTTCTTCCTTTGCTTTCCTCATAACAAGTATACAGGTGCTAGGGGCCTTTATCACTCCAACATAAACAGATGTCTAAAGGTACTTGCAGACGGTGCTGTTCTAGACAATGTGTTTGATTCCACCAGAAGCGCCGCGGCACATTTCAGGAGCGGCTCTCCGCTCTGTGGAGATTCCACAGTCAGTCTACTTATGAGGGATGCTGCGTCAAGTGGCACAGAGCAGACTGAGTTGGTGGAGGACAGGCAGAGAAACGGCATCCAGAAAATCCAGTCAATTTTTAGAATAAAACACCCTGCTGAATCCTGATCATAAAAACAGACAAGATGGAAACTATTTAACTACTTATTCATGATGGAAGGACATAAACTAAGCAAGTTAATAAAATCTGGTGGGAAAAACGCTGAGATTTTGAAATTATATGAAGCTGTGTGGAGAACAGACCAAAACAGTCTCAACCTCACAGCCACACCAGTGGGATTCAGGGGTCAACCAAGGCAGTAAATGCCCTTTCCTTCTAGTTATTCTCTGTTACAGCAGCAGCAATTTACCACTCTGTGTTTGGTCTCTGGCATAATTGAAATAAATATTAGTAAAGTGACGAGTAGAGTTGATAGACGTGGTTAAACTAGATCTATAAAGCATAGCCTCCATGTTTGGAGGACAGAATGTGATCCATACAGTAGCTCTGCAGTAATTTTATTGTTAGTACAGCATTGTTTTAGTACCTAAATCAGACTTCTGTACATGTGCTACTCCTGGATTCTGTCAGAGAGAGGATTCATAACATCATGTGTTTTGTCCCTGGTTAGAAAAATGAAGCTTTGTTTACTTTTTTGTCTACAGTCCAGCAAAGAAACTAGAGAGTAACTATAGAATTTGATGCACTGAGCCGAGGCTGCTCTCATTAGGCTCAGTATCCACGAGGAGCTGGCCCAGATAAACCTGCTCAGCAAGTCTTTCCCTGAAGAGTTACAGTTACTGTGCTAGATATGCAAAACCAAGCCAGCACAGAACAGAACATACTAGGTGGTAGAAAGATTTAAAGTCTCTTGTGCTCTTCAGAGAGCTGCAGTCCAATCAACCCCCCAAAAATGTGTTTGTGTGTGTGTGCACATTTGTGAGACAATGAGAGTGAGCGAAAGTGAGTGAGTGTTTGTAATAATCAAGTTTAGTCAAGAGTTACTAGAGGTCTAAGAGCATTACACACTTGAGTGTGATTGATGGACTTGGCGTTGTTGCCATAGTGAGTCCATAAGCAGTATGTAACTGTGGAAAGAAAGAGCAGCATTTGGCCTTGGAAAAAGTCCTACACACAAACACACACACACAAACGCACACACACACATGTTTAAAGAGATGATTGGATTTTTGCCAACAGTTCACTAAACAGCACAATTAATTCATTTGGAGTACTTTGAATTTACAGGCTGTAAACTGTACCACTAAAAAACTTGAAGAATGATTCATGTGAAGTAAACATAAAATAAGTACACTAAACCAACAGTGCTAATCACTACACCACCGTGCCTCTACATTTAAGGCCATATAATAACTGTTGCTCTACTTCTATCACATCATGACATACAGAAATACAATTTATTATATGTTTAATGTTATGTGTCAGACTCACGAGTCATTCAATTTGTCTGTTGCCTTAAATGGGTTATGACACGATGCAGGTCCTAACTATACTGTAGATTGTATTGGGATTTATTTTAAAAATGTCAATTTGAACAGGAAAGGAGAAGCAGAAAGCAACTGCAGCATTTCAATCTGCACCTAAACACAAATTGAGGCTGATATATTTAGAACTACTAAACTAATGATTGACTAATTATTGAGGTCTGATAACCACCCTGAGTCTCATATACAGTATGCATTAATATAAACACACTAACAGCAGAACTCACCTTGGTCTAGAGACTTGGCAGGAGCCCAGCTTTTGAAGTAGTCATCCTGGGTGGAAACACAACACAAGAAACTGGGTTACGAAAAAATAACTCCATGCTGAGAATATCATTGAATTATTTTGTAGACCAGAGAGAGAACAACCCAAATACTAAACTACTCTACTGAAGAATCCTGTCTTCATTCTTCTCTCCTTTTGTTCTCACATACATTGTTTTTTGTAAAAATGAATGATTGCAGCAGAAAATGGAAAGACACTGTGAGATAAAGGCGTGTTTAGACGTTTAAAAATAGGACACAAATGTAGAGAAAAACCTTTAGCTAACTAGGACAAAAACATTTACTGTAGTGTCAAGGTCAAAATGGGCTTCTGCTTTGTTGAGAGAGAAGAGTTGTTGTTGTTGTTGTTATTAGGAAGAAATGACAGGAGGAGAAGACAGATTTTGAGGAGAGAGGCAACAGTGTCACATGTTAGTTGTTGTTGTTATTGGCTACAGTCTACAGGTTACAGTCATGGAAAAGCTTCATCAACTGGAAATATTAAAAGAGAAAATAATTGGCTTGTCTCAGCTAAGCTCAGTTGAGAAGAAATTTGGATTTGTTAGGCCAAATACACTTTGATTCAATGGATCCATTCAGAGCGGATTTCCTGCCCAGCTAAAGACGTCTCCTATTCTGTAGACCATTTAAAGCCCCCGTCATGAAAAGAGCCACAGCTTAGTGTTACATGCATATAACGCATATAAGTGGAACAATTGGTTAACAGTCCCTGCATTTCTCTTTGTTACATGATCACATTGATTCTTAGGAGCATCAGGTGATGGTCAGCTGATCTGTGGGGTGTGAATGACTTCATAATCCTGAAACCTTCACTGTGAGCTCTGTTTGTGAGAGATTTGCTTTTGTCAGTCTCCCATTTAGCATTTAAAGACACTATAAATGATTTATACTGCATTATAATGTAGTTGCCAGCAGATATAAGGACATTTTATGTGTTTGTTAATGTACAGTATTCATCAACTATTATAATATCTCCTGTGAAGGCATATTTTAGATGATTACAACACTGTTTTAGTATGTTGTTATTCATTATCTGTATCTGTATCTACCCCAGCCTCCACAGTTGTTAAAAAATATATTGATACACACTTATATCTGCTTACAATCACATTAAAGTGTGCTCTAAACCATTTATGAAATGTTTATATAGACATGCTAAAGAGAGTAAAGTGTTACTGAATTAGCGGTGCACTGAAAGCAGTCTGTGTTTTCTTTATAGTGTGAGCTACCTCCACCCATACACACACACAGACTCGGTGGTGGTGTCTCGATCTAAAGGAGTGCTCAGGGCGTACCATATGTGTGTCAGCAGGGAGTGAGCCTGTGTCAGTGACACTACGTGAATGAGGCAGAGAAAACCTGCTGAGTTTAAAAGCAGGATCTGCAGGTCCTTTATTATTGAATAAATCAGAGAGAGAGGGGTGGAGGGGGGGCGTGGGGCTAAATTAGGAAACAGAAAATGGACAGCTGACCCACTCATCCAGTCCTTGTTCTATAAATGGTAACTGCAGACACTTGAGCCAGCACAAAAGTTTGAAAAGAGGAGATGAAACCTAATTAGTTTCTCCCTTAGGTACTTACATCACTCATGTCCTCACTTCTTCTTTTTTTTTTTTTTACTTATTTTATGTCCATCTCTCCTGCTCTGTCTCTGATAGGAAATGATTCTTTATGACTTGAGATGTAAAGATGTAAAGTAGGATGCTACTGTGACAAAACTAATTTCTGCAGTAAGTTCTAATGAGCCTACACCATGAAACCATTACAATGTTATTCTATGCTTAAACAGTGACAATGACTTTCATTTCACCCTTTATACATATGCTGAATTGATAATAAAAGGTGATTTGTTAAGTGCAATTATGATGATAAGCAAAATAACTATGTTTCAATATTATGTCTGCATTAGGTATTCAACATGTGATCAAGGAGTTACATACATACACCTGATTCAAGCCAGGTATGTAAAAATTGCACTTAATAAATCATCTTTTGGGGAGAAACAATTCAGTGTGATGATGCCCCTTTCTCTTGACATTTTTTTCTTCATTTATAGTCAATTTTTTCAAATGAAAAAATGCATAAGACGAAAAAAAAAAAAAGTGATCTAATGTGATCCAAATGCTTTTGTGTATTTTTGGCCTGGGGCTTTTTTATGCTTTAGTTTTAGGGCTTTATTTCCAATTATTAGAAATCTTTACAGCAAACAACATAAATGCACAAAGGACATCAATAAAGAAATTATGTTCAAAGTGTGGTATAGAGGAATTTGACAACACTGACCCCACATCACTGTTGGACCTCACTAAAGCTGTTGAATTCTCTCAATGGTTTTAAATCTTGTGGGAAGTCTTCTTAGAATAATGGAGGCTGTTATAGCAGAATAAAATGATTAACTATCGATATGGGTGTAATATTTGGAATTCTGTTCATGTCAGACATGAACACCAACTCAATAGCTAATCCACAAGAAAGAAGTATTTTACATTGTTAAAAGTTAATACTACTCAACACTTGAAACTTGATATATTGATAAATTGCAGCATTTTCCTGAAAGTGTTGAAGCCTATTAAATTGTCACAGCAACATTTTAATATGCAATACTACATCACAATGTGGCTGACTGGCCACCCCAACCTGCTGTGCATTTAAATCAGCAATCTCTCTAGATCGCCAACAGTGCCTTGAGTATGGGTTTGCTATAAGTGTCAGACAAACACTGCAATGTCTGGGACTTCCAGGAAGGTAACTATGTTTCAGAATAGTATAATTAAATTACAAACACAATAGATTTACTTACCTCCGCTTCCTTTAGATGATTGGAGAGAAGAGGCAGAGCAATGGAGGGGAGAGAGAGAAGAGAAAGAAAGGTCAGCGATAACGGCACAGTATGCAATGTCTATCAGATCTATTACAACCCTGTGTTACTCATTCTGAATACTGAGCTCAACTCTAGAGATTCATTTAATAGGAATCTGATTCTGAAGGTGGTAGAATACCAAAGGACTCGCACATACACACACTTGCACTCACGCTCAAAGCCTTATGAGATAGCTTTATTTGATGTGGCATGTAATTTGAAACACATCGAGGGCAAATGTGCAGGCTTAGAGTTGAGGCACAGCATAAAGGGTAAAGAGAAAGGGGAGAAAGAAAGAAAAGGAGAGGCAGGCAAGTTGTGCAAAAGTAGAGGCAAGAGGAAAAAGGTAGTGCATTTTTATTATGCTAAAATGTGGCTGCGAGGAGGGCAGGGGAGAGAAACTTTGTGGTGGTTATACTCATTTAAATGAGGGTCTAGGATTGAGGGTGTCCTATGCTCTGCCCTTATAGCCAAAACACACTAACTATGCATATTTCAAAATAGAGTAATGAAAGGAATTTGACTTTTGGACTTTGTTATACCACATAAAAATTTAATATACCATATAAATGTATGATTTCTGTGAAAACAGCATGTAATATAGTCAAAGAGATAGAAAGGAGAAATGTATGAATATAAAGCGAGATAGCATAGCCACAATTAGCTAATGCTAAAATACCTGAAATTTACTATCTATAATCTTTATATGGAAATCATTAATTAATTAAAAATTAACCAGTCATCAATTTGATAAACCAATCCAAAGTAACTTTGGGTAACTAGCTGATCAAGATGATTGCAACATATTTGAGACTAACACTGAATAACTGTCTGTGTGGTTACATCTGAACCAGACTGGGACAAATAAACTTGTTGACTTTTGATTTCTATACCATCTGGACAATTTGCAACATGTTGTTTTTTCTGCTGAGTTCATTTTGACCTGCAGCTAGAAAACATGTTGTGTTCACAAGGAAAAGTGCTTTGTCTGTTATCATAAGATAAAGACATTTACCGTGTCCAGCAGAGGACTGCAGCTGAGGTGCTGTTGCCGGAGAACTACTTTCACTGTTTTCCACTAGCTTGCGTTACTTAAGGTCTACAGCAGTTGCTACTAACCCTCTTATTATTCAATCTAAGTCTCAGGGATGACCTTTCCTTGCCTAGGACCCCCATTAATATTTTAGTGTGCTCATCTCAAAAGCATTAACTGGCTGTTTAGCTCGCTGCGACACTGCCCCAATGTCATTCAAACCCTTTAAAGTGATTACAAGGAGATAAAACTTTGCCGTTATAATCATATCGTCTTTGTTGAAGGTGGTGCTAGAATTTAAAAAGAGTTTCACAGTCAAGAAAGTCTTTTACCCATGTTTATTTAAAGTTGCAAACACTGCAGGAGAGTGTTGGCAAGCAAAAATTTGAACTGTTTAATTAAGTTTTTATAGGGTTTAATTAAAATCTGTTTAAAATGTAGCACAACAGCTGTCAGTGAAAATGGAATTCCTTTATTATAAACCTCTACATGATGCAGTTTATTTAGCAGTGCCTCCATTTTAATTATAGTTAATTGACTGCATGTCTGTGTTCAAACACCTTAATGTTTCACTGAGTAGTTCCATTAGACGTTATTTAGCAGTTGGACGATGAAGTTACACTAAGCTGCAGTGTCAGACAGTTTCCCCAGGGAAAGAAAAGTGGCTCACATATCAATGAGGAAATGTAGTACGAGAAGAGCAAAAACAACTTGGTAAAAACTACCAATTACCATATATGGTACATTTGTTAATATTGTTACTTGACTTGGCTGTGTGATTTTGACTTTGTTTTCCTTCCAAACATATTGGTGGGTTGTTTTACAAGCAACTGAGCAAAGTTTAGGTTCTTCTGAAGATGACAGTCATTGCATTATCTGTTTGCAAATTCTGATCCCAAAATCTGGATATGCTAGCTGGAGTTTTTCGATACAAAACCAAAAAATATTAAATCCAGGCAGCCTGAAACCAAACTGGATTCATCCTCAACTGTTAAGGTAACTTAGTTGGTGCAGAAATGACAAATTTGATGGATATGAAAAAAAATAAAAGCCAACGTGCATCAATGCAGACATTTAAAAAACTAGATAATTTCATAATTATGTATATAAAACTTTAAAATCTATCTCAATGTCAGTATCCTGAATAGGATCAAAACCATGATGACACTGCAGCATAACAAATAAACAGTGTTTTTGTTTAACTTCTGAGAACAGTCTCAAGAAGTCTTTCATTTCTGTGATGACCTCTTCAGTCATTCTGTCTCCTGGGTCTCCAGCGGGTCAGCTCATTTTTTTTTCTCTCCTGTTTAAAGTGATGGGCCTGAGATCTCATCTGATAGCAGGTCCCAGAGGAAGTCCGTGACAGGAAAAGGTATAAAGGAACAGAATTGATTTAGAGAGGAACCAATGTGGGAATGGTTTCAGCCCGATTAGCTTCTCTCAGCAGAAGTAACCTCCACTGAATGTATGTGTGTGAGTACGTGTGTGTGTGTGCATGCACACAAGTTGGTATTGGTTTGCACTAATACTCGCATTAACATTAAAATAGGCAAAGCCATGCCTGAAGTGCTGACTGAAGATGTCATAATCAGGGGATGAGGATGCAAATCTGGCCTCTCGGTGGAAACTAAACAGCATTAAAAATTTACTGTGTACTTTATGCATTTTATTCATGGGTCTGGAACCTTGCCGAATTCCTTCCCTCCCTCATCTCTTCCCTCATAGTCTCTAACTCATTCCAATCTCCTCCTCCTCTCACTCCTTCATCTCCGCCAAGTCTCTGCTTTCCTCCTTAGGCTACATCCCACTTATAGTCAAGTACTGGTCTGGGATCTGATCTGTGTCCTGTGAAGCTGATATATGAGGTTTGTATGCAGATAGCAGAACAGAGCAGAGATTTTAGTGACACACTTTATCAAATTACTATACTGTTCAGCCTCTGCAGAAGTGAGTAATGCTGAGTAGGACCAGTGGTTTTTCTTCAACAACAATATTGTGTGGTAACACACAACCAGAAATAGAAATTGTACATTTGATGAAGTTGTTGTAGTTGAAAGTTTTTGTCCTCATTAGTGAAAAAAGAAATATCTGATTTGAAAAAAATTGTAACATGTGAAGGTGGCTGAATGATGAGTAGGAACCAACCCATCAGCACCACCATTACTGCAGTGACAGAGTCAAACTGAACACATTTAACAGTGAAAGTAGAGCTGTTGATCACGGTCACCCGGCATCTGATCCAACACATGGTAGTCTGTGTGAATTTTTTTCTTCTCAAAACTTTCACACTTCTGTTTTAGACTGAATAACTTCCATTCAGTCTAAAACAGAAGTGTGAAAGTTTTGAGAAGAAAAAAATAACATAGTTTTTGTTCAGCCTCCACAGTATGGATCTGAAACTGCCTGTATCACTTACTATCCATGATTTCTTACACTGTAACCAGAATTTGAAATGTGTGAAATAAAACAATACTGGCCATGAAACAATGGATTGCACCCACTTCACAACACACAACAGGCAGACTTTTTGGTTTTTAGAGGTCCATTGTCAGCATTCTAATCACAGTTGAGACGTGAGGAGATGGAATGGAGGCGAATAAAGGTGGAATAGGTTTTACAGAGCAGAGAACTGTTGCTTTTTCCAGTTTATCAGCAGCTGATAAAAACACAGAACATGTGTGGTGTAGCTAATTTGAATTGTCTATTAAAACTGGACTAAAGTTGAGTTTTTGTTTTTTATTTAAATAGCATTTGATGACTATATTCTAAGGGTGTCACAATTCTATTTTTGAAGCAAATATTTGTTTTTCAGCACTGACGACTGCCATTTTAAGACTCGAGTCTTAATTTGTACAGATCAACAAATGCTCTTTCTCTTTAGCTCAAACTATACTTTGCAGTATGAGATGGTGCATGTGCTGTGACGTGCAAGCCAAAAACTGCAGACTGAGTGGCTGTTTCCACTGTGTGACAGGCTGTTAGATCTATCAATAAAAAAATATTTAAAAAAAGACATCAAAAGTTTGTTATGATCCCTGTTACCAGCTGAAATACTGAGCAAGCTGCTAGATAACTGTAGTGACAGCAGACAGCAAGGGTCAATCAAAGAATTGGATACATCTGTGACTCCGGCAGCAGCCATGGTGTCAAGTTGAAAAGTGCAGCTGCAGGCTACCGTTAAGCTACGCTGTGTTGTTTTAAGCTTTGTACTTTTTATCTTCTGACACACGTCTGACACGAGCAGGTAGGCGACTTGGGAAGAAAAAAAAAACATGGAGAATCATCTGTCCTTTTTTTGATTTCAATAATCGAAACTGAAAGGTCATGTCAATTTATACCAGCAAAGGGTAGAGATGCATAGATTGAGGAAGAGGGAAAAGAAGAGGGGGATGCAAAAGGATGTTTCTAGGAACAAAAAAGAGAGACTGAAGATTAAGGAGGAGGAAGAAGGATGACTAGGAAACATAGATAAGGAGGGGGAGGAGAACGTGAGAGGAAGACAGGCAACTCAGAGAGAGAAGAAGAGAGAGGAAGACCAGAGAGAGGTGTTTGCTTTCCTGTAGGGTAGCTCCACCGTAGTCTATCCAGTATTCATGTCCACAGCCTCAAGATTGACAGGCAGCATCTCATTCATATGAACAGACAGGTAACACTGAATATCACATGTGGCGCTGAGAAGACCACACACATACATATTGTTCTCACACAAGAACAATATGTACCTGTGTTTGAGTATAACTTCACAAACTCAAATTAATAGTTTATTGGAGTTTATTCAAACTTTATCACCTGCTCTCTTTCTATTAGTCTCACACACAAACAAACAATTACGCTAAAAACAAACGTGGCTTTAATATCACAGTGAATTCCTTCCAGAGTGTAATGCTACGTAGGATCTGACTAACCAATGACAACATTTGTATTCATCGCTAATCCAGCTTCTCTAAACTGAGACAAACGACTCCTTTTCTTTCTGCTTACTTCCCCCTTCTCCCCTTAGCTTTCTATTTTTATAGCCTCCCTCATTCATCAACTCTATGCCTCCCTCCTCTACTCCTCTTTTCACTGCTGAAAACATCCCTCAACTAAACCATGTGGATCAAAGCCAAACATCAAAAATATGCTTCCTCTTCATTCTGTCTTTTCTCTTCACATTAATGAGGGGAAAACTTTCACTGAGCAGCCGAATATCTCTGCATTTTCATATCTTTCTTTCTTTTATTCTTTCTTTGTTTCTTTCTTTCTTTCCAATGCCCTCTCCAAACTGACTTCCTTTCCCTTTTCTCTTATTTCCTCAAAATCAATCAATTACAACAGAGCGGTACAGCAGTGATGGAAAGTGGAGAGAGTTAGTTCAACTAGAAACTTAGAGAGGGAGGACTAGAGAGAATCAAAGAAAGATACAGATGAGAACTGAGAAACAACAATCTTTGCACATTACCAATGAAAGAACAGAGGGTTTTAAGCTGTTAATACAGAACAGAGTGAGAAACACAGATAGAGCAAGATGACAAACAATTGGAGCAGAGAGGAGGAGTCAATGTAGATGATTACTCTTTGGACCTGGACTCACAAAATCATGTGATGTGTTTTTTAAGTTTAAATGATGCAAAGAATAAATGAAATGAGGAGATTTACTAATAGCCAGTGAAGAGAAGGGCACTCTTAAAAGGCAAAAAAGGAGTATTAAATAGCATTGTGCAAGGTTTTTGGTGAATCATCTGACAGCAAAATCTCAATAATAGCAACAAACTGCATGCAGCAGCCAGCTAATGAGGGGAAGAAGAGAAGAGAAGATAATGAGTGAGAAAAGGCCTCATTCTTATCTAGCTTTTAAAAATAGCTTTTAAAAATGTCCCTCTCTTGTCAATACTAGGCTCAACCCAATATGGGGTCCATGAACCTAAAATTAAATCGTATCTGAGGCCTAAAAGATTGCAGAGCAATCTGGAGACAAATATGTTCCAAGGATACGACTAGGTTATGCTCCAATAGAACTAGTTTGTACGACATGTTGTTGGTCCTCTTTAAAGTGGGGTGACAAGCATGCCTCCAGAGAGAAGCGTGAGACATGATAATCACTTAATTATGGGGATAACAGCGTACATTTTCCGACAGTCCCTCTTGGAAGGCATTGGTAGAGTTGCACTTGTTTGTACACATGACAAGAAATAAGTGAATGTAGGACAATCAGTTTGGAAATCAAGTCGTCCCTTTCACATGTAGATGAATATATTTAATTTCCCTGATAGAGAAGAAATTTTTGGGACATTTTGGGCTGCAAATAACAATCATTTTCGTGATTGGTTAATCTGCCAGTTAGTTTTTCTATTAAACAAATACTATTTTAGTATTTCAAATGTCAGAGAATTGTGGGAAATTATGCAGATTCCCAGCCAGTGATGTCTTCACTTTGCTTGTTTTGTCTGACTAGATGTTTTTCATTCATTCATTTTAATTCCTGTTTATCCTCTTATCGTTTGAGCGCTAGCTTAAGCTTCATTATAATTACTCTCATGTTAATTTGTGTCAGGTACTGCATGTGCAAGAACCCATATCTGCAGTAAGGAACGTGGATATCAGTCACTCACATCACTGAGTTAGTAACCGGATGAACAACTGACTGACAGACAAGGTTAAAGGGAAGAAAGCAGAAGAAAATCTCAGCCACCCGTTTGAGTTAAACACAGTGACAGAGAAAAAACTGATGTGAATAAGATCAAGGCAGAGGCAGAAGGAAACTGACAAGAAGAAATAAAAAGTCTGGAACACTTTTCTTGTGATTCCAACATTTTCTCCACAAACCTAGCTAAGTCTCATGTTTGTTACTTTACTCCCGAGTCACTTTTGCCTGTCAGATCAGTGTTTTTTCACCATGTAAGCCTTACAGCTGCTCCCAGGCGTGTCGAGGTCAACCTAGATCTAAGCCTGGGGGAGACACAGGCTAGTGGACACAACACACAACACAGTGTAATAAATAATAGATAAGACAGCATGTCACTAGATTAGCTTGACATGGCTACAGGTCTACTGCCTTTGGCTGTTTGATTGGCTGGGGAAGCAGGTTGGAAAGAAACATAATAGGAAGTGCTGCTTCTTGTCTTTTTGTCTACTTGACTAGAGGTCTGTCAAACTAGTGTACTGCGAGTATGGGTCCTTGATTTTCTTATCTGTGAGGTAAGCTCCAACAGCGAGTGTGCAGCCATAAGCTAGATGATGATGAATAGACTCAGCTGCTGCTGGCTGCTAACAGTCTCAGCTCTCACACGGTGCTTTTCTGTGGCTGCCATGCTTCCATAACCTCTCCATGGTGTGAAAAACAAAGCCATAGCTGCCTCATTCCCCCGCTTCCGGAAATAAAAAAAATACTTAACAGCTTGCTTTAAACATTTCGGTTTCCTTTTCACTCTCTCTCTCTCCTCTAGCTGACAGATGTTGCTACTTTGTCACTGTTGAGCAGGACATAGATATTTAGAGTGAAAATTATAAAGTGTTAATAGCCCACCTGCTTCTGCTGTGTGACACAGAAAGTGTTATTTT
Source organism: Argyrosomus regius (assembly GCA_946959425.1). Lineage (NCBI taxonomy): Eukaryota > Metazoa > Chordata > Actinopteri > Sciaenidae > Argyrosomus > Argyrosomus regius. The sequence continues at coordinate 13,859,938 of OX336893.1, forward strand.
AAAATAAACAGTGGAGATCCTCAATTTGCTGAATTACTGATAAAGAAGAAACACAGGCTGCATCTGAGTGCATTTATTTGCATTAATGAGCGTCAAAAAGACTAGAAGACAGAATATGTATGTACATGAAAATTGTGTTTTCCTCTCTCGCTGTGTCTCTCTGCTATAGACAGTTAGTACCCTAAATAGAAATCTACTGAATCACACTGTGAAAATGTCAAAAAGCGGAGGAAGTTATGCAAAAAGAGTGTGATAGGAACTGTGATAGACGGCACTGCTTTTTCTAGTCCTGGTGCAAATATACTGTTTTAAATTCAATCAACCAACTTCCTGTACAAAACTATCCTATCTTTTTTTAACACCATCCTATCTGACAAAATCCCTCAGCTACTGCCAGTATCCCACGGTGATAGTGCAGCCGTGGCGACGGGCCAAGTGTTAAGCCAATCATACACAGGCTGTCTTATCTGTCTGCTCCACTGGGGAAACAAGGGACAAGCTGAGGAGGAAGGAGAGATAAATGTCCTTTCTTTACTCCAAGTGCATTGCTCTGCTCTGTTTAATCCTTCTCGCCTCCTCCTCTCTTTCCTCTGCCTCAGTTCCCTTCAGTTAGAGTGCAGAGTTTCCTCCTCTCTCAGCATGTTGGAGCTGTCCTGCCCTCAGTTTTCCCTCACTTCCTTTTTTCCAAACTCTTCCTCAGTTGCCTTCATTCTGCTCTGACACTTTGTCTCGGTCTTTTTTCTTATTGCCCGTGTTGTTGTCTGTTCACAGAGTAAATGCCAGTAGAAAGTTCAAAAGAAGCCTGTGGGAAGAAGCTCTCACATCTTACTGTGTGTGTGTGTGTGTGTGTGTGTGTGTGTGTGTTGTGTCTGCTGATACGTTCTTGTCTCTAAGGCTTTGTCAAACTAAATGCAAGTCAAATGAATGCAGACAAAACATCCACACTGGGCTTTAGACAAGCTCTCACACTAAACTTTTCACAAAGTGTTTTTATGTTCGCTGTATGTAAACAGGAAAAAAAATGCTTGGTGTTTTTTCACTTTGTTACAGAAAAAAATGCAGTCTGGTTTCTTTTTTCTATTTAAAACCGTGTGGGTTTTTCTGGAGATCACCCAGACTATATTTACAGTAAAAGCTGAGCTCAGCTATAATCCAAACCTGTAAATATATTGTCCCCTTTACTTGTCCATATACAAGAGGCAGTGATATATTGTTAGAGCTTACAGTGTGCTTCATGAACTCAAAGTGTGATATCGTTGCAGATCAATGCCTGAAGAACACGGCTGATATTCGAGTTGAATCTAAAAATCCTGTATACAGTATACCTGTGAGTTAAGGCTCATTTTCATTTTGCAGGTATCAGAACTGCGACTACCAATTCTTTTATTTAATAACTGATGTACCTGTACATTTTTTTAGGATTTCCCCAAGGTGATAATAATAATAATAATAGGTGATAGAAAATCAAAATATATTCTGTTCACTATGATGCAAAACATGAAAAAGCAGCAAATCCTCACATTGGAGAATCTGAGGAAGTCTTTATGCTAAGCTAAGCTAACTACTGATTTACATATTAAAAGGTATAGTTCAAAAATTCTTTGCTAAGAAGAACAACATTTTGTCTTTCTTCCAATGAACAGGATTGGAGAGGGAACCCTGTGACTGTATTATGGAGTAATAGTATACAGTAGCTTACTGTTTTGGCTTAAAAATGGCTTTTACTCTGATAGTTTTGTTTTTAGGATAATATAGGAAGATGCCCCATAAAACATAACTTGTATAATTATGTACTGTATTTATTTATGCCATTATATTGTTATAATTATATTATTACCACCCCACAGCAGTGCAACAAGAAAGGTTAAAAATATATATCCAAAATCTCCTACAACTAAAAACTGAAAAAAATGTTAGGATTGAATATTTTATATTTATAGTCCATTCTTTGGCGGGGTTTGTTTGAGATTAACTAATTTGTTTGATGTGCCGTTTGACTACATCTGAAGGCAAAAGTATATTAAGTGTATATTCTGAACAGCCGCTCTCAAGTGCAGGGCAAAGAGGATGCCATCATGAAGATAGGCGAAAAGCAATAAACATTCAAATTGGTATAATATTTCCCCAAAGAAATGTTGCAATCATTTGTGCATCAGTGACAGAAGTAATTGTATGAAGGCACATATTAACCTTTTTAAACTGTGAATCAGTATCTTAATTGTGCTAAATGTATATTTCATGCCAGACACAATAAAGCAAAAAAGGGGTTTTGTGTGTGTATCAAAACTAAGTATTCACAAGAATACTGTATATGTAAATTACTTTCTATATTTATGGAAACAGCATTGCATGGGCAAAAGTCAAGATCTGACCCACAGTGACGCAATTTGGCCATAACAACCGATCCAACACACACCAACAATCTCATGTACACACACACACACACACACACACACACACAGATGGAAAATAATGTGGAAATTTTTAGGCAAACACAACACTGCTGGCGCTTCAGGGGAGAGGATTTTAAGCAGGACAGCACGCTGGACAAATATTATTCTCCTTCACTCACCCATCCAGAAACACAACATGGAAACAGCAGCTATTATGTCTGATCAAAGTTAGTAGTAAAGAGTACCAAGTAGTGTTGTTTTTGGCGGCCTGTTTTAATTTTAGTCTTAGTCTAGTCTTTGTGTCAAGCTGTCATTTTAATTTTTATTAGTTTTAGTCACGTTCATACTCTTTTTAGTCTAGTCAAGTTTCAGTCGACTAAAAGTCGGAGCATTTTATTCTTATTTTAGTCAGAATTATCCGTGACTATTTTCGTCTAGTTTTAGTCGACGAAAACTGATGACATTTTAGTCTAGTTTTAGTCAATGAAAACTGTATTTTAGTCTCTTTTTAGTAATGCAATTCTATTTAACCCAGTCAATATAGTATAAGTACCTAGTAGTACAGACGAACCCCGGCTGTCAGTTGTCTGTCAAAAACGCGAACCCGCTGCACTAAAAGGATGAACGCGCCTGCGCTGTGCAGTTAGTCACAAAAAAACAAAAAAAAGGCAAAAACAAACATTCGTCTCTTTTACAACAAAATGAAGAGACATATTATTTTTAAAACCACATTTAGTCTCGTTTTTATTCCTCAACAATATTGCATTATATATTTAATTATAGTTATTGTCACATGACCAGCATTAACGTTGCATCTCGTCTCGTTTTCGTCACGTGATAAAGGTTCGTTGATGACGATATTTAGTCATAATTTTCGTTGACGAAAGCAACACTAGTACCAAGACTACTCACTGACACACATACAGTACACACACACACAGCTCTTCCACCCACACCGGCTACAAGCTAATTTCACACAGTCTCACGGGAGTTTAAAAGCCTTACTCAGGAACAGAGTCAGTGAGGGAAACAAAGGGAAAAGTCAGAAAGGTGCTGATGAAGGGAAATAAGGAGGAGAGTGAAATGGAGAGGCGATCGCTGGATGAAAACCAGAGAAAGAGGAAAGAAGAAGAGCATGAAAGAGAGTTGAAGCAAACATGGTGGCTGATTTAAGACGTTAAAGCAGAGAACTGCAAACTAGAGCTAAGAGAAGTGTCTTTATCTAAATAAACTCACTCTGTCAAAACTGAAGCCTACACAAATAATGCACTTGATCCTTTTCTTGCCTCAGGATGAAAAGTGCAGATATTGTTCTGTCAACACTCTTCAGAGCTCAATTCCATTGTGTTTTGTCACATTACAGCTTAGTTTGTGAAAGCAGAGAGTATATTTATTTTTGTTATACTGCTGTGATTTATGCTAGTGTGTCTTATATTTACTGACTATTTTTGACATTACATGACTTTCAAAACATAATGGATATTCAAGCCTTATTTGTGTCTCAAAAGTGTTCATCTTTGATAACGACAAATAACTAATTCTCAGCTAATTAATTACAGATTTCACTGGAACAGTCAAGATTGATCAAGATGGTGAAAATTAAGTAACCTTGTTGGTAAAAGATTAGAAGCACAATATGAAGAAAATGCGTGATCATTTGGTGCTCTGAGAAGAAGCAGTAGACTTTTTCACATAAGGACAAATTTTTAAGCCCTTTTGTTTCCCACACTGATGATTCAAGACTAGAAAGGTAAACATGTCTGACAGAGTAAACCAGGTGTGTCCCAGTCAACATTGTGGTCCAGTGGGTTTTCATTAAAGAGAGGGAACCAACCAACAGAAGAACAGAGCTCTTTTAGGATCAGCAGGACACATAAACCCAGATGGTGTTTGACCTTTTCCAGTCTAAGCGGGTTAATCCTGTCAGATCTGTTCCCGGGGGGTCTGTCTCCTCTGGATTGAGAGTGGAGCAGATTTCCCCCCACCCCTCTTACAAATGACATTTGACCAGCCAAAGGGATGCAAGCACATCTGCAATGTACGCAGCCATGATTTGCTTATTTTAAGCAATTTCACTAAAGTTCTTGAACGCCGTTTGTGTTTGACAACATAAATACTTAAGAACTTATTTTGTTAAATGCAAAAAATGGTTTATAGAAAACCTTCTGTACTTCTAAAAGCAAAAAATATCACTTTGGTACCAAATCTCAGAAATCATTCTTGCCTCAATATCACAAATTTCCAAACAATGCCCAGCCATACCACTGGTGGGAGAAGATGGGAGTCCTTCCAGACCAATTTATCTTTCTGTCCCTTCACATATTGTCACTGAACCAGTTCCCACATTGGACCAGAGCAGCACAGAACCAAACACATTACCCTCTTTAGACAGAGAGGAGACAGAGAGACAGAACCACACACCACACAAAATTGTTGTATTTTTCTTATCGCCTCTATCAGTCTAACCTGCCATTATCTCTCTCTCTCTCTCTCTCTCTCTCTTGCCTCTCAACAAACAAACAACACCAGGACCCTAACAAGCCCACATGGGGATTGGCCCTTCCAACCGGGTGATCTCTACACTGATTGGCTGAAGGATGTGCTTTCACTCTGCAGGGGTGATACAATGATCCAGTGGGCTACAATTATTATTTTCTATCAGAACATTGCAACTGCCTCTGAATATTTGTTTTGTGTAGAGTGATCCCAATACCATTACTTGAATCTGAGTTATGTCTGAAATGACATAGAGACAGGTCTTTCTTATTTATTCTGAGTTAACGAAAACAAAATCAAATTTAATGAGCCCTCCTGGGAGAAGAGCCCTCCCACTGCTTTGATTGGTCGATGGAAACCTTTAGAGGTGAGACAAGGATTTGTAACAGTTCCTGATCATATACAAACCCAGTTATTTTGTCCACCTGTTTATGATGATGTATAGTGCAGTCAGACATTGGTAAGAACATTGTGCGTTTTGTAGTTACAGGTGTCAGTCAAGGTAAACATCAAAATGAACTTTTGATCAAGGACTACATTACTAACTTGGAAAAATCTATACTACATTTGTTTGTATTCAGTAGTCCAGGGTCATAAAATGAATGTGGAGAAATGATGACAGTTGTGAAATGTAACATAACAAAATCAAAACATCACTTACAACAATCATTTAGGAAGACAATCAGTATTAAATACTTACATAAAGAATTCCTTAATGAAATCTGGCTCAATTAAATAGATGAATCTTCTGTTAAAAAGGACATACGTGACTGTTTTCTACAGTACCCCAGCTAAAAAGCATAACCTATTAGTACCATTGCTGTATACATAGTTTGAAACACAAACGCAAAGCAATGGGTTCATGTTGAAACTGCACATCTCTCCTAAAAATCTCTTTTCATGTACATTTTAGAAGGATAAAAACATAAATTCTGCCAACTTTAAAGTAAAAACTGAAAGTCCAAATAATATCTCTACTGTATATGGATAAATGCTTGGTTAGCTTGATGTACCATTAAGCTGGTTCACATTGATTCTGCTGTCGATGATTTAATGAATGGAAAACCAAATTAATTCCTTTGACTGATTTGCAAACCAAATTTGGTCTGACTAATACAGAGTTTACTAAGATATCAATTCATAATGAGGTAATATTCGAATTTAACAAGAGATATTACAGTGAATGAAAATGTGTGTTTAATTAAAAATAGATGAAAGATGAAAAAAATACTATTTTTTGATAAAATAAACATGAAACAGAACACCTGTGTACATCCCTTGCAAAACACTCACCACAGTTTTGGGAGTGTTCTGTATTCCCCGCTAACCAATCGCTAAAGGTGCACCCTACACCTGATATTCTTTGATCCACGACCACCAGCAACATGATTTGTCATGTTTGTCAACCAACATATCACTCACAGGTGACAGTCCCCAGTGCCATGTCTGTTTTGTGTGCATTAAACATGTAGTTACTTGTACACAAGGAAATACCACAAACAGTGAATGACATTGCAAATGACAATGTGAAAACAATATGACATTGTGATGAACCTACAGAGAATTATCAGCTGAATCTGCACCTTCCCTGTGATTTACTGAGCCTTAGAGTGAGTTAGAGCTCATTTTTTAGCTGTCCAGCCCACAACTTTATTGTTCTGGTCCACTCTCACCGCTCTTATAGTGTTGTTTTCAGCAGCAGCTGTTTTTTTTTACAAAGCTCTAAAAAAAAAATAAAAAATCACTGCACACTACCTTCTCAGCACAAAATGAAGAACAGACACGGTTAGCAAATAGCTGATAAACATAGTGGGCCATTTAGCAGCTAAAGAGTCAGAAATTTCTCTCAGGGCCTAGTAGAGACCAAAAACAGAGTTAAAATAGAGTATAGGACTTTGATTCATCAAGTGGCCAGAAATACAACTAAAAAAAAAAAAAAATCAGCTACCTTTTGGGTGTCTCCATGTCTGAATCAATCTATCTGATCTATCTATCTGTTCATATATTCTTGTGGACTACTAATACATTATCGGAAAGGTTTTGTTGGAGACTGTGCACACTATACCTGATGTTCTGTGTGCCAGCACTGTCGTTACTGTAGTCTTTTCACTGGGTTTCTCACTTTAGCATTCACCAGACCGTTTCTCAAAACACAGATACACTCACGGGTGACACTTGTAAACACTTGTCACATATCTTTGAAAAGTGGGTGTTCACAATCACAAGTCTTACCTAGTTTTACCTTGAACTACCAGACTTCCATCCGTTCATCCATCCTTGACTAGTAAGATATGTGAGGAATGTGACAGGTGCATGTTACTGTGCAAGGTGAAGCCAGACTCACCGATGTAACAATTGGTAACTTGGCTTTTGAGACATCCCCATGTAAGTCATTTTCTTTGTTAGCCTTTCAAAGTAAAGGAAGTTTACTCATAGTAATGCTTCCTAAGTGTATAGAACCAGTGCTCTGTCCTTATACTCTGTTGGATCTAGAATGTGATCCAACTGTGATGTCACACTCTAAATATATTCCAGAACCAGCAGTTCCCCTTCTACTTTCTCCAGCTGGTAGTTTTACAGCCAAAACATGTGCTCTGATCTGAAAATCCATTTTATAATCCTTGAGTCATTCGCAAGGTTAATTATTCTGGATTTTACATGCGCCCTCAAACAGTGAATGTCAACTTACTGGGGTAAGTAAAAGCTCTTATTGCTCTCTCTGCCCTCGGTTCTGAAACATACTATCAGTCTACTTCCTCGTCTTTCGGCCGTGCCACAAAGGAGGTGCTTTTACACGCACCATCAACTTGAGTCTCTCCAGCTGCTCACCGGAAAACCTTGTATTTTTACACTCTGTGGCAACAGAGTTCAGTGGCTTATTCTGTGTTTTATATCCACTTAGATCAGTCAAGTCAGCTTTAATGCTTCTATTAAAATCCTTCTTTCTTGCTGTGTAATTACGAGATCAGTATAATTAGACTGAAAACATGAGCCTGATGCTAAAGATACTGAACAGACACTCAGGCTTGAAGCACTCACTTTAAACTACAGTGAGTCCCCTCAGAGGAGGACTCACTGGATTTTTAGTCATCTGCGCTTGACACTTTTATACAGAATCTTTCTGGACTGAGACATGAACGTGAACCCTGTAAAGAACTCCCATTGCCGCTCACACACTCTTCCTGTCATGCTGTTGGTACAGTAATTCAGTCGGGGTGACGGAGGAGCTTAATAACACTTGCAGAAACCCTGCTCTAAATGCATATTTGTTTTGGTTGAAGCTCTCGGAGTCAGGAGTGTGACGTTTACAGAGCTGCTGTGAATAACCAACAGGATCTACATCATTCACTTAGACAGGCAGCCTGTTTGACATTCAGTACAATGACTGAGGCGTGCTGTGTAGGCCTGTCAGATGGGTTATCTGCAGACTCTCTGTCAAATAAGCTCTATGAAGAATGCAAAATGAAACAGTCTGTTTTTCATCATTTTCATTTGCAAATTATACTATTCACCAATGAAGAAAACGACTCGGGACACATTTCTGCTGCTAGTTATCACTGTTGTCATATTTTCCATTCACTAGTGATTTCCTTTCCGTTCTGGAAACCCAGCTGACGACACAAAACCCTAACGCATCTATTTATCTTGTCATCTTTTCTTCCTTACATCCATTGCTTCTTTTCATTTCTTGCTAATAGCTGTTAAATGAGATTTGAGCTTTGGCATGCAGAGCATGCAGAGAATGGCATACATTCACAAGCTGACAGATTTTCTCTTTGTTTCCTTCTTTTCCTCCACAAATGATTGTGCTCCGTCTTTGTCCTTCTCCAACCCATGTCTGCGCATTTAACAATAAGCATAATGGTAAATGTACAGTGTAGTAAAATCTGCGTGGACATGACATTAAAGCTGGGCTATGCTACTTTTGAAAGAGGTAATAACATTCCTCCTCTTACAAATGAAATTTTAAATTCATAAGCAATAAAATCCACCCTTGCTTAAATCAATACACTGAGGGGTTTTGCTGCAACAGCACTTGGTCTGGAATGCACCATAGCTTATGATCTCTAACGCTAGCTCTTTATTAGCAAACTTCTGGTAGCTAATGCTACATGATATACATTACTGAGTCAGGTCATTTTCCCTACTATTATAGTGTGTTTTACCTTTAAGATTATCACATCTCCTGTGGATAAAGTTGCCACTGTTCAGGAAAAGTTACATAGAGTGGTCTCCCTTTAAGTACACAATTTAGCAGGTGAATGTGAATAGCAAGCATGAAAGAATACTAAAAACTGTAACTTTGTGAATGTTCAAAATACTATTATAGATTGAAATGCGTATTTCCACACTGAGGGAGATGCACATGGTGGGTGAGGGGCTTTCAACCAACAAATATAAATAAGTAGTAATAGAAACTAAATTTACTGCAACTGAATGAATGAACTAAACTTTCTGAGCAGAAAAAAAACAAACAACAATAATCCCCGACTATGACTTGTGTAATGTTGTTCAATAAGCACCAGTGATACCTGGATGACTTAAATTATGTAGTTCATAACTAAATACCACTAATATTAATCTCTCATCTGCATTTACCATTGTCCCACTGTACCGATCACATCTACTGGCATTAAACCAACAAGGAGGTGGTAAAGTAGTGAAGCCAGGCTCTTGCTTGATTTGACTTGCTGTCTGGGCCAAGTGTGACACAGATAAGCAGTACTTTTTGCCTGTCTAAAACACGCAAAAAAATGTGGCACACAAACACACACCAGGGACACTGCTGTACTTCACAATGCTTTTGTTGGCAATGTGTTTCTAGCAACGCATCACAGTGTGATCCCCGCCAACTCTGTTTTCTTACATCTTCATTAGTTTTTCATCACAACTTTCCTCACACTCCCAGTTTGATGTTATATTTTATTTTATATTTATTTTAAAATAATATTTTATGCCAAACTCCTCAACATTTATCAAAATCCTCCACTTTGGTTTAAGAGCACCCTCTCTTAATCTGGAACAGATCGAACCAGCTCACGCTCCTCCTTCCTTCTCTCCTCCAGACTGCAAATTTCACACGGAATGAGTTGAGCGGTTGAAAGATTGCGTCTGTGACACGGCCACAGTCAATAAGCATGGTAATCACAAACACAATCATCATCACCATCATCACAATAGTTATGATCACCATAATCGGCATCATAATTATAAAGCTGACAGGAACGCTAATCAAAATGCTGATCGTAGAGTGGAAAAGTAATTGAAATGGATGTGAAGGTATTTATCTCCATTTTAAAGCTGTAGGTTTTTTTTCCTTTGACTTTAAGATTTACAAATAAGACTGAAGCAAAGGAGCCTCTTTTAAAATGTGTCTGCCTATGAGGCTGCATGTTTGCTTTTAGGTTTGTAAGTGTGCATCTGAGCACGAGTGTGTGAACGGACAGAGAATGTGTGGAAATTGTTATGACTGAAAGGTTTCAAGAAATACAGAATAAGGGGGAAAAACGAAATACATTCAGTTTACTGTCATAAAGGACAGAGAAACGCAGAAAATATTAAAATCTGAGAAGCTGACACTGGATGATTTTTGGATGTTTTTACTGAATTACCTCAAGAACTAATGGATAATTAATAACTTCCAGGCTCCCGATGATATGTGGGCAATATTCCATGTAAAAGTAATTTCTGAATTTATGCTGATGACACTCCAGCGTATGTATGCAGCGTAGCGAATTTCTGCTCATCGAGGTGACATTTTGAGCCGAGCTGGGCGGCTTCCCACCACCTGAAGCTCGACGTGTACTGCCAAAACCGAGCTGCTCTTTTCCCATGTGAATCCTATCTTCTTCAAGAGCTTTCCATCACAGCTGACAATATGACAGTGAGCCCTGGCTAGACTGCCAAGTGCCTTGGTGTGATGTTACACAACATGTCCAAACTCTTATCATCTCAAATCTTGAATACTATAACTTCCCTCTAGCTGGGCTGCCAAAATCTTCACTTCAGCCACAGTAATGAGTGAATGTTGCAGCCTGCTTCTTCCTTCGTCTACAAAGTTGCCAAGCACAAGAAAAACACACTATCAAACCAGAGAAATTCAGGATCAGATCCTGCAAAAGAAACCTAAACCTCAAGACAACAGAGGTTATAGAGCACACAGCAGCAGCTAATTTGTTTTACAAATTAAAGGCACTGAATTATGCAATAACACAATGCTAGAAATGTGTCAAAAGCAATCTGAAATCCGTTTGCCAAAATCCAAGTGAATACTGTGAGAAAGATTTGTGTAGGGATGAAAAGGAGCTTATATTTTCTCTGGAGTGCACTTGTTAAAAGTGTAGATAAGTCAATGAGCTCTGTTTTATCTCTTTGGATGACAACACATTACGCTCCATATGGCTGCAGGCTAACAAAATCATGCATTCACTGGTGACTTTTCCTGTTTGGAGGTCTGTTTCAAACGCAGATTTCAGTCCCCCTACACCGTAATAATAACCCAGCAACACAGTTATTAAGTAACAATAGCAACTTGCAACTGAAACTAACTCATTTTAATACCTCGTCGTATCAGGCATTAAGTAGATTACTGCATACAAAGACACATTTTTAGGCACAACCAACTACACTGCAGTTACAACAGTTGCCTTAACTTTCCTTGAATACATAGACTGTATAAATAAAATGGATGTAGTCCCCATGACGTCACCTATGAACTTTTAACAGCAGTTGTGAAGCCAAGAGCGTAGTGACTTTGGTTGTTTCCATCTTGGCAGATCTGCCAAAAATGGGCAAAGACATTTAGCGTGCGTGGAGCTAAGAGGGGCTGAATGAAGCCTGGTTGTTCCAACAAGTCAGCTGCAATGGCACCCACCTGTCAATCAAAGTGACCATGCTCTTAATTACTGTATGCACAACGTGAATATAATTTGAATGGGTGAGTTATATAAAAATCACTACCAGTACAGTTGTCACGAACGGGGAAATTAGCTATAGAGATCAAAACTGTTTGTTATAGCAGGCTGTAAGCACATGTAATAAGAGGGCTTATGGATTGACTCTTTCTGTAGCCAGCGTCAAGTGGCCATTTGAGGAACTGCAGTTTTTGGCATTTGCACGCTGGCTTAATTTTACAGCCTCCTCGGGTCATCATCATGGATAATGTAATGTTCCGGCTCAACAACAAAATAAGTTCATGTAATGGAGTCATGATCCCTGCCCCATGCTATTTAAATCAATACAGCTGTTTGTACAGGATGTGTAATAGCTGCTATTTCATTCTCTCTTTACATGTACATGTATCATCATGACCCAAAAGCATATTTTTGCACTTCAAGTCTATCTTATTTGCACATAACTACAGTGATTGGTTGCTGGGCTCTGAGCGCTGCCAAAATGCTGTGGTGACCTACGCTGACTCACTTACAAGTGGAGCAACTGTGGAAAGCTAGTTGAGCTCCCGAGGGTTTAGAAAAGGCCTGCATCCTTTCCTTGTTGGGGCATTTAGTGTATGTTGTGTGTTACTAGTAGTTCGTACAGCCATAAAACTTAATGTTAATTAAATCCCCTTGACTACAACTAAATGTAAAACGCCTACAAATACAAGCAAATAGAAAAACATCAATTGGCAATCACAGGCAGCACAGAAAACCCCACTAAGTCTCTCTCTAATTTGACTATCTTTATTTTCTATCAGTGCAGCACTAGCCAAATTCATTCTAGAATTAACTTTAGATGTTTCATCTGCACCCAAGACTAACTGAATGTTTTCTCTCTTCTCAGACCTATAAGGGTAGATATGTTTCACTGCTGTAGTGTTGTCCTGTCAAAAAAACACAGGGACAGACAAACAGTAAACAAATCAAAGTGCGGCTCACGGTATATGTCACATGAGGTCAGAGATTATGGCAAAGCTAAAAAATAGTGCCACTGAGGAACAATGCCTGCAGGGGCTGAGTGAGGAATCTGCTGTGTAATGCTGTAATTTCAAGGTTATTTTATTCACATCTTTTTTTCCTCCATTTCCCATCCATCCATTTTCATTTTTTTTAAATTTAGGATTGAAACAATACCCATTTCATTTGAAAAAGAAGGACAGCAAAGGGCAAATGTATTACACACACATACACACATACACACACAGACCACGATTAAATCATTTTTTCATCCAGTCCTCAGGCTCCCCACACAGTCCAGTCTCATGGGATCATCACAGCAAGCATGCAAACATACAGATGACACAGAGGTCCTACATGAAATATTCAGATAGCACGTCTAACAAATATTCTGCAGAATAAAAAAAAAATGTAGAAGTTGAAGTAGTACTATAGAGACAAAGAGGAACAGCTCCAGATTGCGGCTGGAGAGGAACATGCTGAGACCCCTATTTCCTGCTAAGGCAAAGACTGTACTGCACAAAACCTAGTTTTATTGTTCCATTCTTTTGTGCTTGTGCCTAAAATCATGGCTTCAAATGAACCATTTTACAAAGAGGTGAATGAAGGTTGTGTTTATGCAAATCAGGCAGCAAAGTGCAATTTCACTTTCCCTTTTTCCATGAAATTTCAGTTGGGTTTCGGCCGGCTTACACAGCCTCTTAACGCAAGTAAAATGAGGATTTTTTGCAGCTTCATCGGTGTGGCTGCGCACACAGCCCTCTACAATATCAAGCTCTTTAATGTATGTGATATAAGCTTTGTGGCTTTCACTGTTATTTTCATTTTTCATCCAGTTCAGTGCATGTAAATACACATGAATTTTCCGGTAAATCAAATACCATTTGTAAAGCATTGAGGCTTTCACTTGGTCAGATTAATGGTTCATTACAAATAATGTCATCTACGAGTCTTTGTTTTCATGTCTTTCCTTTTAGCTGATTAAATACTTTTGTGATTATAAAAGCAGCAAGGTGCTTTTCCAACTGCAGTTTGTGAGTTGAGTGCACACAGGTCAAACAGCATGTGCCCCCTCATAATTAATTACACAGCACTGGGTTCTAACAAAATAGGTGCAAGAACTTGTATGTGATTCATGCAGAAGTGTAAAATCATTGAGATGACGAAATATATACTGTTATATACTGCTCAAACGTGTGCAGGATTATTGTTGAACTGCTAAAGTATTTGCATGAGTAGCATTATTGGGCATGTAAAAGTACCCAGATATGACTAACCGAAAAGCGACTCCTATGTTTTAATTACTTAATTAAACAAGAAATACAGACAGTAATAATGAAACACAAGTTACTATAATTGCATTTCTCCCAGAGACGTTTTTCTGATGAGCGCTCGACCTGGACTCTCCTCCTGGCTCATTAGAAAACTGTCTGCTACATTAAAGGGGATGAGAGGAGCCAGTGTGATTGGCCATTATATTGAAGCTCGCCCCAACTCCACCTTCTGATACTGTATTGCTCCTACTAATAATGTGTTCATCCTGTTCGGTGCCAGGGCTGCACTTCTACCTCTGGTCACCAAAATTGGAAAAATTAATTGGTCACACCTTTCTATACGCGTGTGTGTACGCATTTGTGTGTGTCCGTGTGTGTGGTGACAACACAGTAATAAGGCTGCAGGCTGGCTCCAAACACAAATCCAATACAGACTCTGCAGCACAAAGCAGAATCGAAACAGAATAGCCGTTCTGTGCATGTGTGTTTGTGTATGAGTGCTGGTGTGTGTGTATATAAGTAAGTCGTAGCATCACAGCTGCAAGTATGCTACCAGTTTGCTGCTTCAAGACATAATCACAGAGAGAGAAGTAACCTGTGTGTGTGTGTGTACAGTATATGTGTGTGTGTGTGCATCTGACTTTGGGTAACTTCTGGGATGAGGACACATTCATTTTTTCAGTGGGTTAGGGTAAGGGGTAGATGCTAATGTTACCAACTCCACACAAATAAACACTTTTAGCTGATTGATTAAGACTAATAAAAAAACAATTATATTACATAATCTAAGGTGCATATGTTACAATCATGTTTTAATGTGTCTGCCAACATATTCTGTCATCAGTTGTTGTGTGAGATGAAGTCAAAGAGCATTTTATGGCTCTGGGTTTCCGAACAACGAAACAGTCCCTGCCACAGTGAGATCTGCAAATCAGAAACTCTAATTACTCATCAGCTATCAGCAAAACACATTCATCTCGGGTCTTTTAGAGAAATCAACGCACTGACTATTGTGCTGCTGCTTTTGCATCTTTCCTGGAAATTAAAAGAATTTGGACCCACGTAAAAGAATAACAGGCTCAAAATTGTACAGCAAACCCAAACAAAATGTATAATGTTTATAAATCCCCTCTAGCACACTTTGATCTTTTGAAATGATTGGATTTAACTTCATGTTCCTCCATACGTCCCTCCATTATTCTTTATATTCCCTTTTGCTTTTGTATTGTATTGCTGTTGTTATTGCTCTATATTTGACCTCTATGCCTAAATCCTTTCCTACAGTATATTACTATAGATGCTGAAAAGATCCAATTTCCCCATGAGGATCAATAAAATTTGATATTGTCTTATCTCATTTTATATCTCATATAGTCAACAACATCTGCACACTTGCAGTTGTTGCAGTTTTCAGCTGTTTTCCACTTTACTATCATTACTGGCATGTGCAGATACACCCAAACAGCTTGCCTGAAGGAACAGGCAGTCGTACAATATTTGTAGGTTTTGTCCTTGCCCATCGGCAAGAAAATCTGTTATTGCACTTCAAAATCATCAAGTACCATTGTATGATTCTCCCTTTAAGGACACAGAGACAGAAAGACCTGTGGGAAGTGTATAATGCATGAGTAGGGCTGGTAATAGAGCAATTACACAAAAAAAAGAGAATAATAATGGAAAAGGCAGTGGCAGGCAGACATAAAAAGGTGTGAAAGAGAGTGAAAGAGTGACAGCTAAGAAGGCTAAGAAGTAGATATATAAGTGATATATAGGGTGAAAAATAGAGGAAACAGCCAATTCTTCCTGAAATGTGATTTACTGCCTCCCCTGTGGTAATGATGTAGCAAGGTGACACGTGGACAGACCACAGACCACTTCTTTCTCTTTCTGCTCCTCTTACAGTTTAATTATCACAAACACATGTGGCCGTTGATTGGCATTCTGTTTCATTCTTCTTCTTGAGATCAGTGCTGTGTTTGTTTGACTCCGTGCAGCAGGACTCATTTCTAGCACTAATGACTCTCTTCAACAGATGTCGGAAAAAAATGGGGCTGTCATTTTTCAAACTTAAAGAAAGTCCTCTAACAGAAATCACAGCCAATTCACTTCTTCTTTCTTTCTCCCTTTCCTGAGTCTCCCCTCTCACTCTCGTTGCCCTCTTATGATATCTTCTAGATCAGTTTCAATTCATCACCTTATCATTTACCCGTCGCAATCCCTCTTCCCTCATCATCTTCTACGTCTCCTTTCCTATTTCTCTCCACCCTGACCTCTCCGCTCACTTTCCATTTCCCTCATTTATGTCGGGCTGTTGACACTCCGTTTGAGAACAGAGATTAGCATTGTGTTTGTTTGTCTCTTGTGAGCGCCTGGCTTCATTTCTCACACTAATGACCTGGCTGGTTATTAATGGATGAAAGCAGTAATGGAGCTGTCACTTTCAAAACTCATACTCTTCTGTTTTGTTCCTGGTCTTTCCTTCCTCTCATGCTACATTCTACTGTTTCCTCGATCTATCTCCTCTGTACACTATAATGTACAGTATATGGTCGCATCAATATTTTACTATATCACCATCTCTTCATTTATGTTGCATATACATCCAGCTACTATCTATATTCCTGTTTGCTGTGCTGTTACTAACACTACAAGAGCGCCATAAAAAAAGCATCATTTTTTACTTCACCACTCAAAGCATAGATATCTGTTTCAGGTTTAAAAAGCACCGTCAGACCTCAGTAAATGTACATCAGCTTTAAAAGGGGTGCATCAAAAGTCAGTGGCTTCTCGTTTGATGCTGCTAGCAGGATATATGCACAGCAAACAAGTGTTGACATAAAGCAGCGGAATAGGTAAAGTTAAGGTGCTGAAAAATAGGAGGTGATAAAAACAACGTGCATGGGTTTGTGTACCAACTATAAACTAATATTATGAACCTTTATCATACCCAAAATAAATGTTGTTTCACATTAGTTAAGTAAATAAATCATATTTACCTGAGCAGACACCATAATCAAAGGGGAGAACACACACAGTCCAACATTGTCTTAAAAAAGAAAACTCCTCTGCCTCATTTACATTGCAATCATTTGGCAAATACAATTGTCCAAAGTAGCTTTTCAGCAACTGCCTTTTTTCTATAGAATAAATGAAGTGGGAGCAGCTTGGAGTTAAGTGTCAATGACACTGCTCTACTACTTGATCTATAGCCTTCCTCAGTTTGTTTCTAAAGTGGCTCATTTAACCAAGTTTATTTAATGTGGTATCAAAAATAACAGTTAAGCAGGAAGTTATTGCAGATCATTATACTTCTGTGTCATGAAAGCAGCTGGAAATGTGTAGTGCTGTACAACAAGACTGCATGAAATGTATAATTTTATGCACCACCGGTAACCTATAGCCTTGATAGTGACTTTCTATTACTTGGATAGCATTCATCCATGATATAAAGAAAAATAGAGAGGCTCCAAATACACTTTACAGCCTGCTGGTTCAGATTATGAACTAAACACTGTGCCACATTGTGGGGGAAAGAGTTTAACTACATAGTCCTAAAAAGAGGTCAACTGATAGTGAATTTTTAAAGGCTGATATGATAGTGTTAGTTTAGAGCAGGAAAAAAGCTGATAGCCAATTAACACAACTGATAATTTCCCCTCATGATATTCCCCTCACCCTGCAAATCTCCAACTTTATTAGATGCTGTTGTACTGAAAGTCTAAGTCATAGTAATAAATACCTAAACAAATGCATAAATCAGGATCTCTGAATATCAAACTAACTGCAACAAAATATCTTTGAGCGACTATTTTCCCTCCAAGTCAGTAATTTCAGGTACGAAGCGAGATATTATGATGGTATCCCAACGGTGATTTGGGCTACTGTAGCAGTTTGACTAGGAGCTGAGGTACCAGTCATAGTGCATGTCTGACACAGATAACCTCTTCAAAGAACCATGGTCTTTCAGTGGCCACTGAACAATCACCACAGATTGTCCACCACAATCTATTAAACACTTGATGCTCAATACAAAACCTGCAGTTCAACTAACAGTGTATAAGTTCATCATCGTACGAGACAAATGCCCCATAGTCACTGAAGTAAAGACTGATTTACTGAAACTCTTTCAGACAAACAAATCAGAACATTTTCTGGTCTCCTGTAGTCCAGCCAATTTTCTGCTGAGTCTTGTAGGAGCTGTTTGGTTTGATGGTAGGTCCACAGAGTAACTGATTTAGTGAATAATCCAATTCTAAAGAACAGGTGAACAATGAATTACATATTTGTTGGCTTGTCGCCATGGGTTGGCAAGCAAATTGACTGTCACTCTCAGGAGAGACTGGGCTTATTCAAATGATGAAGAGAAGCGCCATTTTTGGTTTAAAGCACCAGATTTGATAATCCTTGAGTTGACTGGTGGCTGTGTGTGTGACATAGCAGCATGCCGGCTTTTAGGCACCGATTGCTACAATATTATCCGCTCCCACATGACTAGTGAAGGTTGCACTATATCAGAGCCAATTTCCTCTGATCACAAGAGTGTTCAAAACATGCTATTGCACTGATTAATCAGCAAAACTGATGAATCGGTCAACATCGAGAACTGAAACATAAAAACATAGATGGATAATTTTTACTTATCTTATTTTTACTGTTTCCTGCCCTGTTTAAGGACTAAGAATTCCATTGTCAGTGTTCAGTGGCTTTATCATGCAATATTTTAAAATACTATAATTTGCAGTAGTGTATTCATTCCCCTCACTCTCCCCTTCTCTATCCAAATAATACACTAAACACACTAACATATTTAAGTGAATTAATGATATTTTTCTCATCATTGTACATGCATCATTGTGTCATGAGGAATGTTTGAAGTGTATCCTGATAGCTTTTTAGTCTGGGTGACTTGTTCAGAGGTTCCCCAGATATTAGTGTTTGAAGTGTGAACACTGTCAATAAGATATTCATAACACCCACATCAGTGCTGCCACACCCAGTGCAGTGGTAACATATGTTGCTAGCGGGAGGTTGCATCACACCTAAGTCAAAATCATGCAGCAGTGTTTTCAGACAATTATGCCAGTTCACAGCAGTCAAACTAGAGGCCACACACAGTTTTTACTGTCTGTACAAATCAAACTGTACTGTGAGTGTGGAAACACCGGGGAGAGCTGAGCACAGAGCTACAAATCTCAGCTGCCACACTTAAGCCTGGAGGCCAATACAGTATAACCAAGGCTCTACCTGGTAAGACACATAGAAAACACACTTACATGTTCAAAGTTGATAAACCATCTTGCCAGCAGTACAGATCTTTGTCTTTGTGTGTGTGTGTGTGTGTGTGTGTGTGTGTGTGTGTTTGTGTGTGTGTGTGTGTGTGTCTTACTGTGTTTGTGTGTGCTCTTTGTGTGTTACCCAGGTAACAGACACGCATAAATCTCTGCAGTCACAATTACGCATCAACCAGAAAACATAATAACACATATACACATACCACTCATTAAAATGCAGGCACTGCATTTGGTGCTGCAATTTAGTGTTTCACAACTATCAGAGATATTTTTTTAAAATATGACTCCACGATTACAGCCTTTTGCCTCTTTGTTACTCCCTCATACACACTAAACAACAACTGCACAATAAACAGAAAAAAGAGACTTACCTGATGTACCATCAGTGAAAGAAAGGGATCACACATGAAAGGAAAACACAAAATGAATATGTTAGGTCACAAACTGACATCCTGATGTTGTTTATCTAGCACACACACTAAACAGTGCCATGTTTTGTGCACAAACAACATTCCTGCATGGCTGCAGTGAAGTGCTAAAATTAGTTTTTCTATCAAATCACCATTTTGTACAGTATTCATTAAACAATGTCATTGCTTTAATCTTCATTCTAAAAATCATATTATTAATTGCAAATTGTTCAGAGGCACACATGCACATATAACACACGTTTCGTGAGAGTTGAGATCAAATGTGTGACTAAGTCATGACTGATAAAACTACACCCTGCTGTATTTAACCAGAACTTTCTGACTCTGTTGAAAACATCAGCAGTCAAGGGAAAACCATGTTCCACACACACACACACACACACACACAAACAAACACACACACATACACACGTATATGTACCCACACCTTCACAAAATGTTGACTTTTATTTTGACCTTCACTGCATAAGTATGAAACTAGGCCAACTTTAAAATCTGAGTCAGGGATATCACAGTCTGGAAATTCTGACCCTTTCTCACTCCCTTGCTGAGTGTCCTTGTTAAACCAGGAGGGGGGAGCAAGTGTAATAAATGTGAATAAGACGCACACACACAAATACCTTCCTAATTTCACTTACATGCATATCCTTATTTACATCACACCTAAATTATAATATGCCATGCGATTACTTTTTTTCCTGTGTTAATTATCTTATGTTATCTTATCTTATTGTATCTTATCCATAACACACACATCACACACACTCCCAGTGAAATGAGTTAAGCTACTGGCTTTTGAACTTTGAGGCACAAATATTGATTTGAACACAGTATTTCAGTGTCAAGCTATCCATTTCAAGACCTTCACATAAAGACTGTGTTGATGGAGGTTGTCACTGGTGAAGAAAACATGAAGCAAGTTTAAACACATTTCCTTTTCAGCACACACATACACCCGCTGCAAATCTTTTACTCCTCCCCTGCTTTCTATCACAGTGAATGAAATAATGCAGGGCGATTGCACAGGAGTCAGCATGTTCAGCAAAATTAGGCAGACCTTCATAAGTTAATAAAAGTAAACATGACTGTGTCCTAAGAAGAGCAATCAGAATCAGTCATTTCAGCCTGTGACCCAAAACAACATACTGTATGTTTACAGTCAAGTGACAAACCCTCCGTAGTAATTTAGCCCATTCAGAGGTAGCTTGGTCAACAAAACATTAGACTTTAACACATTCTCTCACATTCCCAAATGACAGTGAAGTGAATTTAATTTTTAAAAAATGACCATGATCCTTTCCCCTTGTTCATTATTGCATGACAACAAAGGTCATTTTAACCCAAACCACGATGATGGTAAACAGTAAATGGACTGTACTTATATAGAGCCTTTCTAGTCTTCCGACCACTCAAAGCGCTTTTACACTACATATCTCATTCACCCATTCACACATTCATGCACTGATGGCATTAGCTGCCATGCAAGGTGCCAACTGCTCATCAGTTTTGGGAGCTAACCATTCATACCATTCACACACTGATGGTACAGCCTTCGGGAGCAATTTGGGGTTCAGTATCTTGCCCAAGGACATTTCGACATGCAGACTGAAGGGGCCGATCATCTGATTGGTCGACCCGCTCTATCTCCGAGCCACAGCTGCTGATCTATGCCCAAACCTAGCCAAGCCTACACCGAACCAAACCTTAACCATTTTTGCCATAAAATATTGCTACAAAAATTTAGGTGAAATTTAAAGGACCTATTGTAAAGTATAGTTATTGATTATAAAACACAATTTGTCCCGATTACATGGAATGCAACCTCCTAGTGCTGCCAAGGTGTCATCCAAGGGAGAAATCTGACGCTCCCACTGGTCCTCACAGCGACCATGAATGCAGCTTTAGCCAATGCCAGATATTAAATTGGCTGGGTCTAGTCGACTACTCTAAAAGTAAGAAAAATTGAGCACAATTTAAAGACTCTGTAAACACACTGACTGTGTACACACAGCCAGATTGCCGTATGGGCTGAAATATATAGCAACATATGGACAATATCTTCCTGTCTGACAACGCCATGACTAATTATAAAGAAAATGAAGATGAAGCTAGAGATTACTCATGGCTATTAGATTTTTGTGGTATAACTTCATAGATGAAACCTTTCGAGTTTTTAATGACATTTTCTCCCCACCACTGCTGGATTACCCTTCTGTTTCTTAACAAATTAAACAATTACCATTATCCTGCCATGCAGCAGCCATGGAATATGTTGCTGTGGCCAAGCTTTCAGCAGGAAGCCTCACAGCCTCACAAAAGTCTCCACAGAGATCTTACAGTCATCGTGGCAAGGTATCCCATGAAGTGAAACAACTAAAGCTGAGCTGACAGATTTTTGGGTCTAGCAATCAGCATGCTGAATGCCATGTGGGCGCACACACACATGCTACATACAAATAAAGGCACACATAATAAAACTGGAGGAGAGCTGCAGAAAGTCTCACCCACTCTCTTCTTTTTGAGAAGCCAGACAGAGAAAGTCAGAGTGGGTTGGTATTGGCTGTTTCCATCTAAATGTCAGAGCTCTCACCATGAAAAGTTGTAGTAATAAAAGTGAGAAGACATACAAGTAAGGGGTCATGAACATTTGTGTGTGTGTGTGTGTGTGTGTGTGTGTGTGTGTGTGAGAGAGAGAGAGAGAGATTGCTTGTGTGTGTACCAATGTGAATGCACTGTAAAGTAGTTTACAGTGTTGCTGATTACTTAAAATGCAATCAACTGAAGATCATTAAACAGACCACTTAAAGTATATGAAATGTCAGCCTGATTATATTATATAATATATAACTGTGTGTGCGTGTGATTGCATGCATGCATGTGTGGCCGTAATTACTTACTGAGAACTAAAGAGCTACAATGTTTACTTTTAACATAATCACAAAACATAAACAAGAACTTTTGGCAAGGATCCCTCAGATTTTACAGTTTAACAATTAACTTTATGAGCAAACTTGACACTCACAGTAAAAACAGGATAACAGCTGATTTTGAAGTGTTAACAACTGGAAATGAAATGATACTAAAGAAGTGTGCCTTAAAGAAATACCCCCATTCAGTATGATCATTGAAAGAGTTATTGGTGGGTGTAATCTGTAGATTTTGTTCTTCAACACTTTCATTGGTGTTATGCTTTGAATGAATCACATAAACTAATAATTACTTAGCAGAAACAGCTGTGAGCATGACACAGACATGTAGCATTATATAAAATAAATTAATATAACAAACAGCTGTTTACTCCAGTTACTGTCCACTTGACAAATATCCACTATTTACTGTCTTTTAGCTCTATTTTTAGCTGTAACAGTCTCCTGTGGGAAATACCTGACCTGCTGAGGCCAAAAATGATGAGCACGAGAGTTTTTATAAACAAAAACAATGATGTGAAAGTCGCTATGATATAGTATATAGCTATGGGGAACTGGTTTTCAGAGCCTTGAATGGCCAGTATGGACAGAAGGAATGATTGATGTACAGGCATATCACTCAAAAGATCTTCCAACATGTGCTGGTCACATTATGTCTGTGATATGCAAATATCAGCTCATAATATCTGCAAGTGTATCACTCAGGTCGTCTGTAGTTCAAATGAAAAGTTCTGGCTAAATGGATCTCTTAAGAGCCCCAGTTAAAATGGCACTGTTCAAAGTGAAGCTATGTCTGCCAGTATTGGCAGGGATGAACCGGTTTTATCTGTCAGTTCCAGATAAAAGAAGCCCCAAATATTGATCAGCAGCATCCCAGCTCACCTTATTATCCAACTCAAAATCCATGAGAAGGTCACTGGGAACGTGCCAAAGGCTGGTGCTTTCAAGGTTAGAAGTGTGTACACCCTCACACACATACACACACACACACATTCACAAACCAAAGGCAGACAGCGAGAAGAGGGTTTAAAGAGACGGACCTTATTCCTTGTGGGCTGCTGGATGTGTGGCTCATTAAAATGTGACTGAAGCTGCAGCTCAGAGGCTGACTCAGCTGACTTTAATTAAAGCTGTCAAACTCGTGTCACCCTCCAATATGCATATGCATAAATGTATTCATTTCCACACCCACGCCCATCTTAGTCTGTCTCTCGCTCTCTCTCTCTCTGTTTCCCATCAATTCAAGTGTGACATTCCCATAATCAATCTTAATTTATGTATTCTGAAGAATAGTGAAGCCAAATGAGTAGCCATGTCTTTCCCCCGCTCACTGCTCGAACATTGGGACTGCCGTTATCAACACACACATTGCCTGTGTCACCACAACCTCACAGCTATGGGAGATGGAGAAGAGGGAGAGTCAAGAAAATGTGGGAGCTGACTCCATCTCTCTGGTTGTTAAGTGGGAAGTTTTCCAGTCACGACCTGCTGGGTCGTGGTTATCACTGAAGACAATGACCTCCGGACCTTTAGTCATTTTTCCCACAAAAAAATGAAATGAAATTGCTTCAACACGAGAAAAAAGAGCTATTCTTTTACTCTACTATCTGTCTCTATGTACAGCTCTACAACATTTTCTGTCTGAATATTAGTTATGGACAATTCAACACAATAGTAATTAGCCTTTTGTACATAACAAGTAATATTTGTTGTCATTATTCTGTAGCTGCACCGCCAGTGGTGTTACTGAAATTAGACTTTTTTCGCCTCATGGTGACTAAAGACTGCTCTTAGTTTGATATCTCGCTGCTGAAGCATTACCCATGAATATAATTTAAATATGTGCTGTTAATTCAATTTTGTTTTGGAAGACAGCACATGAAGATTGAGTTGGCAATACTCAACAGTATTTTTTTGATTCATTTTTATTAATTGAATAAAACAAATTGCTGTGTGGAAAGTACAGAATCAAGTTTTTTTTTTTTCTTTTAGCCTTAAAAAAGCACTGAAAGAGTCAATGGTAAGTCCTGAAAGAAGCCTTCATGTAGTTTCATCAGTCGTGTGTGTGTGTGTGCTGTTTGCATTCATAACATCATTTACAGTCAGCTCATTTAAATTCTAATGACATGTTGGCACCTTCCATGCACCTTGGTAGCACAGTGTCCCGTGATGACACATAACATTGGACAGGATGCATCTTGTTTGTGTAGCCGCAAAGGGTTGTGAAATTACTTCAAACATGATTGTAATTACCATATTCATAGACCAATCAGCAGCCCGGTGTTTAATTACTTTGCTTCAAGTCTTTATGACTGGGGTCAGCCATTCTAATCCGATCCGCTTTTTGTCAAATTCAGCAGATACCTCTGTTTTCTAGTTGTTGGTTCTGTGTGTGCACTGAAAAACACACACAAAAAAAACAGTGTTTGCACGCAGCCTTGGCTCTGTAAATGGGAAACAAACAAAATGGCTCGGACTGAGACATAACAGGTGGCGTTCGTGGTCATGCACAGAACAAGAAGACGTAATAGGGGACAGTAAATCTGGCACATGCAACACAATGTGCTATACTCCACAACATGATCACATTGTAAAGAAGGAGAGATGGTCGGGAAACAGCCACAGAGGAGGTCAGAACAATACATATTGAAAAAATGAAAAGAGTGTTATCATGTTTGTTTGGCTTCAGCTATAGCACTTACACAGTCTTACACAACTTGTGGTGTTCTCAGCTCTCAGGAGAAGTTAAAGGGGAGCTAACATCAGTTTAACACAAACCATGAACCGTATGCCACCAGTTAACTAGTAGAACAACGGATTCTTAATAACAAATAACCGTAATCACTCTCAATTCATCCGAATGGACAAAGGGAAAAATGCAAATAGTGTCAAGTGCTTTTCTGCTTTGAGTTGAGCATCTGAAAAGTGAGGTGTCTGGGTTGTATTAGAAGCTAGCAAAAGGCTCAAAGATATTCTCATTGGTTAACGGTAACTGTTGATATCCTTACCACAAGGACAAAAATATAGACTGCTGCTGTGGAGAACATACATTTGTTCAATTCAGTTCAATTAAAGTCATTATGAAGTGCATATTTCAAGTGCAAACAGTGACAAAATTCTTATAAGAGTATCTGAAAATATATTTTTATACAATTTAGGGACTTTTTTATTTTACCCTTTACTCTTTGTTGTGTTAATTCATGTCATTTACTTGTAAAGAAATTGCCTCCATTTAGTTAAATTAGGACTCACACTATCAGATTCCAAATCTCCCAAGATTTGTGTATGTTTATTTTGCAGACTGTGTTTAAAAAAGCCTGAAGCAAGATGGTGATTCAGAGATACAGGCTTAGTGTTCGTAGTTGATGCTAAGGTAGCTGATATTAGTAGTATTGAGTTTTAATGATTTAAAAAACAAAACAAAAGCTCTAAAAAATGTTACATTCTGTTTGTGTTAAATGTTAAATTAAGTCCATATATTAGTCTTACTCTGTACATTGATCTAATTATAATCGATTCTGGTGTACTGCATTTATGCAGCCAGGTCCACAGACCTTCATAACAACACCACTGTCAATACATTTACACTAAAAATACTATTAAAAATTAAAAATCACCAAATGACTTTTAAATTAGACCTTCTCCTTTAATCCTGTATCTATGTGCTCAAAATCAAAAAGTTTAAATAGGATACAAGGGATAAAAACACCATCTGGCTTAAATCTGGTTCCTTGTGTCTCCCTGGGTTTGAAAGTCAGCCTGAAACAGGACATCCAGCCAGCTGTTACTCTGACAACTCTACGGCATCTGACTGTAGAGTGGTTGTGTAGCGGCAGCTAAAATGGACATGAAGTTGGCAGTGACGAGCTAAAACTAACTCAGATGGCACCACCATCACCCAGATAGACAGCAGTCTATTTGAGGGGTTAAAGTCAAACACTGTGTCCAATACTGTTTTTATCCACTTGAATTTTTCATTGCTGACCTTCAGTACAGGGCAGAAATTACTCACTCACCCCACTCTGTCAGCAAAAAACACTTCAACACACAGAACAACAATCAACTGGAATTTTCTCCTTAAAGAGTGGACAGGAACAACAGCATTTTAGTTTTAGCCATGCTATGGGCATGAAGCAGTTAGACAAAGTGATGGTATGCAATAGTCAGAATCGAACTAAGGTTGTTGCACTAACATGATAAGATTCTAAGACCACTAGGCCTTGAGAAACCCTTGCCAGAAACACTGTCCGAAGAAGCTCCAGTCTCCTCGTACAGTAGCTTCAGTTTCACTTATTTTTCGGTAAGTCTTGGGAGAAACAAACACTTTCTAACTACATTACCCAGAGGGCTAACTGTCCACACACACATACAGAGAGTCAATGACTTTACATGCGGTATTCACTCCTCAGGGCTGAACTGCTCGTTGCCATTACCTACAATTCTCAAGAGTTTTTTCTGTCATAAACAAGAGTGCAGCAGGGAGTTACTGTACTTAGAGCTGCAGAGAACTACAAAATGATGCAGTAAGGGATACGGAAAGGCACTAAAAGCTACAAGGAACTGCCACATCTTTGTGTCAATCTCTCCCTCCCCTCCCCTCCTCTCACCCTGTCTCCCTCTCTCTCCCCCAGGAACATCACATGAGCTGCAGTAGCAGAAACCTCCTAAATTATTGAAGCAGACAAGACATCTCTCAAACCCACACACACACATACGCACACTCATACACACAAACAGTAACTGTATCCCTGCCCTCAGGGGGAAAATGAGATAATGACCAATTCAATCTGACATGGTTTTAGAGACCATAAACATCAGAGTGAGAGAAAGAGAGGGGGTGAGAGGAGAGATCCTGACACTGATCGAAAGGAGGACTGGGGAGGTGCGAAAAAGAGAAACAGACTGCCCATGATTTATTTCACACTGTGACACCCAGGGTTGGGAGGGCTGCTTTCAGATGTGATCCGAGCAAGACGGCCTTCTTGTAAATAAAATCTGCTGCATTACATAATTGATTGGTCTTCCCCTGAAATATAATATGTAGCCAAACAATTTATTCCAAAGAGTGATGTGTAATTTGAATGCTGTTTGTATGATCGAGCTATCATGATGGGCAAAGCAATGATTACGTCCATCATCTCAATAACAGCGATTGTGATTACAGGGAACAAGCACAAGCAGACACGTACTATCAATCAAAGCATGAAGCTGCTTTATAAATCAGATAGAGGATATAACCTCATAGTGAACACAAAGAAATGTTGATCCAGTGTGGAATATTGCAAAATACAAAAGATTATGATTATTATGACAACAAAATAACAAAATGAACACTAATAAATATTTTTCTGTGTCTCATTCACCCTTACCTACTGTAATGTAGGCTAAGTGCTTACTATAAACAATGTTTCAATGAGCCACTTTTACACTGCGCAATGAATGACTGACTGGAACTGTTGGGTCTCTGTAAACAAGGTTTATGTACTAAACCTGAACAGGGATGAAAGTTGGTCTGTAGGTTGGTCAGTCGGCCAGTCCACCTCTTTGGTCTAGACTAAAATATGTCAACTATTATTGGAATAGATTGAAATAAATTATGAAATTTAGTAAAGACATTCATGGTCCCCAGATGAAGATGACCTGTAATCACTTCGATAATGCTAATTAGCAAATGTTAGATTGCTAACCTGCAAATCATCGGCACGTTAGCATTGTCATTGTGAGCATGTTGACGCTAGCATTTAGCTGAAAAAAAAAAGCGAATCAAAGAAAGAGACACCAAACCAAAGGAAGAGAAGATGTGGTAGAGACAGATCAAGGAAATAAATGAATACTGATCAAGAAGATTCCTTACTTGCCCCACTTCTATGGGCTTCTAAGTCCAACCACAATACAATCCATCCCTTTTATGCAAGTAGAAAAAAAATCATCAACATCCAAAAAATTCCCCTTTTCATCTTTCATCTTTACTGCTGTATAGAAATATGCATTTTGATGTCTCTTGGGTTATATTCCAGTCTATTTGGGTTATTTTCCAAAAGCAAAAGGTAGAGAGGCAATGATGAATCAAAGAGCAAAGAGCAGGCATGAACCCAAGACCTTATACTCCCATCACTGTGTGAACAGGGACTTCCTATTTGGCAAAGTAACAAGCAGGCAAATAAGGCTGCTATAGCTCATCTCCAATCCTAGATTTAATTTATAAAACAGATTATAAAAAGAGAAATCAAACACTGGCATGTGGAGAGATGTAGAGGGAGCCAAACCTCGAGGAAGAAACATCTGATCATACACTAGAAACAGCGCACAGTGTGGGTGACAGCTTCACTAATGGCAACAGAAACTCACAAAAAATGCATATAAAACTATTCTGACAGCTAAATGTATGTATATTTCAACTCCAGTATGCAGAGATGATGATCAAAACGAGCTATACATGTTTTATGTATGAAACTATACAGAATTTAGTTCACATGCAGGTATTGCCTCTCACACTCTCTCTCTCTCTCTCTCTCACACACACACACACACACACACACACACACACACACACACACACAGATACTCTCCTCCTCCCCCTCAAAACCAGCTGTGAAAATCACAATATTATAGACATATGCTGACAGAAATCTGACTGCCTGTCATTAGTATAATGCAGATTTTCTAACAATAATGGCAGACATCCATGAAAATGAAATAGGGTGGAAATATAGTGGGGACAGCTTGAAGCCATACGGATCACTACTACATGCAGGGTAATGGCATGTTAACACTGGGAATTAAATTTAGAATGAATCTGTCTTAGTGCTGAAATGATGAGCCGAATAATCAATCAGATGATCGAGATCTGTCAGCAGCAATTTTGGTATTTTTTTCTTGAATTGCTGACATGAACTTTTACTGGATGAGCTTCTTTTCTCAGATTCACGATTGTAAACTGAACTAAAACATTTATATATAAAAAAAATCTACCCCTTCTCATGAAATGATTGTGACAGTGATTTATCTTCTCAAAACTTTATTCATCAATCTTTCCCAAACATATCACAGTGAAAACTAAACTACAATTAATCTGATGTGTATCAATAGGGATACAAAGTGTATGAAAACAAAATTATTCCAACTTTAAGGGCAACAGTTTATATATACAATTAAGAAAGATGAAACTGATCATTAGTTGCACCCCGATTAAAGTTAGTGTGCATGAATATTAAATCCATAAACATCTATACATCAATTAAAACATTAACATCCATAAATCAATAGATGAAGAATTCTATAATTCTGTTATTGTCAGTAACAAACTTGTGCAAATGCTAATTAGCAATAAAGTTTTATGTAAAATAACATTTTGATCTGATGAATCTCCATAAACATGTAACACGGCCAGATATAGGAGGTTACACAGGGTAATGCTGGTAGCTATATATGAATAATAGTTTGGTATGTGTAGCACAGGTGATTAAATTCAATCCCTCTTATTAAAAGATTTTTATCACTCAGTGTATACAGTAGAAGTATCTTTCTATCAGAATATTGGTCTAAGTAAGAAATCCTCATATAGAACTAGTAGTAGAGTATGTCCAGGTTTTTCCCCAATGTCCGAGGGAGGTTTCTCTGTCTTGGTAAATCTTTAGACAAAAGCAGAAAATCAGACAGCATTTCTTCAAAAGAATCAACAGCTTAGCAGGAGAGCTTCATATCAGCGCCAGATAGACTGACAGAAAGACAATCCCCACAGAGAGAGGGGAGCTGCCATGACAAAGCTGACTGAAACACACACACACACACACACACACACACATACATATTGTATTGATGGTGGATTCCACATTTCTCCCATCCTTCCATCCTCCGTCCGTCCATCTGCTCTGCCCACAGTGTTGATGGGCTTCACATTAAAGCTCCTCCTTTTCCTCTCTTCTTCTACCATCTCTCTTTTTTGCCCATTTCCTCTTTCTTATCGTGGGCCAAAATTACACTGGCAATCCTTTAGCTTTCCTGTTTTGTCTCTCTCTGTTCTACCTTCCAACACGCACAAACAAACGCACACACCCAAAACCTATTTATCCTGGTCATAGGGGACAGTGACCTTTGACTAGCCTGCGACCGAACTGCCCTCCAATGTGTTTGTGTGTGTGTGCATGTGTGTGTTTGTGTGTGTCTTCCAGCCTTTTCACACTCTTATTGATTATATCAAGGCTCCAATCAGGGTTACCAGGCCCTGTAAATTTACTGATCGATCCCTCCAAGAGCCTCAGGGTGGATGGGAAGCTGTGTGTGTGTTTTTATGTTTGTGTGGGCATTCATACAGAGACAGCCCTACAGAGATACGTGAACATTTTCCACCAGCGAGTTTAAAGCAGTACTGCATGACACAGAAAAAAAATGCACTTGCAGCTGGAGCTATGCAATCCTTGTCCCTCTCCACTCACACAACCACAATCCTTCAGTGCAGAGATTACAATCAGCATTTTCTCATTTGAAATCAATAGCTCAGAGTGAGAAATATGCACGCAGAGGGAGCGCATGGAAAAAGAAAAGGGATGAAAAGAGCGGAAAGCATGAGAGAGAGACGGTTTATTTTGAAGGGCACTGTTTCATCAGGAATTAGTCGAGTATAAAACGAGAGAGGGAAAAGCCAGGAGAGAGTGGGGGTGATAAACAGGATGAAGAGAAGGTACAGAGGCAGCTTAAGACGAGAAAAAGAAATGGAGGACAGAGCAGGGGAGAGATAAGAACGAATGACAGGTGTTCAACCAAGTCTTCCTTTAATTGACAGAAATACTGTATGTCTTCTGGGGAGTAGTCACTCACCAGAGTTTATGTGTACATGTGAGAGAAGGTGAAGGTGACTCCAGGGTTTGTCTTGTCTTAGCTGCCTCTCTAAACCGCACCCTGCACCCCACCCCCCAGCTGTACAACCAGCCAATCAGGACACACGCATACACACCCGCGAGCAGACACAGACCAGTTCATTTGGATGCAGTGGCAAGCTCCCAGGTGTAAATGTGTTCACTGTCAGGCAGAGCGGGGCTGAAAAAGAACGTGAAAGCTCAGCAAAAACCCTTTCCTCCATAAATGCAAAAGGGGAGAACATGTAATACAAGTCACCACAGCCACCAGCTTTGAAATGAAAATAATAGTGTCACTGCCGCTGCTTCCATTGCAGAAAAAAAACACATAGTAACTCAAAAATTGCTGTACACACACATGCACATACAATCCTCTTGTTTTGATAAAGACTGACAGTGGGGGTCTGTGACTGGCAGCCTCGGAGCGACTGTCGTCTTGGAAGACAGAATACTAATGATAAAAGATGACAGCATTTAATTCTCACCATGAGAGTGAGCTGAGACTGGCCACAAATGCTAACACACACACAGTCACATGGCAACCACACAAACACATACACGTTGGTTTGTGACATGCCAAGATTTTCAACCTGCCACCAGGTCCGCTAGCCAATAATAGACAGTCTGGAGACGGCACGCATTACCAGAAATATATGAGGAAATGTGCAGCACACATTCGATGTCCCCCACAAATAGGATTTAGTGCACTTGTGAAAAATTGCATGTGAGCAAAAGTAGGATGGAAGACAGGATTTCAGTAAGAAAACAGAGAAAAGGAAGGGAAGGAGGACAGGGACAAGAAAAGCCTCTTTTAGGAGAAACAAACAATGGGCTAAGGAGAGTGAAAACAACTTTTCCTCCTCTTGAGGATAAACATTGAGCCTGTCTGAATGGCAATGACAGCTTTTCTGTCACTGTTTACAGACAGAGATTCTGACAAGAGACACAGGAGGAGAAGAGAGGAGACAAAAGGCAATGACAGGAGACAAAATGAGACAAGATTATACAACACAAAACTACCTGAGACAACACCAGGGCTAGGCATTGTTTGAACATTGTTTTAGACACTAGTACCAATATGATAACAACTGATAACAAAACTGCACTTTTTTGATATCTTTCTACAAAACCCTTAAGATTTACGTAAACAGTCCATCAATCTGACTACTGTTCAATGCCAACTTTAGGTGCTTTTGGTACAGACATATTTCGGTGGGTGTACCAAAGAAGCACTGAGGTTCAGTACCCAGCCCAAGATTGGACAAGTCACATCAGTGTGTGGATCAGTGTTTACATACCCAGGCTCATCAAATCTCGAGTAGTCCTGATGATCAGTTCTCTACACATATTCTCAGCATAGCTCAAAGGAATGCTGATGCACTGACTCCAACGCTAACGCTTACTGTACCTTTACCTCAGTACAAACTACCCAGTAATTTCCCTGCACAACATAAATCCACCAATAATAGACTTGCTAAGGCCCGAATAGCAGAACTGGCTTTGACCGGCCAGCTCAGCAATAATATGTGTTAGCAGACATCACTATTGTATAAAAAGCAATTACACCAGGAGCTTTTCAAACTGTTATTATCCGGTGTTAAATAATACATCAATCTTATGACTTTGCCTTCCAATAAATTCTACAATGTTAAAAATAGTTTTGCTCCAAATTATACAATGTATTTCCTCTTTTCACGGCAGAAACCACATAAGATTGAGGTCAGCGGTTTTGACACGTAAAGGTGAAATAATTAGGCATAATTTAGGAATAGTGTAGGACTATAATTATCAGCTAAAATTGTGTCTATTACTCCAAGAGCACTTCTCAGATTCACTTAACTTGGATATTGACTGAAAATCTGCACGAGGAGAGCAAGAGAGCATGAGTGTCTGGAACAAATACATTAGCTGGCCATACAGCGACGGTGTGGAAATCACTGTAGTTATACATTCATGCATCATGGCCTCAACCGTGCGTGCTGGTGCTACCAGATTTGGATTGGGTATTAAGATCTTCTGTTTTACTGCTGCGTGTACCACTGTTCCAGCTGGAACCCTCCTGACCGGAATACTCAGATGTAGCCAAGAACACAGACAGTTACAGGCTTACAACAAAGTTGACCCTGCCTGAAACAAAACACAGTTGAACTCAGCGCTGCATACAAATGTGTGTATATCCACTTCAGCTATACTTTATTTGCATAAAAGCTTGTGGAAATTAAAGTGGTGATTGTAACCTCAGGAAAATGGAAATACTGTTGGCACAAATTACAACAACGAGTGACTTGGCTAAAGAGCAGCAAAGGTGGTTAAGCAAATTTAAGGATTAAGAGGCTATTAAATTGGTTATAAACGTGTAGATATCCTCTAACCAGCCAAACAACCATACTGGAAACAGGCACTGTACTATAAAAAACAAAATAAGACACTATTCCTCAAGACATCTAATCCAGGCAGTTAAACAATGGCGGCAGGTGTGTGAAGAATTATTCTAGCTCAACCAGCAAGCCTGTTCATAAACTTCAGTCTGAAGCCAACACAGTGTGTCATTTATTTCACAAATGTGTCCTTTTGTTTCTACAAAACATCTGAAATTCATGTCTGCATCAAGTACACAAGCAAGTAACAAAGACGTCAGCTTTGTTTGGATTGAAGAACTGGAACAATATGATGGTAATGAGGGATATTTTTTCACAGCATGCACTCCCTCAGTAGAAGTGGAGTAGAATAAAACTGTCTCTGTCTGCCTTACACGTATCTTCCAACACATTACAGTTCAGTTATTAAGAGTGCGACTAGGCAAAAATAATAAATCAAATCCAATTTTTCTTCTATGTTTTCAAGATAGGCCACCTGAACTTTGACTGTTAAACTATTGCACCAGCTCCCCTGCTGACAAATGGACACTCATACATTATGCAGGAAGGAGCAAGTGGCTCATCAGGGATGCAGAGTGAAACATGGCAGGCACAGGAGAACGGCAGAGAGGGGGAGTCAGGGGTGAGGGCACAGTGAGAGGGAGGGGGAGATAGAGAGGGCTATGGTTGGGGAAGCACAGGGTCATTCAAAGCTCCAGAGACAGAGGAAGAAAATGAGAGAAAGAGAGAAGCGTAGAGGAAAAATGTGGAGTTCATGTCTCAATGAGAACTGAGAGGAGAGGAGTGAAATTGACTGAGTGACAGATAACAATCCTTTGTGTGTCCGTGTGCCTGTTCTTTTTTCATTCACAGAGTATCAAGTGAGTCCCATTATGAAGAGTCCATTTTCATCTCCATTAACTATGAAACTGTGTTGATTTGATGTCATAATCGGCCACCAGATTTTAATCCTTTATTATCCTTTAGATCCTGAACATGTGAAGCACAGTAGCAGTCAGAGCGTTGGGGGAGATTAGGACGCCGGTCATGACCCGGGGAAAATGGGCAAAACACAAAGATTCTGCAAAATGAGCTTGAGGGATATGTTATGCTAGCTCTCCTGTACATTACATGTAATTTAAGTTGTGTTATGATTAGCTGGTTTGTGAACGTGAGTTGTTGCATCAGTAGTCACATTTGACTGAGACTTGAAGCTGCCTGATTTTTGGTCACCAGAGCTCCAAATTCAAACTGTCACTGTGAACGTCATATGGTACGAATTAAGACAACCTCTTATGATTGACGACCTGTGATTTCACCACAAATTTCTCACACCTTTCATCGGGGACAGTCAAATCATCACACAGCATAAAAGGGGCCATTGAACACATCATGATCACAACTACAGTACGTTAAGATCAGGCATCCTCAATCATAAAGTCAATCATCACAGTTGCAAAAATGGTTGTTTTGTTGTTTGAAATTACAGAGACGTGTTTTCCAAATCTAAGTCTTGCTGTCTTTTTGCACCAGCGAGGGGAGGAGAGAAATCACAAAGAAAGAATGAAGGAGGAAAGAAGGCACAAAACAAAAAGACAGCCCATGTTGCAGGAGACAAATTACAACCAGCAGGTTTCCCTATGTGATAGGGCAGACAATACACAAACACACATGGACACACACATAAACACAACAGCAGCTCTCGCATTTGGCTGGTAGCATTGCTTGAAATATTAAACATAAATGTCACAGCCTTTCCCCCTATCCATTGCTCCTCATCTCCCCTCCTTTCCCTTCCTCCTCTCCCTTCACCCTGTCCTCCGCCCCCCTACACTGACAGTTTCCTGTTAATGAGTTTCATTCGCACAGGAGACCACAGCGAGAAATAAACAGTGGGCAGCACACACACTCACACTCCCACAGACACTGCAGGTAGCACAGCCCTGACTGAGTGTATAC
The DNA here is from genome assembly GCA_946959425.1 of Argyrosomus regius. NCBI lineage: Eukaryota > Metazoa > Chordata > Actinopteri > Sciaenidae > Argyrosomus > Argyrosomus regius. Next base: position 13,895,816 of record OX336893.1, read on the forward strand.
AGACATGACTAATACTAGCTCCAGTACAGTAAGGGGAAGGCCAACTCTAATAAGGCCAAAGTTAGCCCACTGTCTACTGAAATCTCATCACATGTTAGCAGGCAGCAAACAACATAATATAATATGGTATCAAGTGGGAAAGGCAGTGGTTACACTGTCACTATCAGGCTGATGGCCACTGGTTAAACTGGAGAGTTTAGCATCCCTGTCATTCTCCAATTGAGGCCAGGGACCAGAGAACAGGGCTTGGAGCAAAAAATGGAGGTCAGAATATTCTGAGAAGAACAAAAGCTTGTTCTAATTCTTCAAAGAAAAAATGGCATGCATGCATGTGTTCAGAGAGCTCAAGAGGGTATTCATTTAGGAGTCACCAGCAGACGGCAGATGGTTATGCACTTTCCAACAATGAAAGCATGTTTTGGAAATCACACAGACAAGATAGAGAGTCTATCTCAAGAGCAGCACAGCAGCAGAGCTGAAGTCATTATGTTCATGACATGTCGGATTCAGTGCAAAAACAACCCCTTTAATTTCCCCTAAAGTAGCTATAAGTTTGTCACAATCACACTGGCAGGCAGCATCACCTTCCACCTCTAAGTTAAAGCTATACAACCTTTACACTGAATGAAATATTCAAACCCAAGACTGCATGTTTTCATGGCCAGTACTTCAAATTTGCATCCCTTTATCTCCAAATTCAGCCAGATATATTTGGAATCTTTGGGTTTGAACAATGTGGCTACACAGCAACTGTCTATGCTTTAATTCTCACTTCACAATAATTAGACCTGGATGTTGATATCACTGCAGTTAGTGCTTGAGAAATATGCTTAGACCTCAAACATCCTTTCAGCCTCCTTAAGCAGCTACTCTATTCATAAAGTCTTTCTGAAGTCAAAGCTTAAGAGCAAGAAACACATGACTTAAATAACTTAGACAATCATTATACACATTGAGCAGTCTGCTTACCTGAAGTCAACTGTAGAGCTAACATGGCTTCTTCTAAAAAAAATATATCTGATGTCCCTGATGAAAGAAGCCTTGATGATTCTCCATAATGGATTCATACAAAAAATGCAGAAATACTGAGCATAAACCATCACTGCAGAGGTTGTTCTGTATGTTATGAAACACCACTGGACAAATAGCTGCACATAATAAGTCCCAGACTCATTTCTTCTGATTCTGACTGAAATAGATGATCAGTTATCAGTTTTTAAAAAGCCCATCGCTGTGGTATGGCCACTTGACACAGGATTCAATGAAGACATTGGCAAGTTGAAAACAGTCAGTTCAGTGGAGAAATCCTCTGTCAGTCTTCAGGGTGTCAGTCAAATCATAAGCTGTAAAGATTTTTTTCTATCACGTGCACAACTCTTTAAACCAGGGTTTGGACCTGCTGAGTCTCTACAAGGTGGATTATGCCTGCTGGCAAGTGTTCAAGTACTCACAGGGTGTATCAAGGGCGTAGTGCGCTCCCTCTCTCTCTCTCACACACACACACACACACACACACACACACACACACACACACACACACACACACAAACACACTTACTTACAGACAGACAGACAGACAGACACACTGAAGCTAATTAGGATTCCCCCTTTGGCTAGATGTTGTGTCTCTCAGTGCAACTCACATCTCTGAATCTGTTCCAGGATCTGTCCTTGTTGTACTGAGCCACGGTGCTCAGCCATTTGTCGTTACTGTTCCCGGAGACCACCGTTTCTCCGCTCAGCAAGAGAGCCACGACAGGTAGTATGAAGAAAAACATCTTCTGAAAGCAAACACAGAAAAAAAAGAGAGGGGTGTGAGACGGAGTGAGAAAGAAGATGAGATACAGAGGAGAGGAGGATGCAGCAAAGTGTTATCAGAGCAGAATGAAGTGAGACTGTGCACTTTACAGAACACAGAACTCTCATATTGTGACGCACCACGGGTCACAATGTCACCGTGGAACATTAAAAGCTTCCAAACGCACCGCAGATAATGACTGCGCGGGGTTCACAGTGTTCATATTTTATCAAAGTGCTGATCCTTCTTCTAATCCGATTATAAACACTGGAGAGTTGTCACCACGGCAGATGGGGCACCGCGAAAACGATTAGCTCGCGAGCTTCCCCTTCGCCAATTTAAAAAGCAATTAGCGGCGTCAACACAATTCCCGCCCCCACGGAGCTTTGTCTTGGCTTTCATCCGCTTTCTCCTCCGTCTCCTCAGCACCACGAAAGTCGACAAAACGGGCAAGTACAGACTTTAATTCTCCAGTTTATATATCTTTGATAAAAGCAACACTGCTTCACCTACCTGGGATAGTTTGTTGGGTGTTCAATTCTGATTCCCTGGGGAAAATAAGTCCACACAGCCCCGGGCACTCCGGTGGCACCCGACTGCTCCTTGGATTGACGGCAAAAAGGAAGCTGCGAGGACGAGCGGACCAGGAGCTTTCTCCTCCTCCTCCCCCTCCTCCTCGGTCACCAGACACCGCCTCCTCTCTCTCTCTCTCTCTCTCTCTCTCTCTCTCTCTCTCTCTCTCGCACTAACCGTGTCATTGATTTTCAGCGGGGGGATTTTTTTCATGTATACACCAGAGCGCGAGCAGGATTTGGGAGCCGTGTCAAAGCGCTGTTCTGGGTGTATGAAACACAAATTTCTTGTTAGTCACGCTTCTCTGTTGTGGAATTCAAGCTCGTGTCCACCATAATAAATACAATTAAGACGCGCAAACCATAAAATCAGCGCTGTGGTGACGCCTGAAACGATCCGTCGAGGGCAGCAGCGCTTTTTAGCACCATGGAGAGAGGCAGGACATGAAACGCAGTTTTTTTTATAATGAAATCACAATCCATAAATGGGACACATAACTAGGGCGTTTATTTCTTTTTTTTGGGGGGGGGTATAAGGACATATGTTTAAATATTTTATTTGTGACTGTTCTAGCTCTTTCTCTCTGGGTTTTGATCGCCTTTGCAACACTTTTGTTTCACTTTTTCACTCTCTGAATGTGTGTGTGTGTGTGTGTGTGTGTGTGTGTGTGTGTGTGTGTGTGTGTGTGTGTCTGTGTGCGGACAGAAGGACTGTCAAGTGGCACCACTCACCATGTGGTTCGGTTCGAGTCCATTTAATGGACCTGTTTTGGCACAGATGAAGCCAAAACTGTAGCTCCTTATCTCCCTCGGTTTCACATAAAAGGTTCTTCTATTCCAGCCATTCTGGCTGACATCACAAATCTCTCTTTTATTGCTTGCACTTCTGGAAAGTATTAACAGGGTTAATTTAGTTGAAAACAGCAGTCAGACTTAGCAATTGCTTAGCAATTATGTATTCATCTTGACCTGCTACATTGCATAACTTGCTGGCCCTGCAGGAAAAGGATTTGATTTTGCCAACATCTGTACATCTATATTTTACTGTGCTTTTTAATGATTCTGAATTGTTTTGTTACACAAAGTTCAATGCTGTTTGAGCGGTTTCCTTTAGGAAAACTAAACCCTACGGGTAATCTACTGCATTTTCCACTGTTCTTAGTCCAGAATCAGAGCTCATTAAAAATGAAACGGGTTAAACACAAAGAAGTTATACACACTAGTTTGCAATTTTGTTGTCCTGCAGTGTGGATTCAAGTGACACCCGAAAACTTTGTTTATGAAATATTGTATTTGTTTAATGTTTGTCTACATTATGTACAGCAAAAGTTTGAAAAATTAATTGGGTGGAGAGTTCTCATCATGAATAAGCCTTACTAGTGTTTTTGTGTCTGGTGGTATCTTCAGAATACACAAATCAGGATTGTTCCTGCAGGTCTGTGAGCTTTAATGAAGCAGGTAAACACTGCAGATGGAGGAGCTGTTCAAGTTGGAAAACATTTAACACATCAGAAATTATCACTCGATTTTACTCAGATACTTTACTAACATAAAAATGCAACTAGGTGGTAGTTCTACTGCTTGAATACATCCTGGATCACTTTATCTATGCATATCATTCATATATGTGCTCTATTGATGGTAGCTGTTTGTCATGGATAGTATAACAGTCCACTTTGCTTAGAGGAACACAAAAATGGTAATTAATGTTAAGTTAATCATGACACAGAGTGTGAGATGATGAGATAAAGTGCTCCAAGGCCAACTTGTTAAAAGCATTCAGGTGTACAGCCATAACTGCATATGTATGAGCATCTATGACAACTTAAGCTAAAAGTAATGAATGTTTCCAAAAATAAATAAATAAATATAATGGCTTCCCACAGGTGGTTCCATTTACTTTCCAGCATGGTGATGGGTGATACTAGAAATATGCAGTTTATTGAATGAAATTAAACGATATGCAAACCACATTTGCACTAACTGTATTCATAATTATTGTATTGCAATATTGCAACATTTTTTCAGTAAGGTCTTCAACAGTACAAGACTGAGAGAATGTGCAGTGATTTGCACATTCGAACCTTCAAGCCTTTTTCTTTTGGCCATCACATGACAAAAATGATAAAAACAAAAAAAACAACCAAAACAAAGAAAACCTGCTCAAAATTATATTAAAAACTATTTTCACTTCCATTTAAAAGCCGACGCAGTCCGGAATTCAAGACATGTCACCATTTGTTTTCTTTTTTAATAAGGTAAGTTGCTTGCATTAAAGTTTTATATTGCATTTTTCATTGTGTTTATATCTGCAAGATAGAGAGACTATTACCACTACTAACTATTTTTTTTACATGAATTATCTGGACTTTAATTTGTTTATGCAGTAGTTCAGTAACTAGAGCCATAATCAAAGTTCATTACACATGAGCTGGGCCACTATTATTGTATTCTTATAACATACAGCAGTCACATCAACATCATAAAGTTAAAGGATAGAAGTGAAGGTCTGCATAATACAGGCGAATGATGAGACGTTCCTCTTTAAAAACACATTTCTCATTCATTGCCATCTTGCCCTGTGAAGTACTTTGTGAGTGGTGAAACTGGGAAGTCCAATAAGCAGCTTATGAGTTGAATGATTATGAGACACTTGATTTTGACATTTAGAAGCTCTTACACGACATTTATATGCAGGATATGTTAACAGTTATGTAGCCTGTGTTAAATGGGCACCCTGACATTTACAGTAAATCTGGGGGGTAAAGTTGGGATACTTGTTCCAGTCTTGGAAATGAGATTGAGCATTTGTCCTTCAGTTACTGCCAAATGGTTTATTTCCATTTCCGTTCACATTTTAACCTTTTAGCTCGTTTCCAGAGAGACTCAACACCAATAAAGATGCACTTGCTCCAAGGAGCTGGGGAGAACATATCTGGAGGTCTTGTTGAAGAAACTGGTTATAGATTTAAAAGTTTAGTTGACAAAAGTGCAAAAATACTGACATTAAGGACAAATAAGAGAAATACTGGACAGAAGAGCTGGCTCTCTGACATGGTTCAAGACACAGTGACATCATGTACAGTGATCTATTGACATATATATGCATCCATACGTATATGATGGTTTGGATTTATTGTTACAGTGAGTATCAGATGGTTTTTGTTTATATCCTTTCAGATTTTACTGAAGCCCATGCTTTCAAACATCAGGGAAAATGTCTCCTCCTTTTAGGTGAAACCTCAGGATATTTTTTTGCTTTTGAATAGCAAACCTGATGCCCTATATTCATCATTTCTGACCATTGTTCATTATTATTGTGTTGGTATAGCAGCATATCCAGAGACTCACCACTCCCTGAGTTCAAAGGATCCAATGCAGACCCACTTGAGTTAGATATTCCCCTGATTTCCTCTCTCTGTTTTTCTCTAAATCCCAGCATCCACAGAGGGGGTAGGGATATAAGAGCAGCTGCAGGGCGGCCAATTTTGAATAATAAAGATCAAAAATATGTGAAACAAAGCAAAGGGGAGCAGTGTCCCAGCAGTACATTTACTGTCATACACACCCTACATTGCACATGCAGATGGCGAAAGGAAAAGAGGGAGGGGGGAGAGAGAAGGAAAACAAGAATGATGAAACAAGATTAAAGTTGTGTGGTTATGTGTGTGTGTGTGTGTGTGTGTGTGTGTGTGTAGGTGTGTTGGAGACAAGCGAGAAAGAGATGAGAAGGGAAATGTGCGGGAGATGTTTGAAAGTGAGCAGTGGGGTGTGATAGACTGTTTCTTAATGAGCTATGTGTCTGTAACTTAACTTGTGCATGAGAACTTCAGTTCCACTTGAGCAACTCCAGAGAAAAGCTCCGTCAGTCTGCCTGAGAATGGACGAGGATCATAAAGCATATCAGCCTCCTAGATGATATCTGCCTGGGCTGTCCCACTGTGCAAGGTGCAAAATGCAACATTTCCATCACACAACAGTTCACATTTCTGCTTGCTGCTCTCAGGGGCATTCGTAAATCCAATCATACATCTGACGTTCCACATAGGATGAAAAGAGAAAACTCATAGAGCATGAAACTCAGCAGCAAATGGGATAAAGAGTATGAATGTCTTAGCATCCCGATAGATGTTGTTGTATGTATCCTAATCAGTTCCTCATCAAGGACTTTCGTGACAGTCATCAAGATGTGTTTTTGACTTCACTTAATCTAAAAACAGGACTAATTTAGTATCCAAATGATAAAGGGATAATATTCAGCATGTAAACACATTAAATCACGACAGACATCTGACTCTTTTGGAGACAATCTCCAATCGCCTTTGATGTTTGCCTCTGTCGTTCGGGCACTACTGCATTTATATGTCATCTCTTTCAAAGCAAAGCCTTTTTTGTCATTTCCTTTAATATTTCTCTGAAAAGTTGGTTTGTCAAGGTTTGAAAAAGTTCTAAATGATCACAGCGTTTCTTTGTTGTGCTTTAAAAGAGGTTTTAAGAAGGGACAAAATAAAAAAGGGAAATATTTGTATTATTTGAAATAAACTGATAAAAAAAGAGGATGGATTTGCTCTTTAAAAGTAAGTAGTCAGCCAGTTTTGATTTCAACTTCACTTCAACTTCCCTTTTATGCACAGGAGTATCTTCTTTCACTGTACTGAAGAGAAAGGCCTGAGTTAGAGAGTGAAGTCATGGGATTTGTAGTCCTGAACTGGTATACTCATCATATGAACATGTCAGAGTGTTCCAACCAGAGTAGCTGTCCATGGTGCTGAAAGTTTCCACTCACCACAATGTAGCAGGAAAACTGATAAATCAGAAACTTACTTTTGTCTGGCTTTTGTCTTAAAATTAGGTGAAAGACCAGCTGTGCCCTAAAGTGGAATCACATTCAAAATTTCTCCAACCTCTCTGGAAGAAAAACAGTTAATTTCAACAGATTATAACAGGCTTCAAATTTTTTCAAACCTCTACAACAGGAAAGCTTGTGGGTACTATTGATCAAGAAAAAATATCTGAAAACTATGGTTGCTTTATAATCAAACATCATTAGGTAAATAATGAACAGTCATCCAGAAAATAACAAAGAAAGCTTCTCGGAAAACATAAGGTACTGGAGACGTCTGAAGAAACACAGCAATAGAGCACACAACATGACATTATGCTTCTGATGACAGAAACATACTACGGAATATGGGCTTCCTGGAAAAAATACATACAATAAACTAAATATAAACTATAAATCTCAGGCCAAACATATTGAACAGAGTGTGACATACTATAGATAGAGAGAAGACAATTTAATCAATTGAAGATGAACCAGAAAAGAGAGAAAGGACAGTCAGCAGAAGTAGAAGTCTGTAAAATTTTCCTACAGTATGACATGCTTTATTCCTCTATTAAAACAGACAAGACACAGACAGTGATGCAGACACTGAGGTTATGACCAAGGACAGTAAAGCTAGTAGTGAATAGGTAGAGGTTAAAGAAAAAGAAAAAAACAAATGTGGGACCCTAACAGAACTGTACTCTGCTGCAAGTGTTGCGTTTGGGGTCTAAAGACTCCCAAGATATTCCAGAAGAGCAGAGGACTCATAAGAGGAGAAAACAGTTCAGTTTAATAAACCAGCAATGACACAGAGAGGTTATCTTCCTACAGCAGCCCACTGTTCAAGAGGACACAACAGAAAGAGAGTTGCACTGCAATGCAGCATAGCACCAAAAACTGCTGGGCCTCCCTCCAGGGAAGCAGTGAAGAGACAACATGGAAGGTCATTGAGGTTTCTTGACTTGGGCAGTTAGGAGAGCCATTCTCATGAGGAATTTCTCACCCGAGACCAGGACCAGACACAGCAGTAGCCCAGGAAGGGATCTCTGACACAATGTAAGGAGCTATTATCTGCAATGATGCAGAGCAGCCCTCTCTTCACCTTCTTCAGATATGAACAACTTTGAGAGCTTTTCTTCCATCAGGGAGTTTATTTATATTAACTCTGAGTTTCAGCCTTGACTAACAAACAGTATTTCTTCATGTCTGTGCTTGTCAGATAACCAGAGAAGAAAAACACATTGTGCACCGATGTGACACAGTTATGTTTTTGGTTTGGTGCTGATGAAGAAGGATAATAGGTCACTGAAACTTTCCATTCATGAATGAGTTACAGGCTATATGGGTCAATGTTTCAACACCTTTTTGTGTGGAATAAAGCGGTGTGAACTGACGAGCACACAAATGCTAATGTGTCATTTCCTGGTTTGGGGGATGATCCAAAATAAAGGTGTGAACATACCCTCTGTAGATATGCTGTTAGATACAGTGTCTTCTCTATCCACAGTGACAGAGAGGAAATTCTGTTGCTGACCACAGTTGTGGGTTCACGGCTGCCTCAGACTGGGAGGAAATAGATTAGCCTTATCAAGGTTTTCTCAAAGGAATGTTGCAGCCATGAAAACTAATTACACCCTGGATCCACAGAGAACAACTATAAAACCCACCAATCCCATTTTATCATCTCACTTTGCTAACAGATATATGTGCAAAAATTTTGACTTACTGTTTTGTGTTTAATTGTATTATGTGGTGTGTGAGAATATACAGTACAGTATGTGTTGCCTGAAAATTCCCAGAGGTGGGGACATTATTGACGTGACTGTCAAAACAGAAAACCAAAATAAAGAGAAGATAGAAAGACCAAAGGAAAGAACAATGTCCACACATTATCCCTACAGAGAGCTGGTTTAATGTTATCAAATTAATGCTAGAAAATGGCTTCCTCATCTCCTTCAAACCCGTGTCATATTTGCAGAAAATGCCAGTCTAACTCTGTCTCTTTCACTTCTCAACAAATCACTCAGTCCTTCAAACACTTGACACTGACAGTCTGACTGCCAATTAGAAAGACTTTTCTCCCTCTCTGTCTATCAATCTATCTCTATATGTCTTGCCTTTCAATTTTTTTTCTTTTGTGCAGGTCAAAATAATCCATGAGGAGCAGCCTCGTACCAACACAGTCAATCTGTAAGACAAATTCTTGGCATGCCTGATCGAAAATGTATTAATATTCCAGAAGGAGGTGTTTAACATTCAACTGATGGTTTCTGAAAGTTCAGGCACACCCTGGCACACCAATCCTTTAGGCAAGACGAGTGAAATAAAAGAATAATAAATTGGTATGTGTGTCTACAAAACTACTTGAAATGATTGGCCCTTGAACAATAAAAGAGGCAACAACTGTCATAATCTAAGTTATTTAGCAGAAAGAGCAGGTAGAAAAAATTGATCCTTGTTTAAAAACTGTCTCAACTAATCTCAAGTATATCAAATAGGACATACAATGAGAATCCTAAGTATGAACATTTAAAGACCTTACTTTCCTTGAGGAGGTCTATCACACAAGGGAAACTTTTGCAAATCAGTACTGCAGGTCTCTGTACTTTGTAGTTTGAACCAAACAGTTATTCTTCAATCAGGAGAAAATAACAGAAAGAAAGGCTTGAAGATTAATTAAATTAATTTATTTGTGCATAACAGGAACAGTTGAAAAGATATGAAAGAAGCCTTTGGTGGCTGGAACCCCATTGTTGCGGCATCATTTCACAGTGGTAGTCACACCATGAGCCATACAGAAATATCCCACTAATGGAGTCGAAACACAGGAGCGAAGAACAGCCTAGCTAAGAGATGTGGATGAATGCAGTGTGGATGGATGTGATGTGGAGTGAGATTCCTGATGAGCTCAGTGGAAGAACCAGTTGAACAGCTGGTTCTGAAACCATTTTGTGGATCTGACACTGAAATGACAGTTGGCAGCAGCAGAGAAAGCTACAGTGTGACAGCAAGAAGGAGGAGATGATTGGCTCACAGGGGTCATGGAAAGATATGATTGGTTGAACTACATCAGCTGTAAGTTGAAGAGGAAGAGAGAAATCAAAATACACATACTAATTGGCTCACTGGCTAAGCTTTATGAATGAATCAGAGGACACATTTAGCCTTTGATTGGGCTGCATCTCCTGAATACATACTGTATGTATATTTCCCCAAATACTTTAAACTATTGTGCAGTTTTCTACATGTTGCAGGAATAATGGTGGCAGAAGAGGTTCCTAATTGGAAGATCTCATCCACCTTATTTTACCCATATCAATGAAACAGCAGCTTATCATCATTTCTAAAACTTTTCATCCTGTTCAGCATTTATGTGTTCAATAAAGCCTCAATTACTTTGTCCCTATTTGACATTACAGTTCCCAGTACAGCATCGCAAAGCATTAACATCTTAAATTTAGTTGTTGTCCAGTGTATGTACATGTATCAATTTCAGATTTCAATCTAATGTATCCTGAATTTTGCTAGTGGTGCAAGTGGATTGCTCTGTTAAATCTAGTGTCATCAGAAAATAAGCCCATAGGGGACATGCAATCTATATAATATAATCAGCGTTTTTAAACAGCTCTTCTGAGTTCTTCTGCATTCTCATCTCATTTGTGTAGAATAAAAAACAAAACCACAGCCCTGAGGGTAACGTAAAATGAAAATGATCTTATTATGAAATACAACCTTGCTGCATATTGTGGCTGTCCTGTGGCAACAGTACACCACCAAAATGTCAGCTTTTCATGAAATTTGGAAAACGCTCTTGGTTTAAGCTTGGTCTTAACTCATGTTAATGTTTTTCATGTACATTTATGATCCTTAGGAGGGTGTATTTCGTCTATCAATCTATCGTTCATCCCTTTTTGTCTCTTTCCAATTTTCTCAGATGCCTTCCTTGGCCCATTTGTGTCACTGGTATATTTTCTTACTTTTCCTCCACCTCTATTGTCTGTCTAGTTCTAATTCTCAGTTCTGATCATCCAGCCTGCCATCCTTCTTACTCTTCTTTTACTTTGCTCATCTTTGACGTTTTCTCTGTCTTTGTCAGAGTTTCTCTTTTTTTTTTTTTTTTTTTTTGGTCCCACAACCCAAAATTGTTCTGACTGCGAGCTTCCTCTCTTATCTCTTTGTTCACTTCCCCCGCAGCTTTAAAATGCTGAAGTACGTCTCTAGTTCATTCTTTGCACTTTTTCATCCTCTGACTTTATATTACACTTACTGCCCCGTCTCTCAATTGCTCCGCCTCAGCTCTCTGTAGACTTTGCATCATGGCTCGGGATGAGTCTCAGAGCACCCCTCTTATCTGTTTCTCTGGGTGTGACCCAAATTGTTTTGGACAGGCACATCATAGCTGCCTATGCCAGAGGTCCTTTTGTTGGCCAATGGTTCAGAAAGCTGTAGTTGAAAACATTCACATGCTGAGAGGCACACAGATACAGGGATACAACACAGCCTATTAACTGTCTCTCTTTGAGCTCCACAGCAGGGTCAGGCAGTTTTATACATTAGGTGTCAGACACACAAACACCATCAAAACCTTTCCAAGGGCACTGACGGCGTTTCATGAAATTATTTGGGCAAAATGTGTGCAACACTGATACAGAGAGAGAAGAAGAAAGAAGAAGAAAGAATTGACCAAGTGAGGAGTGGAGTTTGACAGGATCTGTTATGCGCTATGAATACCCTGTGTGTTAGCCAGATTTAGAGGCAGCGATAAACTCTACCTGGGGCAATGACTTAGACTTTCCATATTCTCTTATCATACACTGAGAAATAACTTTCTACACACGTACAGACACACACACGGGCTGTGAAATCTAATCCCCACCTTCTGTTACCACAGCAGCCACCTGTGAAGATGCCTTCCTCTTGCCCTCCTCTCTTTCTACAGAAAAAACAAATGAATCACTGGTGAATGGAGAAACAGGAAAAAGGAGACAAACAAATGAAACGCAGACAGGGGTGCCAGGTTGGCAGCTTATCAGCATCTAGTAACATTAAAACAACACATGAGACTGGAAAAGGACACAAGCTTCTGAAGAATACATATGATAGTTAAGCAACTGTTAAAATACTAGTGCTATATACTACTTTACAGGCAGTGGTGGAAAATAACAAGTACATTTACTAAAGTACTCTTGCTACTACTAAAAAGTACAATTTTGTCCTTACTTAGCAGTAAGAGTATTTCTATGTTATGCTACTTGATTACTCTAGAATTCAGTTATTAAAACAAGCTCCACCTTGATCAGCTACAACTTACATATTGATGCATCAGTATTACAATCTGATAATGTCATATACAGTGACAAATACATTTTCCTACCTAAGTACGGTTTTGAATGCAGGACATTTACTTACAATTAAGTATTTTTACTTTGTGCTATTGGTACTTTCACTTGAGTAAAAGATCTGAATACTTCTTCCACTACTGCTGCAAGGTTTAACATTTGAAATATCTCCACTTTGACACTAATGTGGAGCAGACTATCATTAACCCCTTTAAAGAGCGAACAAACAAACAAATTACAACAAACCACAGTGGTTACACCTCGAGTAAAAGGTGGGTTTATTGTCCTTTTAGGGTAACATGTTATCAGAGGACGTAATGGTAATGTAATGTAATGATCAAACTGCAGTGAAACAACCTGTAACTAAAGAAAAAACTAATGTTTAAATAAAAGCTACATTACAACATCAAGCATCGGTATGTGAAAAGCTGGAGAAGTGAGATTGTGTAAAGTCACCAGCTCCAATTACCAGTGCGTGGTTTTTGATAGAAGGTACTGCAATCTACAGTGGAGGTGTTTCTGTAACTCGAATGAAATTCTACCCTTGAAGACACGGAGCACAGGAGTGGGTAATAAGAAGCAAGTAACATAATGGACAAAATAACCAAGCTTCTGGCGGCGAGGTTACTTACAAGGATGTAATTGGAATGGTATCAGGATATAATTCAGGGGACAGAAGTCTAGGAAGTTTGTCAAATTCAGTGAGCAGGTGAGACAATCTGGACTGCAACAGTGAATGAAATCTGTAACAAAAAAATGCCATTAAGATATCCTTTATCATGATGTTTTGGGCCTTGTCAAGAGTTTGAGATGCCAGATGAGATAATAGAGTCTATCATAAATGTTTGATGGTGCTCCTGAGCCAGACAAGGCCATGCTTGAATACATGGTAAACCATAGAAAGTGGATCTATCAGTTGGCATTGAACGAGTCAGCTTGAATTCTGACTTGAGATACAATACAATATGCACTCCATTGTCTATTCTTCATCTTTGATGTGCTAGACTGAGCACAAAACAGCAACATTAAATCTTTAGTCTTTATATGGCTACTCTGTACTGTCAAGTTTTGTATGTGTGTGTGTTATTTGTCTGTGTATGCCCACAAGGAACATCTCAGGAGAAGCTATTGATCTGTGCCATAGCCATAGCCATCAAACACTAGATTATGTTTAACTCAAATCAATTGAGAAGAACACGGAAAATAAAACAAAAAATGTCTGTCAGTTTTTTACAGACAAAAAATACTGTAGTGACAGCATAGATAATAATGTAAATAGAGGTGATGTGCAATTACTGTCTTGTATGATTCAGATTTATCATGACATGTTACATTGTTCTTAGACAGAATAACAACACAGCCAGTGTTGCCTCAGAAAAAAAAAAGACTGTGACAGAACTGGTAGAGCTTAACAACCAATGTGGGATTAACCTGTTTGGGGACCGAGCATTTGTTACTAGACTCCTTTTGACCCCCAACACACATCCAGACCTCTGTGTCACTAATTTCCCAGCAGGTGCCATGCACACAATGGACTATACAGTCATTGTACTATTGACCAAAGCGTACTCTTATGCTGGAATAATACCTGGCAAAAGATGTTATTAGTTTAAGGCAATTTGACTAAACTGTATTTAAGAATATACACTAATTGAACATTATATAAAATACATATATGGATGTCTTAAAAGTACACTTTGATAGTTTTAAGATGGGGAAGATGAGACTAATGTAACTATTAATAACCACTAAGACAGATCCAGTATTATCAAATATTCAACTAATGTGATTGACATTGAACCTGGGGTTTTTGGGGCCTCTGGGGTTCTTGGGCCCTAAGGGAATGTGCTTGGTAATCCAGACTTGCCAACAACACTATCACTCACACAATCTCCCAGAATTTCTCTTTCAGGAATTGTTGCTAAACTTCTAAAACCAGTAAGATAGACCTGAGCAACCTGGGCAACCTGTTGTTTTTGGAATATACAAATAAAGGTTTGCCGAGAATGAATGGTCCCTGTGGATTTGGACGTTAAAAGGAGGACAGAGAAATTTAATTGCATCATTATTTCTTGCGGAACTATGTGAACTACTGTATGTGTTCAATGTGTCCCAGGGATATCACAGTACAGCACACCTGACGATTTTTATTGCATAAATTGTGTAACAGACAAAGATATCAGCATTTCTTGTTTTTTTATTTCTGGCAAAAAAAAAAAAAAAAAAATCAGTAAAACCCATCAGTGAGCCTTCTCTATCAAACCATCAATTATGATGATGAACTGTCAACTTGCATCTACATCTCCTATTCATCAAATAGATTTATATGATGCGACATTGCATGTGATTTGGTAAGTGCAAGCTAAAAGCTGCTGCATGAAATTGTCAGTGAGGAGAAGTTTGTATACTTGTTAACTCAGGTACTGTACTTAAGTACAATTTTGAAGTGTACTTTTCTGTACATTTTCTGCTGCTTCATTATATCCTCACCACTACAATTCAGAGGCAAACATTGTACTTTACTTTACTTTATTTATCAGATTCAGATTAATAATACGATATCTAATCACCAAGTTAAATATAATATATATTATTATCGATAAGACTTTATTGATCCCCAGTGGAAAATGTACAAGCTACCCAGCAGCATATTAAGTACTCTCTGTCTTCTCTCTCTTGCTAAATATATCGATATAATCTCTCTAGAAATTGGCCCCACATTTACCAGCTGCAATATGAACACATTAATGCCTTAATAATTAACAGAGTATTTCTGTGTTTTGGTATTGCTACTTTTACTTTTAGATCTGAGCACCACCTCTAATATTTTCACTATTAACTTTGAGCGCTCTCTGTCTGCGCATGCGTGAAAACGACGATGACGTTGATAAGAAGCAGGTAACTTAACCAAAGGAAGTTTTGGAGAGATCAGACCCATCCCAACAGTAATTCTCAGCAAAACAAGTGGCTTAACAGTCTGTGTTTCACACCAAACTTTTGGAGGAAGGACTGTGCGGTTTATTATAACGTTAGCTCGCTACAAGTCATGTCAGCGACACACCTGTCTGCTATCAGTACTTAGATAGTGTTTTCCTCCAGCAGCAGCAGCAGCAGCAGCAGCCTGTCAATAACACTGTGACAAGTACAGACGACATTTTTCACCCTAACACTCGGGAACAGGATTTGTCAGGGATGACATACAACTCAGCCAACACAGTTCAGCACATGGACACAACGTCGATGTAGACCTCCAAAACAGTGAGTCAAGTCAAAGTTTCAGTGTTTCATTTGCATGTTTGCACGTTATTAGTGGTGTGTTTATGTTCCGCCACATACTGTGCCTGAAGTGTACTTCTTGTGACCTCCAAAACTCTCACTGCAGCTGTGAAGTTATTTACAGAGCCTGCTATGACTAGCCCCCTTTTAGCTGTGTGTGGTATGATGCATATGAGTAATTTGAAAGTCTTTACTGTGAACCTGCCACAAAATCCTGCCTTTTTATTTGCATTGTAGTATAGTAGCCCCAAAATCATTGTGTCTCTGTGTGTAAGACTGATAACTGTGAGTGAGTAATTAGATTGGAATGCCAGGTATGGTACATCATATATCCTATTATAATTTCACGTCTTTTGGCCTAACTATTAGTATTGTTTGTCATGCTGGACTGTAAGGAAGGTATTTTTCTCTTTTGCTTGCTGTTTTTGGAACATTTCTGGCAAAAAAATGTGACTACTTGCTTTTTTCCCCTGCCAGGCTTGTCTTAAATGGATAAAGCGCATTGTTATGTATTGTACTGAACCAACTATATGCTTGTTCTCAGGACAAGGGGTTTTTCTCAGTATAAGCTGTAACTGGCAACATTCCATATTGCTAATATTGTTTAATCAATGAAGATTTATGAGTAAATCTGGCATAACAGCCAGTGCCTATCAAGCCACTGACATGCTGTTTCTGTTTCTTTGCTCTATCCTTAACACAGGCTCAAAATTGTTTTTGTACCTCTATTGATAGAAAGTGCGTGTGTGTGTTGTGACAGGCACATTCATGCAGCTCTCATTTGTGATGAAATGAAAGAAAAAAAAAACATGGGTTAAGGCCTCCATTTGGAGGACAAAGTTAGAGAGAATAGAGGGAAAACGCTGTAATCATTGTCGTCATTGAACTCTGAGTCTTTTTAAAATGATTTTCTTTTGCAGTGATTATCAATAATGTTTGCAGAGAAAATTGTCTCCAGACAGTCAGACACAGGATATGTTATTCAACATATTAAAGAACAAGAAAGAATTAAGAGAGTGCATCTCTGCCAAGGCTTTACAACCCCGAAAATGGTTAAATGTTCAAAAATGTTTAATTTGTATCTACACATAGTGATATAGAATCATGGGATACATGCACCATGTACACTGTAGTAGTTCCAAACAAACAAACAAACAAACAAAAAAACATAGATATTAAAATTCCATTATTATCATTTTACAAAATTATGTTGTCCAAATTAAAGATTAAACAACTTGTCATCAAAATGACTTAGTGAGCGTGACTGATTTTTATTGATATTGTGGTATGGATTTCATCCATATCACCCTGGATTAACTGTAATGTGCTATAGTTTATTTTATGGTAGTCGAGTGAAATCGGCATGTATTCCTTCACAGTGAGTCATTGTCATAGTCTGTATTGTCTGCTACTGACCACCAGAGAAAGCAAAGAAAACAAAGGAAATAGGAGAAGGGCAGAGGAGACTGAATGTGAGATAGCTGGACTGGGCAATGATGAATATGAAAAGTGTTGACCGCACATAAATGGATGAGAGATCAAGCAAAGAGAAGTGAGAAAGTAAAAGATACGATAGGGAGGTTTGACTGACAAACACCTCCCCACACAAACGCACAGGTAGACAATAGGTGTTGTCAGCAAGCATGAGGCAGAAATACTTAATCAGCATGTTATTTGACAGCATCAACTCTGCCCTGAGAGGTCCTGCATCCCTATGCAAAGTTTATTTACTGAGACAGTGCAGTCAAAACAGAAGCAATGGTGAGGGCTACTGAGTGTAATAGACTTTGGTTGTCAATCTCAACTACCTCCAATTAAAGATCACCATAGAGTATATAAAAGGGGGAAAATACAAGACCAGAGCCATACAAAGAGGAGGTTGTGGGGTAGAAAATCAAATATATTTGTATTTATTCAGACTCTCAACTCAGCTAAGAAAAGTAAGTGTTTTTGAAAAAAGACAGAGATTTAGGTAGAGAAATTACGCTGGTTTATTTGACACAAAACAGAGGCACAGAGTTGAATCAGAGAGCCAACACTGGAAATGAGTGTAATGCTGTTGTCACAGTCCAAATCTGGAAATAGATCTTGTTTCTTCTCACTCATCCTCTGCCTTAACTCCCACATCCAAGCTCTCAGCAAACCAAACACATAATTATAGTTTCTATTGAACAAAGATAGCGAGGAATTAATTAGGCTGCAGTCAAGTTGGTAAAACACTTCTCCCTTACAACATCAGCCTCTTTTCCCTCCATCATTCAACCATAAAGTCATGAATGCAAGAATTAGATGAAGAGAGGGTTGCTGTTAACTGGCTTTTTTTTGTATTAATTGTGCCTGATGAACTCATATTCATATGTTTCCTTATCAGAGAGTGATTCGATAAGACCCGTGAATGCAGAATATTGGTATTGGTGTGTGTGTGTGTGCACGTGTGTGTGTGTGTGTGTGTGTGTGTGTCTGTGTGTGTGTGTGTGTGTGTCTGTGTGATCGTGTTATTATCAGATGAGTCCTCCAACTGGAAAAACTTCCACAGAAAGAAGTGTTGGAGCTGCTGTGTACACCATTGGCTTTCATTCACATTAGCAGTCTTCAAAATGCGTATCATAAAATATGCCTTTGGCACTGCAAACTTGGGTACTCATGCATGCTGACAGAAAGGCTAAAGAGCATTTAACACAAGGTAAATAATGCTAGCATTAGCAGCTAATTACATTACTCCACTTCCTGTATAAACACCTGTATAAGCACACGTGCCAGACTTTGATGTTTAGACTTCTCATTTGTGTTTAATATTATCCCACCACATGTTTTAGCGATTAAACTGCTTATTGATTTTAATCTTGATGTAAGTCTGCACTGTAGTTTTTTTTTTTTTTTTAACATGCAGGACTCTGCCCTCTTGCTAAACATCCTTTGCACCAATGATTGCAGAAACCAGCATGGGGACAGGAACATCCTGAAATTCGCTGATGATACAGTTATCATCAGCCTGGTCCATAAAGACTAATCTGAGCATGGGCCAGTGATAAATGACATTGTTAAATGGGGTGATGAGGCCTTCCTCCAATTAAATGCACAAGGACCCAGGATATGGTCATTGATTTGAGAAGGAAATCATCCCACCCACCATCTCAGACCTTATCAGAAGAATTGGCATCACATTTGTTAAACACTATAAATATCATTGATAATAACTTGAAATTTTATGCATATTCTGCTGCAGTCTGTAATAAGCGACAGCAATATTTTTAAACTGAATCTGTTCTCACTTTTTCTCTGATTGCTTGCTATGGTAACCTGAACATCAGGGATAAAAATCATCTGAGACGTATTGTGAATGTGGCTAGTAAGATGATAGGTGTCCTTCAGATCCCCCCTGATGGCTATCTTTGACCAGCAGGTTCTCAGCAAGGCCAGAGCTGTGGTAGACAGCATAAATCAACCCCTTCACCTTGAGTTGAAACTCTTCCCTCAGGCCATAGATTTAAAATACCCCCATTCAAGTGCAATAGGAGTAAAAACTCCTCTGGTCCTTGCAAGCAATAGCTCTGCTTAAGCTGCACATGCAATTTTAGCATCTTAGATGTTGTTGTATTATTGTGCTCTGTTTATTGTATGCACAGGAAACACTTTTGTATTTTTGTACTTTTCTGTTCTTGCCTTGTCTTGTTTTCCCTCTGGGATAGTAAAATGACTGACCTGAACTTAACCGGGAGGAGTTGGGACCCCTAGAAATGTAGTTTCCTCAGAGATTGGCCAAAAGGCTGTCTGCTGTATCACTGTCTGCTTTTCTGCTGTTTGTGTAGCACAAAACAAGACAGTTTTCTGGATTTTGACTGTGTATTTGACATAAAGATAGATAGATAGATAGATAGATAGATAGATAGATAGATAGATAGATAGCATTAAATAATAATAAAATGAAGGAAATATCAAAACAGAATACATATTAATGAACTCATAAGATAAAAAGATGAAATCATTTGAATATAGATAAAATAACATGAATTGTTCATAATCCCCATGGGGAAATGTGGCTCATTGTCTCTGCATCACTCAACATCTCAGAGGGAGGCATGAGGAGAGTGGCATTAATATGGGAAGCACACCCTTGCTTTTATTCTTTCCTCGTCACTCTTTCAAACACACACAGAATCTGTTTAAATATCTTGTATACTGCAGTATACAAACAATCAGATATGCGTCTGCTGAACAAGATAATCCATCCAAATCAGTGTGTTGGTGTGTGTGTGTGTGTTTTTGATTGCAAATATCAGATTAAGGTTCATTCCTTTGGCATCTCGCCGCAACCATTTTTCCTTTCTTTTGTAGTCAATACGGGAATGAATTTCTGCTCTCTCCCCATTTCACCTCCCACACAAGTCAAACGTCAAGCACACACACATGAATTCAGATTATATTAGGACGCATGCCAGCACATATCACAGAGAGCACACAAGTGCGTTGTTGTGCATGCGTTCACACACATACACACACATGCACACACACACACACACACACACACACACACACACACACACACACACACACACACACACACACCTACACACACACGCGCATACAAGAACAATAGTCTGTTACTCTCCCACGTGGGAAAAAGGAAAACCAGTAACCATAACAATCCATTCTTTCGGTGTGTACTTCTTTTAGATTCTATTTCTCCTCCAGAATCTCTCCATCCATCTGCTGAAATCCTATTTTCATGACAAACAATAAGACACACAC
The DNA here is from genome assembly GCA_946959425.1 of Argyrosomus regius. NCBI lineage: Eukaryota > Metazoa > Chordata > Actinopteri > Sciaenidae > Argyrosomus > Argyrosomus regius. The sequence goes on from OX336893.1 coordinate 13,916,375, forward strand.
TCACTCTGTCAATGCTCCCTGTAGCTGCCAAAGAGCCAGATGAAGGAGGGATGAAAAAACAAAAACAAAAAAACAAAAACACTGGGAAGGGTAGGTGACAAAAGGGATGGAAACCATTTGAATTGCAATACAATTAGAATTTTCCATTTGGGATATTCATATGCAACCATTCTGCAACATTTATTGCTGAAAGAAATGCAGAAAGTGTGATGCGAAGTGTGATCTGCAGTGACAAGTTTAAAATTCAAGGTGGTCCTTCAAGGCCGCTTTAGTGACTTTATTTCACTCATCATAGAAATGTCATGGTTTACCTGTTCTGGTCATTCAGGCTGCACTTGTGGTCCAGTATTTCCACTACCTAGTGTGGCTCATGGTTCTACGACTCTCTACAATTACTCCTATTGCTGCATGGCGGGGCTGTAATGCACACTCAGCATTATTGGCTGCTGTAACGTCAATCACCACAACTGCCTCCTAACTGCCGGCTTTTATAGCAAGCACGCAAACACCCCTAGTTGTTTTATGGAAACTTTAATGTAACCAAGCATTAGATCAATATGTTTTTAACATACAACATTTACTACCTATTGGACTGAACACATGTCAGGCACAGTGTCATGAAGTCAAACATTTCGTTGCTGTCCTTTCTGATTCTCTTTTAGTTAGAAAAGAACTATGGCTATGCAAGCTCCTGTGGTGCAGGCCACCCGCATTTAGTTCCTTAAAGGTCATGTTTAAATCTGTGCCATGCCTTGTTGAACAGAAGCATCAGATTGAATGTGATCAAGCATGGGAACAATTTTGAAGTTAACTGTGGGCCTATTTTAGAGATGAAAAATGCTAGCAGATGTGAGAGATGTTGAACATGGTCATTTTAAATGCTAATCTCACTTGTTTGTTTGTTTGTTGTTCCTTCTTTTATTTTTTTTTTTTTTTTTTTTTTTTTTTTTTTTTTTTTTTTTTTTTTTTTTTTTTTTTTTTTTTTATTTTTTTTTTTAATTTTAAATTTTTTAAAATAAATTTTTTTTAATAATTATAAATAATTTTTTAATTATTAATATTTTTAATAAAAAAAGAAAAAGAGAGAGAGAGAGAGAGAGAGAGAGAGAGAGAGAGAGAGAGAGAGAGAGAGAGAGAGAGAGAGAGAGAGAGAGAGAGAGAGAGAGAGAGAGAGAGAGAGAGAGAGAGAGAGAGAGAGAGAGAGAGAGAGAGAGAGAGAGAGAGAGAGAGAGAGAGAGAGAGAGAGAGAGAGAGAGAGAGAGAGAGAGAGAGAGAGAGAGAGAGAGAGAGAGAGGCCTGTTTCAGAAGTTATTGGTACAGGCTGGATATTGTTGTTGCCAGTCCCCATCTAAACCATGCAATTTGAAATACCTGACCAAAAGAAGCCCAGAAGTCCAGAATTTATATTTTCCCACAGAATGCAGCAAATCTTTGCCTAAATATCACCCGTGTTAAATGCTCTGCATCTAGACAACAAGCTTTTTAAAAAATGGTCTGTGATGGTGTTTGCAGTGCCCTATGATAGTGTTTTGTCAGAAAAGAGATGCAGTGTTTAACATCTTTTATTTTGTTTTGCCCTGATTATGAAGCTACTTGCATTCTGTCTGTCACATTTAATAATAGTTAGTGCCAGAACAGATTCATCTAATCAGTGAGTCATTGTCTGAAGGCTTCTAAAATAATGGTCTGTGAATGAATCCCAAAACAAGCTGTTCTTAAAGGCAGACCTCTGTGGTGACTAAAACAAAATTTAAATTCCAGATAATTAGTGACAATATTCTTTCATAGATTGTGCCTCTTTATCCTCATTAATCATCAAAATGACTTGTTATTTTTTGTTATGCCTCATGTCCTGTTGCTTTCCTATTGAGTCTTTATTTTCATGACATTCATACTGAATGTGTGATGCCTTTAAGTGACTGGAATATTGAACCAATGTCTGCAGGACTAGTGTGTAGGATTTAGGGCTATGTTTTAAATCCAGTTAGCCACTGTATGGTAGTAGTATAGTCCCCCCTCCCTGCACTAATGCTTTAACTTAGTGACTAAAACAAAAAAGTGTTGGTCAAAGTGTATAATTTCAGTCAAGGAGTTATGATTTTCTCTACAATACAGTAGAAAAAAATGTCCCACCATTACGTTCTATTATTAAACCAGCAGCCAAAGGACCTTGTAGTTGCAGAGATATAGTCTATTCATATTGGGCATGCCATTTTCGAGCAGAGGCCCAAAAAAGAGACTGGGCCTTTTTAGCACTGTCATATCATTTTAGGACATAAGAATTTGCCAAATGTAATGCAAATTATTTCCATTTTAATATATTGTTAATATATATTTTCTCTTCTTCAAAATGTTAATAACACCATCAGGACAAAAAAAATTTGCAAACCACACCCGGCTTTAACTACTTCAAAAGGTACAGTAATTTTACAGTATTCCTCCCTTCTTGGGTAAGTGTAAGCTAAGAAATTCTGTGGGAAAAAAAATCCAATTACAAAATCCTTACAAGAGAAATAATAAAAATTCAAATGGGTTATGTAAATTCTGCCTGTTAAGTGGCTGGGGACAAGTGTGGCAAGTATGAGATTGCACACATGCAAAAATGCATGCACACATACATATATCAGTCGTTTTGCTTCTTCAACACTTTCATTTTCAATATTCTAATCTGAATCCATCATCTCCTCCCTGTCACCTCGTTGATAGCGCTGCTAATGTTGCTTAATGAAATTTGTTGACAAAGGAATAGCGCTCTGTCCTGTTCTCAACATATTGAATTAGCTGTCTGGTGAGGGAGGAGGCAAGTGAGAAAACCCAGAAGATAGATGACCTCCCCCAGTCACTGTCAGCACGCTGAGAACTTCAGAGAATCTCTTTAGGTCTCTCTCTCTCTCTCTCTCTCTCTCTCTCTCTCTCTCTCTCTCTCTCTCTCTCTCTCCCTCTCTCTCTCCCACATCTCTCCCTCACTCTCTGGGTTAATATGGTTTCTGTACACTGTTCACTGGCTTAATGCAGCATGAAAATAGAAGAGTGAAAAAGGAAAGGAAGGAGAAAGAGAGTGAAAGAGGCGGTTAAGAAAAAGAATGGCACTGGGGGATAGGCAGTAGGTAAACAGTGAAAACAGCAGAGGATGAAGGGGAGAGAGAGAGAGAGAGAAAAGAGATAGAGAGAGGAGAGAGAGAGAGACGAGTGGACAACAGAGATAGAGGGCCTAATGAGAGGCAGAGTCAGAATGAAATATGAGGGCAGAACGTGAGAGATAGCAACCACAAGAAGGGGGTTTAGAGTGAGGCATAAACTTGGAGAGAAAGCACCAGAGAGAGATTGGGGGGAAATGGATTGGAAAAACATCCATGACATGAAATAAAAAAGAATTGTTCAGTAAAAAGAATGATGGCTAAAATAAAGGGGAAGGCACTGGATTTGGTCTGTGAACTCTCATGAGATAGGAGCACTTTCATATTTATAGAATCAAGGGTCAAGGTTGTGTGTGTATATAATTATAATTCGTATAATTAAAGATGATAAAATAAATCAAGATCCGTCTTTGCCTTCTTCATAAAGAACAGCTCACTAGTGAATCCACTTGTGAGTTTAGACCGTGCCAGAGGGACTCGTTAGTATACCAGTAAACTGAACCAGCCATTGGACTTGCATTGATGAGGACTCGGACCCCAGTGAGTGAACCAGCTAAATCCAGACCTCTCTCACCCTACTGGTTGTATTTAGTCTTCTTCTTCTTCTTCTTCTTCTTCTTCTTCTTCTTCTTCTTCTTCTTCTTCTTCTTTTCGGACCTTCCCTTCCATGGGAATAGTGTAATATCACTGTGATCCTCTTCCTGCTGCTCGCCTTCTTTTAAACCACAACGGTCTGCCTTTCCCTTCTGTCCTAAGAATGGATGTTGGGTTTGTTGATAAAAAGAAGAGGCATTTTTACTGTTAGGCTGAGATTCCTTTGTCATTTTATCATGACAGAAGGGGAAAGGAAGGGGGCAGTAGCAAAGGAGTGACAACAGGAGATAGGGAGAGTAAGATGAGATAAACTAGGCGCTGGGTTGGAAAAGAGGTTAGGTAAGGTAAAGTGAAGCTTTAAGATTTCAGAAGTCTGCACAACATGAAATAGGAAAACATGATCCATTTTATCAAAGCACAATACAGTTGCACAACAATTGCACAAAAATGCATGAAATTCAAGAGTTTGACTGAAAATGTTATACTTTATTATATATTTTACTTCTTTCTGTATTTTATTAACAAAATGAGTTGAAAAGCTCTCTGCACTGAGTAAAGGACAGGAGACAAACCGGTGCAGACAGATGAGAAGCAGATGAGAACACGCATGAAAGGAAATGGAGCGGGGGACCGCTTAACTTGGAGGTTTGGTATACCAGCCTACATTATACATTATAACATGTGCTGATCGCGTCTGCCTTTCCTCAGCACTTATTTTCCACACTGAAATTGACAATGACAATAAAACCTGTAGGCATATTACACAAAGTTGGTGTTCGTTCTGTCAGTGTGTAGTGCAGAAGGAACACCCATAAGTCATTTCTTAAAAAATAAAGCACAAATAACCAGCTCAAGAAAATTGAGTACAAAATTGAGGATTTATTAACTTTACTAACTAATTTCTCAACTTTTTTATTTCATAAAAGATTTAATCAAACTCCTGTTGATGTGTCAATCAAGTCACAACAGTTGCTGCCCTAAATTGGTCTGTATTTAACTGACAGCAATTAAGGCAACTGTGGTCTGCAACCGCATTTAAATGAAGCAGTGGAGTCTTTGTGTCTGCCTAATGAAGAAAAAGAGAGAAAGCATGTTGTGCTGTCATATGATTTATGTTTGCAAATCATTATATCTATATCTATATCTATATCTATATGACAACGAAGAAAACATACAGAAGGGTGTAGAGGTCTGCTGCCTCCGTGGGACTCATTCGCTGTCATTGCAGATTAAACATTCAAAGAACTTCAAATAATGAAGAAGAGAGCCATCTTATAAAAAAAAATAAAAATCCCCCTTTCTTCCAGTGAAGTCCTCCTTTCTGCTTTCTTGATGTTGTCATATCTTTAACCCAACACAGCTGAAGCGTGTTCAACACATCTGTGTGTACTGAGCTGTGGATTTCCTTGGCTAGAATACTCAGAATATCATGTGCTGATATGCACACACTGTACAGTAAAGAGCCACAGAAGGGATTAGTATCAGGCCTGTGTGTGCCTTATTAATAAGCTTATTGCACTGCTGGATGGAGTGATGGATGGACAGACTTACTATTTGCAATATGCGTATGCACTGCCCTTTCAGTAATGCGATAAATGCCATCCTGCTGTGAGGCTGTCAAAACCAGCTGCCACTTTCCCTAAGAAACCCCCTCCCTCCCCTCACTGTCAAGCATAGATATAAGAAGCTCAGAAACATCTGGAAAGAGCTTCCTCACAGTGCGAAAGAGAGAGAAAGAAAAAGACAAGGATGCATAACAGAGAAGGAAAGTGGGTGTAGCTGCAAGTTTCATAAGTTGTTTTTTTTTCCTCCACTATAAATTCTCATTTGAGGATTTCTGTTAATGCAATGCCAACCTCAGTGTTTCTCCTGGGTAATTAAATAATACACTGAAGGTGTGTTTTCTGCAAGTTTGGCAAAGGATTCTAAATATTACTGTACCCATGAGCCTCAGTGGCCTTTGCTATCAAAAACATTGTTGAAGCTGTGAAAAGCTGTGAGTTTGAGCATGCAGTTTTGTCTTTATTGTCAGAGACTGAACACTGCATCATTGTTCCTGAATTTATACAAAACTGAACCAGAGACCAAAAGTGAACTGATTACACCTGCTGAAGGCGACAAAGCACAGTTCATAGCTTTAGCCCACCATTTAGCCATGTTTCATATAACAGCTGGAATATTTTTATATTTCTCTGGCCCAGGACTTTTGACACTGGAAATTAATTATGTAAGATCAAACTCCCACTGACATAAAACTGTGTCTTGGTAAACATCCTACATGTTTTTGAGTCAACGTTTAATTAAAAAAAAACAAAAAAACATGCAGCATTTTCCTAAGAGCTTAATGTTCTATTAGCTTAAGAGCTAATAGAACAATCACTGTTTCTCTGGTTTATAGAAAAAGAAACCGAAGGAAAGAATAAATTCATTCTAGGCAAAGCGGTGTACGAGGCAGCTTTGTAGGGAATCAATTTACAAGTACAAACAAACAACTTCTGTATTTTATCTCTAGAGCTGACAATTTTGTTTCCTCATCACCTTGAGAGAGAGAAAACACGATGAACTGTTAAGAAGACACACTGTTTTATGTTTCAAGATATCCTAACTATTTATTTGCTAAATTAAATTTTGTACCAGATGCCAGTTTTAATCACTGAAAGAATGTTGATTAAAGAATGGACAGCACATGAGTGACGTCACCCATAGGTTTCTGAAGGGCCGTTTTGAAGCTTAATGTGGCCCTGGTCGCTGCCATGTTGGCTGTGCTGCCTATTCCAACTTTCCGCCTCCTGGTTAATCTAAAAATCGGCAAAGACATGGATCATCAGTGGACCTGAGGCGGGCTGAGTGACGCCTGGGTCCTCCAATATCTGTAAGGGCACCTACCTATCACAGTGGCCACGCTGATAATTATGCGTAACTTTAGGCCTTCATAAAATTTGAACGTGTGAGTTAAAAGAAAATCACACTCAGTACAGTTGTCATTAACTGTACCTGTACTGTACCAGCCTGTAAACATGTTTATATTTGCTGTGAAGTTGGACATTTTAATATGGGCACTTATGGAGGTTGAAATGTTTTGTAGCCAGCATCAACCACCCGCTCGAGGCATTATAGTTTTTGGCACTTATGCATTTTCATTTCCCAGCCATGGAGGTTGCCGCTTGGTTATCTCTCAGTATTACACAAAGAAAGTAGTCCATGACTTATTAACTCTGATTAATTTTATGCTGTATTGTGTACTTGCTATGTAGTTAACAACAGGTAGAGTTTAGACAAATATTAAAATTACACTCCAGTCAGCTCCAGAATTAATTTTAAAGTTCATTAATTAGTCTGTAAATGTCTAAACACATGGGCATAATTATGCAGATCAAATTCAATTATCTGACCTGCTTGTTCCATAAAAGCCTAGTGCTTTAAATCACATGGCCTCGCATTTTCCCTCTACTTATCAAGTACAAAGTGGCTCTGAAAGCATATTTTAGCTTCTGGAACAGAAACACTGGAACCTCAATAAAATAAAAATAAAAAATAAAATCAGTTCTAGTCTCATATGTGATAATGGTTCTTACTGTTTTATACCAATGCGTTTTAAAAATGTTTTTTAGCATCATGTTTGGATAACACTTTGGTAAGAAAACTGTGAAAAACAAGTTGATTTGTGATACAGTTTCACACAGTTAGTCACACCATGAGGAATGTTTGTTTGCAGATGTTTGTTTAATTTGTTTATTATAATGTCAATCATTATAATTTATTTTCTAAAGCCTTTGTGAGTGGTACAGGTGGGAAAACAAGTTTAAAGTGAATAATGAGATTGATAGACTTGTCAGAAAAGAGAACTTAATTTCAAAACTGACAAGAAGTCATTAACAGTAATAATCATAAGAATAACAGTTGAAATCTTGATTCATTGGTCTGAATTAATGCATTCACAAGTATTAAGCAATCACACACAAGGTAAATGTAAATAAGTAAGAAAACTAAATGCTTAAGAAAACCACTTGGCTTGTAAACTGTACCTCAAACAACTGAATGAGAGAACAAACTTATAATAAAATAATAAAAATAATAAAATAAAAGTTCAATTTAAAATTTTAAACAATGTAAATGTTGATATTTTCACCTTCCCCATTTAAACCCCATCATCTCTACTAAACTTATTAAATGATTAAAGATGGAGGAGACATTGTTACCTCACATTGCAGGAGGAGGGCTGTCTTCCCTCATACCCTAAGCAAACATAGAACTTGTGTTTCCATTTTTAGATCAAGCCAATTGTTCCGCAGTTCGTCTGTCTATCAAACACAATGAACAGAACGAAAAAAGAATGTCAGAAAATCAGAAAAGAGGGGTGGGGATCAAAAGAAGAATAACAAAAGTCATCTGAAGACAACTTAATAAGAACTATTCTTTGTGTGGTTCCACTGGCAGCCATCCAAGGTGACAGACTGAGCATTGTACCTTTTCACACAAGGCTAAAAGCACAAACTCACATTCAGGTGACATAGACAAAGGCAAAAAAACAAGCTTGGTGAAAGCAAGAGAGGAAATGGCAATAAAGGTAAGAGCATTGAGCTTTTAGTAGAGATGAAGTAAAGATGGAAAGAAACTGAGGTGGAGATCAAACTAATATCAGGCAGTGGGCTCTTCGTGAACTTAACGATCTCACAGGCTAGTGTAAGTTAGATGTGTGTGAAAGAAAGAAAAAAATCTTTATAATGATAATTTTTTAAACTACAAAAGACCCCCCCCCCCTTTACTGTACATATACACATGCATAGTTTAATAGTGTTCATTTGAGGGTCAAGTTTGAAATCTGCCATGCTAAAATATAAAAGATAAGATAGATTAAAGATATTTTTAATTTATATTTGTAATTAACAGCAAGGTCTTAGGTGCTACATAGCTTACAAAAGATTTGATTATTTTAACTGAATAATGATTGTAGCCTGTATGAATTGGTTGGTTCTGTATCACATCAATGATATTATCTAAAATGTCAGGGAGTAATGTCAAGGCCTCTGCCAGACAGTATAACCGTATACAACAGTATAATACAGTAGAGTTCATCCAACTGGCTTAACTCATCACGCCTCACTCAATTTTCACTTACAAACTCATCATTTAGAAAAAAAAAAAAATCTTGTAGAGGGTGACAGACAAAGTGCTCAACGGATCCTGTAGGTGTAATTTGTCTTGCAGAGGACTGCTGTCAATGTTGACATCTCCAAAGCCATAAAGGGCATTGAGTTGAAACTGAAGACCTTGAACTTGACTACCATAGGCATGTTCTGGAGACAGTCGTGATGAAAACTGTTTTTAGACAGTGACTAGGCACCAATAAAGCTAAAGATAAATTGCAGCCAAAACCCAAGGCTTCTGCCGTATAGATGACCTGAGCCATGAATTTAAAACAGTATTCAGGACCCCAGAAAGGAACAAAGCCAAAAGGTTGTTTGTCCAGTACAGCTTGATCATAGACTCTCATTGGACGTTGGATGTTGAGTGTCATACAGTGAAGTGTTTCCAGTTGATGTTTCTCGATGAGCACATGGAGAGCTCTTGACTGGCAATGACCTCCCCGTTCGCAGGGAATAGTGCATGTAGGCTGAAAGTTACTCTTTTCCTGAACTGTCAAAATGTTCACAAAAGTGATTAGTTAGACAGCCACACACTGGAATTAGACAGCAGCTGTCTTTTTAATTTATAGCTAAAGAGTCATTTTTTGTAAGATACTCAAAGTGTCAAGATCTGGCTGCAGTGGCTCTGACAGCCACCACCCATCATCCTATGGAGACGTTGCTGCTTTGAATCATTCCTGCCTTAAAACAGTGAGAATATCTTAACACCCTCATTTTATGAACGCTACTGTACTTTTGATAGCGTCTGTTCAAATGTGACAAAACCAGCATAGAGATGTTTGTGACAAGCCGTCCAAAAACTTTGGAGAAGTCATTGAGATTAGCATCATTATAATTCACAGTCCATGTGGAGCAATACAAACTAGTCGAGCGCAATCTCTTCAACTCTAAATTCATCTGAGAGTTCATGTGATCTGCGTGAATCACACGATTTCTCTATTCAGTTGCTGAGCTGAAATGATAAAGTCAATTTTCATTACTTCACAGCAATTTCACAGCTCCGTCTGTTCTCTGTGGTGGTTACCTTGACTACGCTATCAGGGTGGTGTTGGTGGGGGGGTTAAATGAAGTAAGGTCTTCTGTTGTTGATAAGTGAGATGAGAGGTTGCCAGCCAAACAGTGGAGTGTGTTTGCGTATTTGTTTGTGTGTGAGTGTAAATGAATGTGATGATTCTTCACCAGAGGCTGTGAAAAGACTGAGCAGCGCTTGGAATAGCTAGCTGATAAGAGAGTGGAAAAAGTAATTGATGTGGGATAAAAGTGTATGTGCTTGTGTGTGTGCCTAATCACCATGTGATGGTGTGAATAGCAGCTGCAAAGGGACAAAAGTATTGACACAAACCAACACAGACACACACACACACACACTCAAAATGTCTAACCACTGTCCTTTACGAGGTTAATTTGTTGATTGACAGCCCTGGGGTGCTGTGATGGAGTGGACAGACACAGATGGCAGTGAGTTGGCAGATCTGTGAAGCAAAAGAAAACCTTCACTACACTTCTGGTACACATATTGCTTAATAATGCACATAAAAATACACCTGTGGTACTAATAGAAGGAAAAAGATCCGTTCAGCTGTAATTAGGCACTGAGGCATTTGGTATGAATGCTTTATTTGGTTATTAAATCATTTAGGTTGGTCCCACATTTAAGCATTTTCTTACACACAAGTGCTGATTTTCACTTTCTGTAGCCTAATGGCTTTGCTCTACTTTAAATGAAGTGTGTGGGCTTAGAGTGAATTTATTTCAATTAAAGTATAAAATTAACTATTCTCATTTCTATTATTATATTCTATTCTCATTGCATAGAAATTAGTATTTTTGCTTTTTAGCATCCCCATTTTCAGAATGTTATACAACTGTCATAAATATGGACCACTGTACACGTGTATTTGTTGATGATTACATTACTTATGATCAAAAATTAGCAAGTTGACAACTTCGCTAACAGCCAAGCAGGTTCAACATATGAAATGCCTTTTTCAGCCTTTTATTTCACAGCGCTCATACCAACAACCAAAAGTCTGAGATCAAGTCATGGCCAGTGGCCTTCTGCTCGGTCACTCTCTCCTTTTTTCTTCTTAGCTTCTTCCATCAGTGTCCTCTTTGGTCTCTTCGCTTCTGTCATTATGTTCATAGATTCTGCGAAGCTTGGTTACATTGCTCATTTGCCAAGCTCTGGTTCTGGCACAACACCAGCTCCGCTCCCAATTAGCATTGCTGCTCATCTTCCTGCTGGTCACACACTGACCTGTGATGCAAACACTAACAATCTCCAGATGCTCTGAGCTCACAGTCCAGGCAGCTCGGCTAACAAACTGAGCTAACATTAGCTAACGGTAGCTACAGTCCTCAGAAGTTTACTTTACTGTCTCTCAGATAACTCACCATAACTTATGAACAGTGCAAATGCTTCGGCCAGTTGTCTGTATGACTTTGACATAACATGTTCAAATTAAATGTCAGAATGAAAACAAGAGAAATAATGTGCTAAAAATGTTAAACTTTCTGATTTACTACAGGGCAAAAGAAGCTAAAGATGCTAAAAGAGTGTAAAAAAATACAACAATGAGTCAGACAATGTCAGTTGTAATGAAGCTGTCTAATCAGATCCTCCTAATGAATCCTCCTAAAAAGAAATCTAACAGCAACCTCCTACAGGCATGGTGAACAGTGAACAATGAATAAAATAAAAGCAAGCCGACAAGGAACAGGTTAAATGGCAGCTGATGATGTGGGAAAACATTTGACAACGGACTCATGAAAATAGAAGAACAAGAACAAGAGTTCAAAAACAGACTAAATAGGGATTTAAGAGAAAGAAAGATGGAAGATTGCAATTCATGATGAAACAACTGAAGTTAATTTAGAGCTTTTTCAAAGAGGGCATTTCGACATGAATTTAGTTTCTTAGCTGTACTTGCTCCTGTTTTAGCTGTGGTTCTGAGAGAAGAAGAATATAGGCCACTGACATGTCAAACACAGATGTCAGTATAGCCATGCAATGAACAGTTTACGTTTTGGAGACTTACTTAGTTGCTACAAGGGAGGTGAGTCCTCTCAATATATATTTTTACGCAACTGCACATACACTAAGGCAGAGACGCTAGACTCTAGACGCTAGTATCAACATCTTTGTTTATTGTTTATTCTGTTTATTTATTGGCAGGCAACAGATTCCATTCTTTCTTTGAGACATGACTTAACCCTAAATGGACCGAGTAAATGGACTTGTATTTATATAGTGCTTTTTCTGGTCTACTGACCACTTATATTGCACCTGCTGAGACGTTAAGTGTCCATGCTAAGTGTTGTGCTCTGTAACTATAGACTGTAATTTCTGAGACGGCTTTCCACCAGAAGAGAAGCAGATTAAAGCTGAAATGTGTTTGACATTTGCATCTTGGCTGATTCCACTTCTTTTAGATTCCTTCTATGGCTCAGTCCACCCGTGTCTGTGTTTTTCTGACATGTCTGTCACCCTGAATGACTTGACTCTGTCTGCATATAAATGTATGCAATTTACAAGATGTATTTCAGATTCAAACAAACAGGATTCTCAAAAATTCAAAAAATTCATTCATCAAAGCTAAAAGTCACAGCCACAGTAGTGGTATCACTCATGGCTGGGTCACAGGAAAAATATTGTCCTGTGAAAAATGACTTCACACTGTTTGAATTTTATGATGCAACCAAGAAAAGCTAAAAAAAAAACAATGTGTATTTAGGACTATAAAGTTGATAGTGAGCCTGTGAACATATTTCATGCTTTTGTGTACAGTAGATACAGAATAGGGAATTATGGCACTTCCAATGTACATGGAGAAAGGAAAAAATCTCCAGCAATACTTGTAGTATACATTTTCTTTGTCAGACCAACATGTTTCAAATTGTGGCCTTCATCATGGTCTTCACATTACAAAGCTATTTTATACACACAAACTTTTATTATTGGATGGACACAGACTCTTATGCAGCTGGCTCAGAGTTTTTACTTTAAAAAAAACAATGGATTGAAAATGTTGATTCACCTCTGACATCCTTGTTCGGTAAATTGCTGCTAAGGTCTGTGGTAACAAATCCATTAGTTTGATATGGGTGATGAAACTCAATTAGATGCTCCCCGAGGTGCCTTCCTTCTTCCCCTCCAATCCCCCTCTTCTCCAATTTCATTTTCTCTCCCTTCCTATCGGTTTCAATCTGCTTGTCTTATTTCTTTGTCTTTATCTCTCTTTGTCTCTGTCTTTCCTCTCATTTTCTTTCCACTGACTCCAAGGTCTGGACTTATTTAACCTTTATGGGAATGACTATGTGAAATGTGATGCTACAGAGGCTTTAATTGCACAGTTGAATTGAATTCTGTTTAAAGCTAACAGCATTCAGACTAGTGTTAGCCCATTACCATTTAAACTTGTGTAATGTCATTAATGTGGGTTGAAATTGAGATTTGTAAGGAGGGGGAACTCTGGGACTTGGAGAGTGGAAACCTTTGGTGAATAGTCTTTACCATGATATGAAACAAAGATGAACTAGGTGATTGCTATTTCTGAAATTGTGTGTGATCTGCTATGGTAAAGACTCATCACTCCGTTTGAGTTTTAATTATAGACACACTGCAGTTTTACAGTGTTGTTACAGAGTTAACCTTCTACCCTCACAAATCATCATTGGGCGAGTACAGACAGAACACTTTAACATGACAACAGACAAGTTTAATTCTGGCCTCTTATTAGAATCAGAATCACTTTTAATGGCCAGGTATGAGTACACATACAAGGAATTTGACACTGGTTTTACCTTTACCATACATACAGCTAAAACACAAACAACAAGAAGCTTGACATGGTAAACAAACACAACAAACATTTAACTACAATGTATGCTTAATGTACTTGAGGTAGGTGGATATGACGGTACATTTGTATGTATGCACAGCATATGTAGATTGTGTATGAGTATGTTTGAGGCATTGGGTTAATCCACAGGGATTGTTCCTGACACTGCGTTGGAACAGGTTGTGTCCAGGGTGTGATGAATGCAGTGCTATTTTCTGACTCTGGACATGTTTCAGTACTGTTCAGATTCTGCATGGAGGGCAGGATTGCGCCAGTGACTTTCTCTGCTATCCTGACCATTCATTGTAGTCTGTTCCTGTCCTGTTTGGTGGCAGATCCAAACCAGACAGTGATGGATAAACAGAGAACAGACTGGATTATTGCAGTGTAAAATTGGATCATCAACTCCTTGGATGGCAGATTGAGCATCCTGAGCTGGCACATGAAGTGTATTCTCTGCTGGGTCTGCATGATAATGGTGTCTGTGTTGGACACCCACTGTAGTTCCTGTGAGATTGTGGATCCTAGAACATCAATGTTTCCACAGAAAACACAGTTTTGTTGATTATGGTGATGGGTGACAGTGTTGGGTGAGTGCATCATCCACTGACCTGTTTGCCCTATAGGCAACCTGAAGTGGGTCCAGCAAGGTCTGCTGTCCTTTAGGTGCTAACATGTTGCAAAGGACTTCATGACTACAGATGTCAGGGTGCCAGATATGTCATTCAATCCTGATGATTATGGAGCGTTTGAAACATGAGGGAACCTCACACAGCTCCAGTGATCTGTTGAAGATCATAGACAGTATAATGAATGGACGGCGTATCCATGATGTCATCGACAGGTTTCTGAAGAGCCGTTTTTAAGCTCAGTATGTGATGGCTCTGGCTGCAGCCATCTTGGCAGTCCTGCCTCCGCTGATCTAAAAATGGACAAAGATGTAGATCGTCGGCAGACCTGATGCTGTTAATTATGCATAACTTTAAGACTGAATATAATTTAAACGGATGGCTTAAATAGAAATTCAAACTCTGTATAGTTGTCATGAATGGGGAAATTAGCTATGGGACCAAAACTGTATTATGTAAGGCTGTTTATTTTGCCTGGGGAGTTGGACATTTTAATATGGGGGCTTACAGAAATTGACTCCTTATGTAGCCAGCCTCAGGTGGCTGTTTGAGGCTGTTTTTGGCACTTCCGAATAGGCTTCACTTCACAGCCACGGAGGCTGAGGTTTGTTGAAGATTTGTGTGAAGATGGGGACCATCAAAGACACACTGGGTGACAGGGTGACACACTTGGTGCCATCCTGTTCTTCTGTCTGTGAAAGAGCCAACACACATGGCATGGGGTGTAGGTGGTTGTTCAGAGCTGGAAAGAGGTGTGAATATGAGCTCAAACATACAGTAAAACACATTTAGGACAGCCTGTTGGCGATTCTCCACAGTGTGGGGGATGGTCTCCAGTAGCTGATGATGTTTTTGCTTTTTAGAGTAGCTCCTCTTTGCGGTTTTGATCTCTGTTGTTAGTGTGTTTCTGTACTAGTTGTGCAGGATTGTGCAGGAGTCTCCAATTCTGTAGGCCTCCTACTTGGCCTGAGCTAGAACAGACAGACACACACACACGTTTGTACTAGTTTTAAAAGTAAAATCATCAGCATCTCAGTGACACGAAGTGTAGATAAAGAAGAAGTCCAATTTTTATGATTTTAATTTTTATAACAATAACTTTGTTACCTTTCCAGTGTCTCTGTTGATTAATTAAACTAGACTAAATTAAGAAGCCGAGTTTCCCATGCTGATTACCTTCATGTTCAGCATTTTTTCGGCCTAGTTAGCCGTCCCTTTTGCAAACGTGTTGACAGCTGTTGAGTAATGAGCAGACAGAGCTGAGTTGAGTTGGTACTAGAGCAGTCCTCTTCCAGATGTGTGAAGGTATCAATGTACGGAAAATACACAGGAAGGAGCAGAATTTCAGCTGTTTGTGTTTAACTCTCATTCAGTGTGTAATATTGGATTTCCACAGTAGATGGATTTTAATACAGTTCTAATCTAAACTACAATCTAAATGTGATTGTTGTATATATTGAATTCTTCCCATAAATAATGTAACACGGGTAATGTTAGTCAGTGCTGAGGGATTCTTTGTTAATCAGTGACACAGACAGAATAGGATGGAAGTAAGAATCATTTAAGTTTGAATGGTTATTCTCAGAGGAACTGTGTGATAGAAACCCATTTTCTATTTTCTCAACTTAGAGAACTCTGTGTTTGTGTGTGCGTTGAATGTGTGACACTGCACAACAAACATTTGCATTAATATTAAAACCAGGCAAAGCCATGTGTGGAGATGGGCAAGTCTCCAGGCCCATGAATAAAATGAATAAAGCAGGCAGTTAATCTTTAATGCTGTTTAGCCTCAACATGGGACTTTGACTGTGACATCATCAGTTAGCACTTCAAGCATGACTTTGCCAATTTTAATATTGACGCAGATAATTTGGCAGTTTTTGTATATGTGCACACACGCACACACACTTTAAGCTGAAGACAGAGTAAGCATTGCTTAGAGGACAATTAGTTAGCTTTTAGTTAGCCTTTAACCTAAGTAATGATCCAGCAAGAGTTTTGCTTTCAGTAGGAGGCATACTATTAGAATTAATATCTGGATATATTCACCATACATTATTCTTCTGCAGTATAATAAAAGGGTAAAAGGCCTATACTTAAGATTAGTTAACATCCTTAGGGAGGATTTTTGTCTTTCTTAAATGGACAAATGGGCTCTTTCTCAGTATAATCCAGACTGCGCAAGATGGATAAGCTGTAAAAGATGGAGGGGAGGAAAGGAATGATCAGATAACACAGAAACAGATGTTGATGAGGGAAGATCACAGAGCAGGGACTACAAGCAAGAGAATGAAAAGAAGACAGGAAAAAATAAGGGATGAATGAGAAATCATGGGTTGATTTCCAAGTGGGAAAGATAGTGATTTTATATGGGGTTCAAGTGTAGAAATACAGGTAGAGAGGAGCAGAATGGGGAAGAAAAAGAAGAAGAGAGGACAGGTGAATAGAAAATGTGTGGGAAAAGCCTTTGGATGGAAAAGCAGAATGTCACAAAGAGACAATTAAGTTTTAAAACACACCCACATACATAGACATATTTCTACCTTAACGTTTCCCTGTACCTTTAACCTTGAACATAATTCCATTGTCTAATCTTAAAGGGATATTTACATTTATTGCCCTATTTTCCAGTACCCACACATTCCTCTATGGGCCGATTTTATCATGAGCATTTATTTATGACAGGTCAAATCACAGGACTAGCACAGTCAAACACATTAATGTTCCCACCCATGGGCAATTTAAAAAATTCCAGCTCACCAGCAGCTGTGGCTGAGGTAGAGTGGGTCGTCTAGTAATCGCTGGTTGGATTCCCGGTTCTCCCACTCCTGTCAAAGTGTCCTTAGGCAAGATATCAAATTGCTCCCAATGGCTGTGCCATCAGTGTGAGAGTGTGTGCATGGGGGAGTTTAGCATTATCATGACCAGTTTGGATAGGAAGCACCGTATCGCTACTGACGAGCAGTTGGCACCTTGCTACCTTTGTCTACGTCAGCCTGCTAGTTTTGCAATGCTGCTCTCCTTTACCCCCAGTCAACTCTACAGTGCAACATTTCAGGAATGTGAATGTGAATGGGTAATTGTGACAAGTGTTTAAAAAAAAAAGTGCTTTGAGTGATTGAGTGGGGTTGTCCAGTCCAATCATGAAGTCCATTTACCGTTTACCTTAGCTGTGTGTAGGCTGTCGCAGCGAAGGAATTTCCCTCAGTGATTTTATACAGCTCCACAGCACGCTTTCTGCATGTTTGATCCATCCCTGCCAATCTTCTGCAGATATGTGCAGACATCCAGCATTTATTGTGTCCAAGAGGGACATCTTATCATGTGGCTTGTGGGCTGTAAACCACTGTGACTGAAAGAGAACGTTAAAATGCTGCATTGCCCTACACAATTGCAAAACGTTCGGTATTCTGCTTCATCAGGCACACGTCTTTCATTAAGGACATCAAGGAATGAAAATAGGTGCTCAGTGTTGTAAAATTTTCTGAATTTTCTTTTCTGAACTTGTATCCTATTTTTCTTTATTAGTAACATAAAAGAATGGAGAGATCAGCATCTCTGCCAGTCCGTTTGAAACAAAAAGTGTGATTTACATGAGAATAGTAGTGTGTAAAAGTTGAGGCAGCAAAAAACAAGAAGAGAGGGAAGATGAGAAAGATGTAACAAAGTTCAGTAAGTATGAACACAAAAGAGAGGCTGAAATAGACAGAAACAAAAGTAAAGGACAAGTGACAACTGTTTGAGTTCCCCAAGTAAAAGTGGAGAGTTCTCCTTCTTCAGTAATCCTCTTTCTTCAGTAATCTTGTGAACCGTCTTTAATCATGTTGCTTCTGGAAAAGCTGCAATCCAAGCTCTAAAAGTTGGACAGCTGAAGTTGGAAAGCTAAAGTCATCCTGTCTAGTCAGCATTGCAGTTGGAAATGTTTGTAGTTGGTCCAAAAGTTGCAGAACAGACTTGTCCTGGAAACACCAAAAAATATTGAAATGACTGCAGTACCAATAACCTTTTGGCGAGCCTACTGTTGTAGGCAGGAATGTGTAACAATGTTCATAGTAATTGTATCTCTATGTAAGTAACTTCTAAAACTGGAAGCAGGGTGAATAGTTAGCTAATCCCTGTCAAATGTGCCTCCTCTCTCTCCATGTTTTATGTTGTGTATGTATTTCTTGGCCCCTCACAGCACATAGTTGACAGTGAGGGGCCCACCCCATTCTCTGATACAATATTGTTGGAGCTGTTCTAAGTCACTTTTGATGGATGGTAACCTTTACCCTGCTTCCAGTCTTTGTGCTGAGCAGGGCGACAGATGTCTTGACCAGTTTCTGTGCTTGAGATGGAAATTAAATTTCTGTTGATCTTCTCATCTGAATGTGGATGAAATGGCAAACAGGCATCAGAAAAAGGTTTCCTTCAAATTCATTCATTCATTTAAATGATGATGATTTTAATCTTAACAAATCAAAGCATTCTTTGTTTAGTCATTATTCATGTTACTGTATTGTATCTGCATTTAACACTGCTGATTTGGCACTTTTCATTTACATTTACTACTTCAACCTTTTACTTCATCAATGAAACAGATTCTACCACAGTCAAATTTCAAGATAGTCTGGTTCTATATCTTTTTTTTTTTTTCATCCATTGTTGGGATTAGCTCTCGTATCAGACTGATTCCCTGAAAGTCTATCATGAAGTTTATTTTTGTGCAGTTATCAGGAAGCCATATTTACCCAACACAAAAAGCGAGGAACACTTTATATTTGAGTATTGACATTGCAACTGTTTCATTTTATCTGTAGATATTTAACAAATTATATATAGAGTATAATATACTCTACAACAAATTGATTATACAATTACAGTGTATAATAAATGAAGTGATGAGCAGTACAGGCATCAATATCATACCCTATATGAACATACTGCCAGTCTAAACAAAACCAGATATGACATTTATGGAAGGCAGCTGCCCTCTAGGGAAATTATACTGTCAGAGGCAAATCAGCGTTGAAAGTGACTGATGAGAAGGAGAAGGGTGTTAAGCAATGTGACATTGCTCATACTAGAAGGAGCAACAAAGGGGGTCGGTGAGAGGAGAAAAAACTGATCAAGACAGGGAGTCAAAGACGGTGACAGTAGCTAGTGTAAGTGGAAAAAAGATTGTTTTTATAGAAAAAATATCTGTTTTGATAGCTGATAGAGTTAGATAGGTATATTGAGAAGGACACAGTGAAAACAGTGATTTGCCAGCTAATGTAGTTCACATATAACTCAGTGTATTAGTTCAAAAAAGGTAATCAAGTTTTTTTCAGTATAAAGTAGGTTTGGGGTCGTGAAAACCATTTTAGTATCAGTGATTTATAAAAGTTTACAAACATAATTGTCTCATTATAAATATCGTCATGTGGCCACCAATAGCTCCACTAACTAATGCTAAGCTTGAAGTCTGACAACAGGAACTACAGTTTCAGAGTGCAACTCACTCGTGCTGTAAACCACTCTCATGAATATGGACAGTTGTACATTCGCATTTGTTATGATTTCATTACTAGATTAATTACATAATGCTTTAATAGGAATGGTGATCCATGATTTTCATCCAGATATGCATAAAATTAGACAATCATGCTGATTGGCTGTGAATAGCTATAGTTTTCTGAGGATATTTACATAGGGGTTTGATAAAGATGACCTATGTAAAATGTCATGTGAGGGGAGAAAAAAAAACAGTGGTAGATGTACAGAAGCAAGTTAGGAATAAAGGAAACAATAAAGAAAAATGGCAGTAGAGTTAAGCTGCTGAGTGATTGCTGCATCCACTTTGTAAGCAGAGGAATCCTGAATCAAACGGGAGCCTTCACTCTCCTCCTTCATAGCCGTGGATGTGGACAGCGAAGCTTTTTGTCTCAACTTGGTTGTTGGTCTTAGCTTTGCTCTTTCAGTTCTTGTCTCACTGTTTTCTAGCTGACAGACTTTTCTGTTTCCATGTCATCAGCACTGAGCAGGATATGGTTATAGAACCCACATTATGAGCTGTTAATGGCCCACCTGTTTCTACACTGCGGCTTTGTGGGTGTGTTAGTGTGTGAGTATCTACAGCTATTAATAACTGGGAAGCTAGGAGTAGAGGAAACCTGTAATGGGGAAACATACCACACATCTGTCCTCCCAGTGCTGAATCTGCTTTTCACTACACATCCATCTCTATATGCACTCCTTTAGTTAAGTAACATGGTCTAGATTCAGTGCCTGATGTGTTGTACATGGACACATGAATGTCCAATGTGTTAGGTAGCGGATTTGATAGGAGGGTCTTGCTCAAATGTAAATGGCTAATCAGTTTGTGGTATTAGTAGGGGGATGGGAATAAATCAGATGGTAATTGAATCCATACATTTGCATTGATTAGCTGTGTGGCACTAATGAAAGTTTCAGAATGAAGAGATAGATGATAGACCATCATTCAGTTTATAGAATAGAGGAGAAAATATCCATACTGAACTTGAGTTGAGAAAGAGGAGTTCCTTTGACAAGGCTACAGTTTATCAATTTGATTGATTTCTGGGCTACAAGAATAATGATGATGTTAATTTTTAATTGATTTTATATGGAGAATTATTTAAAAAATGCAAATGAGCTGCTGATTGTGTAGATAACGGCAATCTCTTCTTTGTCATGACACCTTACAGTGTTTTCTTTTATCATTCTTTCTTTCTTCAAGTTATTTTTCTTTAAGCCCTTTTTTCCTATCAGCTCATTAAAGCTAAATCTACAATCCTCCACTCTTTCGTTTCTCTGACTTTTTGGCCACAGAGAGCAAGTGTCAGACAAAAGGAAAGTTCAAAGCTTGTCTGTATGTGTATGCGTGTGTGTGTGTGTGTGTGTGTGTGCATGCGTGTGTGCATGTGTGTGTTGTCAGGGTTTTCCAAACCAAAATCAAGTAAAATCTAAAAAATGAAAAAAGGCCAGAGAAGTCACTGTTACTACATGCTACTATATTATGCTTCTGCATAATATAATCTATATATATATATTTGATGTACAGCACTAGTCAAAAGTTTGGACACACCTTCACTTTCTTTATTTTTCATTATTTTTCTACGTTGTTAATTAACACTGAAGACATCAGAACTATCACTAACACATATGGAATGATGTGGTAATTAAAATGTAAACAAAGCAAAATATTTTTATATTTCAGATTCTTCAAAGTAGCCATCTTTTGCTTTGATGACAACTTTGCTTAGGTATGCTATAGTAGCCACGCTGACTTTGAATTTTGAATAAATTTCCAACAGTGTCACCAGTAAAGCACCCCCACACTATCACACCTCCTCTTCCATCCTCTTCATGACGGGAACCACACATGTAGATACCATCCATTCACCTTCTCTGTGTCTCACAAAGACACGGTGGTTTGAAATAAAAATCTCAACTTTGGACTCATCAGACCAAAATACTAATTTCCACTGGTGTAATGCCCATTCCTTGTTTTTTTTTTTCTCGCCCAAGCACTTCTCTTCTTCTTTGTTGGTCACTCTCAGTAGTGTTTTTGCAAAAATTCAACCATGATGGCCTGATTCATGCAGTCTCCTCCGAACAGCTGATGTTCACATGTGTCTGCTACTTGAAGTCTGTGAAGCATTTATGTGTGCTCTAATCTGAGGTGCTGCTAATAAGATATTTCTGAGGGTGGAAACTTTAATGAACTTATCCTTTGCAGCAGAGATAACTCTTGGTCTTCCTTTTCCTGGGGCACTCATGAGAGCCAGTTTCAGAGGTTTTTTGCACTTTCACATCATGTCTTAAAGTGTTATTTCTCTTTACTTAGTTGAGTGTTTTTTGCTATAATATGGATTACGACAGTAATCGAATAGCGCTAGTCGAACAAGGCACACATGTTAATTAAAAACCATTCCAGTTGGCTGCCTCATGAAACTGATTGAGAATGCCAAGAGTGTGCAAAGCTGTCATCAATGCAAAAGGTGGTAAACATAAAGAAAACCCATTGACTGAGAAGGTGTCTAAACCTTTGGCTGGTACTGTATGCATTTTTATAGCTTAATGCACAGACTTTTTTGAGGGTGATACATTGCATTCATTAAGGTGATTCATTACATCTTTTTGATATCAGGTCTTCTTCCTCAGCAAGTCTCTCTCAATGATCACACTGCACCTTGAACAATCCTAAAACACATATTTACCTCCATCAGTATCTGGTCAAATAATGCATCTACTAATTCTAAGATATCAGGAATGGTTTGTAATTGTGTAACTGCAAATATTCTGCACTACAGAGACAAAAGACAGAACATCAAAACAAAAGTCTACATGCTGTCCTTTCTCACCCCATTTACTTGTTTAATTTAACACACATGCACACACACACACATACACACATAATTGTCACCCTTGCTGAGGAAGAAAGCATGGTCATTAATACAAAGAGGGACAGAGAAAGATTAGGCTTGTGTTAGGTCTGCAAATTGGACAACAGAAAATCAATCCAAGCACAAACAGAAGCTAATATACATTTCCCCATGAAACGAGGTCTCACTATGTGTGTGTCTTTACGTGTGTGTCTGTGTGTGTGTAGGTCACTGTAGCCTGAAGATAATTACATGAAGAAAAGGCATGGAGAAGGTATTGTATAAGACATTGATGAAAGTCACTGGGGAATAACACTCAAGAAACCACAATGACCCACCCTATACTCCCCTGCTCTTACCCGTACGTGCAGACCCACACACTTAGCTACATACCTAAGGATCCATAGAGTGATCAATTACTTAATCTGTACTGACTGACAGCCTTGATTCGAACCTAGATGTAATCAATAAGTGCCTGAGAAAGTAGGGGGAGGCACACACCTACACATGCACACTGGAGGACAGTTAAAGGTTACATGTGACCACTATGTTTTTTTTGTTGTTTTTTTTTGTTTTTTAAGCAGTCAACGCCAACACCCAACTATAATTCAGTCTCCCCATCATGACACATAAAGGATGGAGTTCTATTTAATCAATTACAGCTGAATGTTCAAATTCAAATAGCACTAAGCCTGTGTTTTTTTTTCTAGTAGCAAGAGCTGATTTAATTTCTTATGCTGCTTTTTATTACACAGCAGCAGCTATTTGCAGCATGCGTCTGATGAGTTAATAAGATCATAAATAGACAAGCATTTTCAGCGGGTACTGGTTCCACCTGTTCATACTTTCACTGTTCAGAAAAAAATAGTTTGACATTGCGATATGTTGCCTCTTTCGGTGTTTGACTCTGAGCATTGCTCTCTGCAGTCTGGCTGAGACTGGATCACTTTCACTGTATAGTGAAAGCTGCATTTCAGCAGAGCGGCAACTCCAGCTTCAGTTCTTCATCCGTGTCAACACATAATGTGTTCAGGCACACCTGTGTTTTGGCAGCTCTCAGAGCTTAACAACAACAACAACACAGTCACTGTATTTACATGTGGAAAGCGGAAGAAAATAGACTTGAAATTTGAAAATATGGCTTATGAAGTCAGTTACATCGATGGATAAAACATGCATGCTTTTAGTATAATACAGTAGTATACTAGTAGTTATAGTTATGTTTATAACTATAGCTATAGTTCCCATAACATAAGTTTAGTTATGGGAACTATAGAACTTTCTAATGACATCTTGATTTGCAACAACAGCATTAAACCAGTGCAATGCAATATAACTTAATATGGAGCAAAGTTTTGATTAAAACGTGTAATGCAACTGCTTCTCTGTTGAAACTAGAGTTCAGATGATTGTAACAGATGACTGGCCTCAGTGTTTTTACACAAGGTTTACTCACAGAAAATAACCCACTGTTTTCTCAAACAGGAGTAGGGCGTTGAAACCAGGCAACAACAGAACAGAAAGCCAGTATCATTTGAACAAAGATGCTGTTTGACCTCCCAATCTTACCAGCTAACCCTTCTGATCACAGTCTACATCCAGCTCTCTAATAGATCACCACATCCTCCAAACTCTGGAGAAAAGCAGCAGTGTTTCCACTCTGAAGTGAAAGAAAAGAGCAAAGAGGATGACGCATGCTTGGTCCTTTACTGCACAGCCTTGTGCATGCTGTGTCCCATTTTTTTCCCCTCACTGTCACCTTCAACCCTCCCCTTTCTGACTGTGTATTCATGTGAAACGTTGTGGTCTGCAGATAGTGTCTGATAGATTAGTGGTGATTCAGCTTGAAGAGGAACCAGCTTCATATATAGGTTGCTGTAAAAGAGCTGACTGGCTCACAGTCAGCCTGCTGGAATTAGATCCATAAAACCAGAGACTGTCCCTCACAGGTGATCCAGATAGACTGCTTTAGACACAGTGCAAAACACACAATGCTCCATGCACACTACAGTAATGTGAGGTCACAGCGATTTACTTGAGGCATTCACATTAAATTTAACTAGAGACATGAGCACCAAAATAAAAGTAGAAATAAATAAGAGTCAGACCTCAGCTTGACTTAATAGTCTATACACCTGCACTATATTTGTTCCATTTTCCACAACCCTTACCATCTGTTATCTCGGGAACAAAATTCTCCCTCTGACTATTACTCTAACACTAAAGGTCCTCCAATGACACTGCTTGGGCAAAAGCTCCACCTAAGCCCAAGGGATAACCTCTACTGTGATTGGCTGTGGAGGGACCTGTTTCACCTTTCAGGGGTGAGATGTAGATCTGCTTTATTGAGCTTTGGGGAACATCCTGCGTTAAGCTTTAGAGGGCATTCAGATTTATTGCCTTTTAAGTGGCACAACACAACTATCAGCAACTTTAGCTACAGAGTAAATGCCTTCTGTACCTTGATCAAATCATTAGGATTTACACCTGTATTAATCAATCATTTTTATATCAAGATTCAAACAAATCATGTAAAATGAGTCATTCATCGAGATGAAATCACAGACAAAAGAAAAAAAGAATTCTGCAGCTTTTTACCCAACTTCAATATCTGCACGCATTGGCAGTTCCAAACATACAGGTGATAGTGTTCATACAGCAGAATTTAGGTCAATAATTAAGTTCAGAGTTGGCCTTGTCAGCTACTTGTTAAATAAGAAATCAGTTCATGATTTCCGAATAGCGAAAATATGAAGGGAAGCAAAGGCTAAAAAATATTTGCTTTTAAATCAAGAGTATGGTCTCTTTATACTGGTCATTTGACTGCTCATGGATGAGATGGAGTATACAGATTAATAAGACTGAAGATGCATGAAGGAGTCAATCCACTTTTTTGGAATTTGAAATGATCCCTTATTAAAAGCCAGTGCAAAGACATCAGGACAGGTCCGATATGATCAAACTTTTTTGATCTTGTGAGAACTCTTGGCAGTTCTGTTTTGGAGCAAATGTAGATCTTTTGTTGCTGTTACAATATGCCAGAGAAAAGTGCATTACATCATATATAATGATTTTTTTGTATCTGATTTATCTCTGAGAAATTGTACAGGATTTATGGATAAAAAATCTATGAAAACATATCTGTGTCTCGGTGGACACCAAATGAAAGCTAATGTTGTTTTATGCCTACTGGATGTGAAATTAGGCAAATAACCTTGACTAACTGTATAAGCTTGGGGATATGGTGGCATCTGTCAGCTTATTTTGATGCTTTTCTGCTCCTTAGTGGTCTTAAGTCAATTCATGTGACTTTAAGTATTCTAAATATGTCTTAGCACATAGAGAAACAGAACTGAACAAGAAAGCCACTGTCTTCAAAATGTTAGCCCCCTTTGGGGTGTCGTTTAGCTCAGTTGGTAAAGCAGCCGCCCCATGTACAAAGGCTCAGTCCTTGCCGCGGCGGCCCAGGGTTCAAATCCGACCTGTGGCTCTTTCCCGCATGTCATTCCCCATCTCTCTCTCCCCACATTCCTGTCACTCTTCAGCTGTCTCTATGAAAAATAAAGCTTGAAAAGGACAAAAAAAAAAAAAAAAAAAAAATGTCAGCCCCCAAATGGAAACTATAAAACCGTTATGTGCATTTGTACCGAGTCATATTGTATGATTTGGTCTTGTTTGACCTTTTTAAAAGGAAGCAGTTACAGTAAAAATTCAATATTTTTATGATACTTTTATAGACGGATGCTAAACTGTTGTAACAGCTGTGAATTTCTGAAGGGGACTCAGGGGAGTTTGACAGTCATGTTAAATCAGCGCTTGAAGCCTTTTGTACATTCTCTGGATTCAGATGTTGGAAACCATCTACAAGGATTCAGTTGAGGTCACAGAGGAGCTTGATAACATTTCCAGAGGCTCTACTGTAAATGCAGATTTGTTTTGGTTGCAGCTCTCTGACCAACAAGCCTCTCAGAGGGTTTAGAGAGGTGCTGTGAATAATCAATGAGATCAACAGTGTCCATCCAGCCTGTTTGCTAAAAGATGGACACTTCCTGATTTGCCAAGTGGGTCATTGACCATCTCCTCAACCAATGACCATGACTACATTACCTGAAGCCACAGTTTTCTGATTTTATGTTCTTCTGCTACAAAAACAAGGTGCATAAAAACCTTGATAAAAATGGCGAAAATTAAAGCTGAAGCAGCACAGCAGATCTTTCTTTGCAGCTCCAGGTTGATGACTTTTTCTCATCCATCTGGAAAGCCTCAGGAGAGGAGTATTTCTTCTTCTCTTCTCCTGTCATAACAGGATTCATTGTATGAGGGTGACAGCCATTCTGTCGTTGTGACAAGCGTCACAGGCAACAATGTAATGAGACGTGAAGGAAAAGAAATCTGTGGCCAAAGTGTTTGTTATTCAAACAATATCAATCACAGTCAGCTTCTCACTTCTGTATGAGTTTCTCTCTGTGTGTGGGGGGGTATTTGTATGCCTGTTACTCAGATGCTATGCAGGAGAGTGTCTCACAGGGATAAATCCCAGGCTAACTCTTTAGACACAGAGCTGAGCAGGCAAGAGGAATGAACAGTGAAACAGAGTAAAGCATGAGAGGTTTAACTATCCCTTGCTGGTCAGACAGTCTTTGTGCAAATCCAAACTCTGTGTATAGTGTTTGCTTTGCAATAATTTCCTACAGTGACAAAACACATTACTGAAATTGATTGTGACATACAAAAAAGTCATGCAGAGAATTCACCAGATAAAGCTTTGGGGTAAAACCCATCATGTGTGTCAATCACACGTAACTTTAAAGGGTTATATTTTCAATGGTAATGTTCTTGGTGACTGCTAAAGTAAATGTGACTGACTGATGAAACTGAGACTGAGCCTTAAAGAAAAAGTACAGTTACAAATCACACCTGCCACATTCCCAGCCTTAGAGTGGAGTGCTCACAAAGGTACTGTCAGCAAAGAAACACACACACACACACACACACACACACACACACACACACACACACACACACACAGTCTGTGACTGTGAAACTTTTCACTTTTCAAGTTTTAGCTTTTTGAAAGCTGAGAAAAGCTAATTCATCTCCAAACTGATGAAAATAAAGACTCTCTGTGCCCTGTAGTCAGTCACTTATTCAACACTTAAGCTCATGTAAACTTTGGTACCACAATAGTGGAATAAAAATGACCACACTGCTATTTTCTTTGGTGTTAATTAATGAGCGTAAATTTAGAAAACACATTTAAGTCATTTCAAATCGACACTGAGGAGGTGGCTGAAGTTCAGTGTATTGTCAAAGAGGAAGTTTGAGGCTCCAATAGTTGCTATTTTCCTACTGCTCTGTTTGTCCATTCAGTAGGCCACCCTACCAATGTCACCAACAGTGAACTTTACTGAATCAGCCAAGACCCAGTTTGAGAAAACAGTTGAGTTAATACATATTCTAACACACAGTAGTCAATATGGATTTTTTCACTCATATACAGACACACAGAGTATACCTCAAGTGCTGCTGGAAGAAGATGTCTCCCTCTTTATTTTAATATGAATGTGTCAGATATCTATTCATGAATGGAAGGCATAAAAAACATTTAGGCTAGGTTAAGCACTGATTGAAACCACTTACACTGATAACATTTAAATAATTAACACACACGTGAACTCACACACATCATTGCTGCACTATCAAACGCTTTGAAGGACAGATAGAGATAGAAGGATGCTGAAGCATCAATGAGTGGTTTCTGCTGTGAGCTCCAGCTACCTTTTTTTTTTTTTTGTGTCTCTCTCCTTCAATCGTGGGAACAGTGAAAGAGGGCAGCAGAAAGTGGTCCTGAGGGAATGGGAAAGCATTGGAGTGACGAAACTATATACACAAGTGACTGAAAAGAGGCTTCTCTTCTGTAGGGAAATGGTCCTAACATGTGATGACCGGGTGAGGAGCTCTGCAGTCAGGACGTAACTAGTGTGAACTAAGTTGCTGCTGCTTCTCATTGAGGTGTGCTGGTTGATCTGACTCGGGCATCTGATAATCATGCAATGAGAGCATCGGGGTATAACAGGGCTG
This sequence comes from Argyrosomus regius, assembly GCA_946959425.1. Classification (NCBI taxonomy): domain Eukaryota; kingdom Metazoa; phylum Chordata; class Actinopteri; family Sciaenidae; genus Argyrosomus; species Argyrosomus regius. The sequence continues at coordinate 13,945,173 of OX336893.1, forward strand.
ACCTGGTACAAAGTAGAAAGATTAGATTTCCCAAAGGGCCTTGGTGCACCAGCAATTTTATTAGCAGCTAGGAGATGGAATGAAACAGACTCACTTAGATGTAATTCATAGCAGTTGACTGCTGAAGTGAAGTCATCAGGGCACAAAACTAACTTATTACATTGGTGGCACTGGTGTGCCTAATATTTTCATTTAGGTGGACCAGCACATAATTTAGGTGCACCCAGCATTACAGTACACACAGGTCATTTCTGAACATATTATTTAAATTATTTTAAACAGGAATAAAAGTGTAGATAAGAGGAGAAAGAACTATTTTGAGGACAGGAACTTTGGTCTAGGATCCAACATACTGTATATACAACGACATACAGTACATATACACTCCTTGAACGATTCTGGGTTCGTATGAAGATTCTTGTGGTAGAAAAGGACCACAGCACAATTTTTCTGCACAGTGAGAAAAATTAAACTTCTGTCTACAGCATAGACAAGAGTTTATAGTATTTTTTATGAAAGGGGAGAGTAGTGAGTAGTGATTATGCCAATGTAAGATCCCCCTAATTACAGTCTGGCAAGTGATACTAAACTTTGCTACTCTATTTTATATTCTACTTCCTATTTTAAATACATAGTAATAAAATGAAAAAATAATAATAAAATAAATAAATATGTACAGTACACTATAAGCAAATCCACACACTGAATGTTTATAGGGCAATCGCTTTAAAGTCGAACTATGGTGTTACTATGGGAAATATGAGCCACTGTAAGTGTCTCTAGAGGTTTATGTACATGCACATGCATGTCTTTGCATTGTTACATATGTAAATATACCCCACAGCTGCATTCATCAAAGGACGTTGGCTAAATGAGCCTCTAGCGTCAGTCAAGAAGGCGCCTTTCAAAGAAAATCCATATCTACAAGCATCAGGCTGGGATGGCACGCTGACAAAGTGATGTGGGGAGTCAAGAAAATCTACATCTACATCAATTTGAGTTTCAGTGTGCACCAAGTATTGATTTGCGGTAACCCAGCTCACCTTAATGCTCATGGTGTATGGGAAAGTCGCTGAGGGAAATAAGTTAAGGCTGTGTATTCACAAGAGGACTCTAATCCAGTACCCATACAGACACAACAGACCTCACATCACTCATACCACATCACAAACAATCATGTGATGTACAATGTTGATAATAAATGAATCATCAATTATCAAGCAAAAATACCAAACATTCTCTGGTTGGAAGCATGAAAGCTTTTTTTGCATACACTAATAATAGTTATGACCATTAGTTTAGAATTATGAAATTAAAATTTTATCTTCAGTACGGCACTCTTTTCCCACTGACATAATAATAATTTGTGGACTGAGCTTTAAACTCTGTGAATTGATGCCAACATGGAAGTGTCTCAAGCCTGCATTCTTTCTAATGGGCAGCAGGGGGGCAGCTCTACTACCTCAGTAAATCTACCTCAGTAAACAGTTTCTTTTTTTGAGTTTATGGTTGCAATCACTAGTTTCAAGTCCTCTACCATACATCATGATGTTTATTTAGTAAATTATTGCCCCATTTAGAGTAAAATACACAATAAAACAGGGTATGCTTTAAGGTGTGGCTACTGTGTGATTATGTCATTTTCAGTGAGTCCATCCAGCACAACACACTAAGTTTGGGAAACTCAGATCAAACTATAAAACTAGACAGCGAAGATGAAACAGTTCAGTTGTAATTTGATTGACGTCAAAAGTCAAAACCATAACCAGCTCCACGCTCTCATTTAAAAATGGTCACTTCTGGCTCCATAAAACTAGGATGGCATTGACCATAATTTCAAACACCAGGCTTCAAAACGGTTGTCCACAAACTAATGGGTGATGTCATGGTAGAGGTTTACACTTTCCTTATACTATAGACATTTAGCCTACCTAAACAATGTATCTGCAAGCTTTCCCACTGAAAATGACACAGACAGTTGGAGATGTATTGAGTATGAATGTTGTTTGTTGGGGAGTGGCACTTAACACAAGGAGGGGAGAGGAGAAGAGAGAGTTACTCCCACATGCCATTTAGACATTTTCAACTACCTCTAGCAAAGACAGGTGATGAAATGCACTGTGAAAAGATGTGTCAGGCAAACGCAGCAAGGAAGCAGTGATGTATTGACTGCTGCGAGTTCCCTGTGGATACACTGGAAAATGAAAAACCAACACTTATTTCCTGGTGCCAGTTCTGCTCTGGTGACATGTCAATATTTAAAACCAGACAAACAAATGCTAGTAGGACAGTAATGTAATCATTTAAGTGACTCAGTTGATGACAGTCCTGAATTCTTGTAACTACTGTTCTTAGTGTATTTCAGTATTGAGTTTGTCTTTTTTCGATTACATGCATTTTACTGCTGTTGAGGATCCCGTTCTCTCCCGTGTCATTACTTTCTCTTCACCTGTGTGCTGTTAAACCTCAATTTCTTCCTTTCTCTCAGTAATTACTTATTTTCACTCAGAGAGATGCTCTCTTTCTCAGGAACAGCCTAATCTGACTGTGCCAGGTGGTTTGTTACACAGCACTATCTTGGAAACAGTGTTGCCAACTTGCATAATCGGCCATGTGCATGTAATTGTAATGGACTGAATGTAGGAGAGGAATAACATCGTGAGAGAGACAAAAAGTGAGTAAAAACCACCCGAAATATGTTTAGAACTACAAATTAACTTTCGTCGGTCAATTCTTGTTTTCTTTTAATGTCACAACTCCAACCCTCCTCCTTTATCCGGGTTTGGGACCAGCAAGAGTGACCCAAAAGAGACACACATTTATTTTAGTGCAGTGATTTATTTTAAAAGAAAATTTCATATTTACATCCCGCGGGATCAGCCAGCGGCGGCGATTCATTTGCAGTCTGGACGCAGAGGGGTGAACCTCTGCTGCTCTGACTGCAGCTGGGAGGGACTGCTGTGCGAGGACCGGGCCGCCTGTGAGTGCTTTGGTACGGAGGAGGGGCCCACGGCAGCACCCGCTGCTCGTTGAGAAGTCGATATATGCTTTCACATCAGAGTCTGCAAAAGTCTCCAGTAACACCAGAAAAAGTCGCTTGATTTGTCACTAGTTGCTTTTTTGAAAAAAAAAGTCACTAAAGGGGTCTGAAAACTTGCTAAATATAGCAACAAAGTTGCTAAGTTCGAACCACTGTTTGGAAATCAGCGTTGAAAAACTGTTTGCAAAAGGGCAGACAGTTTCAAAAAACAGCTGGAAGGTGATTGGATCAGTGATCTGTTGTGAGCAAACTTTAGCCAATCAGATAAACAGTCATAAGAAGAGAGAAATACAGAAAGACTGTAAGTGCCCATTTAATGAAATACTCAATGAAATACTTTAAAAAGAAATACTCACCATTTCCGACATAAGTGAAGCATTAAAACCACAAGCATAGCTCGTGCTGCCAATAGTTTCTCATAGGACACTAAGTGGTCCTGGCAAGGTTACGAACAGCCTGTTTACACTCCCACATCTACACACATGCACACCTGCCCAGTTAGCACCACAGTCTGATCTGTTATTTACAGAGCTTTTTAGAGTACAGGAGATAGGCAAGATCTACTTTTCTTTACTCTCCCTACATCCTGGTCTGGGGATCAAACTGGTAACCGCTTGTTTGCTTGACACTGCAACTTTGTGGACCTGGATAGACACTGTCTGTATGAGATTTACCAGGGAATATGACAAATCCCTGTTGAGCTTTAGGTAAGTTTGACATCTCTTCCCCACTTTTCTTTCCTCTCCACCTCCTCAGTGTCTCTTTTCTCTATTTCTACATGGAAACAATGGCAAACAGCCTTTGCCAATCAAACACCCCTACTTTGATCCTAAAAAGGCGGAGAAGTTGTTGTCTGTCTCTAAGCTCATTGTTTCTTCTTTAAGGTTTTTTTACTTCTTGCCTGCCCCCCTCCTCTCTTCTTTTCTCTGCAGTGCCAACAAGAGGTTCTACTGTTTACTGCCTAAGTGCTGTCAAGGAAAGCATGTGGCTTACTTGTGAGGGAATACGTCTGCATCTACATCTCTATCTGTGTGTTATAATGTTCTCTTTCTAAGCATCACATGCCTAGTTGCCTGCTCGTGTGGCACCCACCAGCTTCAAAGATTTGTCTTCTTTCTGTATGTATAAAAGAGACAGAGAGCCTGTCTCAGTTGAGTCCCTCAACGAGGATTAAATATTGTCATCTTTTATCAGCAGTCATTTCTTTGCCAAGCTCTGACAGTCTCTCAGGGGCTGCCATTTGCTATAATCTTTCTCTTGTGTGTGTTTGTGTGAGTGTGTGTGTAGTCCCGTGTGGATTTTGCATATTTAGACACCAAGTCCTGCATTCCCAGTGATTATATCCAAAAGCAGATTTTGACATCTTGAAGATAACCTTTTCCTCAAGTGGATTCACGCTTGAAAGTTTAAGGACTTAACAGCATGTATTTATTTTATATTGGTGGCAGCCCAGTCTGTCTGTACTTTGCACGAGGGTTATACACCCTGACAGATATAAAGGAATATATTAATTACCACCTCAAGAAGATGCACAACAGAGATACGTATTTAATGTACAGTGATACACCTTGTGTGTGTATGTGTGTCTTTTTTAATTAGAATCGTATAGCTATCAATTATTGTGCTAACTAATAAGGGAATTAACATTTTTGCTGGCAGGCTGTAACTTATAGGCTCAAATTAGATCAGCCGATGCTGAACAACAGTGGAAAAGAGGTCTGCAGCCGAGATAATCTAATTCTAATCTCCATCACTGGGAGGGTGTGAAGAGAAGAGTAAACTTTAGGAGCTGCATCACTTATCTGTAAGTATTTAAGGGACTTCATTAATAATGTAACAGGTGTCATGTGGAAAGAAAATGATCAACATTATTTGTTGCTCTTCAGAATGAATAGGGGTTATTTTATTCTTGTAAAAACTCAGTTATTAATGTTGTTGTCTGTGTCATCTTCATGATTATAAGACATACGTAGTGGAGATGACTCCAGCCTTGTTGCTAATGAAACACATCCAGCTCCTCCCTCTGTGCAACCGACCAATCAAATGAGAAACATTTCTCTATTTTACCCTCACTCATTAAGTGAGCACCATTTTGCCAGTGGTGTGGTGAAATAAGGCAAAGGTTGGAGTAACGTCTGTCATTCTTATTCTTGTTCCTATTCTTCTCCTCTATATACAGCAGCCTGGCTCACATATTCTGCCTCTTGTTGCTTGCATGCATTTTTTTGTGTGCATGCTTACCAGAGAAGGGAGAGGGGGGAGGTCACGGGGTCATAACCCAAAACACTACTCAATATTACACATATTACAATATTACACACATTAAAGTCTTATACCATGACTCATTTTCCTTTTGTTGAAAGAAGTTAAGCTCAAGTTTAATCTGTCACCATTTTACCCTCCGAAATGTAGAATTTTTCTTTTTTTTCTGATGAGTTAAAGCAGAAGAAGCAACGTGTGCTTGCTTCTAAAGATTTATGGTAATGCAAAACTCATCCTAATCGCACTGTCTCGGTCTTTCATACTGCCACAATTCCTGCAAAAGTCAAAAATGTACAATGCAATCTTGTGAAACTGACCACATAATGGCAAATGACACTGGATGAACTAGGTTCATTGTACATAGTGTCTCAATTTGTGTAGGTCTGTCTTTGAAACATGAGTAGCTTTTAGTTTTTCAGACTAGAATTTGAGAGTACCTTCCCTGAAAGGCATAGCACTGTCATATCCAGTGGTACTTTTATAAAATAATTAGTAAGGAAGTAAATTACCCCATGAAAACATGAAATTAACTATTTCATGATGCCATTTTTTCACATCCCTTATTCTTTTCTGTACTTTATAGTGAGGAATATTAAACTCTGTATGAGACAAAGCTCATAGTGCTCGATTCCCCAGATCATTTATCATCATTACCCTGCATGCAGCACTGCAGTATCAAGAATGTACAGCTTCTAGCAGTTCTGACTGCATTTCTTTCATACTGTGTTTCATCGTCATGGTGACTGCTGTAAGTTATAATGGTAAAATCTGCTTTATGCTAACAATGACAGGCAGCTAGTAATATCATCTGTGACTGTACTTTGTAGGTTCACTTCTGTCATTTTGACTGGAGTTATGTGAGTTTGTATTTTGATGAGTTCAGTATAATCAGACTTCTATTCACAGTGCTGAACATGTCAGAAAGTAACTCAAAAGAAATCTTGCTGCAGTCCTCCACCATGCTGAACCATGACGTTTCTACAGTAGCCCAGAATGGGGTTTCATGGCCATTGTAGTTTCTCTGAGAGGGTCAGGTGAGGGGTTGCAATCACCAACTACACTGAGTGTACTGTAGTGTAATGTAGACAACACTAGGTTCTCCAGTGTGGAAATTACACCCTTACCTTTGTTCCTTGTGTTGTTTTTATTCCCACTTGTGAAAATGCAAAAGCCTGATTAATTTTGCAACACTACTATAAAAGTAGTAATTTGCAATAGGTTAGAATCAGGACCCAGACTGGAAATGGACATTTATCTTCACAACATAAAATATACAAAAGTACATTTTTGCTTTTTAGTAATAAAGGGGGTGGCTCATTGACAAGGAGGTCATCGTTAATGTTTCTCCGGTCACATTTTAATGTGGCTTATTGTGTTTTAAACTTTAAACTCTGTTTTCAGTGTCTAGACTTCTTTCCTTCCCTCTGTACTCTCTTCCTTTTGAATCTTTCTTCCTCTTCTCTCCTACAGTGTCTTTCTTTTCCTTTTCTTCAGTCTTTTTACTTTCACCACCTGCCCCTCTCTCTCTCTGTATGCTGGCTAGAACACATAGTTCTAGTCACATAGTCACTATATTCAAGTTTTCTGTGATTACTGTATGCCATGTCTGCTTCAATAATTCAGAGGGTTGCTGTGTTTCTTTGTGTTGCTTGTTGAGTGTCTGCACTTAGACATGAATAGAAGGGGACGAAGAGAAAGACTGAGAGTGACAGAAAGGTTGAGGGTCGAGAAAAGAGAGTTGGACATAAAGACGAGGTTGACAGAAAGATCTGCCAAATGTGATCACTGTTTCCAAAGCTAAGGACTCCTGCTGCAGTGCTGTTAGTGGAACTGGGAGTGAAATTGCAAAGACTGCTGCTTGTCTGGAGAGTTTTAATTTTGGAGGGCTGTAATGCAGATGTTGATTTATGTAGCGTAAAGCGTAACTCAACACCAAAAAATTACAGTTTTTTTTTTTAATTAGATGGCCAATTTATTAATGTGTTTCAGCAAGTTAGAGATCAAATTCTATTATATTGTAATCACCATCTGAAAAGCTTTGCTCAGCCATAGCATGTCATACTCTAGAACGGAGTGTTATTATCTCAATGGAGTAGCATTCAGCGACTTTTAGAACTATTGACAGCTCAATGTTGTCGCCTGCTCTGATGAAACCTCCAGATGTTTCTCTACATACATTCATTTACTTTATTCTCTGCATAGTTTTAATGTGTTTGGTTTGACAATCAGGCAGAATCAAGCAACAGTTTTGACAAAGTTATGATGTGATTAAAGAGAGTCGTAGTTAAATAATATGTAATCCGATTTCGTCTCTTTTTGAGATTTTATTTGTATAATCTGGAAGTGTATGTGTGTGTGTGTGTTTCCTGTCCTCCTTTATGTAGCCTACTTGCTAAATTTAACAGGATTTCTCTATAAGCTCACTATCGTTTCTCTTTACCTCTGTAAGTATGCCAGAGAACTCAAGCTGTAAACAATGCTGTGCTTGTGTGTGTGTGTATGTATGTGTGTGTGTGTGTGTGTGCGCGCATGTGTGGGTTGCTGACTCTGCAAACTGTGTTTGTGTCAGAGGTAAATTGCTCTGGCTCCCTTTGGTGTGGGAAGCAGCAAACAGAAGATAAGGTATTCAAAGCCGCTGTCCTGTGTGTGCACATGCACAGGTAACTGCCTGTGCGCAGCATGCATTGCTTTGTTTGTGGGAGAGGGTTTGCTTGAATGAACCCTATGAAGACGGCTGTGATTTTTTGCCTCAGAACATCAACACACAAACACCAGCACTGTGGCCGTGGTCATCTCCAGGTTGTGACTGACTTGCGAATCTCTTTATCAGTGGGAATCCAACAGAGAAATCAAGGGTTTTGATTGAAGTTTCAAATCTTATCATGACAACCCCCTCTCCTAGTGAGTCAAATGAGCTTCTAATTAAAATGAAAATGTAATTTTGATTTACAGTTCCAGATTTACAGGGCGTAATTATGAGACGCTCCTCTCCAAGGACATGCCACAAAACTGCAACAGACAAAATGTCATCCCGCATGGAAGAATTTAAGTCCCTAAAGGCCAATCAGTATCTTACATGTCACCTTGTTATCTGACCTGTAATTTTAGTGTGCTTGTGTGGGGTGTTTGTATCTATCAGAGCTGTCAGCCGGCCTTATTGGGAAACATTTCACTTCCCATTATGGGTTTACCTGAAATCCATCACCTTGTCATGTTTAGCCTTAGGTTACCAGTGAAGTCAGGACATTTTTGTAAGCATCCTCTGTTAATTGTCTTTTTGGTCCTGACCTGTTATTTTTAAGCTTTTGCTGTGAAGGAGCTGCTGCTTGCTGTGCCTTAATCTCTGACATTGGTAACTGCTAGCTCCTTGGTGCATACAAATATCTCTGTCTAAAGGTGTGGTCAATATTGGTTACTTTTTTTGGTCAGCAAACAGTTTTAATTTCAGGTAAGGCAAGTAATAGAAGCAGAAGCCGCAGTAGGCAGATTAGATGAGCTGTCAGTGGATGTACAAACAGCAAACCTCAAAAACTTTTGACCATTCCACTCTGGTCATTTTCCACTTTTTTCCTTAAAATAACTCTTTGACAGATGCTTACAATTAGGGATCAAATCAAATCAAATCAAATCAAATTTTATTTGTATAGCCCAAAGTCGCAAAATACATTTTGCCCCGGAGGGCTTCACAATCTGTACAGGGAGTGACACCCTCTGTCCTTAGACCCTCGGTTCGAGTGAGGAAAAACTTGCCCACAAAAAACCCTTTTATCAGGGACACTGGGATGTCCCGATCAGGTTTTTTTGCCCCAGAGTCCGAGTCTGAGGCATTTGATTTTGAGTATCTGCCGATCCGATACTTCTACAGTACATTAAAAAAATTAAGAACAGCGAAGAAACAGATCGCTTTACGGCACGCAGCAAAGTGACGTCATGCCGCATGCGTTGTTTCCGTGTGGAGTTAGGACGGTCTGACTCTGTACCACCACATAACAGTAAATACTAAGCTGTTATTTTTTCCCATTTGTTTTGAAATATTATAGTTCTGATAAAAAAAAAAAAATGAGAATAAATATACATATATAGATATATATCCGATCCCTGATCGGGATGTAACGTCCGATTCCGATCGAGTCTGAAACCACTTGATTGACCCCGATTTCCGATCACGTGATCGGATCGGGACATCCCTACTTACAATATTGATTGTACTGATTATTCTATTTTTATTATACCTTTAAAGGGAAGACAAGACTAGCCTCAGTCAAATGCTCACATCAGCATGCAAACATGTTGAAGGTAAACAGAGTATTTTTGTCCTCTGGAGTCCATAAATGCCTGTGCCAGATTTTGTGGTAATCTATCCAGTAGATTTCAAAAAAGCTTAAGTCTCGGGCAACTGGACTGTTTGTAGATCCGTGAAGACATTTCACCTCTCATCCAAGAAGATGAGAACAAGATGAGAGGCGAAACGTTTTCACGGATCTACAAACAGTCCAGTTAGCCCAGACTTAACCTTTTCTGAAGTAAGATGACCTGGATGACTGAGAACCTTCACAGAACTATCTAATAGATGTTGATATATTTCACAGGATATGTGAAAACATTGATCTGATGGTGGCACTTTAGGAAAAAAAATCAGATCAATGGGAAAATAACATGGGAAATTTTAGTATAAATATCAAGAGAAACATAAATGACAAAACAGAAAATTAAAATAGGACAACCACATAACCATACTCACACATGGCACACATGTTTGCAAACACACTAATCCGTCAACAATAATAAAACATCACCGTCACCTTACATTCCAGCATGACTGACATTTTCATTTACTCAATAATACGATATGTGGAGGGTCAAAAAGTGCTAAGTGAAGACGTCAGCATGTCAGTCTGTACAACAAAACTGTCACCTCCCTCAAATAAAGAAACACACTGGTGCTGCTTGCTGTATGTTTATGGAGAAAAATGTCCAAATGCATTAACAAGCAAAGTCAGCAAATTCATTGCACTCAATGCTTTACTTACTTAATTTTATTTTTTAAACATTTACCACAGCATTATGTCAGTCTACTATAGTTATACGCGTGTATTTAGAGTACTTGATTCGTACAGAGTTTGTGCTCAGCACATATCGAATTCAGCATGTACTGTATGTATTTTCCAGCAGACATGAGCAGAGGAGATATCTGCAAGCATCACACACTCAAGGTTGATCTCCGGAGTGTCGGTTGGGATGTCTGTTTATTGATGTCTATTGATTTCAGTTTTTACTCTGGAGTCGCACTTCAGTATGTTAGCGGGTTGAACCTTTGCTCCTACTGATGTTCAGTCTGATGTTTGGCCCTCCTTTCCCATACTTCCCCTTTTCAAGTTTTTACCCGTCGGTCACCAGGCAGTGCAGCATGCTAACAGACTGTGTTCTGGAACTTGATAAACTTAATTCCTAAAATGTTTGGGTTTACCGATGTTATAATAGGGCCATAAAGTTGAATCAGATACTCGTGTTTAGCTTCTGTAAATCCAATGACATCAAACTGCCAAAGCATCTCTTTATACTTTTGTCACACAATAATATTATGATCACTCTGCATAATTTATCAAGCTTATTATTCCATCTCACGTAGAGGCTGAGTCAGGTTGATGCTTTAATTACAATTAGTTTTTTCTAGCTTCCAAAAATAACTCCTCTCTAAGAAAGAGAGCTTGCAGGGTAGTAGAAGTGTGTTGCATCCTGCTATGACTGTAGATATGGACCTATATATTTCATTATATTAGTACAGGTATGGATAAGAGGCTGGAAGAGTAATCGGTAAAAGATGATTTTGTGCCTTGATGAGTTCAATTCTCTTCGTTCCCCAAAAATCGGTTATTGAAGATTTAAGTTTGAGATTTCCTGGCTTACTTGAGGCGTGTGAACAGAGAGAAAGGAATTAAGGGGAAAGAAGTAGGAAAGTAATTTATTGTTTCATTTTTTAAAAGACCTTAGCTCCTGGCAATGAAATCTTTATTTAACATCATCCATTAAGATAAGATAATTAATTAGTGGTAGAAAATTAATCCTAATGCTCTAACTAAAAGATCCTCTGTTTCAAGAGGGCCAATAAATCCACTCACCGTAAAGGAGATGAATGGCACAAAACAAGCTGAATAGAAAGAGAAACGAGAGAAATAAATGGAGACAACGGGGGCTTCATTACACCACTGTTCTACAGTAAATATATATACGGCAAAGAGAAGTAATGTTTGTCCTTATGGGGCATCGTGTTAAAATAATGTCTCTACTGTACAAGTAAACAAAAGAAGAAAAAAGGTAAAAAAGTATTTCCAATCATGCTGCTTTACTAACCACTGATAATGGCATGCAGAAATAAACACTGATTTCTGTAGCCATCACTTCATGCAATTTTAATGGCAAATAAGCCTCCTTTTTTCCTGCACTCCAACAGAGTCTCATTCTGTAAATGGACTTTTGCTTATTACTGTAGTTTGCGTCTCCTATGTCCTCTTGGTCAGATTTGATGAATTTAAAGAGAATTAAAACAGTAACAGAGAAATTTAAGTCATGTCAATAATGATTTGTGGTTAATTGACAGGAGCTGAATGTACAAAATCCATCTTAATAGAAAAGAGGGAAGGAGAGAGGGAGGAGAAGTATCTGGTACAGTGTGGGAATTAAGTGTGGCTCTGAACAAAGGCTGAATGAGAGTGATGGAATATAAGAAAACAAAAGATGTTTGTCCTGTTTTTCCTTCTTCCTGTCATAATATCTGTTTTTTTCTCTCTCTTGTTGCAACCCTCCCTCCCCCTTTATTTTACCTCTTTTTGTTTCACGGCCATGCTCCTCCTTTTGTTTTTTCCTTTTCTATCTCATGTTCCCACCTTCTTTATCTATATTATCTATTCTCTTACTCTTGCTTTGTCACTGACTGACACTCCTTCATTGAGAGTGTGACGGAAAGAATAATGGAATTTATTTGAATGACTGTGTAGCCATGTTAAAACTGTATTTGTGCTAAGTCTAGAACAATATCACAGAGATATGTGTGTTTGTGGAGTGTGCGTGTGTCTATACCAGTATAGATTGTGAAATATAAATGCCTCTGAAAAGGTCAGCAGAGAATTGAAAAGTACAGCAGAACTAATTAAAAGAAGAACACATTTCAGTGGTTGGCAAAGTTTAGTGTCTTTTATAAGAAAAAGTAAACAGCACTTGGTCTAAAGAAATACAGCGATTGACCGACCTGACCTGCACTACCTGACCTGCAGATTGACTGCATAGCAACAAAATACATGTTTTAATTTGTGACTGAAAATAGCACTGCACCTCTGCCTGACAAAAAACACATACACATGAAATTAGAAATTCAGTTCCATCACTCATTTCCTTTGAGTGTCTGCATGTTCTTGTGTGTGAGACCTCTGGGCTGGCAGACAGTGCAGTATACTGATAAGCAGTATAGAGCCTATTAGATGTTTGGCCTGCAGCCTGAATGTCACTGGTGATTTTCTGTCTCTGGTCAGAAACTACATCCACACTTATCAGAGAACCAGTGGGACATGTGATGGTTTCTATCTTGTGATTTTAGTTATTAATTTATTCATTAATCTCCATGGGCACAAACCTCATTTCTTGTTGTCTTCTCTTTTCATTGAGTCCTTTGTGTCTCACTCTTGGTGTGTGTTTGCCTCCAGCATGCTGCAATCTGGACAAAACTTCTGTCATCTAGAGAGAAAATGCGACATTCATTGTTTTATCTACATTTTAACAAGAGTGCCCCTGAGATTATGGCTTTTGTAGCTTTTTTTGTGCCTTTTTTTGTTGTGTCACAGTCTCATCTCTTCCTCTCTTCTGCTGAACAGCCACTGCTGTGAATATGTCTGGGTATCAAAGTCACAATAATTCACATTGCCATTTTATTTAGTATTTTTAGCCTCTCGATGTCTAATCACCATAGCAACAGTTATAATCTTTCACTTATCTCCATTTTTTGGGTACTATTTAATTTAATGTGTCACCATTCTCTGGCTTTTTCAACCATAATATAATATATAATAACCATAACAAACTTGTGCAACTAATAGTCTCACATGGTCATGTTCAGCACCTAATAAACATGTCTGACACAGGAGGCTGAGCAGTAACACATGCACAGTGACTACTAGCAAATTACTATAAAAAAAACAGCTTGCCCTCTTCATGGTATTAATGTTAAAATAGGCTACCATAAGTGCCGGGGTACACCCTGAACAAGTCGTCAGCCTATCGCAGGGCACACAGAGACAAACAACCATTCACACTCACAACCACACCTACAGGCAGACATTAAAGAAGCTGGAACACCTTTGTCTTCTTTGCTTTACAAAATTGTCTCATCCTTAAAATCTTAACGTCAACGTGTAAAACACGATAGAAAATCTTCATACATATCTTGTTACCAGTAATCCTTTTGTCAGGGCAATAAATGAACTCTTATTCTTAATCCCACTATGTACATAATCTTAAAAATAATCTAAACAGTCAGGAGAGAGATTTGTGTAGATGCACTCAGGTAACTCGGGTGTCCTTTTCTTTACTTTTTTGAGGGGCTCAGTCAGAGAGTATGGACTCCTTATTACTGAGGCTTTCAAAGTAATTCTTCTCTTCTATTTCTGTTGTCCTGTTGTGTTGTGTCTCAGGTGGCCGTTACCATTTTCTCTACCAAAGCAAACCCAAACCAGCGTTGGTGTTAAGGAATAGTCATTTTGGTCCCTTTTGTGTTTATTTTAGAGAAACATGCATTCACTGAAGTTTGTCGTCCATTATCTATTCAATACAGCGAGTGTCTCGCTAAAATGACTAATTTGTTCTGATAAAAACAAACAATGTAAAGAATAGAGAGAAAAAAATCAGTTACTCTACGACTATGTGCATTTTGATTACCTCTTGTGTCAGCTCTGTAATTATGATGATCAGAACTGCTGTGATGATGATGGTTGTGTTTTTGATTACTCTGCTTATTGACTGAACTCCAAATTCGGATTCATCCTATGAGCCAGCTCCCTCTGCGCTTGACTCATTCTGTCAACAATTAACAACAGAGGGAACGATGAGCTTAACAAGACCACACCTGTCGCACCTGTGTGTGTGCCAAACTACACATTTTAGAGTGAAATGGGTAGTTTTCAAGATGTTACGAACCAGTAGGATTTATGTTCACCCTGAATGTCTCTACGAAATTTCATGGCAATCAATAAAATTTGTAAAGATACCTGACGTATCTGACATTACAAGCCCCAGATAGCTAAAAGTGAACCCAATATTCTGGAAAATCTTGCTCCAGTGAGTATTTTTATCACACAAAAATAACTGTCTACTTGGGATAAGGTGGCAGACTTTGGCACATCTGTCAATGAAAGGTTTCCTGGGGAAAATGTCAAGGCGTGACTTTACATCTTAATTTCAGATTTATTTGTATAGGCGTTTTTCGCAGGAGATATTTTGACTTGTCATAGATGCACAGCTGTTATCACACTAACAATAGCTCTGTTCTATTAGTGTCCCAGTATGCAGTGACAGTGTGACAGTAAGCTTGAACCATACCAGGAACCATGAAACTGAAGTGGCTAAATGGTAATTGCCTGTTATTAGTCTTATTATTTACACCTGCTTTTTCTTACCTTGACATGACAAAATGTCTCAGGGAAAACAAACTATTGCCTCTGATTTACATCGATTTATATTTATCTATGATATAGCCAAGAGCTATTGTCTGCTTTGTAGAGTGTAGGCATAGTGCATCAAAACAAGAATCATTCACAATGAAGACAAAATGAGTCTGGGTTGTTTTTTTTGGGGGGTTTTTTCGTAATAAGGCAATAAGATTGAGAGGACAGCGGTTATTTTTCCAGCAGCAAGCTCTCCCAGGCAATACATATTCAGCATTTCACACACACCTCTCCTTAATCTGGAAAACACTGGCCTTGTTTATTTATTATTGATCAGGATAAAATACCAGAGGTGCTCTTGTTGCCTGTTAAATCAGAGCAGGATAGATATGGCTATAGGGAACATCGATTTTTTTGTTTATTTTCTGCCTGGAAAGCTTCTTATAATCATTAAGATGCAATGAGCCCTCAATTTGTTTTGGTGACATTAATATTTGTAAGTGGTGGCTTTGTGTGTTTGCATTGTCTTATCCCCTCCTCTCAGTGTGTTTATCTCTCTCGTCTTTTTATTTGTTGGAGGGTTTTCCTGTTCCCAGTAATCTGTACAGATAACAAAGTGTACAAATACAAATACGTGAGAAAGACACATAAACACATGGCGTACAGATGTATTCATGTAAAACGGTTGAAATAGAATGAGATTGGTTGAAGAAGCAAAGAAAAACAAAGAAAGAGGTGTGAATGTATATTTCTTTAACATGAGACAAACTTTTTTCTTCTTGTATGTGTGTATGTATGAACAGAAGTGCCAGTATGTGAGGTCTTAAGTTGACAGAGATGAACTTTAACACTCACCAACAGGAAAAGAAAGACTAATTTGCAGTTGCAGCAATTAGTTTGCATGACTTGGTGACATATGAACTTATTTTTTTCTTTTGAACATCTGTAATTACCGACCATCTTTTTAGTGACTACAGTTTCTGGTATTACCGGCTCGACTTTGTGGTGACATATACTGTACACAACGCCAGTTAATATCACACAATACACTGTCACTAAGTCATTGAAGTCTTTTTTCAAGCAATAAGTTAAAATATTCCCTTGTTCCAGCCTCTAAATTAACCTGAATATCATTTTTCGCTGTTAATTAATCAAATGATAAATCAATGAAAGAGTCTTCAGATTATTGAAGACCAAAAAGAACTGCTCACACCTCGTGACAAGCGCCATGAAAGCTTTTACATGTGTTGCAGCAATAGCTCAGCTGAGAATGAGCATTGATATCCAGCATGGAAAAGACAAGCAAGAAGCAAGAGGGTAAAATATCATTTAGTGCAATGTAACAGTTGTCAGCAGTGGCAGTTTGTCAGAATTGCTTTGTGTGCAGAATGACAAATATATATATATATATATAATATTTACTGTACATAGAAGGAAAGTTATTTCATGTAGCTGTTAATGTTTGTGATGCCTGTGATTTCTTGACAGCTTTTAACAGGAAGTGTCAGTTTTTTAATTGACCAGCCCACTGGCTGTCTGTCAAAGTCGTTTGCTGTTAGTGTCTTTTTTGCATTTACAGCATGGAAATGTTATCAAGATCCTCTCTTGCCCCGAGCAGGAGTAAAGGAGGAGTGTGTGAGGCGTGCAAGTCAATTCCAGCTTCAAACACATTTTAATGAGTGTCACTGTGTTTTTAAAGGAAGTTGCTGTGGTTTAAAATAGAGATTGCTTCAAACTGTAGTGTCAAATGCAACCAGCTGCTACATGGGAAATGAAAATCAAGCATCAAGACTTCACCAACTGAGTAAACTGTTGTTGAAGAAACCAGTCCACTTTGCTTTCCAAACAGCAGCTGATGGAGTTTCACTTTGATGATGTGTGTAATGAAAAAAATTTTCTCTGCAGCCTGGTTGAAAGGCAAAACTGACTCAAGCTGACATTGTGATTCAGATCTGAGCAGGAAAAAGAAAGTACTTTTTCACTACCAGTATTGTCAACAATTGCTGATGTAAAATGACTGATGGGAACTGCACAGTACACTTTGCCGTTATTTTGTAACCAGGGGAGGGTTTCTTTTTCCCGTGATGATATCAAATGTCTCCTTGAGATACTACAGAGCAATATTCAACAGACTAGTGGCACTGTATGGCTTCTAAACCATGTGAGGTGGAACCCCAACCAACCAGACTGAAGATAGTTCAGTTGGGGGAGAACATATTCTCAAGAAGGCTCGTTAGATACCTTGCAGTGTCGAATAAAATAAATTAAATGCTTTGGGATTTATATGTTATATGCTGTTAGAGACTGGTGCATCCTACTACTTTGATATACAATGGCACAATTGGAGAAAAAAAACACTACTTAACACTAG
Organism: Argyrosomus regius; assembly: GCA_946959425.1. Lineage (NCBI taxonomy): Eukaryota > Metazoa > Chordata > Actinopteri > Sciaenidae > Argyrosomus > Argyrosomus regius. The sequence continues at coordinate 13,962,496 of OX336893.1, forward strand.
ACTGGGAAATAATTAAAATGTATACATTGACTTTTGGTGGAATCATATTCTGTAAACTTTTTACTAATAACTGATTCCAAAAAAAGTTGTAATTAAACAAAAAATATCAATGTTAAGTTCATTGAATATTTGTTTTTATCTACATTTTCCATATTGTGATATGTATCAATATCAAAACAGTATTCTGATTAGCATTGCGCAATTGGTTTTAGCCAGTGCTAATGGTTATCCAAATCATTAACATCTCAAGTACACTTTACAAAAACAAACAAACATTATGGTAGTAAACTGACTTTCTGACACTTTAAACCCATCTGAAGTAAATGTCACAATTTTTCATAGTCTGCTTTCATGCCCTCCCGGGCTTTTGTTTCTTTATAAGTGAATATTATCAGAAGTAGACTTCCTGCAGCCGTGTTACTTGTAGGTAATACTGTTGCCATCTTTTCAATATGTAATTTCTCCAGTGTTGGCAGCCACTCTTTTGAAATTTCTTCACAGTTTCTTTTTTTACTCCACAGATTTCAATGGCTGCACCACTTGTTGGCTGCACTCTAAAACATGACTCAGTATTGTATGAACAGGCTATAACAAGCTCAGATGTCAGAAGGGTATCTTTGCCAATATCTAGCTATAGCTACAATGTGACCAACATTGCATTTGGTGCATTGTGCTTGTTGAGAAAGAGGTCTCATTGTTGTACTGTAGCTAAAGAAGGATGCTGTTTTTGTCTCCTTCCTGCATTATCCATCTGTCCTCTTTCTTTTTTTCCTTCTGTGTTTTTTTTTTCTTTCTTCAGTCCTGACTTTGTACCCAAGTAAGACTTTCTGCTTCCTCTAAGATGCTGTGAAATGAGATCAGCAGCTGTTGTCTGACTGAGAGCTGTGCATGCGCACGTGTTGAGGAGGAATTGGTCTTTGAAATCTTCAGTCTTTGATCAGTGATAATGCGGGTGCCGTGCTCATGCTCCTGCTGTGTTGATGTTGAAACAATGTGCAGTCAACAACAAACTGCATCTTCAATGATTTCCAACTAGAGAAGGACTATAATCTAACCAACCACTTTCTACTGATGAAACTTGGCACCTGGATTTTCCCGATATATTCGTTTTGGTTACAAAGATAAAGTTGATGTTAAAGTTAACAAAAATAGATGTGTTTCAATGTTGTGCATTGTTTCAAAATAAAATTAAAAAAAATAAAATACTTTGTATGGTTTAGGGGTTATATTGAAAAGTCCAGCTTTGATGAAACTTCAATGGAGAGATGATGCAACTTGTTAGTAGCTAGCCCACGGTTCTGCGCTATTCATGGAGGTAAACACGGTTCGCGTGGTTTGTTTGTTGTTGCTTTTTTGCCTTCAGTCTTGTTCCTGTGTGGTGTGACTCTCTCTCTCACCCCCAGGTTTCCTCAGGACATGAAAGAGAGCAGAAGCCTTGATTTGTTTGCTGCGGTCCTCGGTTTTAAAGCAAACAAGGGTATTTACACACACACACACACACACACACACACAAGAGCCAATTTTCACTGTAAAGGTACATTAACTAGTGTTTGTACTTTAATTGAATTTTTCTAGACTGCACAAAACTGCAAGCAACTTTTATTTTCCATTCTTTTTTTTCAGTTTCAGATACCTTATAGGAGAATTAGCATATTGATTTAATTTGGTTCCACGCTTACAAACATACACTGTTATCTGTCAACGCAACAGATGACTATAAAACATGAAATATTACACAGATCCAGTGATGCAGATGCAAATTAAGTCATTACTCACTGGGTAAAAGAGAGGTAATCAGAGAAAAAGTCAAATAAAAGAGTGAAAAGGGAAATGGGTATGATAGCTTGGAGCAGGATAAGTGGTGCATGCAAGAGTAGTGCACTCAGAGTGAAAAGAGGACATTTCATCTCTCCTTCCTCCTGAGATCATCACTTGTTTTCTATAGGAGCAGACAGATAACAGTCTGTGTCTGATTGGCTTAACACCACGGCATCAGCTCGGTGGGATAGCTCCAGAGTTGTGAAATAGAGGGAACAGGATTATTATGTTATCAAAATATTACATTTGGTGCAAAACCCGCCCCCCACCACCGTCCCCCTCCTTCTCATTTACTGCTTTCATTCTCCTCCCGTGTTTTCATTTATCTCTCTTCATTAGAGCCTCCTCTCAGCTCATCAATGCTAATATATGGATTCAATTACCACTAATGTAGCTTCTTTATCAGCCCAAGTTTCCCCTAATACCACCATCTAATGCACCACTCACTTTTTGTCAGACAACACAAAGAGTGAAATCATGTGTTGATTTTTGTCATTTCATCTCTCTGCCTCTGTGTCTGCGGGGATGAGTGTTAAATTCTAAATGTTTCACAAGAGATCATCCTACTTTTAAAGGTGTGTGCCTGTGTATCTATTAATGGACTATTGATTGAAATGTGCATGTGCTCATTAGCCCAAACAAGTGCAGTTGTTTGGGTGTGTGTCTTTGTGTGTATATTCGAGCATCTAATGAAGTACTGATTATTGTTAAGTGCTAATTTCACCAAACCAGATGCAAAGTCATGTGGTTGTGAGTGTTGCTTCGTCTCCTCAGCACCACATTTAATATTTAGTGTTACCTGTCTTTTCATATGAATGAGACGCTGCCTGTCAATCCCAAAGCTGTAGACATGAATACTAGATAGAATCCATCACTTATTAACTTCCTCCCCTTCTCTTCTTCCAACTCAACTTCCCCCTTCTCTTCCTCCTAACATCTCCCCTCCTCTGTCAGTCGGTGTTTATTCTCTGCAGTGTATTCATTTTATGTTTCCCTTTTTTCCCTCTTGTTTTTTCTCCCACCTGTTTCTTATCTTCCCTTGCTCCTCTAGTTTCACATCCCTTTCTATTCTATCTCATAAATTTCAGATTCCTTTATCCTGATAAATGTGTAGAGTAAAAACTAATTACATCCCGTTTTAATTTTGATTCACAGTCACAGAATATTAGTGATTATTGCCGTTGTGTTTATTTCATTTTACAGGGAAAATGAAATGGCAAAATAAATTGATTGTAAATGTCCTCCAGAATAACAAGTTTTCTTACCAGACACATACCAATGCGATCTAACAATTAGTGCGGTTTAGGTACAAAAGCAACTAAAGAGAGAGCAAGGTTTGGGTTAAAAAAAACTGCTTTTTTTATAGTTAGATGACCCTCATCATCATGGTTAAAACAAACCGCTGACTGTTAGTCGGAAATGAGGAAAAAACAGCGATCTCTCATGGCTCTCTAAGTTTGCATCCCCCCTCTGTGGATTTTGTATTTTATAATAACATCACACTACTTCCACCTTTGCCTCCTTTTGGACAAGAGTCATAATTCCTATATCTGCTGCAGGACTTTGAATATAAACATATGTTGTTTGGGACATTTTATGAAACAACTGAGGCTGTCCTTCTTCTTGATAGGACAGTCAAATGAGGACAGTCTCCATTTTCCTACTTTCCCAGACCAGGCAAACTTAAAAGAAGAGTATACTGTCTGTAAATTTAGGAAAAACTTAATTGGAAGAAACTTTGAGTAGATCAATTTCAAAAAAGATCCTCTATCAGGGAAGTTCAGTAGTACAGTAGGTGCAAAAAAAATCCTTACAAATTGACAATGACACTGGGATTGGATAGTCTAGCTGTGAATTAATTAATTTTCCTCTCTCTGTCTCTGTTTCTTATTAACTTTGACTTGCTCTGCACTGAATAATATCAATTCTGTTCCATCATTTAAAGGCATAGTAGAACTGCATTAATCACAATCATTATAATGTAAATTTAAATCCAAGTATATCTGAAAATTTGGAAGTCTTTTCCAAAGATACTCTACCACGATGTAAGGCACCATGATGCAAGCCCATGATGTACAAACACAAAGTAACATTCTGACTTTGAGTCAGTCGGCGTGTTATTATCGATGGAACTGCTTTTCATCATGACATTACAGATGTGAGTCTGTTCTCTGTGTTTTATCTTTTGAAGTCTTCAAATATTTACCAGGACTCTCTGACTCTCAGCTGACAGCGGCTGTTTGGGTTTGATATGCTCGTTACTGGACTAATGGATTCTTACTGGGAGCTGACCTGTGCTTTGATGGTCAGCAGAGAAACCCGCACATACACCGTTACACACACAAGCCCACACATGCAAATACTCAAGCTGATTTCACTGAGACTGCATCCTGACTGGGATATGTATTATTACATACAGCTTTATAGCCATGTCAGATATTCTGTCGACGTTGTAACCAAGCAGCTTCCATATCTTATTTTAGAAGACTGTTTTTCCACCTGTTCTTGAAAGATTCGCTCTGCAGAGGCACCATCCCACCCTCTGATAAGTTACTGCTAAGATTCAAATCTCTAACGTCTACAACACTGATAATTCTTAAAATCTCACAGAAAAATGTACTTTTTTTTTGCTAATATGGTTTCTCAGCTATTTAATAAGACACCTTTACGAGACATGAACTTAGAAAAAAAGTTAAATAAAACAACTGCAGCTTGAGACTGTGGCAACTAAAAATGGAAAAAAAAAACTTTGTGCCTGGTTTTCCTGTTTCTTTGGTAGTTTATGTTGTTTCCCATGGCAACAAATAATAACCAGATCCCTAGCAACAGACGACAGAAGAGTAGTGATAGTGTTGTTAATTACAAATCAAATTGGATTAGCCTTTTTTAAAGTTGCTTACATGAAAACAACAACAATAAAATTATTAATTTGTTTATTTAATAAACCAAAGCATCTGGTTTACAAGAGCATTTATATGAACCCTTTTATATATTACATATGAAATTTCATATTTTGTTCTGATTGAGATAATAATGCTAATTATACTCATTCTTGCAAGCAGAAGGACAGAAGCAGCAGCCCTGTTTCCTCCAACCGTTCTCCTCTGTCTCTCCCCTCTGTCCTCTGCAATTATTTAATGTAGGTGTAGTTAAGTTGTTAATCCACTATTGTTATACTTTGATAAGTGTATTGAAATTCACTGCAGGATCCTGCCAAACCTCTTTCTCTCCTAGTGGGCACGCTGTCACAAGGCATTGCTGCAGAGCTGCAGAGCTGATGCTGAAGCTGGCCAGACATAAAATTATTAAGCAGCTTATTTCTGGTGCAAACTATCAAAACATTAAATATATATAAAAAAAAAAAGTGATGTTTCAGTGTTGAATTGGCTAGACTGGTCTGTGAGAAAGATAACACTATGTTTGAGTAAAACACAATCTGTTGAGGAAGCTTTGTCCTTGTCTCCATGAATGACATATTAACATACAGTGTGTGCACTGCTACACTGACTTCTGAAGCCTCTTACAATTGTGATTTACATTATAAAAGGTATTTCATAAGGCATACTGTTAGATAAGGCATAAACGTTTTTAATGATAACTTTTATGATAATGCTCCCTCATCAGCACTCCACACTGGCATATTCAGTAACTCACTGAATGTCTATAATTATTACGGGGCCCTTAAATTAATGAATTCACTCTCTGAGAGATGAGAGCTTTTCATCTGCCTTGAGACGTTCTAGTGGTTAGGAAAGTAACATTGTTTTTGTGAATTTGCCCTATTTATCCAATCTTTGATTCAATTTCCAGTTTATTTATGAAAACATTATGATCACCCTAGTAGGCGGTTGAGTTTTGCTACATCTATACCTCTGAGATAATGCTTGAGAATTGTCAGTCATATAGACAGTTGGATTATTGTTTAAACCATTTCTATGCAATCCCCCAGATTTAACAACTCTTAAAAGTCTGATGTATTCCAGTAGGTCTCTAAAGTAATTGGATTTCACTTGTTTAAATGGAGACGTACTTTCAGTCAAATTTCAGTCAGAACTCTCATTGAATCAGGCTATAATATCGTAATAATATTGCCCTACCCGCTTTCATAAAGGTTAATTAAGTCTGCCTCAGTCAGAAGGGAGTTAAATGAGGAGAGAGGCTGAGAGAAAGTAAAAGTTACATAGAGAGGTGGAGATGCAATGAGAAGAAAGAGATGTACAGACTGAAGTAAGTGCCTACAGGCATAATTTGGTCAGCCAGCTTTGTTTCCACAGTGCAAGAGTTGAGGTTTGTGTGTGTATATATGTGTGTGTGTGTGTGTGTGTAAGAGTTAGAGAAATAGAGAGGTTTGTCTGGGTCTCTTTGTCCGTTTTGTAAAAGGTTTCTGCTTAGCCAAGCTTGACGTCCAAGTCGCTGTATCTTTCTCCTTACCTCTGTTTCTGTGGCTCTCGGCCCATCATTCGGTTGGTGACATTTTGAGCTATATTTGAATACAGACAAGAAGAGTCAAAAAGAAATGAGGTGCAGAATTTACTGACTCCCTTGTGGTCTGTTTTCGTTTTCATGAAATTCAGGGCAAACACAACTGCAAGCACAAGCTAGAAAGAGACTGACTGAGTAACAATGTGAAAAATATAAGAAATTAAATGTGATGAAGCAGACAGAGTATTTTCTTTCTTTTTCAGATATGATTGTGCCCATTTTTCTAAATCATGTCCTTTTTGTATGCTGAATTACAGAGTGATTTGGTGAAAAAGAAAGCATCTGAAATATTTTCAAACCCCAAAATGTTTTGTTGCAATAGAGATGACGAATGGCTAAATTTAAGGAAAGAAAATGAATAGATCCTCTGCTTGTTACTCACTATTATTTCTTTAAGCTTTCTCCCGTGCATCTGTCCTCTCATAACACCACGTCTCAATGTCTTATATAAACTACCCAGTGGATAAGATGTGCTATATAAATCAGCTCTTGCCTTGCAGTACTGGCAAGACCCATCAATATAAAGAACAAAACCCATCTGTGAAGGACTAATGATGAATGACAGTGAAACAGATCTGGATAACACACTGTTGTTATTCATTTATAGTGTAGAGTAGATGGCATCTGCAACCATGTCTCCTGGAAATGGTTTTTACATTTTGATAGAAAACGTAATATCTTCCTGGATTACATTCATGGGTAACATTATTTTCCAGTGAAGGAAGCAGTACGTTTTAAGATTCTGCTCATGTTGTAAGGAGGTGGATGGGGTAGATGATGGGAGGACAAAGCACAGGATTCCCATGTGCAGTAGGTTTTAGGCAACACAAGTACTTAGTAGTAGTGGAAATGATGGCCTGGATAACGATCCCACCAAGGCAATACATGGGTTTCCCCAACAGCCAGTAAGAACTGAAGAAGAAGTCTTCGCGGATCTACAACCAAGTCCACTTGCCCCAGATTTAATCCTTCTCAAAGAAAGATTACCAGGATGACTGAGAACCTTCACAGACTATTTTGATTACAGACAGGGAAAGAATGTGTGGTTTATTTGCAAAATTAAACATGTCTTGTCTTATTTTCTAGCACTACAATAAGAAAGGCTGTAAGTCACCTAATGGAAACTGAGAAATATCTGACATGTCACAAAAATGGTGTTTTGAATGGAGTTGTTAAAAAAAAAAAAAAAAAAATCTTAAATCGTACAATACCATATCAGCAACACTTTCTATGAAGACCGCATCTATAGTGTTTCATAACATATCACAACAAATCTAGCATTAATGTTAGCTTTGTTGTAATCCATAAGCTTGTGTTGCTGTTGTATGTAAATTCACTTTATGGACATGCACTGATGGTTATGATATGACACGGTTATGTGAAAAAACACGGTGAAACTGCAGGAATGAATTTGCTTGTGTAACTTTCATTAGCAACCACGGGACCACCAACCATGGCCCACGGGACAGTGTGAGCGTTGCCGAGACTAATAAGACCATTGTGATCCACAGGTACATTTAGCATTACTGTTATACCACTATTACTGACACTATTACACTACAATATTAATGAAGTGTATTATCTCCTCATCATATAGTCTCACATTGTATTATTAACCACACTGTGTCTCTGTGTGCTTTTTTCCCTGGGACCTTACGAGATTATCAAACTTTCTGTGTAATCAGTTTCTGATTTAATAATTGATTCATTAGATTAATTGCTATCATTATTGCACTGTGTATAACTGTTGCCATAACTACACATTTGAGATTAAGTTGGCGTAACCTCTGTTTCCTGCATACCGGTCAGAAAGGAAGTTGTCTGCCACGTTGACCCACCACAGAGTCAGACTGCTGGACTCGTCAGTCTCACATCAGATGTAAAGATTTGTAGCCTGATATCTTATCCACGTTGAGCTCCACTGAGCTGTAGTTGGGTGCACTTATAGGTAGTATAGGTAGCCATAATGTATTATAAGCCCCATCAGTCAACCTCTAGTTTATAACTAGCCAAAAGCATCCATAAGATGCTTGAAGTTATAATTTATTATCATATCTATAACGTTGATGTTTTATAGTACATCATGTGTGTTTATGAGTGTAGTCTTAAAGTATTATGAATGCATTATAAATAAAGTGTTACCACACTCACAGTGACTACAGTATTTCAGCACTGACAGCACTTCATCGAAGATCAAGGTCTTGATTTAATACTAAAAAAACATTTGCAGGGGCAAAATATGCTTTAACTGAAACCAGGTTCAAAGTGCTTTCTGTTGCCTATAAACCACAGATGGGACTGTGGATATGAACCTTGGCATGCACTTCCATCCACACCACCCATCCAGATCACCTCCTTACAACTCAGGTGAGGTACATGAATGTTTCATTCACTACAAGGAAACATTGCCTGTGAACATAATCGAGACAGATATTTGACACCACAATTTGACAACATAATTGGGAAAACAATTTAGCAATATATAAATGTAATTTCGAGAAGAGAGGGGTGTGTATAGCTGTGAGCAATGTTGTAAAAAATGAATATATGACACTGGACTTTGTATCTGTGTGTATGTTTACATCAGTATTGTAGCGTATAATGTGAACGGTGTGGAGTATCAATATATATTGGGGTGAAAATATTAAATTATAAATTTGCCTTCATGCCATGTCATTTAAATTTCACATCTACTGAAGGGAAGTGCCACATGATATCCTGTTTCTGTTTACAAGTGAGATGATGTGTAAACTCAACACCTATCCTGTCTAATAGTTTCTTGATTGGTTAGACCTCTTGTCGCTGATTGTTGTACACTCATGCTTAGAGAGCTGAGCCAACATCCTACTCATAATTACTAAATGCATCCATGTGTGGGTGTTTGGGTTGATGTGTGCTTGCTATGGTAACAGTGAAAGGTCTTTTATGTTAATTACAAGTACATAATGGCTCCTCCAACTTCTCTTGACCTCTTTTTACATGCTCACAAACTTTAATGGGGATGATTACTAGATTGCTATGCAACACCTCCATGATCGCAGTGATAGTCATTTGTATGAGATCTCTCAAAATAATCAGCTTCGCTGTGTAGTGGGAGACGAAGAGAAAGTAGTTAATACTAGATTAAAGGTTAGATTGATGCATTCATCATGTTGCATTGTGGTCAGAATTATTGTCCATGAGTTTTCCAGAGACTTGCTTCAGCTTAATGAGGTGCAAAAGTTTATTTGCAGTTTACTTATCACACTGAGCTATGGAGTGTATTATCCGTCTGAGCACATGATCTATCTCACTAATGTATTTCTGTTATTATCTTGTCAGGATTGTGTTGTTGGTTTTTATTGTTGACTCTTGTTGTGTATGAGAGGGCCTAGGCCAGGCAGTAAAGTCTTTTAAACTACAGTACCTCTGTTTAAATGTGGACCTGTTCCTCCACACTCCCATGTTTGTTTTATTAAAGAATCAGTCTCTGTCTTGTTTGTGTAGTCAGTTTAATTACTTTTCTTCCCCACCAGTGTTTTGTTAATGTGCATAGCATTGTTGGCATTGTAGGCATTGTACAGTATTCTTTTCATGGTGGGTAATTTATTAAACAGGCAGTGCCTTAGTTACAAGCGCTTATCTGTTTAGTTTGCTTTGTTGCAGAGAGAGGACACTGCATTACATCTGCGGCCTCACTCATCTGTTTTATTCCTTCATTAAAGTCCCTCTTTCTTTGTTCTCTTTTATTTTCTATCCATGACTCCAACTCTTTCTCCCGCTCTCCTTCGCTGTTTTCTTTTCTCCAACACATTTCTCAGTCTCTCACCTACTTTCTTTTACCTCATCGCTGGCTTTACTCCTCAAACGCTTCATTTTCTCTGCTTCCATGATGTTCTCACAGCTTTATATTTATAATATTCTGACATATTGAGTTCATCAGACAAAAATTACACAATGATAGTCTTGCATGAACAATGAAGGGTAATGGATAAATGAACTACACTGATATACTGTACCCACACAGACACAATTGAAGCCTGTGGGAATCATCTGTTAGCACTTTTCATGCATTCATATTTTATTAAAGAGATTTAGTTATTACTCTCACATTCCGTCTCTACTTATTCTCCCCTGGCCTCAGTCTCTTCATCAGCTTTATTGTCCTGCAGTAAATATTAGCATTTCCTTCTCTTCTCCATCTATGCATTCTTCATTTTAAAGCTGATACTCAGTATGAAGGTTTGTTTGAATTATGCTGATACTGATATTTACTGAAAGGTGGTGTCTGATCAAATGTAGTGTTGACAACTTCTGGTCAGAAACTTGTTTTCATGTTGCTTTTTCTGAAGCTGCAGGGCTTCATACTGTGTTAGCTTTTTTGTAACATTACGGAAGCCCGTTTTGCTCTGCAGTCCATGCCAGTATGTGCGTGTGTGTGTTACTGCTGTGTGTAAATTTATTTCATCGACATGCCTTGAAGGTATTGATATAGCCAAGTGTGGAAAAGAAATAGTCTAACTGCAGGAATTAATTAACTTTGATTAGTCTAACTTTAGGCGGCACAGTGGTGCAGTGGTTAGCACTGTCGCCTCACAGCATGTCATGAGCTGGTTACTTGTCCAGGGTGTACCCCACCTTGCCCTAAGTCAGCTGGGATAGGCTCCAGTCCAGTCTAACTTTGATTAGCATTGATTAGCAGCTACAGCAGGTAGATTACACTGTGGATGATTTAATTAATCTTGAAATAACATGCAGATTTTCTTTTTCCAATGACCGATCGATTGATTAGAGAGCAGAATTTCAGTCGAACAAGATTTTCTTTGGTTGTCTACAGCCCTAGTGGATAAATTCTGGATATATATATATATATATATATATATATATATAGTACAGACCAAAAGTTTGGACACACTTTCTCATTTAAGAGAATGGGAAAGTGTGTCCAAACTTTTGGTCTGTACTATATATATATATATATATATATATGGATATTATGTTTAGCAGTGAGTGAGAGCAGGTCATCATTTTGTTCTTCTGAGGAACATTTAGAATATTAGCTTTTCATATGTAAATGTTGCTGTTGAAATGCTGAGAACATTTTTCTGTCTAGACACCCTTCCACATAACCCAGCCACTTCACCATCTGCTTTTTAGAAATACACATCTGGTTGATAATGGCAGATCGGTCAGTAAATGATAAATTCAACTTTTCATCACTAGGTCAGTTGCAGAAGACAGTGACATGAAAAAACTTGATTGCGTGCACTGCCATCTTTGTATTCTTTTTGAATGTGCAAAAAGGTTGCAGCACATGAGAGTGTATGGAATAATTGATTCTTCTGAAATGTGCTTATCAGCTTCTTTTACAAAATCTCATGCAAACCATGTTATGAAATCTTTTTCATATAACATGGCTAGCTTCTAGCTTCTACAACTCACCTGCAATCGCACTGTCCCACAGGGTAAGCTAAATTCAACAGTGTCATAGAGCTAGACAAATATCAACATCACATAAGACACAGTGACCAGCACTGTTCAAGTTCCACAAAGAACTTTGTATTAATAGACTCTTTAAAGAACCATTTCCAAAACAGTGTTTTGGATATTTGCTTGATAAATTGACTTAAACCTAAAATGATCGATTAGCAGAATTGTTGATATTCACTTTCTGTTGACTGAGACATGAAGTATGTACAGTATACTCATTGAATAAAGATACAAAAAGTAATGTCTAGTATGTAGACCTGCTCTAAGTCAGGAACAGACCTAAAATAATTGTCTTTTCAACCTATCCTTAAGCAAGCATGCTAATGGTTGCAGGGCTTACGTTAGCCAATTTAGCCTACTGCGACTAACAATTTAACTTACAAGATAATGTCATTTTGACTCTGCAAACATGATAAAAGACACGTTAACAACCACACGGCCTTAGAATAATGTTACTCTCCAATAATATTAGTTAGCTGCCATAAACTTACAGAGGCTCTTTCAGAAACATTTTTAGAAACCTTTCTAAAACAAGCGCATTTTCAACAACACACTAACACAGTTACAGTGAAAACACTTACCTGACCTCTCTGCCCCAGAAACCAGTGACTAAAACAAGTACTTTTGGTCAAAGAACACATTAGCTAGTCATTAATTCATACTTGCTATTTATTGTATTTATTTTATTGTTGGACAACTGTGTTGAACTATTTTCATAATAGGAATGGAACATCATACGAACATCATTTAAGTGCTTTTAAGTAAAATATAAAAGATTTGCTGAATTTCTGGCTCTTATATCATAATACATTTTGAATTCTGGATCCTGAACTTGTCAGACAGAACAACATATTTCAAGATGTCATCTTGGGACTTGGGAGACATTCATTTTTCATTGTTTTCTGATGTTTATTAGACCAAAATATTTGATACATAGATAATTGAGAAAACAATCAGTACTTGCAAATCTAATTTCATGCTATTACGTCCAAATAACTCAATGAAAAACCTTTAGTACTCAAAATAATCTCATAAAGTTTGCAAAGAACAATCTCCTAACTACATGAAGAGGTTCTTCAGTTGATGATGGTTCCTTGTTGATTCAGAGAGCCTTTGAAGTGCAATTTAAGAACCATTATTTTTCAGGGTGTACTCGCCTGTGTGATCAGAGTTCTTATTATAGTGGGGAAAAAACCTCCTAGAGGACATCAGCTGGATTGCTGATGTGCTTGTGGTATAGCGATTCAAATATTGGGAAGGAGGTGGCAATAATCTTGAATGATTTACTGACTATGCTCTGCAGTTTTCTGTACAGCACTGACTGTACTACCGAAACAGACTGTTGGATGAGGTGAGTATGCTCTCAATAATGGCTGTGTATAAAACTGAAGGAGGAGCCTACACTAGGTGACAAGTGCCTTTTGAAAATTAATTTCGAATCCCTGTTGTTACGCACAAGCTATCAATGCCCCCCATACTTTGTGGCACTGGTCCAGACCTGAACACCTTGTTCTTTTGCTGGCAATTTAGTTGTATACTCAGCTTCACCTCTTCTCTCTCCTGACTCCACAATGATAAAACAGACTTCCTAATCTAGTTCACACAGCTGAATTATATTATTTACTGTTCATCAACCTGTCTTAACTCATTTATATGCTCTCTTTTTATATTCCAATCCTCCTCCCTGGTCACATTATTGTCATTATATTTTTCACTTGCTGTTGTGTTGGTGATCTAGAAGGTTAAGCTCTTTTTACTCTTTCACTTATTTTAAGACAGCTGGATGAGAATCTCATTTAAAATAAAGTGAAAGGAGTAGCTCCTACTGAAAACAGAGTAATACATGGAAAAAGGTTGTGTGTGTCTGTGGAGGTAGATAAGGCACTGGTGACAGGCAGCACTGAGGTCAGACTGGCCATATCTCGTAGACAGCCTTGCTTGCCCTGTGGGTGGTTTAACCAGACATCAGCTGAACTCACATCGCATCCTGCAGGGCTTTCAAGTGTCTCCTGCCACTGCCCTCAGCTGACCCTGGATCAGCAAGCAAGGATTTACATAATGTATGTCGGGATAAGAGGTGTAGCTTTTATGCCAGAGGCCGATATCAGATCAGGTCTTAAAGGTTTGGAGATATATTGTCTCAGTCACCAGGGACATTTCCTTTGAAGCACTGACTGAAGATTGGGGTATGGTATAACTTGATATGACATATCAAACAGATTTGAGTCTCAGAGGGTTAAAGGTGAGATTTGCTGCTGGACTTTCACTCTAATATTCCAAACATTGTCTCACAGTCATATTTACAGACTCTTTAGACACTGCACAGCAGGCCTACTGAACATGCAAAAATATGTTTGTAAGAATGCAGTTTAACATACAGTATATGGAGGCTAATGTTTCCAGTAACACAAGTTTGTTGATTTCAAATTTCAGTCTTGTGTACAAGTGTGTACAACAGAAATTTTGTTGTTGTGTGTTTGTAATTGTTTGGTGATAGGGCTGCCTATCTACAGTTTTCTACCGCTCGTCCAAAGTCCGTCCTGTAGCTTGCTTCCGTTTCCATAGCAACCCCCCAACGTCCCAGAACCAGAGCAGTTGGTCTCCTCCAGGCGCAGCCTGGTGGCGAAACCGCGCAGTGCATCCTATCATGTTACTACGTTACTACTGTCTAAATGAATACTGCAGCCTGAGAGAATCAACGACAACATTAACCCGAAATAATTCTCAGCTGAATAAACTGAACCACAACACCAAAAATAACTAACAAAATAAAATAAAAATAAATAACCCTAATAACATTTCATAACATAAACAATCTGTAAAACCATCAATCAATCAATTAACCAATAAAACTAAATGGGGATGTTAACAGCTAACATTTAGGTTTAACACGTTTGCCAAATACCCAGACTACCGTGCACTGATGTCATAAATATTCCTGATTTTATCAGTTTTCTTGCCCCAACAATTGCACCATAAATGTATATCACCACACCATGAGTTCACACACTTGGGCGGGTAGTTTCTTTTTCCTATAGCAATTTCCTAACCTAACCCGCACACAAAACACAAAAATTCAGCCAACAATCTCTGTGTTTCCTTTTTTCACATAAACAAAAAAAAACACTCAGGTATTTAAATGAGGCGAGATGTATCACTCAAACTTGCTATCACATTTGAAGTCCAATTCCAGTTCATTACCTGGGCCGCCAGTAGCCACTGAAAGATACCCCTCTGGTAGAAACTGTTCTCTCTGTGACACTTGGCTGGCCAAGTCTGTCATAAGTCAGAGTCTGGGATTGTCTCCTCTATCTCCTTGGATACCTTACTCTCTGCTCTGTCTCAGAAATGTCATCCTCTGAGTTCTCGGTTTCTGTTTCAACGATATCCTCGGCATTTTCCTCTGGCATCTTTGTGTGGACCTGGTCCTTGTGTCCCCAAGCAGCTCCACCAGGCTCACTCAGCGTCTCCTGTGCTGTGGGGTCGAGTACAGAGGAGTGATGGTATTCAGCTGGAGGCCAGGTGATTATCACTGCAGGGAAGTCATCATTTGACTCCTCCTCAACATCGGTTTCCTGTGTGGATCTATTCACAGGGTTTTGTCTGTTTTGACTGTGTCTTTTCTTTACTTGCATTGTGGTGAGAGTCTTATTGTTGTTAGCAGTAACTGGAAGGAAATCACAAGGTAACAGCATGTTTCTGTGAAGTATCCTTTTTCTGCCTCTGCTATTCTCTGGTTCAACCTCAAACACTGGACTGTCCTCCCCTTTCTGACTCCTGACAACATGAACGTTATCCTCCCAGTAGGAATTGTTGTCATGGTCTAGAATGTTGTCATGTTCCGGAATGTTAACATTCTAGAACATGATACCATTCCGGAACATGACATCATGTTCCGAAATGGTGTCATGTCCCAGGATCTTGGCATATTATCAAATATGCCATATTTCGGAATGTTGTCATGTTCCAGGATCTTGGCATATTATAGAATTTTGTTATGTTCCAGAATGTTAACATTCCAGAACACTTCCCTTTCAGAATTGTCCCACGGTATGTGTGACACAGCCAAGCAGAAAATGCAACATAACACTAGCTTGCTTTTTATGTACACAACACACTAACCAACAAAGAAGCCTCACAAGACCTGGAACAAGTTTTGTTCTTGTTTACATCGAAAACCTTTATATAAGAATCAGATCAAAGGATTTCATAAATGTGATTTTACAGGAATCAATCTGTATTATTGTTCAAGAAGTATCAAGAGAATTCCCAAATTTGTAGCACCAAACCTGTTTAAGACATAAACTATCTTACTGCTAGTGATCCACAGGGTTAAGATATCTGACAAATGTGGTGTCACTGTCAACAGTGAGAATATATGTGGGTTTTGTTAAATCAACAATCTGAAAAATCTGTTGAACTATGATAATAAAAGACAGGAGTTTATAGCAAAAGTTGTTTGAATAGTGTTTGGGGAAATCAAATGCTGCAGCGGCTCAGACTTGGCTCAGGTTTGAGTCTGATTTTTATGCTCAACCAAAGCTTCAGGCATAATTAAAGAGCATTTGTGACTAATGGAACTTTGAAAAGAGATTCTAACAATGAAAAGTGACAAAGAAGTCAGAAAAACAATTGTGAGTGCCTCAGGTCTGTATAGTGGTTACTGTACTGTATTAAATGGAGCGAGAATCACAGCAAGAACAAATTTCATTCAATGTTAATGCGCCAATAGTTTATTGCTCTCTGGGTGTATTCTACTTATTGTTTGCCACCCTGATTTTAATGGCTTGTTGGTCATATCCTAAAGTGACTATGAATAAGTCAACCTACTGTACAGTCCATATTTATTATTTCATCCCTGCACTATGCTCCATTGCACCATTTCATTGCACATTCCCATTCCTATTCAGTGTAAAAAATATATTATATACTGCATATATTAGGGCTGTTTTCGACTAAGGATTTTCATAGTCGAATCTGATTCGTCAGATTTTGCTGTAGTCAACTGATCATCGAACCTGTTTTTTTTTTAGATAGCAGCTAGATCTTATTTGCGACTTTTGTCCGTTTCAAACAAAAGAGCTAAAACACTCATGGTAGGTGTGAAACAAATACCTTTATTTATTTAAAGCCAGATGAACAAAACTGGGCATATCAAACATCAGTGCGTTTAAACGGTAGTCTTAGCTTCTTACTACGTATTAATAAATCAGAAAATACACTGCAGCGGAACGGCTCCGGAACAGCTCCGCTCCGGCACGACAGCGTACTCCGCCGTCCACCAAACGCACACATCATTTTGAAGTCTTTATTAACAGAAAGTAGGCAGATTTTGTATCAAAATAGGCTTTTATATAACGAAAAAAAGACATTCTATGTAACAATTTATGCTCAGCAGCCGTGGGCACCCCCATATAGTCAGAATGGTTTTCAGACGATTCGGAACGATACTACGAGGTTCATAGTCGAATCAGACCTCTCCGAATCGAATTGTCGAATAGTCGACTATTGGAGGTCAGCCCTAGTATATATAACTTTTTATATGCACATAGTTTTTGTTTTTGTTAATGTTTATGTCTACGTCAAGTTCTCTGTTTTGTTATTTAACTGTACCTATGTCTATATATGTTTGTGCTACGAGAGCAAACCGGAGTCAAATTCCTTGTGTGTGTACACATGCCTGGCGAATTAAAGTGATTCTGAGATAAATATTTGTGACGTCAAGCTCAAGAGTTCATATCTTCCTGCTTCAAGAAGAAAACAACATAGTTATTTTTTTTATTTGTTTGTTTTGTGCAGTCTTACCTAGAGAAAACATATTAACACATTATCCATTCACAGTAATCAGTGATGTGGAACCTGCCGAGACAGCCTTTAAATGAAAACTATGACACATACACACACTGTTCTAACTGTCATTGGTGTTAAATATTGATAGATGTAGATGGAATTAGGAAAGATGGATTTGAGTTGAAGCAGCTTTTCCAAATTAAACGTTGTTCTGTTAACTGTGTGTAAGCAACCTGAAAGCAAAGAAAAATCAAGACGACGAGCAAACAACTTTTGAAATGCTTGTTTTCTAGTTCGAAACAACTATGCTAACTGAAAGATGAAATCAAGTAGCAGACATATTTTCAACACTTACCAGGTGCTCTTGCCTCGCTTTCTTTTCTCCAGTAAATCTCCTTTTCTGTCTGGCCCTCTCTATAAATATGAACTTGTATCATAGAGCTCTGGGTGCCCACAGACTTCTACAATAACAACAGTAGATGTCTGCAACTCCACTTTAGCAGACAGGTTGAGAAGTGAGAGTGAAGATAAATCCACTTTTTAATCCCAAAAGTTTATTAAAAAAAATACTCTCTCCTCCCCCTGCCAGTAAACATCTCAAGATCAGAGCAAAATCTGACGTGAATCTGGCTGTTCTTTCCTCAAGTAGCTCCAGTTCTGCCCCATGCCGTCCCTGGAGCTGCTCAGTCTGGGAACCCCGGCCTCAACAGCTGTCTGTTGGCGAGCAGCAGTTTTGTCCCTCCACTCCATCCAGTTCTCGAGTTTTTTGTCCTTATGTTGTACTAAGGCCTGACTAGACACTACATTGACTCACTATCACCCCTCAATGCACAAGTGGTATTACAAGAAAGTCCCGGGCTAAGCTAGCTGAATTATTATCATGCTAATAAAATAAATATCTCCCCAACAGAATGCATAGACTTATATATTCTGTTGACAATATTAGTTAATTTTATAAATGATTTTTATCGGTCTTGAACTATAATTTTGCCCCTTAAAAGTTAGGTTAGGTTTAGGCAAAAAATACGACTTGGTCATGGGAAGAGCTTTGTTTGGATCAAAATAGTTACTTGTTTGAGATCAAGGAACAATTGTGGTCATGGTTTGAAAAAAAAACATCATCAGTAGGGAAGAGCAGGAAGCAAAGTCTGACATTCTGTTGATACACCCAATCAACCTGACGACCTCCCACTTTTTTGTGGCTGTATAACATCACAGTATTTCCTTCTTTGGAAACTGGCTATTCCTATTGTTTTTCTCGGGTGGACCCTCTCGAGGCCGCCTCAACTGCATATAGATACCACTATCTATTTGCAGTTTTAGAATAGGTAAACACAGTGCACACAATCTAGATGAAGTAGATGAATAACTGTATACGCCTCCATGTGTGTGCATCTGTGTACTCGGCGTATGTTAGATCCTGACACTTTTGCTCTCCAGGCAATATGATGAGCAAAGAGTCTGAAGTGAAGATCACTGCAGCCTTCAGGCCAAACGTCGGGAAGTTAAGGGACACTGGGGGGATGAGACGAGATACCTAGACGGTGTGTGTGTAGCGCTATATACAGGCCTAGACCTTGTAGTGAGACAGATTAGGTGAGGAGAGGATAACTTTGAGATAAGAAGGACACTTGATGAGAAAAGGGATGTTGGATAATGGATATAGCAAGAGAATGATCGAAATGGAGGGAAGGCTGGGAACAAGGAAGAAATAGAAGGCTTCTCTAAAAAATGAAGTGTATTGTCTCAGGTGGCTTAGCAACAAACCCTGACCCTGTCAAACCTCTGCAACACTATTTTGTTCCCCACTTCACTCCACCTCCCTTTTCTCCTCATCTCAGTTTTTATGTTGCTGCCAGATCCTCCGGGGTGGAAAATAAAGAGCAAGAGAGATCCATCAGTGCTTGCTAAAAAGCCTTGCTGGCTCATAAATAAAGGAGGTGGATGAATTAGGAAGTTAAATCACCTTTGGTTGTTAATGTCACAGCCTACAGACAGACATGAAATACTCCCTGTACCCCTCAATGTTTCGCTGCTCTGCTCACTCCCTCAGGCTCTGCCACCACATCACCATATGGTGCGATGTCATAGCATGAAGTGTGTGTATGTGTGGTTGTGTGTGTGAAAGGGTTGATGAAAAGTTCAGGACTCCATATTTGTATTTTGAAATTTTATCGCATTTAGTTCATAAGCAAGTTTCAACACAAGGTCTTGTTAGTAGCTGTTCTGGAGCTTTCAATCATATTACACAATCTTCACCAGCAGATACTGTATATTTTGCTCAGTTGAGCACTGAGACATAGTCAGCAACCTAAGCTTGATTTTAATCTGCTCCTTTGTGTTGTCTGATGCTCAAACTGTCAGGGATCTGGGAAAACCAGAAACTGTCAACTTATAGCTATCATTTCTAATGTGTTTTCTGTGTCGTCTCTCACCAGTTGAGGTTTGTCTGGTGGTCTTTTAATAATGTCATCTTGTTGCATCCTCTTCTTTTGTTGTTTTAACTGGAGCATTGGAATGACCGGCTTTCTTGTGAAACAACTCCTGATATTCACATAAAGATGGAAACAAGCATTCATTTGCATTTTGTTTGCCAAATTGCTCAAAGTTCAGTTAAAGTTTGCGATACATTTGGATGGAGACACAGCTACTGCCTTGCTCATACACACAAACACACACAAACATGCACACACACACAGAAGATGTTACCCACTGAGAAAAGTCTTTCTGTTTTCCATCCCTCCTGTGTCTTCATTGTATCGATTTGTTCTTTTACTGTAGTTCCTGCCAAAAATCTCACTCCAAACTTGATCCATAACTATCCTCCCACTGTGACTACTCTGGCATAAATATCTGGACAAAACTTTCACATATTGATTTAGAAAGGACACATTTTTTTCTTTATTACTAGATCAGTATCAGTATTTAATGGCTGGTTGACAACAACAGTTACAGAACTTGTTTCTGTCTCTCTTGCAGTTCATGCTACAGTAAGAAATTATGTTTTAGTTTTGGTATACAGTAGTGTAATTAGTGTAATCAGCACTCCACATATGTCAGAAGTGTGGAGAGATGTCATTATACAGAAAGATAATCAAGTCGACAGCTTGTCATCTGAACCAGATAGAGCCATGGCTAATGTACACAGGAAGATCAAAGCTAGCCCCCTCAGTTACATTGAGCTATTTCCAGGGTTAGCTTCAATCCTAACATCATGGTCTGTTAGTGCAGGCTAACATGAAAGCTTTAGCGTGGGACTCTGCAACATTATTAATGCGTAGGCAGGAGATTAAATATCTTCCTCTGCAGAACAGCGTGAGATTATTTACAGTAGCATGTAATTATAAAGGCTAACATGCCCCTAACTAACAGGCTTATACATAGTGGGCAGAGATTTTAGTTTGTATTTCTTGTTCATTGGCCATCATATTCGAACTTACAGTCCAGTACAGTAAAGTACAGTCTTACTGTCAAACTTGAAATGTCTTTGTAGACCCAGCTGAAACCTTAGAATCATCTGAGTTGAATTGAGTTGAATTTTGTTAATTAATAAATTAACAAAACTTAATTAATAAAACAACAAGAAGGAATCCATTTTGCTAAAAACCCTGCAGAATTAAACCTTTAAATCTGTTTATCACACAGAGTACAATGAGGGAATATTTATCAAACTAATATATTTTAAATCTGGCTGCTGTGACAGGAACAATAAAAAAAAAGATTGTTAGAAAACAAAATTCGCCCTTCTTTGCAACCTTCTTATTAAATTTGACCACATGGTTCGGTGGTTCTCCCCATTTGTTTCACTGCCATGCGTCTGCTTCACCGTGGTTATTATGATTCAGCAGATAGATGAGACACAAATGAGATGAATGCTGGCCACCTCTGGCATTACCTGCAGGCTGTGTGTGTGTGTGTGTGTGTGTGTGTGTGTGCATGTGTCTGTGTGTCAAATACCAGTGGGGAACCAGTGAAATGAACTATGCTGCTGGCTTCTTGTGTGTATGTGTGTGTGTGTTTATGTGTGAATATCAGTCTGAACACATAGACCTTCAGTATAAGACTGTTTGCTGAGCTGCAGAGACTTAGAGTACATAGACACGCTGACTCATTAGCTACATCCCAACTATTCTTGGGCAATCCAGAGGCCCAGGCCATAATTTACTAAATATTGAACTCTGGCCTCACAGATCATTAACTGTAGCTTGTATCTAAATACTGCAACATAGTAAAAATTGTAAAAGGAAAGAGTCAGCCAGTCATTCATATTTAAGCATAGTGCAGTCCTACAGCCATCCCCTGAAGTATGCAGCCTGAGGCAGAAACTCTAAAACTTACACTTTGTAATTGCTCTGGGCTGTAGTTTTTAATATTATTATTATTTTTCATTTATTTATTTTTTTTGGCCTTTTCAAGCTTTTTTTTGTATAGAGACAGCTAAAGAGTGACAGGAATGTGTGGAGAGAGAGAGAGAGATGGGGAATGACATGCAGCAAAGGACCACAGGTCGGATTCGAACCCTGGGCCGCTGCGGCAAGGACTGAGCCTTTGTACATGGGGCAGATGCTCTACCAACTGAGCTAAACGACACCCCTGGGTGTCCTGAGTTTTTATATTGGAAGCTACAATTCCAAAGGTCAGTCTGTATTAAAAGGCATTAGGGTGAAGAGAGTACCATAAACTGAACTAAAGCATCTAACCAGACTCAGGTATGATTCTCAGTGATCACAGATGTCCATCTTGTACCTGGATGGAAGCGCACAGGGGGAGGAGTGCGACACAGTGGACAACAAAGGAGAAAAGTTCTGTCAAAAATATTCAAACTACAGCTATAAACTGTAGGGGGCAACCGTGCTGTTGTCCTTTCCCTGGAATGGATTGAAGTGGCAGGCATTTGTAGTTCCTTAACCTCTGCATTTAAAACATAACAAAATCAGCACCGCACCTGCTGAGCTGTAGCATTAAGAGTAATTCAGGGAGACCTTCCAGATTGGTACATTCATCACCGTCTTTTATCACGATCAAAAATATCTGATCAGTGATGATATAATTTATGATTACTGTAATGATTACTCTAAACCCTTACAGCTAAGCAGGCAGGTTTGTGCTGTGAAATGGTGAAATAAGGCTAAGTCAGGGGATGCGCGTTCAGGTTTGGTGATGTCCACAGTACTGAAACAGACAGACAGACAGACAATGACACACGTTTAGTTTATTCTTTTCATGGTTGTGAACGACAACAACAACAAGGCTGCATAAACAGATGTTTACATTCATCCTCCTGTTCATTTTGAGTGATTATTGTGAATGCTCTGATTAATAAATGCTAATAAATAATTCTTGGTTTGTGAGTTTAGTTCAGCTAGTTTTCTTGTTACCTTGAGAAAGCATTCTTTTGTTTTCTTATGATAACCTGCATTTGATGCAGGGTCCATTTTGTGACTGCGTGTCAAGGAAGTTTACTCTTATTTGTGTAGTGGAGCATCTGTAGACATGTGATGGTGGCTTTGTGAAGAAATTAATTTCATATTTCAGAATACTTGCTGCACTTCAAAGGCCTTCCTCTCTCCTTGCCCTCCTGAAGCTGTCCATGCTTCAAGTTATTTTATGAACAATGTATCACCTCCAAAACACTAATCTGACCATGGAGCAAGCTTACATTTAAACATTTAGCAATCTACCTGCTGTATGCTGCCGTTTTTGTCTGTATGCATGCTGTACTTTGTCAGTTCTGTCTAGCAGCAACTCCGTGCAGCAGATAATGTCTGTGACTTCCTTGCTCCCTAAGTTTGAACACTAGCCTTCTGTGTATGTGTGTATATATATAAACAACAGTCTGTATCCATGTTTTACAAAAAGCCTCAGCATAATAAGAAGATATAAGAAAAGTTGGCTGTTTCCACTATAATACTCAACGTCCATTATACTCAGTGATGACATAGCAGCTGCGTGGTCTCCACAAGTGGCCTCAGCTTGTCTCCTTTGGTCTGTTACTGGCTACCTGCAGTATATGGATGGAGGGGTACGTGATAACCAGGTTTATATCTGCTGCATGCACGGGTGGGCATTGATCATCTCAGCATGCTTGAATCTAATTGGCACTGTTGCCACAAATCATTTACCTCAACAGCTGGAGATACAGGATAGCTTAGAGGAGTTGGAGGCTTTAGGGTTCACTGTCTTTCTATGTGAAGCTGTGTGCATTAAACAGTGAATGGAAAGATTCTGGAAAGAATTAATTTTAATTAGATGTATAGTAGCTGCCTGGACCTTTACATCCAGAGTTGACAATGCAAAAATTACTGTAGGCAAATGTTGAGGAAACTTCTTTAAACAGTGTCACAGTGCTCCATTATTTATTTTCAGCTCTATTGACTGTAATTGGTCACAATCAGCAGTGACATCCTGTAGCCTGGAGGCAGAATGGCCTCACATTCACTCTGCTGTGCCTTCATTAACACCAGAGCACAGTAGACACTTGCAGTCTCACTGTGACACTGTGAAATTTCAGACTATACTCGACTGGTCACCCTTTGGCATTTGTCCGATGGCCCTCTGGCAACATGTCTGCCTGCAGCTTATTAGCATTTCCCTAATCCAGGATACACTGCATTGTTTAGAATTGTTTTGTCCACTTTCCCCACTATCTTTACTTGTTTTAATTGTTTAAAAAAATTGTTTAATGACGCAGGACAGTGTCTTCCTTTTGTACGCATATTTGTACCCATAATGTATTCTTCCTTCTTCTTTACAGAGTTTAGAGAAGTAACATAAACAACAAAAAATAGTTGTCCTTTTTGCATGTGAAGACAAAATCAATAAAAGATTAATTGTATCGTTCAATTTTAATATGTCAATTTTAAATAGTAATATATGCATTTATAAGCATTTATTATACAATTAAATGTTATGCTTCAGAGTTATACGGTAAGTAAAAATTAGAATGATGCAGCATAAGGAATATTAATGAAATCTTAAACCAACATTGTTTAACTTTTCTACCATAATATTTTAAATTATTTTGATGCTATACTAACATGCAATCAGGTGAATGGTGTCTACCCGTAAGTACATATTGCTTTACGCCATTAAGTTACGCACTGCCAGCTATTCTACTGCTGGATCATATTTTATTGAGACCATGTTTTCTTCTTTCTTTCTGATGTCCTCTGGCTGCTTTGCCTCAACTCTCAGTTATTGACAGAGATTTCTGGACAGTAAAGTAAAACTGCTGCGAACTATAGCTGCTATTAGCTAATACTAGCTGATGTTAGCTAATGATGGGTTCCGATTATTAGGGCTGCCTGGACTGTGAGTTCAGAGCACCCAGAGAGCGTTAGTGTTTCTACCACAGGTGATTTGGACCACTGGTTTTCAGTGGGTAAATGCTCGCAGGGGGGAGTATAGTCGGTGTCATGCCAGAACCGGAACTGGGAAAGCGTGCAATGTAACTGAGCTCAGCAGCCTCTATGGACATGGTGACAGAGGTGAAGAGACCGAAGGTGACATTGACAGAGGAAGCTAAGAACAGAAAAAAAAAGAGTGACCAAGCTTTTAGTCGTTGGCGAGAGCTTCGTGAAATAAAAGACTGAAAGACAGACTTTCTGTTGGACTAGTATGTAATATCAGCTGGCTGCTGTGTCGTGTGTTGTTGCACTTGACTGATGTTTGGCTGTTAGCAAAGTTGTCGACAGTGATATTGCACTGGGGGCACTAAATCATAACAATACCAATTTCTATGCAATGTTGCTTTAATGAAAAGATACATTTGGCAGTGAAATTGCTGCTGTAGTGAAAATTTCAGTGCATTTCAACCAAAGGATGAAAAATAAGTCGTTGTCAGACGGCAGATAATGGGTTGTTTCAGAGGTCAGGGCATGTTTTGTTTTTTTTGTAGTTTTTTTTTTTTTTTTTTACTAGGGGAAAGCGTGTCTCTGCAGAACAAACTGGGGATTTGAAGAATACTGAAGGACAGAGGCCGCATCAAACATGCCTTTGTTAATAACAAAGCACAAAAGAAAATTGTCCCCGCTTGAGGACAAACACAACAGGTCTACTTGAAGGTGAGCAGTGAATTCAAGGATCTGAACCTCTACTTTCTGTAATTTCAGTAAAATAACTGAGTCAACTTCCAATTAGTGGAATGTCATTGTGCAGATGTGCTAGCTCTGGAAGGTCTTCTGGCTAAACGTGAGCCTTGCCTTTGTTATAGGAGCCTCTGAAATACCTGAATAAGTGAAACACACGGTTGTAAATTTTTGATGGGCTGAAATGTTTGCAGGGATTTAAACACCTTGTTGAAGCTTGTGTATGTGAGTGTTTATGGTGTGAAATCTTCCTTGACCTCAAGTGCATCTTCTCGTCTCGTCTCGTCTCGTCTCGTCTTGTCTCATCTACAGTGCCACAATGGAGCCATGTCTGTGCTTTCTCTTTCTATACAGTTTATTATTATCATTAAGTTACATCTATAATATGCAGCCATATTTCTAGCATATTTATTCTGTCCTTTTCCAGTTATCTTTTCACAAGCTTTGTCATGTTTTTTATCCTTCTGTCACCCTCTTTTCTGTTGCCTCCTCTCTGTTATCCCACACTCCAGTGCCACTCAATGGCCAAACAGAGTCACACCCAGGGGAATGTTTAAAAAAGAAGAAACAGAAGTGTTTTTTTGTTTGTTTTTTTGTTTTTTTCAAAGATTGTCTTGTCTTTTTTTGTTTTGCTCTCTTTCCTTCAACTCACTGAGATGTCTCCGTAATTTATCTTCTCCTAAAACATCCTTTCATAGCAAACGATTAAAGGTGATTAAAGAACCATTAAGACAGACATTTACTGTCCTTTCAACAACAGGCCTGCCGCACAGACAACAATAGCCAGTTTGTATATCACTGAGTGTCATTTCCTTGTTTAACTCAGAAAGAGAAAGAATTTGTGTTTACGTCTCGCAGAGATCATTCAAAGACTGCAAATATTCAGCATTTTACAAGTGTACTGGAGTCACATAGCATTGCAAAAAACAACATGAACGCACTTTACCATGACAGAGAAGTACACAGGTGCTTGGCAACCTTGTGCCCAAGTGACACATTTTTGAAAGCAACAGAAAGATTCATAAAAAGGCAGAAAAGCAAAAATGGCACCAGATAATGTCAAAGACATAAGTGGCTGCAGCATACTGAATGATTGGATGGCTGATTGCTTTGGTTTTTAGCAGAATATATGAAACTGAAAGTGAGAGACAAGAACAGTCTTTATTCAGAAGAGCAAAGTGACAGACGACAATACAGAGGAGGTGTGACACTATAGGTGCTCACTGTCACAATGTCAGAAGGTATAATGTTTACCATTCTCAACATCTTAGTTCAGCTAATGCTACACTGCACTATGCACTAAACACTCAAGTACATCTGAGGCAGGTAAGAATGTCATTAGCTTTGCAGGTATTTGACCAAAGTATTGAGCAAACTGAAAATCTGACTGTAGATGAAAAGTTAAATGATAACCAACATTATCACAATATACCCTGAGGCGGACATGCATTTGTGTGTCAACTTTAATGGAAATTCATTTCATAGTTGTTTCACTGCAATCTAAAAATGTCAATCTCGTGATGACGCTCCAGAAAAAGACAGTGCAATTTATCCTGCAGGGAACATAAATGTCTGCACAAAGTTAGATCTCATTTTCTCTCAATTGCTGTCTGGATATTTTAAGCCTAAAGTGGTAGAATGACAGACCAGCAATGCTATCCCTGGAGGCGCACTGCCACCAGGACTAAAAAGATACCGTGTGAGATACCATGAGGGAGAGCTGCAACTGTCTCATTAGTCTTTGCTGTTTACTCAAGTGATGATGGATGATAAGATTTCTACACTCTACCCCCCCCCCACTACTTTCTGCTTACACATATCTACAAAGTGTTTACTCTGAGGATCAGAAGTATAAGATGGTATCGTGTCTGAATATCTGGTTGATTCAACATTAATGTCATGTAAAGAGTATCTAATCTGGTCAGACTTCATTTTCATAACAAAGAGGCACCAGCTGTGCTTAAATCCATCCCATCAGTCCTCTAATGGACATTAGCATCTTCACACACTGCTTTGATCTACATACTAATCATGATTAACTGATGATTAACTAGCTGAAATAATATTCAGCCCTTTTACAGTGTGAAGAAGCATGTGTGGGGAGTCATAGTGGAAATGAATGAACAATGATTCAGAGTCAAAGTGTCTTTGATCTCTGTCGGTTAGGACACCAGACAGCTGGGTCTCTCAAAGTAATGTCCTTATTAAGATCTAAGATCTTCATACTTCAGAAAACTTGATGTTGACTTCATAGTTTTAATTATTCCTTTTCTAGTTTTTCTTTCTTTTTGGCTGTTTTGTCATTTTGTTTCTGTGCAAGCTTCATTGTTTCAGGCAGTTGAGCATGAAGATGTACCAAAACACAAAGAAAAGTTTGGTGTATTTCAAAATAAATAATTTGCTCTGTTATATTTCTTGCTACAAAATTTCCTACACAATGAAATTGGTTATAAACAGATGTATCAGCCTGTTGACCTCTATTTTGACCAAAAACGTCCAACTGAGACTATAATTGAAAATCTTTGCTACATGCAAGTGGCACATCATAATGTCAAATTTATCCAGTAGCGGGTAAGCACACGATGTCAGCCCAGATACACACATAGCAAACACAGAACCATAGGCATCTGCCATAATGTCTTCACATGGGGGAAAACCATGGGTTACACACTAGCTGTAAACATATTGCATGTGATTTTAGGACAGAACGCTTTCAACACTTCTACTGTGCTGTTGTTAATAAAATTGTGAAATTTAGGCTAAAGAAAAAATAGCAGTTGACTGGCACAGGATATGAACTGACTGTTATTAGTGTGGCTAAACCCCAAAATCCTGCTAGCTCCCTCTCGCAAAGCAAATCACTATAAGTAACGTGGCCTCATGGCTACTTGGTGGTAACACCAAGTCAGAGTAACTGAGCTTATCAGCTATGAGCAGCTGCTGTCAGACTCTCCGTGTCCGCACTGGACACACAGAGAGTCCACTTGAGCTTCGACACTCAAAGCAAATTCAGGGCTGTTCGCACAGTCTGTAGAGTTAGGGGGCGTTGTTTTTTTAGGAGAATACAGGGAGTCGTGGTGGTTGGTGACAAAAGCTGCCACCATATATGTCACCTGCCACAGATCAACCAATAGCAAAATTAAATTGCAATAGCCAGGTTTGAACCAGTGTAGGGAGGTTGATAGGATGAAAAAAGTGGTTTGAGTGTTCAGTTATACTTTAAGAAAATTAGGTTTTGTAATTGATTGCCAACAAGAAGGTAGTTTTAAAAAGTTTTCTGTCTTGGGAGAGAAGAGAAAAGAAGAACAAGAAAGTCTTAGTTACAGAGAATATGTTTTTTTTTTTATGTATAAGTCATGTTTCCTTATTACACATCAGTATGCATCAAATTGTTCTGTTATTTAAAAATCAAAATGACTGCCACCCACACACTGTGCCCTGCATTTTCAGTTATTAACTAAACCTGTAATTACCAGTAATAACCTGTTTCTCCCAGACCTCTTTGTGTAATCCGACCTTAGCTGTCCTCACGAAGAAGATGACTAATAGACTCAGCAAAGAAAGAGAAATTAGGGAGGATGATGAGTGAAATGATATAAGTGTATCTCCCCACAATCCAACCTCCGTTCTCTCCTATTCAGGTTAGCAACATTAAATCAATGACGCAATGAATTGGGAGTGTTGATTTCTAGATCTCGCTGATACTCCTGGACAGCCTGAAATGTCACTGAGCAGCAACAGCTCATACAAACAAAGAAGCTATTGGAAACGGCATCAAGCTTTCTGCTTCCTCTTAGTGCTAGCCTAAGTACAAAACAGATGATGCCTTTATGAATTCTCTTTTATTCATAATGCACTGCATCTAAGTGCTGTCTATCTATGCTACCCACAGAAGGTTTTTGCTACAGTTCAGTAGGTATGATTAAGTAATTAATGTGTGTGAATTAATTCAATTCCCCATTACTTCTGACATTTATCTCACAAATGACTTGTGTTATAACTCTATTTTCTCATGAGCATCACTCATTGAGGCTTTGAGCCATGCAATTGTTTAATCTTGTTTAATTTGACTGAGCTGTAATTAACATAACGTAAATGGGGGGCCCTGTAGTGATATCAGACACAGAATACTGTATGTTTCAAGTCACTTGTCATTCTCAGTTGTCATTCTACCATAAAGTAACAGATTTTAAGCTCCTCCCTAAGTTTCCTCAGTAAAGTAACTAATTGTGAACTATAGCTATAGTACAGCACCAGCGGAGTGTTAGTGTTTGTACCACAGGCATTTTGGACCACCGGCAAGAGGAGGTTTTTGGATCGGGGGGGGAGTGGGGAAATGCTGACAGGGAACAGAGCCAGTGTCATGCTAGAACTGGAGCTGGGCAAATGGCACTTGTTTCCTGTTTGGCTGTGTTAGCAAAGTTGTTGTCTTCTAGGTTTGTATCATAAGTAATAGAATCATAACAAATGCATGTGTACAGCTGTCTATATTTACAACAATGGTAATGCACTTTGGATCAGGAGGTGCTAAATCATAAAAATACCAATTACTATTGCTTTTAGCGTATTTCATACAGCAGCTTTGGCATTTCTTACTGTAGTAAGGTACTGTAGTAAGAAAACAGGACTCTTTAAGAAGAGGGTGAAAAGAAATCTCATAAAAAGACCAAAACCAAGAACTGTTTATTTGCTAACAGCTCTTCGTATGCATGCAAAGTTGTTCACTGAAATTTATTTAAGCTGACATGAAGTTAAATAATGTAGTACTCCTTTGCATCTCCTCTCCTCTCTTCTCTTCTGCCACTTAGATAAAGCAACTTCAGACTTTACCTCTCACCCACCATTAACTCTCTCCCCGTCTCCCTCAGTTAGGTGGTCTGTCTTGTAGAATGAGTTTGGGTCCCTGGGAGAGCTTCACAGCAGAATCCCCTGTGTTGCTCTCAGCTGTGACACAGACTTTCATATGCAGGCAGTCATAGATATCCTGTGCAAAGAAATCCAGCTCTTCAGCACACACAGCACTGAGCGCCCTTCTGCACTGCTGGATTTACAAGGTCTAAGATGAACAGAAAGGAAGAGGGCATAGGGAAAATAATACCTCCTGCAACTGTTAAGCGGTGTGGTATAGTCTATCATGGCAATGATTGTAGCTCAGTGTGGTGAGTTTGATATTTGTAAAGAACCAAAGAGGCATATGACTCGCTGCCTGGGATGTGATGATTGTAGCTTTCCAAAGGTTTTATAGATGTTAAAGAGGTCATCATATACATTAGCATATTTTAGATAGAGATAAATGTATATTTTGGTGAGAGGGATCATAACATAGCAAACTATTATTGGGTTATCTTAACTGTTAACTTCCTCCGAATCTCATAGTCTTCCTCGAACTCTTGTATGACTCTTGATTCACATTTCTTGCATAGCAATGAAGGTTGTGTCTGTTCAACTTTCTTTTTACATAAACCTCAGTTAATCTATCCTTTCTGTCGTCTTACCCAAACTAACATTTACCTCCCGTCCTCCCTTTTATTTCATTCCCCCTTATCTCCAACCTTTTATCTCATCTTCTCCCCCCTTCTCTCCTTCCTGTATTATCTATCATCTATTGACTCCTGTCCTTCTCTACCATGCTGACTTGCGCAACTACCAACCATTAATACTTTTTTCTCAACTCATTTTCACAAACACAAAAACACATACACATACAAGATCCTATTAATATGACAGTGCTCGCATCACTAAACAGAGTGCTGCCCACGCAGTGTACCACATTACTCCTCAGCCTAATCATGATCTCTCCTCTGCTCTCTTGTTCATCCTCCAGTTAAGTGAAGCAGCAGATTGAACCCCTCAGCAACTGTCATCTCCCGCTCGCTTTACTTTCAATTACCTTCTGTTTTCTGTGTATCAAAACTATATTACCAACAGCTGCTCCAAAAAACTATGTCAACTGGAGGGATTTGCGTAACTGGTAAACTGCTGTATGCTGTTATGTCATAGTTCTCCATTTTCTGCTGTTCATCCTTTGCAATAAAACCGTTTCACACTGAACCTCTCCATCATTTCTCACTCATTTTCCAGCATGATATAAATTGTTGTAAGTGCAGGGTTTCATTAAAACCATATTAACCCCCAGAGAGAGAAAGAGAGAGTTGTGCCAGTGACTTGAAGAGTTCATCCATCTCCTGGGTTTTCCTCCATTCTCTCTCTCTCTCTCTCTCTCTCTCTCCCTCCTCAGACAGATAATTCAATATGTTCAGAACAGGACAAAGAGCGGTTCCTTTGCATAATTTTATTAAGCGACATTAGCAGCGCTATCAGAGATTTGACAGGAAGGAAATGGATTTGAATTAGAACGTGATAAAAGAAGGCATCAGCAGGAGAAAGGTGAGACTGTGTGTGCAGTGTGGTGTCACACGAACAACACTTGTCCTCAGCCTCCCAAAGGCAGGATTTACATAACCTACTTAAGTTCCTGTTATTTCTCTTGGGGGGACCTTGTGATTGGATTGTTTTTTTTTGTTGTTTTTTCTCAGACCAAACAATTTCTTGCCCCAATGCTTATTTCAGAGGGGAGCAATGCTATTAAAGTGCATTCTGAAGTATTTGCTTCATCTCACATCCCTAAATGCCAGGAAATTGGTTGTGTTTTATTGAGTTTCTCTGCATGCTTATATCTACTGATTATATGAAGGTTTTAGTCTCTGTTCTCATATCAGTTTAATCTTGAGGGATCTGTTAGAAACCAGCAGCTGGGAAATCTAAATGTGTTTCTGTGCTGACCTCTTGCTATAAAACATGACAGTCTGAACATGAAATACTATCTCAAATAAAGAAAGAACTAGTTGGAAAAGCATCAACTAGATTCCTGGTTTACCCAAGGTGAGACACTGCGTTTAGCTGATTATGTTGTAGCTCTTTTAGCATCATTAGATTGTAACCTCTAGTGTGTACTGCAGAGGTTTTCAGCCAGTTGAAAAGCAGCTGGGATGACAGTCAGCACCTCGAAGTCTGAGGCCAAGGTCATGTGCTGGAAAATGGTGTATTGCCTCCTTTGGTTTGGGAGGAAATTGGTGCCCCACTTGAAAAAGATCAGTGTTTAAGTATCACTGGATCCTGTGAGGGTAAAAAGGAGCATGAGATTGGCAGATTAGTTGTGAATGTTGTGGTCAAGAAGGAGCTGAGCCTGAAGGTGAAGTCACTGATTTACCATTTGATCTATGTTTCAACCTATGGTGACTGATATATTGCAGAATATATAATATATATATATATATATATATATATATATATATATATCCAGATTCAACCTCTACTATCAGTCTGGCCTCATTCAAAAGAGCTAGTTAAAGTCTTTATTGACAAGGAGAGTGGAGAGTGACAGGTGGGATTATATATACCACATAGCATCTCCACAGTTTTAAACGGGACGAGCTGAAGGAAGTGGCTCTGCAGGAAGACGTCTGTTTTACAACAGGCTAAGCAAAGCAGCCCAGCTGCTGCTTCACACTCTGTGAGCTGCAGAGAGACTGAAGCATCTGATATAGTGCAGAGTAGGTCAATCAAAGTTATGATGAGAAGGTTTATTCCCGGGTGAGTCGTTGCCGTGAGCGATAGCACTGATTGTAAAATGATCGCTCCCACAATATCCGCTGCAGCTTACTTTGATGTTTGAGGGCAGCGGTGTTGTGACAGCACATGCTGACATCACATCTGGGTCCTGTTCCTGGTATGAGGATAACTGAGTTACGGTTGAGTTTGTTGACAGTTTGGAATATGCCCAAGATTTTCTGTTCCCTGGAGCAAGCCTTGGTATCTTGTTACCAGAGCAGCAGCTCGAATCCTCAAAGTCACAGGTTATAGCTAACATTTTCAAACATAGCTGCCCCCTTGGTTTCACTTTCAAAATACTCTTGTAGAGCAATGTGTAAAAGTGTTATTGGACTATTAACATAGAGGTTAATTATTTCTTGATTTCTTGTAGGTGAAGATTTTTCATTTCAATCAGGAGGACGTATTTCCAGAGATGTTTAAAGAATAACAAAATGAATTTAACCGATATGGCAGCTGACAGTAACAGAGTTTGAAACAGCCCGCTTTGACAGCAATGAGATGATTGGCTCACAGAGGTCATGGCAAAAGGTTTTAAAGAGTGAAACACCCTCAGTCAGCTGAGTTGTAAGTGGGAACAGTCACAGATAAAGAGAGAGAGAGTAACTAATGAATTGGGTAAGCATGAAGATTTTCGGTCCTCAGCTTGAACTAAACTAAGCTTCATTTAAACGCCACTTATCTGCATATTACATGCCTATACTATATACTGACATCATGAGAATGTATGAAGCAGTCAGTTTGGAATTACTTACATTAAATAGTAATTCAGTTTATTGTAAATTTGCTGAAACGGGTAAACCTTTAAAAATGAAGTGACGGTAACAGTTTGCTGTGGCATTTTATAGAAAGAAATGTTTTAAACAAGCTATATTTTTCTTGGTTGTAAATCATCTGTTGAGCTGCAGTAGCGCTTTCGCAAGCCATGGTGCTATTCATGGTTTTGACTTCTGTTACATTTTATAGCAAATCTGTTCACCTGCCAGTTAATCAGATGAAAATTATAAGATCATTTAAACTGGCAATCACTATATTACCCTCATAAATTAAACACTATAAGAGAGCCAGGATTTTTTTCATCTTCCTCACGTCATATTTTTTTATTTTTCTCCCTCTCCTCTGCCTCTCCTACCCGTTCTCTGGCAGATGTGATGGAGTGAGTATGTGTGTCTTATTGTTCGTCATGAAAATAAGATTTCAACAGATGGATGAGAGACTCTGTAGAAGAAATGTCATCTAAAAGGACCAGCACAGAAAAGATGGGCTGTTTGTACATCCTGAATAGGAGGTGGTGAGATGAATCCCCAACTTCCAGACACTTGGAAAAAAAAAAGAATATTTAAACAATGATTTTGTCTCTGCAACACATAGAGCATGGGCAGTCTATTCTATATCAGACAAATGAAGGATAATGAATGACCACTAGCATACCCTAAAACATGTATGCACAGATTAGGAATATACATGACTCATTCATCTCCTCCCTCTAGTTGCCAAGTTTCTCATTTATTTAAGTTACTATGAAATCAAAACTAGACCAAACAGGCAGGTTCTTGGGAGGGCTAGTGCTGTATTTCACTGTCAGAAACATCCTCTCCAGCGGGAGTTTGAGCTATCACCCTCAGGCCGTTGTTTCAGAACAAAAAGAGTCCATGTCTCTTTCATCGCCAAGTGCTATTGATATAACAGCTGTGGTTGTATTCCTTGTACTACCTTGGCACACTTGTACATTTAAATTCTTGAATATTTGGACTTGGTATGAATTTAGCTATTTATTGTTAATGATGTTGATGTTGTCCTTTTGTATTCTGTCATTATGTTGTGTCCAATTTTCCATAGTGGGACAATATAAATAACCTTGAACCACCCATCAGTTCTCTTTGCTTTATAAACATGACTGCAACCTTTTGATGCACACTTTGCTTCACATGTATTCCTATTTCTGTGTTTTTGGGTCAGCCTCATTGTGATAAGCGTGGAAAGAAATGAGAAATTAAAAAAAGAATATGCAGAACACAATATTGAACACAAGCAACTGAAAACCACTCTTGTATAGACATATTTTGTCTAATGTGGCTTTTACAATAGATAAATCACTCATTGTTTCCATTTTTGAATCGACAACAAATATGCACAGATGTTTGTTAAATGATTATCTGTTCCTAAACTTTCAGTTTGTATTGACACAATGGCAACTCACTCTGATTACCGGGCTAATACTGATCAGAACACACACTTGGACACGTTTCAAACAACGTTGTTAGGATCTCTCTCTTGAAAATCATTCTCAGTACTTAAGTTATTAATTTCAGATTTAAAAGGTGGTCGGTGAGTAGATATTCAGACAGATGAGCTCGATGAGCAGAACTAAACTCATTAAGTCAAAAGTCTGCTTCTCTTCTTCCTCACATCAGTCTCTAATCTTGCTTTTCTTTTTTCTTCCTGGCAGCTGTCTTTAATATCCCAGCTTTAGTCTTTGTATTCTTGCTAATTAGTTTTAGCATTCATCCACTCTCTCCTCACTTATTCTCTGCCTGATGGACTAAACTTTACAGACAGAGTTTCATTTCTCACATTTATCTTTAATCTACTCTGACATTTAATTGCTAGCCCTCCCTCTACCACCAGCCAGCCTCTGTGTTTTTGTCATTTTTCTCCATCACTGTGTAATGAGATTGATGGGGAGATGAAAACAAGGTGAGCCTCTCCCACTCATCCCTCTGCCCACTCTTTCCACTTTGATATTACACCATCTGGAATGAATGGCAACCAAGCAAATAAGGCCAGTATAGAATGCAACTCACTCACTTTTTTAGGCCAGACAACTTTCCTCAGTTTTTTCTTATCTATTTTATGTCTTCCCCTGCCCAGATGGGGACAGGCCACAGCATGCAGGGATAACAGCGCAGCAGTTAAACTCTCTCAGACCTTTGCACCTGTCAGCTCAGTGCGATGGGACCTGCTCTGGTGGGCGAAGGGAGACAGGCATGCCCTCCTCGCGAGCAAATCTCTCCACACACAAGGGATATCTTTACAGGAAAGATGGTATTTTTGAGTCTCCGTCTTCACAGATTTTTCCAGCAATTTATTTAGCAGTTTTTCCCCTGAAGGTCATGGATTCAAACATGTGAGCTTTTATCCTGACAATCACAGTTTTATCTGCAAAGATAAAACTGTCTCGATATTTTATCTATTTTAGACCATTAATATGGTCTATTAGTCTTCTGCACTGGATACACAAATATATTACTTCAGACTAATCTCTTTCATCCCATTTGTATGAGCTGTCCTCATCCTCTCTGCTTATTTACCAAATTATATTTGTGTTCTGCTCTAGAAAGCAATAATTCAGTGTTTCAGCATTATCACCATTGTGTAATTGTGGCATTAAAAATGTGTAAGCGTAGGTTCAATCCCCTAAATTGTCGCTGGGGCTGATATGAACTCATTAGGCCATGAAAGTCTCTTTCCGTTTTTAAAGTTAATTAGATGTTCGAATTGGAGCTGCAAAGGTGAATGGGTTTGGATTCTTCAACTCTGCTTCTTCATCAGCTACCAGCAGCCAAGGGAAACTACACATTCACAAAGCAAAGTCAGCCACTGAATGGACTAAATCCCTTGACTAAATTAAATTTGTCCTTGCAACATTGTCTGACAGCCACACAGAGCTCACAGGAGAATGGATTATGTTGCTGCTCTCCACTCCCTTTTCCTCCCCTCCATTCTGTCTGCTCTTTTATAATGGAGTGTCTTTGAACCCGTATAATTAAACATTCGTCTCAACTACTACAGAGACATGCCCGTCACTGTGCGCACACACACAAAAATGCTCTCATCATGAAGTTGTAACAAATAATCACACAAATTCATTTTATACTGTTTTAACCTTTGAAGAAGCTGCGCTTCTTAAAGGATCACTTTGTAGGATTTAGTGACATCTAGTGGTGAAGTTTCAAACTGCAACCAACTGAACATTGTTCACGTCAGTATTTAATGAACTGGTAATAAAAACTAGAATAGAATAGAATAGAAACTACGGTGACCGTGAAAGTAAAAAATCAACCTTGTCATTTGGTACAACTTTTTGATACCTGAGGAGTAGATCTCATCAAAGTCAGTACCCCAATAAAGATGCAGCAGGTTGTTTGATGTTACATGTCATCGAGACAAGCAGGAAAAACATTAGCAGTAGAGTGTATCGTCTCCACACAATCACTGGAATATATATCCTGCAGCCAAAGCAGAGACCATTTCTAATGCCAAAAGGGTGAATGGTTGTCAGACCCGGAGTAGCTGCTCTTTAGCAGAGAGAAATTACTGTAAGAGATCTTACTCTGCCACTAATTCCCAGTACCACAAATGTCACCACACAGTCTTCTTCTTCTTCTTCTTCTTCTTCTTCTTCTTCTTCTTCTTCTTCTTCTTCTTCTTCTTCTTCTTTAGATTAGGCAGACTAGATGCTACAATGATGCATTGATAGACAGTCAAATACAAGTTCAGTTAGTCCAGTTTTTCAGGTGGTGTGTGCAGAGTAGTAGTAACAGTTTCTCCAACTGCTCCCAGATCTTTGAACAGTAGTAGACACACTTCATGGGCTGGCTGTTAGTTATATTGTTGAATTGTTGCTCCCCTATGACTCAAAGGAGTGCCCTTCTGGCTGCTTTTCAGTTCCAGCTCAAGACTAAAGAAGACTGGGCATTTGCAGCCTCTGTTCATTTTAAATTATTATGAATTGTTTTAAACATGTTATGTTTTCATCTCCTTATGTAGATTATTGTTTGCACCTGCAAAAACTGTATGGATGTGCATATGCCTCCCGATAATTGATGACTGACTGAACATTAAAACCTGTCCAACATAGAAAACATGTTGGTGAGAACATTTTCAAATGGAAGCATCAGCTACGTTACAGGAATGTCTATTTCTTTGTTGAGGATATTCACTGAACGACTGAAGAGGCAAGACAGTATGACAGGAGAGAAGTGAAGACCCTAGGGGGAATTCCACTAAAGTAAGGGAAACAGACCATATTGGCACTTAGAAAGATGTATGTGACAGTGTTGATCTTCTGCGTTCCCGTGACAATAGCTGTCACATCTTCATCCCTGGTGTCAAAATGTCAGAAACTCCTGGCGACACAGGTAATCTGTGAGTTGTTAGAAATACATGACCTCTCTTTGCACTGCAAGGCCATGTCTGACCTCACAAAGTCTCCAAATAACATCACTTTTTTCTCCCCTTTCCCTGTTATTTCTCTCTTTGATTGAATTCAAGTGACATTGAAGTTTAGTGTTACTATAAATGTTACCTTTGCTGTAACACCAAGCAAACAGTTGGTTCACCTTTCATGGAGTTGCATCGGATTAATGAATCCACAAAATCCTTTTCTGTTACCTTGAATAACAAATTCCAAAGTGAGAGTAAATGAAGTAAAAGCTGTTGCATCAGAAAGCTGTCTTTCATTCAGCCATAGCACTGTTGTTTTAAGGAAACAGATCATGCAGAATATTTAGGTTGATTTTTTAAAAATTCTGTTACTCCAAAGTTAAGGAAACATGGGGCAAAAATGTGTTTTTAAACTAGCTAAAATTAAGCTTCAGCTGGAGGAACAGAGAAAATAAAAGAGAGAACAAGATAATAAAATGATTTGATGTATTTAGAGAGGAAGGTGTTCCTATGTGTCTTTAGTATACAATGTATGTGCTGTATGATTGTGTATCTACGACTTTCCCTGAAACAGGCAGTCAATGAACCAAAGCAGGTGTGTGTTTGTGTGCCTGTGTATGTTTACACTGTGCAGGTTTGGAAAAACACACTGGCCACTGGGTTTTGTTCGCTCTATACTGCAGGAGTCTCTATCGATCTGAGACAACAGACATGAAAGACACGGGGAGCGAGGTAGAGGGTGCAGACAGGTGGAAGGAGAGAGACAGGAAGCAGAAAAAGAAAAGAAGGTAATTTCCAGCCATAAAGTAGTTTCTCATATCTGACCTGCAGCTGATCGATAGCTTCTTCGTTGAGAAATGCACTGACTGTCTAGCTGGCTTCTTACTATCACTTCCTCCTGGCTACTATGAAGGCATATTCCCCCAAAACAAATTATGTGCTATAGCTGATTATAGCTGATACATGAGGTTTTGGCTGTAAAAAATACAATTCACAGTCCGCCTTAAGCCACTCCAAAGAATTCAAATATTAGCCTCCACTTATCAGCTGGACAAGTCCTGACTTGCTGGGAGCTATAAGCTAGCAGCAAGTGTCACTCAGACAGGCAATTAAGTCTTAATGCATTTGGTGATTTGGCACATGTACACAAAAAATATAAAAATTGGCACATTTTTGTCCCCTTTGCATCTTGGACTCTTTATTAACTTTCCTCTTTTTCCACTGTCAGGCCAAAATGTCTCACAACAATTCCCACAATGTATTTCATGACTCACTATAAAGTTAAATTTGCACAGATTTTGAAGAGTATATTTACGCTCCCAACACTCTTAGAATCACATAATCAACAGTATGTTTATTTCATCAACATTGTGTCATGAACATTGCAGCCTATAGGACCTGCAACCAACACTTTAGACATGTTTAGTTGTGAATTGAGTGAGCTGTGTTTTTGTTAACAAAGCACTCTTCTGTCTTTGTGTTTGAAGCATCTGTTGTATCTGCGGAAACGCAATAACCCTTGTGTATTTTCTAACTACAGGTGTTATGCATCAAGCATAAATCCAGATAACATATGAGTTTTAACTGCAGTTCCTTATTAGCTGTATCCTCAAGTAATACAGTTGTCGTCTTCTTCTTCTGTGTTGTAGTGAACAATAGCTAGAAGTTGATAAGATGCCACCCAGGCACCTCAAGCTATGTTTATCTTTTACTTCATGTGCTCTCTCTTTTTTTTATTGTCTCCCCCTCCTTCACCTCCTTTAAGTAACAGATGGGGATTTTACATTTTGCTGTTAGTATGGCTGAGCATCAGATTCAGATTGAGAATTTGATTAAAAAACAAACAAACAAAAAAGATCTAATAATAACACTCCTCTTATCTCTTTATCCAGAAGATGACCTATTGATTTTTCAGTTTGTCCAGTTCAAGCATCACTGTGTTTATTTGTATCTGTGTAATCAATGTTTTTGTGGGTAATCCCTTTTGCCCAAAGCTTCTGTGTGTGTGTGTGTTTGTGTGTGTGTGTGTGTTTTTATATATAAATGTGTAGAAATATATTCACTGCCTAAGGTAAAGTTTATCACTGACTCTAAATTTAAATAACACACAGGAGATTCACAGCACATAACATATCCTGACAAAGGTGTGTCCTATTTCCCTCTTCTCTCTCGTTTTCCCTTCAAGCCTCATAACATCGTTAACATTGCAGTGTCTATTCAGGGATCTTTCAACTAGAATCAGCATTTTATTATATGCACTTTCTCTTTCAAACACCATTATGATTGTTGACATGTTAACTTCCACCTTTAATGCAGCTCCGCCATAGTCCGGTCCACTGCCTTAAGGAAGGCCTTCATTTAATGTCAGAGATTTTATACCCAGCTTTACTGCTGTTTTTTTTTTTTTTTCGCCAGTGCACGGATATATCCAGCTACAGCTCTCTAGCTGAAATCATCCATACAGGGTCAGACTTTGAAGTGGCCCTGAATATATAGAATATATAAAGTATAAGAAAGAAATATGTAAAGATACACATAATAATAAGTACAGACACAAAATGCAATATGTTGACCAGCTTGCCAACACTCCAACAACAAACCATGATTAATTTCTCTTTTAATTGTTATTCATATTCAGAATAAATACTTAGCGCACTGGGTATTTGCCTGATATGCCAGATGGCAAAACCAGGCCTGGAGTCCTTCCACAACACTTTAGGTCATAGAAGGGAAAAAGAGAGATAGTCACTCTTCACTCACAATGGGCGTCAAAGCAAAATCCAAGGAGAGATCTGTGGGAGTCAGAAAAAGAAAAATTGGATTGTGGAGACAGGGAGTATCGAAAGTAACAAGAGATGTATTTCAGCACTTTAAATCTGTAGAGGGAGTGAAGAGAGAAATGAGGAAGGAAGCACCTAGAGTGTCAAAAGAAGAAATAAAAGAAGAGGGAGAGAGCTCAAGAGATGTAGTGTAATGATCGAAGCGAAAGTGGGATAGGTAGAGTTGGGCTAAGTGGCCTCTATTGACTAGCAGGAGATTGACAGTTGCAGGGGAAAGAAACAGAGTGGACAGGCAATATATAGAGAGAAACAGCGCAACGACAAAAGCAGAGAGTGACGGAAATGACAGAGAGAGGGATCGGTTATGAAAGTGAGAAGCACTGGATGGAGGGATTAAAGAGAAGAGTCAGATGAATGAAGAAATTGCCCAAGTTTCCTCAGGTATGTGTTTGGGAAAAGGGCAACGTGGTACAGATCCACTTCTGCCTGAGGAAGGAAGAATGATATTTAGGAGGTGAAGGCAGATAATGCTTAGCTGTTGGGATCCTGATCTTTCTTTCTCTGTGCCAGACCTGCGGAAATGAAGAGCACGCTCAAATGTTATCTGTCTACACTCGCCAAAAGGGTTGTTACGCACACACGCACACGCACACACACACACACACACACACACACACACAGACACACACACACACACAGACTGGCAAGTAGAAGTATAAATGTCAGCCTGGGTAGCTGGATAGCCAGCCAGATAATGCTGTTATTTGTCTTCCCCTTAGTTTCAATCTTTTACCTGGACTCCAGATAACAGCTGGAACGACGTGACATCCTGAAACTATAACCATGAAACATAGCTGATTCATTCCAGTGTGTATGTGTTTGTAAATATTTGTGTGCGAGAGAGAGACATAGAAAGAGTTCTGTAAAAAAGAAAATCAAAAACTATAGAAAGAAATAATTCATCACAGATAAAAAAAAATAAAATTAGACATAAAAAAAGACATCTTTAATTTTGGACTAGAACATCAGTATATCCCCTCCCACCCACACACCTTTGTGGAATATTACCACACGACATCCATTAACTTTCTGGTTTGCCAAGAATGATTGACTTTTGGTTGTCTCAGTAGGAGTAAGAGAACACAGCTTTTACTTCTAGTTTTGTTACGACCTTCAAAAAAAGGTAACAAGAAAATTCTCGCTACATGCAGTACCTCCATACAAAGAGATAATAATGATGTATGAGACAGGTTCGAGATGTTCTGATGATCTATCTGGGTCTCTGAAAGGTTTCTTAATTTATTTTATTCAACCATCTCTCTTTTCAGTTACATTAATGGACAGTATATGCCTTTAATCCTCAGGATGCCTCTCACTCCAGGACAATGGCTGATTCTTTTTTTGTTCATTTTACACAAGCTTAGAACACTTCATATCACAGCGCAGACCCAACATCTCTCCCTTCTTCCTACATATTTTATTTGTCTTTCTACCTTGTGCGGCTCCTGTATTTTATTCCGTCCTCGCTGTTTTCATCTGTTTATGACCAATTTCCAGTGACAATGTGAGTGACATTTACTGTTTTTTCTGTCTCTAGTGTGTGTGTGTGTGTGTGTGTGTGTGTGTGGTCTAGAGTAACACAGAACACATCAGAAGGACTGACCTGTGTGTGTTTCATTAAACAGTCCTCTTCTGGTAAACAGTCAAGTGCAGGTCAGATTGATGACAATGGAAGTGGTGCTACAATTTTCAGAATATTGATGCCCAGAGTTGCAGTGAGATTGATGGAAGAGGGAGAAAAAGAAGGACGAGTAGAGATACTAAAGCAAGGAGAGTTGAGGGTGTGGTAAAACAAGAGCATGAAAGGAGGAAGGAAGGATGGAGACATGTTTGGTACTCAGGGTGTAAGGAATAAATCATCTGACCTTGTGTGTTCTTTGATCCAGGTTTGTCCTGTGAGAATTAGATGACTCAGGGTCATTGGAAAAGCCACGTAGGTCAATCAGGTTGAGTGAGAGCGCTCATCCACACTGACATCTTTATTATTCATGCAGATAAAAAAAAAGCCAAAAGAACAGACAGACTGACATAAAAACAGGAAAAAACAAACAACTGAATGACATTTTGCTCTGTTTTGAAACCCTGCTGGCTCAACAGTCATTTATAATTCTGTGTACATGTGTGTGTGTGTGTCTGTCTGTATGTGTGCACACGTGCCCCTGAAAATAACCAGTCCGCTTCATACAGGATATATGGCTGTAGTCCTGTAGCCTTCACAGTTGTAATCGATTGTTGCCCTCAGTTTATGAATACACAAGAGTTATAGTCCAAATGTAAAGGATCAGCTGTTACTTTTCTACATTTAACTGTAACAGACAATTGCTTTTCATTTTGTTATGCCGTCTTTCCATCTTGTCTCTTACTTTCAGTTGTTCTGGTCTTACTGCCTGCTTCTGTCTCTGTTGTGCTCAGTTGTGTTTTCTTTTTTTCTCTCTTTTAGAAGCATTCATCATTGTTTGCGTGTTGACAAATACTGTATGGCAAGCAAACTGACCACAAACAAAAGGCCCTTTTTTATGCAGCCCAGCCTGGAAAGGTTTGCCATTGCTGTTTGTTTTTTTCTGTTTGGCTACATTGGCTCCAATTTTTATGAATGTTTTTCAGAATTAACACTTTGATCCAGTTGGATTGCTGTGTGATAGCATTTTCTACTGTCTAGAGACAGCCTGTAGAGCCTCTCTCTAATATTGAAATCTGGGGAACATCACAGTAACAAGTACAATCACTGAGAGACACGACGCCAACAAAGTGTGGGTTTACATGGGATATGTGATGATTAGCTGCAGAATAATGTGATTATTATAACTCTTTGTGTGATTATATTCCTCTCTTTATGACTCATTTCTCATGTAGCTTGGACAAAAAGTACTTGATCAACAGCCACATTATAAATAAAGTTTAGTAGCACTAAACATTTTTTGCATTTTTGAATAAGTTTGCATTAACATTGTGAACACCCGCAGCAGTTGTCTCCACTGCTTAAGGTGAAGCCCATGATAAAAACCATTTCCCTGCTTCAACTCAATTGTCAGTTACACTTAATTGTGTCAATTAGCCCCAAAAGACTTGACTTGAACTTGGATTATGTGACAGCAGGCAACTTGAATCTGTAATCTTTTAATGCTGCCTATGGTAATTTGTCTTGTTAGAGCCATTATCATGAGCATGTTATGTCACATCCTCCACTA
Organism: Argyrosomus regius; assembly: GCA_946959425.1. Classification (NCBI taxonomy): domain Eukaryota; kingdom Metazoa; phylum Chordata; class Actinopteri; family Sciaenidae; genus Argyrosomus; species Argyrosomus regius. Next base: position 14,006,947 of record OX336893.1, read on the forward strand.
ATGTTATTATCGCTCAAGACTATCAACAACAGAAATAAATCATGTCATTGACTTTGACCTTTTACAAATCTTGGCTGTGTCCCTCTTAGGAGACACACACAGAAATTGAAACAGCAGAAAATAAAGCAGCACATAAAAGCAGAAATATACTTTCATTCTGGTCTTCTCAAGATTATTTCATACTTTACTTTTTGTTTAACTCACTTGTAAGGAGTAACATTTACTGCCTTGCTTAATAGATAAGCTCAGGTCATGCTTAATTCTAGTCTTCTTTAAAACCATATGTTTTACTAAATGTCAGCCCATATAGCCAAAGTCTCTATTGCAGTGGTGTTCTATCCGCCTTTCTACACTTTTACAGGACAATTGTGGTGTAAATGTGAGTATATTTATGTATATAAACTTCTGCTCAGTTAAAGTTGGAAAAAAAGGCATGTAGGCTGGTGAATATAGCTGAATATAGTGAATATATAACAAAGAAAACAGCAACCACAGGCACAGGTGTATAAATTCAGCACAGGTAAAGATAGCTGACAATTGCATGGGGATAATAGTAAACAACAATTTGTTATTAAATTTATCAGCTGTCCCCAGTAGAGAAGCCACTGTGTGTGTATTTTCTCTTTGTGGTTTAATTTGTATGGGACTTTCTTTCAGTGGGGTGTGATTGCAGGGGTGCCTTGGGCTGCTGTTACAGCCAACATGTTAATGAGAACAGAATAATGTGAAGAGTTTCTGTTTTCATAAATGTGAATGAATTGTGATGGCATGTTGAACCTAATGGTCCACACACACACACCGATAAACACACACTCTTCATGCAAGTGACCCTGATGTAGTTTACCTCATCTGTCACACTGAGGTGTGTATGAACTAGCCTCAGGGAAACTAGTGGGTGGCTGAGACATGCAGTTGCAGCTAAGTTTAAAAAGCTGGTGTGAGTGTAAGACAGATTGGATGATCTCTGTCTTGCATGATTAGTATATTCAAAGATACCTGCTGAGCATATACCACTATCTTTAATTTACATTTTCTGCCTTTGATGAACACCTGCACTGGACTACTAAGTAGGTGCAGCTGAAAATGTAAACTAGCTTGCTGAGTCTTGCAGCAGTGAGGGATACTTTGAGAGGTGTCAGTAGGAGGTAGACACTATAACTTTGTCCTGGGCCACATTTATTCAAGATGATGACTATTTACCCAACCTTGGAATGAAAAGATATGACACCCAGCAGAAGTGCTCAAATCCTTCACTTAAGCAAAATTAGTGGCACCACAAAATTGGTAAAACTACAATAAAAAGTACTTCATTAAAACTTTTACTTCAACAAATTAATTAAATACAGAAGTATGCTAAGCAATATATTTAAAATAATATTAAAAGTGGCAGTATTCATTATGCAGAATGACTGAATAATGAATGACAAAAATAGATTTTGTTCTATAAATAGAACAATCTTTGTAAAGGTGAAATGATTCAACATTCAAATAGTTACTATTTTAATAACTGAATAATTGTTTAAGTAATTTTTTCCTCACCCACCACCAATGTGCAGCACCCACCTGGGTGATGCATGGCACCGCAACTCTCTCACCACATCAGCTTGAGATGGAGAAGGAGGAAACATAGAGCCGATTACACTGGAGAATGATTAGGTGCCAGATGGAGAGACCATGGTTGGGGAATTTCACAGGGCACAAGGGAACTCCCTACTCTTTGCGGAAAAAGTCCTATGGGATCTTTAATGACCACAGTAAGTCAGGACCTCGGTCGGATCTGAGGCATGCCGTCCCTGTTGGGGGCAGCACTGTGCTGCAGTGGTTAGCACTGTTGCCTCACAGCCTTTCTCTGTGGAGTTTGCAGGTACCTCCCAAAGTCCAAAAACTGACAGGTTAATAAGTTAATTGATGACAAATTAATTATCAATTATTAATTGATAGTCTGAATTGTTGTTTGTCTTTGTATGTCAGCTCTGTGATGAACTGGTGACTTGTCCAGGGTGGACCCTGCCTCTTGCCCAATTTCAGATCTGATACATATGTTCTTTATGTGTCACATAACCACCACTCAAAAAAGCCTCATTCAGGTAGTATTCAGCATTACGCTGTAGGCTACATGTGTTCTTTTGATCTGTAACTACATCCAGTTAATGCCTGAATAAAAATGTTTCAGCACCATGGACAGAGCTCATCAGTCTGTGGACCTGTTGGCCTGGCTACATGCATTATTCATCTCACCATTGTGTCGACATGGGTAGACTAGAGGATTTTTAGAATTTTGTCACACCAAAGTGCAGAATTTGATAAAAGCCTTAACAAGGCATCCCATTTGACAAGATGTACTGTGTGCATGTAGATATTACTGGGGTAGTGCAGTGCTGTTATTTATATATGTAGATGTATATAAGAGAGGTGAATGGAGAAAGCAGATGGCCAGTTATAGTTAAATGTGCTTACTTGTACTTAAAACATGGCTTCTTTTTGCTGGGGACCCTCTTAATCCCTTTAGTGGGCCAAATGGTCCCTATTAATACACAGAGTCATGCATGAAAAGCAGTGTGCAAGTATGCTGCTGTATGCACCATGGGCTCTTCTTTCCCATATCTAGAATTCCAGGAAATATCCACACAAACTGAGTCACTATTCCTATGTGGATGCACCATCTGTACTATAAATCAATGACACAGAAATGGATGGAAAGGTATTAGTGGAGGTGCACAGAGAGAAAGTAGATACATAGGAGACGTACACACATACATATATCGGCCTAGATTCACAGATTTCATTAAAAAAACAAAACAAATATTTAATAAACTGGCACATATGTCATTCTAGAAACAAAGTAAAATGTTGACTTCTCAAGTAGATATAATGTTCAATGGTGCTTCATTATATTCAGTTGAATTAATTAACTAAAACTAAATTATTAAACTAAATAAACTAACCATTAATTGAATCTCATCTTTACTTTTGTCTAATGTAAGATGATGCAGCCAGAAACACAGGCGGACACTGAGATGTGTAACCTCTCACAAACAATTATATTATTGTTTATGTTTAACAATTTAATAATTGTTTATGGTAACAATTTACTTTTCTTTCACTGTAGTATATGATATAATACTGTATTATAGATAGATAGATAGATAGATAGATAGATAGATAGATAGATAGATAGATAATTTTATATGTGGGCTGTATAGATACAGAGAGAGGAGAAGGCGGGGTCTGGTAACCACAGGACAAAACTATGGGTCCGCCTGCTGCTTTCATTGCTTTTAAGCACACTTTGGAGTTTGGAGCAAACTGACCGGAGGACATCACGCCTGAAATCACTACCCTTCCTCGTGTAAGTGAACTGCATGTGACGAAGAGAAGAAAAAGTAAGTTGTCAGCATCGTTTTGGCTTCCGCTTATACAGTTAAAGTGAAAGTTAGCTAATGTTCACGGTCATTAACGCCAGCTAATCGCTTGGCAAATGTCGCGGGTACCCTCAGCTTTGTCCTCGTGACCGTCAACGGTCCTTCATGACCGAACACAAGATATTACTGACAGTTATAGAACGTTCGTATGTATTCGTCACTCTAGAACTTTACTTCAGCAGTTAAGAGGCGTTGTCTATAAGTTTCTCCACCAGTTTCTCCACGTCTGTGTAATTTAATGTCAATAACTTTGTTCATTCCCATTTTTAAAACTAGCTTAACTTCCAGAAGACGCCCACTCTGCTACGTGCCCTGTCCGTCTTGCTGAGGAGAGAAACGGCGGTCTCAGAGCATCAAGGACAGATCCTGGAACAGATTCACAGTGAGTTTCCGCAGTAAACTCTCTAATTAGGGTAATAATAGCCACAAGTGTCGTTTTTAAATTTATTATTACAATGACAGTATATATGCAAAAAGAAGAAGAAGCATACTACTGTATATTATGTGTGTATATGTTGATTATTAAGACCTGCTCTGCTTAACAGTTGTGAAAAAGTAACAAAATAAGTGCACCACTGACAGACAAAAGTTTGATAATTCTACACACATGATACACACACACGCACACACATACACACAAAGACATTCCTGTAATTTGTTTTTCTATGGATCTTTTGTTACTTTTTGATCTAGATTGTTCAGAAAAGTACAAACACATGGATATTATCAGAGAAGCCACGCTACTACTACACTACTAAAGCTAAATTGTACAGATTATGGTGCATGTTTAGGTTCACAAGATGCAGCATCATAAACTATGATCAATGATATAAGACCAGAGTTGCGTTATATCTGGTTACGATGCTTTTAACTTTGCAAGTTGCAACTACTTCGGTTTGTCCAAGGGGGCATGGCTTAACCACATTATTAGTGAATGGACACATATGAAGTATTTAGTTCTTCAAAGACAGGAAAGTTGTTAGTGATGCTGATGCTAGCAGCATTGACTAGTCATGGCTCCTCGCACACTGATGAATCAACTATCCACTCACCTTTACTAGCATATACTGTACATTCAAGGTGCAGATAGCACAAAGGAAAGTTTTAACTATTAGAACCAAATATTCATATTTAGAGTTTACACACCATATATTGATATGTGTTCCCTTTTATTGTCACCCTTATTTCCTTATTGTCCAGTGCTAATACAATGTGGGAAAAGAGTCATGAAGAGCTATGTGGCTCAGCTGAATAACAGCCAGGATATTGGGTAGTCTATAAACTTAGTAAAGTTGAGTACAGCAGCAGAGTGAGATGGGTCAATCTGTCACAGCTCATGCATGAGCCTAAAAATAGATAGCATGTCCCCAACCTGAGCTACTGGTGCTGCTGTCGGCTGAGCAATGTAATTTTATAAATGTTCCTCCGTGAAAGGATTTTGAAAAGGGATACTCTAGAAATATGTGCTGCAGTCGTGATTACTATGCAGTCTCTGTCTTTGAATGTGCACTTCTGAGAAACCAGATTTGGACCAAATGGACCGCAGTCTCCTCTCCTCTTCTGCTTTTTCAGCAGCTTTTGTCAGATTCTCTGTGTGGAAATAGTAACAGAAAGCTTGTTTTTGCTGAACAAGTACAACTGATTTGATCCTCAAGAGGTGGAAAAGCTCTATTGTTGTTTCTTTCTGTGTCCTCTACCACTTGTCCTATACCTTCTCTTATCTCTGTTTCTTTTGTGCTGATAGAAAGATTTCCCTGTTTTTTTAGGTCATAATGCAACAATACAAAATGTATGAGAAGAAACAAGATTCTGCCCTTGTTTGTGTATTTTATCTGTGAACAGTGTATCGGGAATTGTGGTTTCCTGCTGTTTCAATAAGTGTCTGTCTTGGCTGAATCTCTTCTTTTATTGTCTAATTTTACAAAACTTTTGACTTTGTGTGACTCTCAGATCTCCCGGAGGTTTTCTTGTCTAAGATTTTTCTCTAGAGCTCAGCCAGCACGCTCCTATGGGCTGTACAACCGGCTAGTCAGAACACACACACCAAAACGTACATATACCTTTCCCCCTTCCAGTTGTTACCAGGAAAGAAGCCTTGGCTCAGCATCTACTGTATCATTCTTTGTTATCTCTTTCCTTTTTACCACTCCTTTTCCCTTTTACATCATCTCATCTCTTCTTCGTCCTCTAAATCCTAACTAGTTTCATACTTTGCTAATCAGTGATGAATCATATATAAGTTTTTTCTCTAGTGCTTTCTGTCTCACCCTTCCTCTGTCTCTTCTGCTCTTTTCTCCCAGTGAGTCTCTCTCTCTGTCTGCCTTTCTCTTTTTTCTGTTGTCAACCTCAGTCTCTCCATCTCTTTAATCTTACTCTGTGCCTCCCTTTGTTCTGTTTCCTGTCCTTCTCTTTCTTTCACTACTGTGTCAACTGTGATAACTGAGTACAATTCTCAGGTGCCTGGAAGGAGAAAGGGAGCGAGAGAAGGGGAAAAGTAGTACATCTGTGCAGTTTCAACTGTGTGTGTTTCTGTGCTGTAATACCTTTTTTGGAACACTGATGGAAAAGCCTCACATCTCAACACACGCACAGTTGGTTAACCTCCCTGAGGTTCCTGGGGTAAAAAATTTTAGAGTCAGCCATACATAATTAGAAAAATTACCTAGCCTCAGACCTTGATTAGAGCCTTGATTTAATCTGTGTGCGTGTATGTGTGTGTGTGTGTGTTCAGTATTTGCGTTGTAGTGTAGACCTAGACCAAGTGTGAGAGTTTTATTCTCAGCACAGCGCCTGTAGCGTAGAGCTACTGTAGAATCATTCACTAGCACACCTTTTCTTTCACTCAGACTACAAAGGACCAGTTCAATTGGCTTCTTACCAGGGATGCATACTTTAATCAGTTGCCTTAATTAGTCATTGGCTAACAAGCTAAAAATGTAACTAATAGGGTTGTGATTGTATGTGTACTCGTCCTGAATTGTCTGATACAGGATATTTGGAGACTCCACCGGTACGGTGCACCTTGTGACTCAGACTATTGCTGTCAAAATAGTATATCTACTATGTATTTACTACATGCACATGTTTAACAAATTTTAGAGCATGAGTTTAACCCAGAACATTTTGCACCACCATTTGTTGTGTATTAGCTGTAGCAGGCTATTTGGCTAAGCTCAGTTAGTCAAATTCATGTAGTGTCGCTGCTCCACTGTATGGGACCATTAGGGTTTCGTGGCTAGTTACAGTGAAAAGTGTCAAACTGTATGCTGACATTGTTCAACTGAAGTCGGGCACGTTTGTGGAAACACTTGAAACAAGTAATTTACAACGGCATTACCCAAATGTGTCGATGAGTGGAACGACACAAAAAAACAGACTGGAGGGCGAGTCCTTCTCCCCACGGTGTTCATGCAGCTCTCTCACTGCAGATTCAGGCAAAGCAAAGCAATAACTGACGGTATAGGAGTTTTGATCTCTGTGGATGTGTGTCCATACTCAGTCTAGAGAAAAGTTAAAGTCCTTAAGTTGCGCTACATTGTGTCTTCATATGTGTGGTATTCTGTGTTAGTCAGTCCATTGTGCTACTCTGTATAAGGGAGCATAAGTTGTTCAGGAATTATCAACAGGTCAGAGTTTTACTGATAGAGCATTACTGACAGTTGTGTTTTGTACTGTATTTGTGTTATTTTTCCACTTCCACTTTTCCAGTATTTGAGTGTCTTAAATGACCATTATGTAGGATTTAGTGGCTTCTAGCAGTATATTTGCTGACTGCAACCCTGTCACCTCACTTTCTCCGTCCTAGCATGAAGGGAAAACTACAAAACCACAAAATGTAACAAAAAAAGGGAAAGGCCCTATCTAAGAATTATAGCCATTTACAGTTTACATTTTTTAAAATATATGTTATTTTCTATAATGTTTATGTTTCCCTTGTGTATTGGTAGCAGAATCAAAAAGGACAGCAAACCTAACCTTGCCATTAGCTGTTGTAAATTATTGTTATCTTGTCATCTATAGTGTTATCATTGTATTTCCCTGCTGTTTACCAGCTCTGAGCTGCAGACAGTGTATTTCAGTGCCATGGACAGTTCCATGTTTTTGGTCTGGATACAGAATAGTTTGACAGACTGATGTTTGGCTTCTGGCACATTCAATGACAATTCATAGAAAAGCTTATGGAAAAAGTACCACACTTTTCAATTTCAGCATTGACCTGTTAGATCTCTCACAGCAAAACACATCCACTGTCAATGATTTTGTTGATTTCAGTATTATTATCCACTATTTTCTCACTCTAATATTTTTAATCAGAGTTAATGGTCCCTCTCCCACTTACACTGCAATCTATGATGTGGTAACATCTGGCTGGACGTCATGTTTCTGGCCGACCTTACAGAACTCTGTGTTTTGTGTGTGTGTGTGTGTGTGTGTGTGTGTGTGTGTGAGGGAGAGAGAGTGAGCGAGATAGAGTTGCGCATAACGGATATAGATCTCAAACAGATGGTATTTGATCTCCGGCTCATATAAACCCTACGATGTCACGAATATAAAAATGTATCAAAGAGAAGCCACGATTTAAAGGTCATTAAATGTCAAAATCTGTAAAACCATGAGCTTGGAGGTATTACTTTCATAATCTATCTATCCATTCAAGTTTGGTTAATAAAATGGGCTTGATATTAACCAATAATTGTGCTGAAAGGATGAGTTCAGGATTGTCTCAAAACAATAGTCACATATGAACACTGAAACTTGTTTTGCTTGCTGTAATCATACTTCCTGTTCACACTGGCAATTAAGAGATTCCTGTCTGATTTACTTGAGTGTAACATCAGACATCAGCAGTCTGAGTTGAACAAATTGAGTGAATATCTTCTTACATGAATTTCTTTCTTTGTGTTTTTTCCAGACAGTCTCTGCTTGATAAGCTTGGGTGGAGAAAAAGTAATACAAAGAGGAATTTTTGTAGTACAGTAATAGTACAATAATATTGAAAGATATCCCCACTTGATTTGACTAACTAAGACTGTTAAAGCCTCATACTAACATCAGATACACTTTGGAATGTATTTTTCTGCACAGAATGAGGACTGTAGATTTTGAAATTGCTTTGGGAACAGATCTCTCATTACAAACAGGAGGAATTATTACAGCAAGCAAAATCTGTTGCAAAGTTCACATAGGCACCTAACCCATTGTGTTAAGACAAACTTGAGAAATGGTGATTTTATTCTTTGAATAATTTAAATGAGTCTCATTCACTGTTTAACTTCACTGTCAGTTACATTTTAAAGATATTTTTTTGGGCCTTTTTTGAGCTTTATTTGACGGAGACAGCTGAAGAGTGACTGCAAATGTGGGGAGAGAGAGATGGGGAATGACATGCGGGAAAGAGCCTCAGGTCGGATTCGAACCCTGGGCTGCCGCGGCAAGGACTAAGCCTTTGTACATGGGGCGGCTGCTCTACCGACTGAGCTAAACAACACCCCCACTGTCAGTTACATTTAATGAGAGTTTGTAAGGAAAAACCCTAATGCTGAAATTCATTTTCATGTGAGCTTCAGAGCATTTACTGTTAATATACAGATTATAGCAGCCTGCACTCTGACCCTGAGTGTGTTGTAGTAGTATCCCCTGTGTTTATGCATGTGTCAAGTGATTTGTGTATTTGCTGGGGCCTCGTTGGGAAACATACACCTGTTTATAACAAAGAGTGATATTCAAGTATAAGCTGCAATTTAACCAGTTTCTCTTCAGTCCTATGCACGTCCTCCCCAGACATACATGGATGCTTTTGTTTGCCAGCAACAAATAATCCTTTGGAATAAGACACAAAGACCGATCTTCTGTCTGAGCATTTAATTGCTCTTCATCTCACCCTAACTAGACACAAAAGGCATTCATGGATTCATACTTAAAGGAACTAATCCAGCAAATCAGCATTAGGAGGAGTGAGAGAGATAGACTTGAAGGTAGTAGATAATTAATGAGGCTAGAAAATATTTCTCTTGCCAAACAAGTGTAGAGACTGCAGATACCTGACACTGCAGTTTTGGTGTGTGTGTTTCAGCAGGAAATGGCTGTAGTGTCAGTGATGTGGGGAGCAGCTCAAAAAAGATAAAATATTAAAGGCACAGTACATCTGCTTTCTCTGTGTATGTCTGTGTTTATTTGTGAAAGTAGTGTTTTTCATTTCTTCACTAATGGCAAGGTACATTTCTATGAAAGCAGCAGAGCTTCTTCCTCACTGCCAAATGTTAGTATTGTATTCCAGAGCTTCAACAACCGTCTGTGTGTGCATCTGTATTGGTTGCTTGAAACCTTATTCTTTACAGGAGGAACCTGTAGCTTGTCCCATTTCCTTTGCTAATCAATAGAAGCACTATAAACATCTGATAGATTTTTTTTTATTATTTATCTTCAAGAGAAACCACAGTTTGTAGCTCTTTTGGGTTGTTTATGCATCCTGTTATTAATTTTCCTATTCTGTGAAAACTTGCTTGTGTTATACGTATATACATGTATCTCTAGAAATGTTTTTTTTTTTTTTTCAAATGTAAAGGTTTGTGTGGTTGTAGCAGAGAGGGCAGTATTTATCAAAGATGTAATTCTGTCAGCTTACCTGCAGTCTAGAGGGGAAATGTTTCACTTCCTGTGGCACAAGATACGTATCCATCACCTTGTCACAGGGATTCAGAGGTCAACTAGTCAACCAGGTGGGTCATCTCTGTCACTCCTGTCTTCCATTGGACACCCTTTCCAGTGGTTTGATTGATAGACAGCAGTGGCCCAGCGTTGCGTCTACCTCGCAGGTTGATTAATGGTTTATTTTTTTACAAGGACATTCACAAGACGGATATGTTTACAAAATGGCCAGGGCTGGATCTTGTCTGGACTCAAAATGATGGAGGACATGTACATTTGTGTGTGAGTGTGCTTGATTTTACTTACCTGTCTTTCACCTTAATGTTATGCAAACATCCCTGACAGTCCTCATTTCTAGATATTATATCTCACAATTTCTTAAATTATTTATTTAATCACTTGGTCTCATGAGGGCTTAATATTTATAATCGGTGATGTTTTGTTATTTTACTATTGCTCTCCACTGTCACATTGTGCCACATAATTTGGTCTCCTGTGTCTTGTGGCTGAAACCCCATCGGTATTCCTTCTGGAATGTATTGTGCATTGTTTCTTCTTGTTTCTTACTACAGATTTGTATTGGTCCAACTGAATTTACTTGATCAATTATCAATTATCCATTCTTTATAATTAATGTGAATCGATAAAATAATTATGTAAAATGTGCATCGGTATGAGCACACAAACACACAGCCTCAGTTACTACCGTACATGAGAAAAAAATGAGTTGAAGTTCTTCCTTTTCTGCACAATTTTCAGGCAGCATGCTATTTGCTTTGATTCTACAATTGTATCATGATTTACTCAGCCAATCAGTCACCAGAGTATTATGTTTAGTAAAATGTCCATAGCTTATGATGCAGGTCTTTAAAGTTAGTGTTCTCATAAAACCTAAAATGGAAAAGCAGTTTTTCACTACTGCCCTTCATTACATTCCCACTGATGCAGGCAAATCTCTTTCCAGTAACACTGATATACAATTTCAAGTCAATGGCCAAGCGCATTGTAGTGGCCCAAGTGCTTAGGCCAATTAATCAACAGAGTAATCTTATTTTTGACGCGTGTCCATGAACCTAACTCAACTCCTCTTGCCAAAACCCACTGCAATCACGAAGAGAGATGAAGGTGATCTTGAAGGCTGATTTATTTAAAAGTTAACAACTTAAAATGGTACAAAAATTCACAAAATCCACATCTTAAACCGGTCCACTACCAACTCGATGCATTCCTTAATGTGAAATAGACGACAACGACGGTCAAAAACGTATACCGAACCAAACCTCCGCTGACTTAGAGTAGTAGAGAGTGATTATAGAACCAATTAACCAAGTATTTTCCTGCGCTCATGCGCACTAAGACTTGCATAACAGCCTCAACAAATAAAGCTATGTGGCTTAAGTAGCTCTTACACGCATCATATGAGTTTTTTTTTTTTTTTTTTTTTTTTTTTTTTTTAATAAACAACCCCAAATCACAGTTTGTGCAGGCATTTTATAAACTGTAGGTGTCAACACAGAGATGCACTGTGTAGCTTTTTCTGAGGTTACAGTTGGAGAGGGGCCTACATGTCCATCCACCTCTGACACCAAAACACCATCCTTAAAGCCACTGGAAACCCAATTATACAACAGCCTTCTCACTATGTGTTTTAGGGTCTTATATAAATAATAGTAAAGTCCTCTGTTAGAGGACTTTGAGTGTAGACAGTGACAGCTCCATTATTTGTATCATTCATTAAGAACCAGCTAAGTCATTAGTGCTAGAAATGAGTCTGACTGCATGTAGAAAAACAAACACAGCACTGAACTCGGGCCTCAAACCAAATACCAATCAACAGCCATGCGAAGTTTGTAATGAATGGTAATCAAACTGTGAGAGGGACAGAGAGGGAGAGAGATGGATGTCTGTGGTCTGTCTGTTCTCCTGCATCATTACCAATAATTAATTGCTTCTTCATAATTTCCCTCCAGTACCTCACCTCCATAGAGTACATCTTATGGTGTGTTCACACAGCGTCTTTTCACAGTGTATTATTCAAATAATGCAACTGGCTTACTACAGCAGTATGAGGCCAAAATAGACCAATTTTGCTGTGATTTCATTGCAGTAATTGGATCAAAAGGATGCTGAAATAACTAAATCACGATGGTGATTTGTAAAACTCTGAATTCATTTGTCAGGTCAGACCGCAAGAGGACAAGCAAAAAACTTTAAATTGCCTGGTTTATCGATCAGGGCTGTGCTAACTTAGTTCATAGTAAAGTATAATGAATTGCAGGAATCAAGTAACATCTACATATTTTCAGCACCTACTAGGTAGTCCAACTTCCTTGTTTACTTTTTTCTGAGCAATTTCCATTTTTGTCCGGTCTCTTGCCTGAAGTTTTTTGAGTCTTGTGGAGAGAAGTTTACAGATGCAGTTAAAAATAGCCCTTGAAATCCTGAAATTTTGGATAAAATTTGTTTCTGTGAAGCCATTCACGTCACGATCTCACCACTCCTGGCTCTGACTCTGGATCCACACACACCTCCATACACCAGTAGCAGCCATTGCTCTGAACGTCAGAATTTAGCTGTTGTTCTCCTCATCCTCATTATCATCTGCCCATTAATTTTCTGTCTTATGGTAATGAAACCATAAATGCTGACTTCCATATTTACTTCAGCAGCATGCTGCGTCTGACATCGTATGATGTGCTATTGTTTTTTTGCACATGCGGGTCAGTTCAGGACCAGGACTAGAATCTGATATTGGCCCCATTTAAGAAAAAACTTTTTTTTTTAAATCTGAATTGAACACACATAGAATATTCACACATGTACACAGAAACATACACTACTATTTGTTCTGTCCTTAGTAAAACACAGTCAGACTCTCTCACACAAACATGCATACAGGTACAGGTGGGGGCTCATGCTCATTCGTGCAGGCTCAGATGCACAGGTGGAGTTTTGAATTTCTGTGTAATTGCGTTTTTGAACTCAGGCTTGCAGCTTAGCCAAGCATACAGGTCCTCAGTCAGAATATGCACACATACATACAAATTTATGACAGCCCTGAATTGGTTTGTAGACCGTAGACCATTCCTCCCAGACCCTCATCTTCCTCCTTATCAACAACAATACAGCACTTAACTGCCTTAAATTGTAAAGCTCTCAATTCTAAGCAGGAGAGGGAGGTTCACTCAGGGCTTGGAGTCACACTGTTGAGTATGTGTGTGTGTGTGTGGGCTGGCAGACAGTGCAGTATGCTGATAAGCAGGGTAGAGCCTATTAGCTGTTTGGCCTGCAGCCTGAATGTCACTGGTGATTTTTTTCTCTGTGGTCAGAAATATTGTTATTGTTTAAGAGCCAGTGGGATGTAGGATGGTTTCCATCATGTAGTTCCTCTTGAATCTATGTTGGAATAATCAGTTTTTAATGAAAAGTATATGTGTGTGTTAATGTTATAGTGATGCTGTGCTAGAAAAATATTTATCTCTTTATATTATGCACTGTTGTTTATTTGTTGTGTCACAAATCACACTCTTTACATCATTTAGACAATGCTTTGTGTAGAACGGATGCAAACTGCTGACAGGAGATTTGCAGGAGCTTCTTTTGTCGCATATATACATGGTTTAGTTATGAAAAGTTTGACACAGACCAAAAATGTTACTTTGCAAAGTATGCTGCAGACTGGTCCTCACAACAGACTCCATAATATTCTTATATAATAATAAGGAAACAATAAGTAAACAGGCAAAAATATGTAATCACTCACTTTTTAAAAATATTTTCATATGCACTCTTGTGGGGATATTTCGAATACAGCATGTGAAAGCTTTGAGTGACTTCAGTGGTAGAACTTTGTTTCAGTTTTGCCATAAATTTTGAATGACATGATTTTGGTCTGCATCTACATTATGTATGTGAGTTGATTGCAGAGATTCAAATTGCCTTTCAGGTAATAAAAACAAAAAAGAAAAAAAAAAAACTTACATTTTTGGAAATGCTGGAGACAACAAAAATGTGATCATGAAACACATACACTCATAGTGCAATTGGTCTAATTAGCTTTCATTGTTTAGAAAAATACATTTCCACAGTGTGGTGTTTCTGCATTTTCTCTTTACTCTTCATCGTTTCCATGGTTCTAAGATCATGGTGCTTTTTTCCCCCCAAAATGCCTAAAAGGCAATTTCTGTGCTTTTCTTTCGCTTTTCCGCTGCTCTTCCTTTCAATTTAGGTTAAATTCAGAGTAAGTGCGTATCTGTGTCACAGTTACTATGCACTAATACTATCACATACAGGCTGATATACTAATTTTGACAGTACATTATTTTGGGAGTTAGTATACACTATGTATTGTTTTGCACCAACGTGAAATAATACAAAACTAACATGTGAGTGGTACAAAGTCAATGGAATGAGAGAAAGCTGAAAATAAATCACCTGTGGTTATCACAAGTTTTATGACTCCACTAATGTACAGAGACAAAAACAAAAGAAATCATGAAAATATTTTAAATCAATCAGCTGTGAGTAGTTCTGTTTCTGTTGTGTGTTTTCTTGTCAACATGCTAAAAAAAAAAGTCTAGCAATTGTAGTATTCATCTGTAGTGTTCATCCAATATGTAGGCTACATGCAATACTACTAGTAGTATATACTAAAACAAGGTTAGAGTAAGTATACAGTACATCAGCACACAGGGACAACATATGAGTTACAAATATGTAAAATGTAATATAAATTTCCTTTGGTAAAATTGAAGGTAAGTCAATGAGCACTACTTTACCTATCATGACATCAACAGGTTTACTGTATCTCTAGATGTAGAGGCTGCTTAAAGCCTTGTTTGCTTGTCCTGGTTATTGAAGAAATGGAGAAAAAAAATCTATTTTAATCTGTTCAAAATGCTGTTGTGTGTGAACCGGACTACAAACAAATACATTTCTTTTCCAATCTGAAGCAGCTCATGCCTGTCAAAATCCCAGATCACAATTTGTCTTCCAGCTAAAATCCCACTGCAGGAGAGGAGTAATCTCTCTGCTCTCTTTTCTTGGTATTAAGAGTACACAATGTCAAAATCAGAGAACAAAGTCACCGCTGCATTTTTTAATTTGCTGATTTTACTAAGCTCTTTCTATCATAGCACCTGGTTTCCTTGTCCTCTCTTGCCTCCTATCTAGAAAGATGGCCTGTGCCCTGCAGGTATTTAGAACAGTCCAATTTGCCTCCATCTTTCTATAGAGTGGCTCTCACCACTTCTCCTTCCTTAGTCTTCCTCTGTCTGATAGATTAGTGATAATTCAGCCAGGGTGAGAGAGGAGGAACCAACTTTAAAGAGATTGTTGTAAAAGAGCTGACTGGCTCACACCAGCCTGCTGGAATTAGACTCATAAAACCAGAGACCTCACTGGTGATCCCATAGACTGTCCTAGAAGCACATACATGCACACGTAGCAGGGAGGCTGCACTGTTCGGCTTGTTGTCGTTACTTTCCAGTCCAATCTACTTAGCTTTTTTCAAAAATTTAATTGTAGTAAAACATCAGATTTGGTTACATTAATATCTGTAACACAGATAGTGTAATTCTGTTGCAATTGACAACAGGATGATTATGGTTAGAGAGACTATGCTAACTCCAGATGATTACTACCACTACTACTTTTATACCGACTGCAATCAATACTGTATATCCATCCCTGCTGCAAAACATCTCTTCCTAGCCAACACACCCCACAGCACATAAACTGCTTGCTGCACACAGAGCATTATGGGCTCACTAAAATATTTCTACGCCGTTTTTAATCTCGTGCTTTGCACATTTTACTGCCATTCTCATTACCCACTGCAGAGAGAATAATGGATAGAGAGAGTGAAAGAGACAAAGGACTGATGAAGGTTGTACTGTGGACAGAGAAGAGAAGGCCTTAAGAATGTGAATAGAAATCTGTGTGAACAGCTGGACTGCTGTCTATCTCATAAATTAGAAGGACTGGCTTCATACAGTCTTTTGCTCCCTGTTCAGACATTGCTTTATAAGGTGAATTTTATGTTGCAATGACAGGTTTGTGTGTGCTGCATAGTAATAACAGCAACAGTTCAGTTCATTCAGGTTTAACAATCACAGAGAGAGAAACTAAACCAAAACACTTTAAGGTTGATGGTAATCATTCATTGTTTAATACGATTAATTTCCATAACACTCTGCCATGACTCTGAGAAATGTTGAACCATCAAGGGGCAAAGCCATATTCCACTGAATGGCAAGCTGTCAGTAAGACCCCTCTTCACTGGACAAAGAATTCCTCCAAAAATGAATGAGACTGAACAATGTTAAGCTTTTTGTATGCCAGGAGTTGTGGCTGATTGATGTGTCTGGTTATGTATTGTGTGCTGAGGGCTGTTATGCAATACTAGTAAGAGCGCATCATCTCACACTGTCAACAGTTCTGCATGCTCATGAACAGTCTGTTTTTCGCATTCTTGGTTTTCAGAAACAGTCATGGTCTCCCTTGGTACAGATTTCCCAGTGGGAAAGTCACATCCCAAGAGGGTTCATTAGCATCTCAGTGGTGTTTGTAATGAGACCAGTAGAGTTGAGAGGCAGAGATAATGAATGGTTAGAATGATGGATGAACTGGTGAAAAGGTAGGCAGGTCATGGGAAGGTCTGCTGAATTTCCTGGTGTCCTTCTCCTAAATGTTATAATTCAACTTACGACTGACTGCAAACATCATCTCTGGTCTTTGGCTGTGGAAAAATATCACTGCAACAAGCTGACATTTTGCTAGATGTCAACAACTTTACAAATGGTGACTGTAAAATGAGGATTTCCATTATCCTGTCTTACACATGCCTGAGAGCCATAATTCTGGTGACCTATATTTTAAGGGCCAAGGAATTAATTAATGCTAATTAGGAGATAGTACAGATGACAAAGGCAATTATATTTTGCAGTAATCTTGATTAAGTTTTGCAGGGAATAGATGGAGAGATTTGGAAGTGTATATGCTGGTATAAAATTAAGCTTCTCTAAAGGGGATGCTGTGTAACATTTACTTTTCGATCAAACTATCTTCACAAAACCAACAGGTACACTTAACACCACCTGATGCATCCCTGATGTAAAGGGTGGGACAAGAATACATTTGACTGAACTTTAATACACATGGACTTTTGAATTGGAACAGTACTTGACATGTGACTCATGACGTTTCTCAAGTCCGCAAGGATCCATAATGTAATTTTGTCTTGTTCAGTTTGCAGTTGTAACAAATATGTCCATTTTACCCTTTTCTATTGCACACGTAGCTGCCTGCAAACATTTTATATTTCTAATTTCTCCCCGATGCTCTCAAAGCGTCCACTATAAATTGAAAGGAAGGATTTATAGAATTAATTCTGCATTTGTTGTTACACAGTTCTTAAGTTGTAGTGAGTTATCGATCATTAAGAGTACTGTAGGCTACATCAATAAATGTAATTGTTTATGTAATGTTCCTAAAGGAAAGGGAATATTGGCTGGTTGGGATGAAGGCTGAGCTCAGCATTTATTTCGAATACAATTTGTTTGACCTCAAATTTTTTTTTTTCCAAAAGTTGAAAAGAGTTTTTTTTCTCTCTCTCATTTTTCAATAACCAGTAAAACTGCTTTGTAAGGAGTTTAGTGTGACACTTGGCCATGGCCTGGGGTAAGTTCTGTGTCTGTTTTTCTTTGATTCAGTTTAGAAAAGCCTGACTGACAGGCATATCAGCACAAAGGTACACAAACCCTCCTTCTCTCTGCCTGTCCCTCAGTTACTTGCTTATTCACTCACTTTCACACACAAATCTCAAATTAATGAGAATTTCTTATTTTTCTACCTACCCTCATTATGTTTTGTCATTGTTTTGGTGCAACAATCTGCCAGTCACTAAGATATCCATACTCTTACCTCTTTTATTACTTTCTCATTATCTTCCGACCCCTATTTACCCTATCCCTATCTAAATCTTCCTACCGCTCTCCCATCTTTCTGTCGTCCTCCTTTCATCTTAAATAGCCTGTGGTAGCAGGATTTTAGTAGTGTCTGGCTAAATGAGAGACATTCTGCCTTATCTATTATTCAGGACTCTACCTGCATTAGCCAGTGGCTTTGCCAATGCCAGATTTAGGGTGACCTGACACGCTAAATCAGGACTACATAGGGGGGATACAACCTTGACTTTGAATGAGATGAGCAACCATGTCCTAGCTTGACTACGATATTATATAAGATTGGTTGTTGAAAAACAAAATAATTGCAGTTTATGAATGCAGTTCAGGAGTTTAGTCGCCAAGTATTTATAATGGAAAATACGCATTCACTTGCCAAAATAGGAAGGAATGATTCACCCTTAGATACCCTGATTCATATTAGAAGTCTGTGAACAAGCAAATATACTTTTGTGTTACTCTCCCTCAACAACAGCCACAAAACCTGCTGAGATTTGGGTCATAGGTACAAGGAGAAATGCTGATAATAGAAGAGAGTTTTACCAGGTCAGTATAGAAAAAAACTGCCACTTGCCCAAAATGCAACATGACTTGTGTTTGGAGAATTGTGGACTTTTATATTACAGTAATCTCTGTTCTATTGTTGATTTTTGCTCCAAAACGGTAAGCTGACCTGAATCTTTTTCTGATTTTTTTTTTTCAGTGTACATTTTCTCCTACTTGTCTGTTCTTTTCTTTTAGCTTTTATTTCCCATATCCTCTTTACTTTAACCATCTTCACTCTGTATATACTCACCTTTGTTCCATTTTCCTAGCTGGCCTATCTTTTCTTCACATCAGACTCTGTTTCTCTCTTTCAGTCTCATTTCTATCCATCCGTAGGATATATCTGATCTTAGACTAGTACCCATCTACACAGGGTAGAAATGAGGAAAAATGGAGGGAGAGAAAGAGGGAGGAGGAGGTGTGGGAGAAACGGTGGGGAAAAGGAAGAGTGAAGGAAGGATTTGGGCAAGGCTGCAGACCCATGAATAAAACAAGTGCATGTTTCCCCTCAGGAATGATGCAGCATTGAGTTTGCGCAAGTATAAAATGTGACCTCATGTTTCCTAATTGTATAGTACAAAAACAGAAAGGAGAGGGACTGCCTGTGTGCTTTCCTCCATTTGATTGCGGAATGAAATAGTTAAAGATATACATTAAAGTTTTAAGCAGAACTTAAAAAAGACTTGACAATTGTGAATTTGTAACAACCATGGAAAACAAAAACATATGGAATATGGAAAACTTTCCGGGTGTGTCAAATTTTTCAAAATTCCAAGCAACTTATTCAAAGTAAGGAAGAAAAGGGACATTGATATTCAGCAGGAATATCAACGAGCAATACAAAATAATCAAGTTTTGATGTAGTACAGGATGTAGCAGCTTAGTTTCTGGAATTTTGTGGACGTCTACTGTATTTGTTGCTTACAATCTTTTTACTTATTATGTAGTTGTAGCCTTGGGCAGACATGTAATGTTAAACAGATTGTTGGCTCTGCAGAATTGACAATTGTTTTGTGTAACTTGCACACACTTTGCACAACACATAACGTGTACTTAAAATGACTCGTGCACACACACACACACACACACACACTACACAAAATAAACAAAATTCAACACAAGTATATTTTTATGGAAATGGGTTTATAGATTTTATCAAGTGCTATTTTTTCTACCACAGTGATACTGTATATCTCTTGCTCTGCAGAGTCAGTCTAACTACAGTGTTAATATTTGAACACAACAGCAAGATTAGCATCTCTTGTCAGAGACCTAATTTGTACTGTGTAGTTGCACAGTAAGTAACCTACTTAGTGGGAGTCATAGTTGACGGTAATGACCCCCTAGTGGCCTCCTTAAGCTAAGGAGAGAGAGAGAGAGAGAGAGAGAGAGAGTGTGTGTGTGTGTGTGTGTGTGTGTGTGTATTATCATAAATACCTAGCTCAGTGGCAATGCAAGCCTCCGATCATTAAACTTTCAACACAGCAACACCCAGATTTTCTTTTTCACAGTGTTTTCTCCCTCATTCTGTTTGCTGCAAGCACAGTGACAAAGATAAAAACATCAACATCAACATCAACAGATAAAAACTAGCTGCTGTAATGACTTTTGAATATATGGATTCACATTTTGAGATGTATATAGTGTCTTAGACCAGAATAAATAAGTCAGTTTATCAGTTTAGAAAAGTGTTTTTATAAAGAAGATTTAGTATCGTGTCATGCAGTGTACCCTGTGGTGTGATCTGGTGTCCTGATCTTGTAAGCATACTTTAATGCATCTGTAATAAATACACCATAGACAATACACAATACATGCTGTATATTAGCAACATATTTTAAAATGCATAAAGGTTGCAACTATTCAGCATCTACATGCTTTCTGGTTGTGATAGTGATTCTGAGGTTAATGTCATATCCTTTAGGGAAGATCATTTTTTAATCTAACGCCTTGGCAGCTGTGCAAGCCAGACACTGTGAAATCCAGTCATCTATCCGACCAGATCCATGCAGTCACATCTCCAAATCAAATCTGCCTGTTAACTGTGCCATGAAGGCAGCAAATGAGCTTCTACCAAATGGCTCATACCAGTCTATAATCTAATGGATGCAGAGCACTGAAATATTCCCCACAGTATCCCAGGACACTTGGTCCAGCTGATGCAGCAGCTGTTGCCAGAATGCAACGGATGCATGTTACCTGCAGAAACACAGGAAGGATGTCAGTTGTGCCATCTGGCTTATACAAATCCGTGGCACAACTCGCTGATTGAAGCTCCATCTCTGTGCAAACACTGGGCACACTGGGTGGGTAATGAACTCATCATAGGCTTAGCACCAGATTTCTATTCATAACATTTTTCACTTAGTTTTAGGAAGTTGCCATTTTTTTAACATACCATTGACATTTTTCATAGAGCATTTAAGAGCATTCTGCAGACTAATTCATTTTATTCAAGACTGTGACTCAACGATTATATCCTGTTTGACATCGTTGGTATTTGTTCCTGCATGGCCTCACTCAACGGATGACAGGATATGAATGTGTCGTTAAACCATAAGTTCATTAATGTCATTTAACTAAATGTCCACTGTCGAGCACATTTTATAGTTCTTTCTCTGTGTGTTCATTCCCAATACCATTATGGCAAAGTCTATTAGACTGTGAATTCTTTTAACTGCAAAAGTGTGACTAGTCTTTGTGTATTGTGTGTTTGTCACAATCTGACTCTCCTACCACACAAGACAGCAAATGCATCATTCATTTTGATGGCATTTTAAATCTGCCTCACACCTCCCTGTCCAGGCTTTTGAGGGAGAGGGATGAAATACACGGACATAACTTTGTTATTTATTAGTTGTGAGAGAGGAAAAGGACAGGTGCAATAAAAAGAGGATATGATCACAAAAGACAGTTTCATATTTTTGTAATCACTTTGAAGGGTTTGAGTGACATCAGGACACAGTTGAGGAATGCTAAGTTAATGCTTTTGAAATGAGCATTCTTAAATATTAATGGGGCTCTGGCAAAAGAAAGGTCATTTCTCAGACCAAGGCAGAATATTAAGAGAGCTAGTAGCAACCGCTATGATCGTAACATAGATTAGTTGAGAAAGTTGTATCAACATCTCAAGCAATAGCACTGCAGCAGCAGTCCTCTGTTGGAGTTTCACAGTAAAGTTTCATCAGTTTACTTGTCATGAGTAGTACTACTCAACCTCTAACCCCTAACAGTTATGAAATGTTGTCTGTGGCTCGGAATGCAGCTTTCACAAGTCCAAGAAAATAACTCTTATGAGTAATTTTAACAGAAAACGTGGAGTTTGAAAGACTGTTGTTGTGTTTCTGGAGCATGATCTACATTATAGTCTCTCTCTTGAGAGTCCCTCAACCTAATGAAAATGCAGGGTTGAATCCCTGTAAGTACTGTTTGGTTTGAAGAGAGCTTCCAAAGAGCTTCATCATACTCAACAGCAACATGTACAATTTGGGAAACATCCAGATGGTGCAATCGAGATGAAAAATATTCAAAAACATTGTCTGTGTAACAAATTTTACTTTCATAATTTCTGAATCTATTCTACCTACACATACATCCCACCAATTTATCTTAATAGCTTGCTATTGAAGAACCACTTAATTGGCATACTGTATCATGCTGTGTTACTGTCCACTACTAAGGACATATTTTAGGCAGAAAAATAGATGAGGGAATGACAGGAAGCTGCCTGTGTCCCCTCTCCTGGAATTTATTTCTCTCTGTACTCTGTACTGTGTCTCTGCTCCTCTCTCTTTCAGCCTCTATAATTTGCCCTCGATGTGTTTGGAATTACATGTCACATCAAATAAGACTATCTAGCTTCTGCAGCCTTAGAGTGTGTGAATGCCTCTGTGTGTGTGTGCGTGTATGTGTGTGTGTACCCAGTAGTTCAGCGATACCACTACCACTCTCAGAACCAGCTTCCCATTAAATAAATGGTGGATCTCTGGGTTGACTTTAGTGTTCACAATGAGCGGCAAGGGGCTGTAATATATCTGATACAGTATATCATTATCACTAACCTTTCTTTCATCTGTGTGGCCTTCATCACTCTTTCTTCTGCAGCTATTCTGAGGATACAGATGTAAATAAAACCACTTTGTGGAGGTGGAGTGGAGGTGTTATCAGGAGAGATATTGCGGATTTAAATGCACAGAGCACATAAGTTTGGCTCGCTAGTCAGTTGTGTTTTGGTGCAGTATCTATATATATATATGAATACTGTATTAAAATACTGAATTACTTAGGGAATGAAAATATTGGTAATATAATGACACCCTAATTTAACTTGTATATTGTAACTTAGTTTTCTCTTGCAATGTCTGTCGCATATTCACTGTTAGACTGCGTTCCCTGGTGAGAGCTAATGAGGATTTTTGCAGCAGCAACACTTTCAGCAATCTAGCCGCTTGTGTTAACATACTGTAGGGTGGCATAGATATTTGACACAACATCTACCACATTTTCATAGTGGGTGAGGTAGTGTATATTACTACAGATGTTTATATCCATAATTGGCAACATTGTCTGAATTATCTGTTTAGAATGCAAGAGGTCCCTAAAACATAAGGAAATAAAATTAATTTATATTAAAAAGTGGGTTCACTTTGATCCATGATTGTTCTTTGAGGGACGTTGAATGAACAACACCAACAACACCACTACACACACATACTGTACAAACACATAGAGCTTAATGTTAAAAAGTCTTAATTATTGAACATTTTGAACACATTTGTCAAACATATTGAACATGTGTTTTATGCCAACTGTGATTTCTTTGGAACATTGCTCTGGATACGCATCATAAAACTGATTTATGATTCACAGTGAGCCTTTACAAGGATAACAGTGTTCAGTTTTGACACTTTCAGAGAGGTTTTAATTGAACTATATTGAGGTTGTAGTTAGAAGTGGTATTGAACAGCACTGGACTTTATACTGAGAGGTGTTTCTAATGTTTTGGCCACCCCTTTTACAGACATGAGAGAGACTTAGAAATACATTTTTAATATAATGCACTCCTGTACAATGTCAAAAATAAACTTGAAATTGAATTATTACCTTTCACTGTAACAACAAAAACAGAAAAAAAGCTGTGTACCTGTCTCAAAGAAATCTTGTCGCTTCACTTTCATGCCAATAAATCACACTAAATAGAACATACATGAGTTAAAAGGAATGGAAGCAGAGAGGTGAATTGTGTGAAGAAAAGGATTGTATGGTTGTATTATCTCAAAACTTTAGCAGCTGCAGACTATAGGATAACGAATTCTCGACTCAGTGAGTCAATTCTGATTTGTAGATTATTGCCTGTCCCAATGTCATTATGCATACATCGTTCTGTCCTCTCAGTCCATCCTACTTTCTCTATTTTTCACTTTCTTTAACTTTAATAAAAGTAAATATTCTACTTAAACCTGCAGAATCTTAACACCACCTGGGTCAGATATCTATATTGTACTTGTGCTATTTTCACATGAAATATTGGTGTCTTCTCCACCATGATCAACACTGATTAGAGCCTATGAGTCTGGTACAGTGAGACAGTAGCTGTCGTGTCTTTTACAACTCATCCCTTGCCACATTTAAAGATTATCCACTGACCAAAAAAGTCCTCAAACCTGTCAGTAAGGCTCGATGGGTTCAAATCAAACAAGGATTGGTTTGCTAACCTCAATGATAAGGCTTTTTCAGGTAACTCTTCACAACAAAAGCCCTCCATTGTTTGCTCAGTTTGAAGCTTTTGACCTTGCAACATCAGAAAATGTTCTGATTACAGTAACAGCAGCTTTACACAGTATGGTAAAGTGTAGAGGAGTAGGAAACAGTGAGGCTGCTGGCTAGTGTAAGAAAGTAAGAACAGGAAAGCACAAGTGAAACTGAAACCCAAACCACAGAAGCTTTTTAGTCTCTGTTTCTGTCTAGTCACCTGAATGATTGTGCACAATTTGAGCCAATTAGCTTAGCACATCAACAGTTCAATCCACAATTTGTCTGCCTTGTTCATGAGCGGGACCGTAATATCACAGGTCAGCTCAGTTATCACCTGCACCGTGGCAACACCTGTGATCACAGCTCAGCATGGTGCAACTGAAGTGTGTAATATCAAGCCAGTGGTAAAAGGGCCAATATCATGTTACTCCCTGCTGACACAGATGGTGAGGTGCTAAGTGTATTTGCTGCCACTAGACCTGTGTTTTTGAGTGTGTTTGTGTGTTTAATCCCAGTATAGTGGAACATGTTCATATGGGGTGCTATTTACACAGCTGTCAGTGCGATTGTGCATAAAGTTTGGGCTAAAGAAGCAGGGTCATAGGAAGAAGAGGGGGAATGTTCAAGATAAACGACAGACAAAATTAAGCGTTAGGATAGAGGTCGGGAGGCTAAAGCAAATTGTTGGTGAAAAGAAGTCAGTACAATCTGAAGAGTTGAAGCAGTGAGCTGTGAAAATTCAGAACTGAGGACTGACTGAGCTGTTTTGTCATCTCTCTGTGGGGAGGCTGCCTTTTCACTAGACTCAAGCCAACTGAGCCACTTAGATGAACTTAGGGGGCCTTTAGCTGTAGGTAATGATTTGGAGCCAGCTGTTTCAGTCCTGGAACATGTGTCCAGCAGCGTTGTCAAAACAAAGCAAGATTCTGGATGGATTTTGTTCTGTGTTTCTGAGCTGGCTGTCACATTGCGAGAGCCGTCTTTGTGTCTGTGTGCCAGTATAGTGTAGCCAGGATGTTTTTGTGTGAGGCGATTCTCTCTGATTGCCTACATTTTCTCTAGTCAAACTAATAAAAACAAAATGAGAAGGCTGAGGTTAGAGTTCCATTTATCATTTTTTGGTGTCATTAGGATATTACAAATCCTGGCACAGATTCTTCTCATATTATTTGTCTAAGGGAAAAAAACAAAATACGCTGGAAGCAAACAAGTAAACCACCTTTATTTTCAACAAATCTGCTCCCTCTGCAGCACATCAACACACACATCTGCCAAATTGCCATCTGTAGCTCATGCAACATGCAACTGTGATTTATTAGTGATATTCAGGTGCAGGCATGCACACTTTGATCATACACCAATTTGACTGCAATTACGCCAACATTTTGCCCTTGGAGGTAAATAGCATTGGAAGCTACATTAAATAGAGTGTTAGTGTGTAGGTGGGTGGAAAGGAGGAATCATTTTCAGAGTACAACCCTCTAATCAGTATTTAACTTCAAACATTTGCTTGTGGGGCTAATTGAGGATGACAGATGAAGAGAGGCTAGTCTGCTCGCAGAGTGTAATTGGAGGCTAATTCTCTGTGATTTGTCTCATCTCAGTGGGACAGATCAGAGGTCTGGGGAGGGGAGATAATCAGGTGAACAAATCACTGTAGTCTGTGTCTAAATTCCTGTTGAACTGCTGGACCTGATAAGCCATAGCTGATCACAGATGAGAGCAGAACAACATAACTGAATGCTACACCAGTGACTTTACTTTTTTTTTAACCTTTTTTTTTAGGTCAAAAGCAATCTCAGTCAGGCAGACACACAGATACTTCATGTATCAGATGCTTCATTTCCCAGCCAAGGAGGTTGCCGCTTGGTTTATCGTCCACCACATTGATGCGTATATTAATGATTTCCAATTGTAAGTCATTATTAATTTAACATATGATATTTCTAAATCAGTAGTTCCTCTAAAAATAAGTAAAAATAGAGAACAGAGCAAAATAAGTAATTTGAGGACAGGGGCTATGATTCAGTGAGGAGGTGACATCTGTAGGCTGTATAGGTGATTATAAGGAAAAGTAGTCTTTTGAGCTCTTTTATAAGACTGACAGCTGAAAGAATATGTTATTATTCAACTTTACAGTTTCTTACAGTGCTGAAGTGAGAAAAAGTGGCAAGTGAACAGAGCTGGTGAGGAGACAAAATTAATTGAAGAGGACAATTTGTGCCATTATGGACAGACCATTTGCCCCTTCCCATAATGCCTCTCTATATAGATCATATATGGCACGTCTTAAAGAAAGCCTCAAAGCTCTCAGTGTGGTGAGAGAAAAGAAAATGGGTGATATAGGTGGACAATGCTTATGTTGTTCCATTTCTGTTAGATGTGTAAATTGGCAAATCAAGCAGTTAGTACACATACACATATGCTCCAGCTCTACGGAGTATATGTGCTATTTACACATCAGGAGTTTGTATTCCTGTAACTCTTGGTTGTATCATTTTATCATAATCTGGGCTAAATTCAGGCTTAATGTTTAATCCTGAGGGGTTCTATTTAAACAGGGACTTTCTTTCACAGTCAGTTTGTTTTACTAAATCAAGTTCTTTTTCTTGTTTGCACGTCTGATTCATTTTCTGCCTCAGCTTTGTTCCAAAATATTTTAGTTGGTGTTCACAAAGAAACAATTAACCAAACTCACAAGCCCAAGTGTGGTTCATCATGGAGTGTTTACTGACTCCAGAGAGTATGTGACGATAACGTCTGCTGTTGTTCTGTGGCAAGAAATCACAATTGCTTCTTTTCTACAGTAAAAACTTTGAAACTATTTTTTGGTTCTCTGAGTTCTGCAGTAAATGATCACATCTCCTGACTTTTGGGAAAACTCAAGAATGTCTTTTGGAAATGATGAGAAATTTAAAAAGATAACAAACGAGAATGTTTTGTCCATTTTGGATACAAAACTTTGCTTTTTATTTGACTTTTTTAATCTTAAACATTTCTTCGCCTCAGGATTTGTTGAATATGTGATTATCTCCCCTCCTATGATTATTATTGAGTTTTATTCAATCTCTCTCTCCTCTCTGGATTATTATGCCCCTCTCTATGTGTTTCAGTCTGCCTTCTCTTCTACTCTTTGAGAAACTTCCAACTTTGTTATGTATTCAGACTAAGGGTGATGAATCTTAAATTATTTTCCAGTAGATAAATGACAATGAATCAACATACCAAAGACTTGTGGGATTTAGCTGGTAATTACTTTCATGTATTTCACACATACTTGAACAAAGCGATTTGCTCATTATTATCTCACCAGTCTTTTGTTTCATCAGCTTCTTATTCACCGCTTTGAAGCTTCATTAGACCAAACAAGTGCTGTTACCATCTGCCCAGTTTCTCTTTTCCTCATTTGAATTCAAGCCCAAACACAATTTCAGAGCGTTTATGAAGTTTCTGGCTGAATATTTCTGAAAAATGTGTTGCACTAATAAAAAAACATAGTTCAGATAACCTTTTATATTCACGGCATGTTTGTGACTCCATGAGGTAACCAGATTTAAATATGCCTGTGAAGCAGACAACAAATGGCACAACTGTGACCATTTTTAGTGATGATTATCAGAATGGACGTTTAAGTTTTATTTGTCATAGTTTAAGTCCAAACAGCATCAGTGCTCAGAATGAATATGGATTCACAAACAATCTTTCAAACTTCTGCCGATGTCTTCCATTTGTTTCTGTTTTGCATTTATTTTTCCACTACTTGTTTTTACCTTATCTTGTGTCTGCAGGTTCATGTGATGGCGACTTGCCAGCAAGTAAGATGTGGAACAATATACCCCCAAATATGACAGATTGATTAAAAAAAAGCACACTTTTCTTGTATTATTACTTATGTTTTAGGTCTGTCTCAAAATGAAGCATGTATACTTGCATCCCCTCATCACAAGTTCCATATTGCCTGGTTGTGATTGTTTTCCTCATTCCATTTATCAATTTTGAGCAAATGAATGCAAATTGAATGGGCCATGGTTGTAATATTGGATATTTCTGCTTTGGTGTTATCTGTATGCACATCTAGGAGAGGCCAGACTGTAATTTTGAAACTCTGAAAGAAGAAACAACACATGATTACACCTACAGCAATACAATGCAGACATTCTACCTACACTGGGTTTTGCTGACTATTTTGACTAATGTTAGCAAACTTTAGATTGATATTGATGTAACAGATGATCTACAGCAGTTGACTGACTTTATGAGTCTTCTCTATTTGCAGTACTGTTATAATTTTTTTATCATTTAGCATTGTCCCATATTTGTCACTCATGTTCAGCAAAAGTTACATAGTGTCCTGAGTTTTGTGACGTGATGATTTTTTGACATCTTAGTTGTAGAACTGCTGCACAGTCTTTGAAATGTTAAACTGTTTGCGTTTGTATACAGTCTGTGCAATATGTGATACTTCATTATGTCACTGCTAAATATCATTGTTGCCATGGTGATAGTCTATTGGCCAGCACACTTGATTTGACATTCAGCTGAGGGTGCCTCTAGCAACTACAGCTGGTCGTTTGTGTGTGTGCTTGCGTGTGTGTGTGAGTGCGTGTGTGCGTGCGTGCGTGTGACAGTCTGTTAATGAATGTAATACTTCACACTTAGAGACATAGCAGCTCTGACAAACCTGCCTCTACCCATGTGCGTACAGAGAGACAGAGAGAGATGGAGTGTTGGATGGAGAAACTGATAAGATTCAGAGAAGGTCTTCAAACCTTAGAGGTAACACTGTTATCACAAGATTGATCTTGAGGACTGACTGTAGATCAGTACCTGGGCAAACGATTCCTGTCGCTGAGCTTTACAAGGAAGATTGGTAGATATGTCATTTTATTTTTTGCAAACTAATATAACATGCGTTTGATCATGATCTTGTATTCAGTAACACCATAAAAAATGGTAAATTGATTGTTAATTAAGCCATATGAATTATTTATTTACATGTTTTTAAACATTTAAATGTGGAGAAACATTATTTGGATGTCTATTTCCGGTGTGTAAATAGATAATAAATGCTTTGTAAAGCATTCAAAAATATTATTTGAATAACTGTTAATAAAGTTGAATCTAATGTTTACAATAGTGTGAATATGACATGAACATGAAGGTTTCTATATGAATGTTTATGACTATTGTCATTAAGGGTCATTGTTCAATTATGTCATTTTTAATGGATAACTGACTTGTTGACTGAGATGTCTTTGTTATAACGACTCCACATTAACTAAGACAGCATAACCTGTCATGAAGAAATGATTTAACTTCATGTGTTAATATTACATTAAACAGTCATATGTGATTGCTTTTGACATTGATAAAATAACATAAATTATGGCATTACTAATAATTAGTAAACATAATTAACATTCCATTGTTAAATAGTAATAATAATCTAAAATAACTATGAACATATTTATTAACCATTTATTATTGATCATATTATAAACCAAACATTTGTAACATACCTTTTTATGCACAAGGCTTACAGACACACATAAACACACACACACACACACACACACACACACACACAACTTACAAACATACAAGCGGTTGCCTTTGCTCTCTGCCCCCAGGTGTGACTGACTGTAGCAATCTCAGGTCAGAGCAGCTGCCTTGTAGTCATTAAAATGTCAGCCGTGTCCTGACATTTATTTCATTTCCCATTTATGTGGACAAAGAAAACAGACTTGTTCTCAAACAAGCTGACTGTATCACCGCAAAAGAGAGAAATGCAAGGATACACAAAAAGTCACTTATTCTATACCTACTCTCCGACCATTGTGAGGTCCCATTTTATATGGATTCAATGTGCAGCTTACAGTGACTTTTGGACAGCCTTCTTCCAAACGCAAACTGATTTATATATTTGTTTATTTTTTGTTTGTTTGTTTTCATCTTTATTTTCTGCTCTGTCCCATCTGTAATGGTTGGAGAGCTGCCCAGAGAGACAACAGGGAAAGAAGAATCCTAGGGAGAAAAGTTGAGCTGTCATCAAGGCAAATTTCATTTTTTTGGTCTTGTCTATCGGCATACCCAACAGATTTCTGAGGTTGTGATTGTAATGCATTATCTGGTGAAGGCAGTCAAAGGGAGGATTACAAATGGCAAGCAGTGCCCCATTATCACAGCCAGTCCAGAGGAGCACAGGAGAGTCAGATTGGCACAGGGACACAACCTGAACACACAGTATACAGAAATTTGCACATTGAAGAGTGGTGAAAGAAAGACATGTCTGACTGCAATAGGGCTGTCCTCAAATCAGGAATGTCAGAGTCAACTGAGAGAGTTTCATAAACACTCATTAATTATGTTTCTTCTTCAGTAGACCTTATCTACAAATATGAGTAGATAAGGTAAATTCACTCCCCTGCCCAGATAGGCCTCTGATCAGTTAAGCACACCTCCAGAGCAGCCACCCCACTCTACTCTCCTATAACAGTCCACATAAGCCTCATGTTTTACCTGTAAGACTCCTGTTTTAACGTCTGTGTGATCTGAAAACAGCATTTTTTTCACCAAAGTAAAATAAAAAAGGGTCATAGTTCACTTATAAAATCCTAGCGCACCACAGATAGTTCTCCTGCCAGGTTGCTGACAGCGCTATCAGCCTCACTCAGCCAAACTGGATGGAAGAAGATGGTGTTGTACCACTGTCTGGTTTAGAACTTGTTTAGCCAGCAGAGCCGAGAGTGTCGGAGCAGCCAACTGAAACAAGTTGCGCTACCCTGCCTCATGCTGCCCTCCATTTCCATTAAGCTTTGCTATTTCCATCACAGCTATGTGATCATTTTATGGTTCGACTGACAAAATATAAGTTGACTTGGGGTCTTCCAAATTCATGAAGTTGACTCAAGTTGTGATGTTGACTTTTAGGGGGCAGCCTTACTGCAGTCATTGTCTATCACAGTGACATCAATGATGTAATTGTTCAGTCAGGGTACATTCTCACTCAAATGTTGCTGTTGCTGTCAAGTGAAACTGGTTTTGTTAGGCAGGTTCACAGCAACATCCAGACATCCCTTACATAGTCATTATAAACTGTCAATCTGGTAGATTGCAGGGAGGCCACTATTGTTACTGTGTGTAACGATCCAATTGCACATGAAATGGTGAGGAATTGTCTGTGTTGACTTCTGGTCAAGCAGAAATGAGATGGCTTGATGGCATATGAATTTTCAGTGTTTAAAGCTTCACTCCACATTTTTGTTGTCTGTTTTACTCAGTAGATTTTATTACATGGTATATGTTGCTGATTTAATCCTTCTTTTGTTTTTTGTCTTGTTTTGTTTGTTTTAACAAACTTCCTTATGGGATTATTTAAAGTAGTGCTGGGTGATTCAGTTGAAATCAACAACAATATAAAAAAAACAACAACATGGTAAGATTATTTAGATTATGCAACTTCAGACAATACACTTTCTCAATTCTCTGATATTATTGGTTAATAAACAGTGTCTCAGTATCATCACCCTCTGCCTCAGTGATTCTTATTGTTACTTTGCTTCATGGAGGCTTGCACTTCCTGTGACCTATCAGTACTGCATAAAGAAAGCTAGAGCGAAACACAAGCTCTCATCCACATCACATTATCCTGTCACACATACTGTATAATCTGTGTCTACTGACACACACACACACACACACACACACTGAAACACTGTAGAGGAAAAGAAAAAAGAAGCAATAAGGCATTGTGAATTGAACAAGCAGACTGCTCAAGGCAGATAAAGTCAATTAAATTCTAATCAAACCAGGAGGATGCCATGCATTTGATTATAGGAAAGTAGAGAGGTGTGTATGTGTGTTTGTGTTTGTCTGCGTGTGTATGTGTCTGGTTGAAACGGGTTAGAAAGGCAGAGATGGCTACAGAAATCACAGTGACGTTGCAGATGCAGTTGTACTGCCATGCACTTACAATTACAACCAGAACCAAAAACAAAAACAATCTCAGTCCAGAATAGAGCTTTGAATCAATCATGGTCCTAGTGTGTAAACAATCCTGAACTAGCCATTTTAGGAGGTAAACAACACACGTACTGGTACACAGTCAACGAAATAATGGTATGTTGGTGCTGGAAATATTGGTATTGCTTATTATCTGTATATTTTGAATAAATAATGTGTAAGAACAAGGTGCAACACTGCTTAAAGAAAATAAAACTGACTAGATGTTGTGATAAACACAGATATCTCCACTCAGTTGTGTATCTGCAGTGAGTTTGGAGGCCAGCCCTGAAGCCCTGCATATCTCTGGAGGAAATATTGAGCCTGCAGCCAGAATGGCTTCCCAGTCACACTGTTGTGCCTTAATTAACACGGGGCTGAGTTGAAGCATGGTGTCTAGCTGTGTTGAACGCCAGCAGCAAAAAGGGCATTACATCTGTGTCAAAGAATCAGTGTTTTTCTGCTGATGATTAGCATTATGGTAATCGAGGAGGCACTGCAGATTATTGCAGCTTGACAACGGAGAGACAATTGCTATGACGTTACTAGAGGTGTCTCACCTCCGATGTAAAACACTGGAGGAAATCTTTTAATTTGATACAAAAATTAAAAACTATGGGCACCCTTCCAGTGTCAAAAGCTAATACCACTCAGTGTGTAGAAACCAAAGTAGAAGTTGAGTCATTGGTTTGACCAATTACTGAACACTGATTGGACGCTTTAAAAACTATCTTAGAGAAAATTGGCTTCAATATTGGCTGATTGCTGCAAAGCCTCCACCATTCACATGGAGACATTCTGTAGCAATTGGTGCCTGTAAGAACACACACTGCTGTATCACACCCATACAAGTTAACTCAGGGAATATCAGTGGTGGTGCTTTAAACCAAAAACGGTGCATCTACTCATTCAATTGAAGAGGCCCAGTCTTTCCTGATAGTGATCGTCGGTTATCTTGTAAACCCCTGACAACACGCCAAGAGGTCTGTAATTCATAGTCAGCCCATTCTTCAGAATCAGATTATTCTCCAACTGGATCCTCTAACTTAATTACTCAAATCAGACAGCTCCCAGACTGGACCACGGTAGGTAAAACCCCAGAGATGTTTAGAATAACTAAGCTTGTCTATTAGAGGCAAGTGATCCCAAAGAGGAGTTGTTTGTTGAGATACAAACTTGTTGATTGTTAGTTGAACTGTGGGTTTTGTATTGAATTGACTGTATAACACATTGGTCTGGACTGGTGGACTAGACAGTCTTGTGTGTTCTTGTTCTTGACTTGCATTCTAAATAACAACTTGGTTTAGTCAAACACTGCTGGAGCTTGCAATACCATTTCTTACAATACCATTTCCATCATAATATCTTCAACTCAATATAACACAAGTATTTTTGTACTAAAAAATACTGTTCACATAAAACATGAAGTTTAAATAGAACTGTTTAAGCTTATGACAAGGACAAACCCAGACCAGCTGCACACAAACAACACATGCCATGTTTTATCCAGGAACACACAGATTAGCAGTCTCTGGCATACTGTCATTTGTATTCTGTCAATGAATTGTTCATCATCATTGAACTAAAGGTAAAACACTTCAACCTTGTCTGTCAGCAGCTGAGACTCAGTTTCCATCTGAAGTCAATGTCCTTTCTACCCCAGATTGTAGCTGATATCAAAGGTGACCGTGTGATAGGAAAGATATACTCTTTTCTGTGCATGAACACACACATACACACACACTCAAATACACATAAGGTTAACCCTGCCTTAGGCATCAGTCTTTAGCTCTCATACCACACACAGAAGCACAAGTTTAGTCCCAGTCTTTTTTTTAAATGGACAAACCAATCAACACGACCGTAACAGGCCTCCTGCTTTACAGAACAGCCGCTTTTGGTCGATGACTAAAAACTCTTGTTTTCTCGTGTCCCTCTCTGACTTTGTGTGATTGTAATACATGCCTAAATTTGCACTCACTCTTCAGCCAAAATTGATCATTTGCTCAATTTTAGATGCTGAGGCTTGACGGGTATGACGATTGCAGGGTCCCATCTTTCATCTTGAGTTGATCCACTTTTGTTTTCATGGTCGCAAGTGATAAATGGCAACAAGTGGCTGACAAAAAATCAGCTTGGCCTACAATATACAAATATAAACCTCTGATGCACAAAAAAACTCCAAAAGCTTGATTTTGTTGCGCAAGGAAACTATCCATGGGAATGTGATCAGACACCTTTTCTATTTAAGCCCAAAGCAGACTCTTATTTGCTGTGAGAGTGAAAATTACAAGTGATATGAGTCTGAAAGGTAGTCCTGTGCTCTCCTTGGCAAAGCACAGCTATGTACAATTCACTCAGAAATGATTGTATTGTACTGGCTGGAGGGTAAGTGGCAGGAAATAATAATAATATATATACTGTATATACACTGCTCAAAAAAATTAAGGGGACACTTTTTAATCAGAGTATAGCATCAAGTCAATTCAACTTCTGGGATATTGATCTGGTCAGGTAAGTAGCTGGGGGGGTTGTTAATCATTTTCATCTGTTTTGGTGTTAATGAAATTAACAACAGGGACACTAGAGGGGCAACAATGAGACGACCCCCAAAACAGGAATGGTTTTACAGGTGGAGGCCACTGACATTTTTTCCCTCCTCATCTTTTCTGACCAATTTCTCATTAGTTTTGCATTGGGCTAGGGTCAGTGTCACTATGGGTCGCATGGTGCAGTACCTGGACCCTACAGAGGTTGCACAGGTAGTCCAACTCCTCCAGGATGGGACATTAATATGGGCCATTGCCAGAACGTTTGCTGTGTCTCCCAGCACAGTCTCAAGAGCGTGGAGGAGATTCCAGGAGACGGTCAGTTAATCTAGGGCCATAGAAGGTCCTTAACCCATCAGCAGGACCAGTATCTGCTCCTTTGTGCAAGGAGGAACAGGATGAGCACTGCCAGAGCACTACAAAATGACCTACAGGACGCCATTGGTGTGAATGTCTCTGACCAAACAATCAGAAACAGACTTCATGAGGGTGGCCTGAGGGCCCGACGTCCTGTAGTGGACCCTGTGCTCACTGCCCGGCACCATAGAGCTCGACTGGCATTTGCCACAGAACACCAGAATTGGCAGGTCTGCCACTGGCGCCCTGTGATTTCATAGATGAGAGCAGGTTCAACCTGAGCACATGTGATAGACGTGAACGGGTCTGGAGACACCGTGGAGAACTTTATGCTGCCTGCAACATCATTCAGCATGACCGGTTTGGTGGTGATGGTCTGGGGAGGCATATCCCTGGAAGGACGCACAGACTTCTACAGGTTAGACAACGGCACCCTGACTGCTATTAGGTATCAGAATGAAATCCTTGGACCCATTGTCAGACCCTACGGTGGTGCAGTGGGTCCTGGGTTCCTCCTGGTGCACGACAATGCCCGGCCTCATGTGGCGAGAGTATGCAGGCAGTTCCTGGAGGATGAAGGAATTGATAGCATTGACTGGCCCCTATGCTCGACTGATCTAAATCCAATAGAACACCTCTTGGTCATTATGTTTTGGTCCATCCGACGCTGCCAGGTTGCACCTCAGACTGTCCAGGAGCTCAGTGATGCCCTGGTCCAGATCTGGGAGGAGATCCCTCAGGACACCATCCGTCATCTCATTAGGAGCGTGCCCCGACGTTGTCAGGCATGCATACAAGCATGTGGAGGCCATACAAACTACTGAGCACCATTATGAGTTGCTACAAAGAAATTTTGGCAAAATGGACTAGCCTGCTGCATCATTTTTTTGCTTTGATTTTGGTGATGTCTTTGAATTCAGCCCTCTGTGGGTTGATAATTTTCATTTCCATTAATGATGAGGCATCCTTTCATTCCTAACACATAACCCAGTCCATATCAGGAAAGATATCCAGCATGATTTATTTTCCCATTGAGATCTGATGTGTTTTCAAAGTGTTCCTTTATTTTTTTTGAGCAGTGTATATCGTTTCATTTAATTACAGGAGGTTCTTAATTCTACAACTCAGGGTGTATGTAGGTTGACGATTGTTATTTCTGAAATTAATATCACGCTTGAAGAAATCTGTCGAAACAGCCAGCTGATTTCAACTTTGGGGATGACAATTTATTGATTAAGGCATTGCTTTATATTTGGTCCAGTTTATTTTGTAGCTGGATGTCTGAAAGAAACTATGGATTAAGGAAAACACATTGCTGGAGCAGCAATTTGTTAGATGCTTGAAACCAATAATATGGCATCCATGTATAACAGTTGCTTATATTCTTGTCTGCTTTTTTATGACTGATATTAATCTGTATTGCAAAGATTAGTATATTTTCAACATTAGGCTCAGAGGT
The DNA here is from genome assembly GCA_946959425.1 of Argyrosomus regius. Classification (NCBI taxonomy): domain Eukaryota; kingdom Metazoa; phylum Chordata; class Actinopteri; family Sciaenidae; genus Argyrosomus; species Argyrosomus regius. The sequence goes on from OX336893.1 coordinate 14,043,647, forward strand.
CTTGATAATAATCCCTGGAAAAGCCCACCCCATCTTGATGCATTATTCAAAAGTGAAATTACATGCATGCTTTTAGTGTGTGTGCCCATTTGCAAATCACTACAACGTACAAGTAAAAAGCTGATAGGAAAACCCTAACTCTCTTAGTCTTGAATCAAATTGAAAATAGCCTGTTTATCTTACAGCGGTCCTTAAACCAACCACATGAATATTTGTCCATATTTTGTAGACACAGGAATGACACAAGTAGCCATCTTCAAAATTAAACTTGTTTTATCACTTTATCTTCCCAGAGGTTCTCTGGATATTGTTCCTCTCTGCCATCCTTTGCTCCAGTGCCTCTCACAGTCAGACCTGTTCACAAAGCAGAGGGGGAGATTTTCTCTCTCCCTGATCTGTTTGTCTTTCTGTTGTCAGCTCTATTTACCCCAAGATAAAAGAGAAGAAGCATGTTTCTTTTTAAATAATTTATCAGATCCTGAAAGTTATTCTATTTTTTCTAATAATAATGAGCAAATGCAACATGAATGTGAACTCTCTTACTTCTACCCTATGAAGACCTCTCACTGGCAACATTTCTTCTTGAACTTAGGTCTGAAAAATGAGGACTGGCCAAAGTCACTTCAGAGCACCTAAAATATCCTCTCTCCGAAGGTCTAAAGCTAAACTAACTAAAGCAAATTCTCATAAAGTCCAAAACATACACACACACAAAGCATTGACCCATGTCCAGCTCTGTAGCAATTAATTAGAGGCCACCCTCTTCTCCTGAGAAGACTTGTTGACAAAGTGGCCTGTTCTCTTGCCCTCTGACTATCTTTACTATCCAATCAGTGTTGGCCTCCATCCAATATTAGAGGACCCAGGAATAGTGTTTCATCTTAGACGTAGTTTTTATTGAAGTCACATTAAGTGTGAAATAAATAAAGAAATACAAGACTGCAGTTTCCAGAAAGGGAAAAGTGCTTCACACTTAACCTTTCCTTTAATGAAATTTTGAAGCTTGGACTGAAGTGTTATTTTTCTGCCAGGAGCCTCGTTGGAAGTGTTGCTGCACCTAAAAAAAGAAGATTGGATCAATATGGAGCTTTTAAAAAAAAATGGGTTCAGTAACAGTTTGAATGAGGGACATCTGTCACTAATGAGCACCGTCCATACTGATTTACATTATGATTTACTGACTTGTTTCTGTACCAGTGACTGTTTCTGTTTCTGCCATTGTTTACATTGAACCATTATGATAAAAGCTTCAAATTTAGATCATTGCAGTTGGTGGAGAATTCAATGTATAAAATGTGCAGGATTGGCAGATTCATAATCATAACTGAACCAGGTCTGCAGTGAGCTGCTTAATACAATACAATAATACATAATCAAACAAAAAGCAATTGACGGACAGCTATATGCCAATAATAATAATAATAATGGTTAACTGCATTGCTGGTATTTAATCTGAGTTGCAGTTTTGTCTGAACAAAGAACTCCCATAAAGTGCATTTTTCTTTTCTGCTGTCGTAGTAGTTTCTATTGTCATGTCACTGTACTCCAACCTTTATTGAAATTTCTTTGTCCATTGCTCTCTTTTTTCCTTCCTGAATGTGATAGTTATGAAAATTATGTACAGATACAGTACATACAGTATACAACCTTCAACCAACACCTTCCAAGGAAAATCTCTGGACTGCAGTCAGATGTCCAAGGCTTCAACAGTAACTCAGGTATTTATTTTCATTGCACCATTGCATTGTTTTTGCAGAGAGTAAATCACAGATGTAATTGACCCTACCATTCTGGTTAATAGGTTCTAATTACTTTCAATGTGCTTTTCCATGAATCATCATTCCCTCCTTGCATATTTGTGGTCCTGCAATCTCCTGCAGTATTCATATTTTGCTCCCAGTACATGATGGGAGATGCATGTCCAATGCCTTCATTCATTGATATTCACCATACTGACTTTTTACTTAATTTACATACTGCAGTATTTTCTATTATAGTGAACAGACTGGAAGACAGTGAAGCTGGATTTCTCAGTGGTTCTACACAAATTAAAGAAGTAGATTTTGTTAAAATTGAATTAAGCTTTCCAATTAAAACGTGCATTTTAAATGATAATTATAGTTTCTCAGTGTTTTTCTGAGAAAGAATCTGTAGTTCAGACCCAGCAGATTACAACTTGATTATCTCAGTTGCGTATATCCATCAAAGTAAAAGTATATTCCAAGAAGAAGACGAATAATTTGTGCTCAGCTTATCAATATAAAAATCTATTTATCTAATCTATTTTGATCCCCAGGGAAGTCTTACATACATACATACATACATACATACATACATACAAACATACAAACATACATACATACATACATACATACATACAATATTTACAGTACCCATGTAAACTACTGAAATGATATTAAATGTACATGAACACCACCATCCTTTTGCTACCTAACCACCCGACAAGGCCAAACACACATGTCATAACAAAAATAGACTCTTTTCTATGGAGAGCTTTTGATATTCTGGGGTCAGTGTCATTTTTCTTTTTTTTAATTAATTATACATCACTACACTGTACTTTGTCTACTGAAGTAGAAAGAATTTTGCCACGGCAATACACACAGGTAAGAAACTCAAAATGCAATCTTTTTAAAAAAATTTTTTTATTTATTTTGAAGAGCCATCACACTCATTTCACGCTCACATACTTTCTGCTTCTTTCATTCTGCAGCTTTATTCTCGTTATTCAGCAACAGGGTCCTGTTTCATTTAAACCTTGAGCTGAATTCTAACATTAACCACCATTGTGGTAGAAATCTATTACCTGTAATCTGTTTTGCTACCATGTTTGCTAATGTCAGTGCCAGTGGGACATACTGTAGATAGAGAATTGATAGAAGAAAGGGGAGAATGAAGAAATGCAGGAAGTGCAAGGTAGAGTGATCCTGGCATTATAATTGAGTTCTAGTTTTAAATGGATCAAACTGTCGCTGTCTCGCTTAGTTATCATTCTTCCACGCCACTTCTTTCGTCTCCTTCACCCGTCCTCCCCACACCTGTCTACTCTCCTGACCTCTGCTGTTCTTCTTGTTCTCTTATCAGTGTCACTACATCTTTCTTCTCTCTTCAATTTTGTGGGTCAGTCATGCAGCCATTTCTCTTTTCAGCCTCAGATTATTTGACTTCCTAGCTTACTTTCACCATATAGATGCAAATATATTCCAATCCATGGCATAAGGAGACATCTTGCATTCATTCTTTCCCTGAATCTTATTTGATTTTTTTGATATGTTGGTATTTGACGCCGTGACTGTGTAGGTTTGTCACTTTGTCATCTTAAATCGTCTTTAAACCTTTTTTTCCTTTTGCCCTCTCATCCCTGTTATCATTTCCTCACTGTGAAAGTGTCATTTTGAAGTGATGAGAAGTCAGATCAGGTCACCTCGGGTGCTGAGATATAGAATTGAGGCCATGCCCCAAATTTAAAAAAAACCTGAAACATCAGGAGAAAGGTTGTCATATCACTTAGCCACTAAACATGATGCGTTTTGCTTGTGTGAAGTTTTGACTTCCAACAACCTACACAGCTTGTCACACGGAGAAAGAAAACGGCCAAGTGTTCCTTCCCAATGGATGTGTTTCTTTATAAATAAGCTTTGACAACTTTATTGTATGTGTGTGGGTTTCATTTTCCTTCTGTCACCTTCTAACATTTTTACCATCTTTATTCAGCAATAGTAATCTGTTTTTTAGAGTCCCTGTATGAAACCCAGTACCTAGTGACCAGAAGTATGCTCACGCTGGGGTGAGTGATGCAAATCTGTGATGTAGAAATTGTATATATGTATACAATCTTTTATTAAATGGTGGTTGTTTATTTTATTTATTTAACCAGCATAAGTCTCAGAGATTCAAAAAAAGTAGTATTAGGGAAAAAAAGATATCATGTCTGAATCTCTGGCAAATTTAAGTTTGATTTAACAGTGATGACCTAACATGTAAACAGCAGCGCAATGTGTGATCAGGTCAGAAGCTAGTTGATGTTTACCGCAGACACCAGCTGTGGCTCAAAAACAACCCATTAGGCCCCTAATGGAGACAAGGCTGCTCTCTTCTTATTAAGTTTGCAGCTACATGCTAATGACTTGTACACGGTGGCTTGTACAACAAGGGAAACAAGAGAAAACATTTCTACCACATGCATTAAGGCCGTGGCTCCTGTTATGTACTTTGTAAATCCACACAAGCATAGTGGTAAGGTGGACCTCACCCTGACACAGCTGACACCGCTGTCCTATTATCTGGCACTGCACCTTGACTTCCTCTCTTGTAGCTGGTTTTGTTGCTGTTACACTCACAGCTACATTTCAATTTAATCTCCTTTTTTCGCGTTTTAACTGTCTCTTGATATTTTTCCACCTTCATTTATTTTTTCCTCTTTTGTTTTTCAGCTGAATGTAGGTTTGTGTTGTTAGTCTAGTGTGAAATGACATAACGCTTAGTCTGCCACCTTAAACGCCAGCCAGGTGCACCTCAGTGCCACATTGACATCGCTGTGGAGACTGAGGTAGATGTTCCAAAATAAGTTGCATTAATTTTGCTACACTACAGAAAACATTATATTTTCCTTATTCTATCACCTCTGTTTCTTTATGTTTTGTTGTAAAAGCAAAGGAAACCAGTGCAAGTTAAAGGTTATAACTTCACCTTGTTTTGCTGTATTAGGTCTTCTGTGTGAGCTCTTGACATTTATCCAAGAGTCTTACATGGACAGTTTTTGTTTATCACGCACCACAGATAGACTTGAAACAGACACAGTTTGAAAGAGATAGATAGCTCCCTAACCCCATGCAGCTACAGAATATTAAAGGTTTGTATGGTTTGTGTATGAATGAATAATAATCAGTGTGTGGTTTAGTTTTGTACATTTTGTGAATTAGATTTGGCTAGATTTACTCTAGCATCTCATCATCTGTGGGTCCTGGTGGTATAAAGAATCCTTGTCTCGAGGTCACCATCCTCCTCATAAGGAGGAAGAACTGAATGTTAGGTCACAAAAACACAGCTCTTATGACAGTGAACTATCTATATTATTATATAGGAAGATCTATAAACAAATAAGTCATAAGAGTTGGATGTCTAAATCCGAGTTTTAACCAGAACAAAGAAATCAGAGCATATCACCCCAGTCCTTAAGTCTTTACATTGGCTCCCAGTCAGCTACAGAATAGATTTTAAAGTTCTGCTACTGGTTTACAAATCACTGAATGGTTTAGGTCCAGAATACATGAATGACATGTTAGCAGTGTATAAACCCAGTCGAGCTCTGAGATCTACTGACTCAGGTCAGATAGTTCAGCACAGAGTTCAAACCAGACACGGTGAAGCAGCATTTAGCTGTTACACAGCACACAAATGGAACAAACTACCAGCAGAACTCAAATCAGCCCCAACTGTAAGCACTTTTAAATCCAGGTTAAAAACATTTCTTTTTTCATGTGCTTATGGCTGAGCCCTTTTAAATAATTTTAAGTCGTAATCTTGGAATTGCACTGTATGTCCTCTTAATCGTTTTAATATATATATATATACTTTTATTTTTCTATATATATATATATATAAATTTTTCTTTGTTCTTTTTCTTTTTCTTTGTTCTCGTTTTAACTGTGTGCTTTAATTTGTTCTTTTTAAATGCTCTGTTTTTATGTAAAGCACATTGAGTTGCCTCTTGGTATGAAATGCGCTATATAAATAAAAATGCCTTGCCTTGCCTAAATATAATGTGTATTTTTTTAAAGTTATTTTACTCTTGTGTTCACATCAACATTACTGATTTAAACAAACCTTTTAACATCATCAGAAAACAATAACTTAAATTTAGTTGAGTCCAATGTGTGTTTTCAAAGTTTTTGTGATAGAATGGACCCTTTTATTTGCATTCAGGTCATTGATTGTGCTTTTAAAGCTACATTAAAACAATGTTGTGCAACTTTACTATCATAAAATAACAGATTTTAAATCATTTTGATGTTAGGTGAATGGTGCTTCTGTAATTCCCACTACGTAACACATTACTGCGCTAAGTCGCACACCACCGACTTAGCGCACTTACCTTGTTCTGGTGAAACTGGATCATGCAACTATAGCTGCTGTTAGCTACTGTTTGCTCAGTTTGTTAGGCGGGCTGCCCCACTTGTGAGCACCAGGGGAGTGTTAGTGTTTGTAGCAATTTGTGGACCACCGGGAAAAGGGGGTTTTCAGGCCAGGGGCTTTGGTAATTCTGATGTGGTGTCATGCCAGAATCAGAGCTGGGCAAGCAGGCAATGTAACCGGGCTTAGCAGCCTATATGGACATAATGGCACCGGCTAAGAGACCCAAGAGGGCAAAGAATTAAAAAGGAGAGAGTGATCAAGCAAGATGTTGCTGGACAAGAGTAAATCTGGGACTGACTTTTAGTTGTTACAGAGAGCTTCATGAAATAAAAGGCTGAAAGACAGACACCAAGCTGGGCTTCATGCTGTAGTTGGACTAGTAAGTAATATTAGCTGGCTACTATGTCTTGTGTTGCACTTGCTTGATGTTGTTGACTCGATAGTTTTGGATCATAAGTAATGTAATCATGACAAATACACATGTACAGCTGTCCATATTTACGACAGGGGTATTGCACTCTGAAATTCTACATAATGTTGCTTTAAGCAGTATTGTTTTTGGATTCGTTCTGCCCCCTAGTGGTCAAATAATGCCTGGTGCAGGTTTTAACTGAGAAAGTACAGACTGTCCAAAAGACAGCATTTATTTCCATTAACATTCGGAGAGAAAATGCATCCTGCTGAGACTTTAGTAACATGATGTTGCATACACACAGTTGCACTCCAGAAAAGCAGCTCAGTGATTATGCATATACATGAAGAATTTTATTAGTGACTGCGTCTAGTCTCACCCTGGCTGCTGTTGTTGTTGTTGATGTTGTTACTCAGTCTCCCCCACTGTTTCTCTCTCGGTGGATCTAATGGCCACACTTAATCTTCAAAGGTGAGATCCCTCCTGTTTTTCTTCCTGTCAGTCTCAAACTCTTCTTGTCATATTACTTTTCTCTTAATCTACATCTCTATTTTACATAAAATAAATAGGTGTATTCCATTGATACATAATTAACCCACAAAGAGAGTTTTGTGTGCCGAAAGTGGCTGGGGGAGGTCATGTGTCTCCTGGGTTTTCTTTCCACCTACGTAAAAGTCAAAAGTCAATTTGCAGCGCTGTAATTTAGTTAACAAATTTCATTAAGCAACATTAGCAAGCACTATAGGAGGTGAAGGGGTGTAAATTATGGTTTTAAATTAGAATTTAGAACTGAAATGGACTGTTTGGGGAATGCTAAGGCTAAGCATGGTTTTGTATAGTAAAACCTGTCAGCAGCACCTCACAGGCAGAATTTACATAACACCTCAGTTCTCATTATTCTTCTGCGAGGGTCTTGTAATTGGAATTTTTACTCCAACTATCCAAACAATTTTGTAGCCCTCACTTACTTGAAATGAGATTTATACTGTTAAATTACATTCTGAAGTAGTCCATCTTGTTTTTTTGCACTACAGTGAATAATTGAATGTCACTGGGCATCTCTGTGTCTACATGACTGCCTAATGGACACATCTGTTCATGAAATATAAATGACCAATCCTGTCTCAGTCGATCTTTTCCTCACCATGTTGTGTGAGTTACATACCTGTGGATGAAACATGTACAGACTGTGCTCCATGTAAAGTCTCCATCAGTACACTTATGTCATGCTGAGCCTTTATCCAAGGTTACTTGTAATGAAGATGAGGACTCAATACTGGGGTTTAAGTGGGATTTTGCAACCCTGGTGTTACGTTAAATCTTCTCTTTATTATTATCATTAAAATTGGCAAATGGAAACGTTTTGGTGGCATAACAAAGTGGTGTGTAGTATGGAATTGAGAAGCAACCTTTGAATTATGAAGCATTAGATAGGATGTACTTCACACATTCACACATATTTTGTGTGTATACTAGGGATATAATGAGTTGTGTTTGTCAGTAAAGTCAGTAGTGTGTGTGGTGTAATGTGTAGTGAGAGTAAGATGTTGGATGGCTGAAAATAACACAACAATGCACAGCAGAGAAGAGAGAGTGTCTGGGCTAGAAAGGTGCGTTAAGAAAACACAAAACAAACCAGGGGACTGTCACAGTGCACATATGTATGGATGTATCCAAACATCTATCGATCTGTCTGGCCACTGCATAGCTTTTTCACCTCTGCAGTTACATCAGTGCAGCAGAGTTGGTGCGTGCCTCTTGAAATTCAAAATGATTAAAGAAGTTAGAGGAGCTCTGAGAAAGTTTGGAGATGAAAGGCTGTAGAACTGGTCTGGTTGATCAGAGCCAGTTTAGGTAATTTCTAATTTATATTTTGTAACTGATTCCTTCTTGTTTCTTTTGTAACTTTTCTTTCTTTATTTGAGTAGGATTGTCACTTTAACCTCCTATGAATACATGTGAGTCAACACAGTGTCCTCAAAAATGAAAACCAATATATAAGTGTGTGTGTATGTATGTGTGAGTCAGAAACATATGGCTTTTGTGTTTCCTTTGCTTTGTTTGTTTCCGTTTCCAATTGATCTGAGCTAACAAATACTGCAGTGAAACTCAGGAGTGAGGGAGATGAAGGGAAATAGAGATGACAGGAAAGGCAGGAGGTTAATTCTCGGCCATGATTCAGGGATTGATGTGTGACTTGTGACTGAGATCAATAGCTTGTGTTTGATGAAAATCATACAGCCTTCCTGCCTGAATGCTTACCACAGCTTCCTCCTGGTTTCATGTGAGGCCGAGACACACAGACAAATGTCTTGACATGCACAAACATCGTCACTACTCAGTCCATATATGGCTTTCCTCTTTTTCTCCACGTCTACTTCCTTCCTATTTTCTACCACTCTCCATATCCGCTTTTGTCACAGTCACTTCACTTAATCAAAATGCACAAATGCTCAAAAGAAATCCTAATGTTGATATGTGTCTGTGTAATAGGCAGTTGTTTGCTAACACCTAAGTCAGTGAGATGTGGAAGCTTTGTATCTGTCAGCCTGTGTTGATGTTTTTTAACAATGCAGCTTAATTAAGATACAAGCTTTTTAATTCTGCTAATAAGTTCATTAAAGTGAAGGTTGTACTTAATTCAATTCAATTGGATTTTATTTATACAGCGCCAAGTCATAACAGAAGTTAGCTCGAGACACTACCTGCTTTCCTGTTTCTCTACAGCTGTCATATGAAATAAAGGCATAAAAGCATATAATACAAAGCATTCACTATGACAATAGTCATAGCTGATATGACTCATATATGGTGTGACAAGAATTAAATCCAATATTTTTTAAGAAACAGACTCAATAAGCATTGGAATCAAATCAGTGCTACTCTGCACCCATGGTTGTTTAAATCTCGCTCACCCCATTTTCCTCTCCTTCTCTCTGTCTATTGCTCTATCCATCTCCATGCCATCCTCCCCTCTCCTTTTCTCTGCTCGATTCTTATATTTGATGATGACACCTCTGCATAAAGGCCGGATGGATGACCTATACACATCTTGACTGCAAAGATGAATTACTCGCCTCACCATCTCTCTCTTGTCCCATTTTATGAAAGCTCTTTCACTTATGGTGCTTCCTCTATGTTTGTCTTCTGCTTTACTAAAATCATTGCAAAGCCTTCAGGTTTACCCATGCCTTTATTAAGGAAGACATATTTCACCATACCCTAACCAAATTGTCAGCAATCTTTGTAATAAGTGACCAATTTGATGTCAATGTAATTCCCTCATGGAGCAAAAGAAAGATAAAATATTATTTATTGTAACTGTGCATATATGGCTTTGGTGAAGCGAGGACTATCATATACATCCATGAACAGAACTCTGTTTTTGCTCTATCATCTCAGTCAGTCAGTCTAGTCCCCTCAGGGATGCTTGGCACACAGTGTCTCATTCAAGATGACTTCAGCAGGGTGAATGCTTTCCCTCGACTCAAGGTCTCTCATAACCACTAAGCCCCCCTGTGCTCTGAATGTACAAGTGTTCTCAGTGTATTCTCTGTGGAACAACTTTGATGTCAGTTTTGTGTCTAACTCTGACATTTCTAAGCCGGCCTGACCCTGTTGTGCTGCTGAAAGAAACAGTTAACAGGGCATGTTGCCTCTGTGTTTCCTTGTATGTGTGCCTCCCAGTGTGCAAATGTTTTCTGCTCCAGCTTTCTGACTCACTGGCCAGCAAAAGGACTTCCATCACATGCAGCAGTACCATTCCTTTCCAAAACAATTTGGGCTACGCCAAGAGAAACAAGAAAGAGAGTTCCTCTGACACTCGTCGTGGGCCACAGTGCAAAGTGTAATGAGAGTGGAGCAGGCAAAGATAGAGAGAGAGAGATTCAGAGAAGGAAAGAGTAGAGTGAATGTCAAAGTGAACAAATTAAGGTTGTGTCCAAACATAAAAGACTGTCAAAGGGAGAAAATGGAAAAAGAGCAAAAGGGAATAGTGACATGAACAAGACATGTATACGAGAAAATGAGTTTAGTAGATGTTTCTACTTACCGACCAAGATAAATGGCTTCAGTTGAAGCAGAGAGTATATTACTGCAGGGTCAGTTATCATTTTATTAATTCTGATTGTTTTTATTAAATCCATTTCTTCCTGAATCACATTTCTGATTGTGATATTTGAAGAAAATATGTTTCAATAATACGCTACTTTAATTTGTTTGTGCGTGTGTGTAAGAGAGAGAGATGTTGGATCTTCACCTGTTATGTACATGTTTTTTTTCTCACCTCTGACACCTCAGCTGACGGTGAAAGTCAGACTGTGTTGCAGACACGCATCATGTCTCCCTCCCACATCAAATCCTGTGTTTTCTTCACATGCTGCCATCTCCGTTTATCAATTAGTGCTGCCAATGAAAGGAGAGAGTCACGCACGCAAACGCACAAAAACTAAATATGCAGGTCAAATATAATTATCAGATTGTGTTCCTATGGTAACAACCAAGATTTTGCAACAGATTGTGTTTTCAGGGTTACATAGAAGGGGGAGTTTTATGTGAAAATGGAAAGAAGAGAAGATAAATGACATGCATGTTATTTTTTTGATCTCTGTTTGTTCATTTGTATTTTCTTGTTTTGTTTTTTCACGTCTCCACCTCCTTACCCTTAAACCTATTATCTTTTACTTTTATGCATAATTCTGTCTTCTAGTATTTATTAAAATCCAAGCAGCTGAGGTTGTTCTAGCTGAAGCTGTGAGTCCATTTGACTTAACCCTGAATACAGCAAATTACATAATCTAACCGAGATGATATCAAAGCATGTATGATTATTATTCGTGTGATCAGGTCGAAAGAGAAAATAACAGATTCTTCAAATTTTGTGACTTGTTCAAATAAAAGGTTACTGTCAAATATTACACCCAGGATCCTGGCTACAGGTTTGACATTTGTAGAAAGGGAGTCTAGATGTATTTGTAAAATTGGTATAGACTTCGGAGAACCGAAAACAATGATTTCAGACTTGTTTTCGTTGACCTGGAGAAGGTTTGGGGACATCCATCAGCTCTTTATTTCTGTCAGCCTTCTTCATTGAAGCATCTGTTGATTCTGGCAGCTCTGGTGAACAAAAGTTGTAGTGTTTCTACCATTTTCTTTCATCTGTTTCACAGGGAATCCAACCAAATCCAACCCAGTGGCAGCCATTAAGAATAAGTATATAGAAATTGTCCCATTGATATGCCTCAGTGGTATATATATATATATATATATATACAGAACAACAGGGGGCCAAGGATGGAGCCTGCAGGAACACCACAGATCAGATCGGCCACAAAAGAGATGGTGTCACTGACTTTTACCAAAAATGTTGTTTGATATGTCTAGAGCATCAATCAGGCCTGAGTAATATCTGTATGTCCACTGCTAGTGGATGTAAATAAATGGTTTGACTTTGGAGGTTTATTCTGCAAAAGACACTGGTTCTCAGGATATTGTCAGTCCTAGAAATGCCGTTGGAAAGGTCTTTGATTCAGGTAGTGTGCTGTGAGACTGTCATCTTTCTGCCTGTGTAATCTGGACTGCTGGAGACTTCCCGCAGAGCTTTTCTTTAAACATTATACTGAAACACAGTGAACATCACCGTTACAAGTGTCCTGTCTTTTTAAGGCACTTCACAAAGTGATGTGGAGTGGCACGGAGGGCATTGAGTATCTAAAGCTCCTCAAAGCCTTTTTTGACCACAAGATGGCCCCAAAGACTCAAGCTTACACACAGTATACTGTACTTTTGTACTGTAAAATCTGGCTAACAACATGTTGGTAGTCCAGTGATCTTTGTTGATATTTGATTGTCTTTTTGGCTTAATAGACAAACTTTTTTCTGCTAGTCGTATGTTAAGTTTACTTTTTTCCCCTTTTGTGCCATTGTGTTAGAGAGGCTGATATTTTCTGTTTTTATGTTGGATTGTATTTCATTCTTCGGGTGTTATTTTTCTTTACCCCCTGTACATGTGTGCATTTGTTCGGTTTTCTTTTCACCACTGAGTTCAAACTCTCATATCTGTTTCCCCCTGAAAAGATGGTAGGCTATAACATAAGAAACGCCAAAGAATCAAAGGCAATCTGCCAGCCTCTTTGTAAGTTCATGTGCTATTGTCTGTGTTTATATGTCTGCAGATGAAGAGCATGATACATCAGGGGATTTTGACAGCAGGCGTGATGTCATTCTCTTTGTTGACCAAGAGAAGCAAACTGAAAGAGGGAAGGAGCCGGATCCACCACAGAAGAGCTATTGAAGATGATAAAAACCTGAAGGATGAAACTGGATAACTCATCTAGCCTCATCTACTCTGCCATTAGCCAACCGGGGACATATGTTTTCTCAGCAAAGATGTGCCATTTCAATGGGTCCACAAACTTAAAGGTGCTTAATAATTACAGAACAGACTTTGAAATCCCAACAGAAACTGCTGTCTCTTACCTCTCAGCATAAAAGGTGATGTGACATTGACTTTTATTTGTCCAGTTTTTTACCCTTATTCTGTCGTCTCTTTCCTCTGTGTCTGTGTCAGATCATCTGGTCTCAGCCTGTGAGGCCAAAAATATTAACTTACTATACATACTGTCATAAATATTGTGTGTCTCTTCCCAGGGGCTAGATTGTAGTATATGTATATGTTTTATGTCTCTCCATCAGCCATTCATTCTCTTCTGTATTTCACCATTGGACTCCTTTTTGGTGTCTACACTGCAGCTCTGCAGGCTCTGAGATGCTTGTAGTTAATACAGTACACTAGCTTTTAATCTCTGCGACTCTTACAGGCATTGGTTTGTCTTTTCATTCATTTTAGTAATGAGCTTATTGTTAAGTTCATGTTAAGGTCGTTATGCACTATATCACTGTAAGTAATATGTCTGCCAATAACAAATACCTTTGAATCAGTATTGCATGGATATTAACGCTGGCTGAAAAAGTACTGAAATATGCACTGAGTTGAATTATTCAGCTGTGGTTGAGCAGTGGGTCGTCCACTTATTTGCTTCACTCCTGACCACATGCTGGAGTGTCCTTGAGCAAGACACTCACTCCCAAATTGCTGTAAATGGTTAGGGTAGGTTTGTGTATGATTTAAATGCTTGAATGAGAAGCAAATTGTAAAAGTGCTATATAAATGGTCCATACTCAAGCAGGAAAGCTGCTTGTTTAGTCAAATTAGAAGAGTCTGTAACAAAAATGAAGTTTGTGGCTGTCATAAATTAATTGATTAATGGCCACAATTTTGCCTGCATTTAAATATTGCAATTGTAGCTTCTAGTGATGGTAAACCTCAAACATAAATGAGGGTTGCTTGGCAAGGTTGCTGTTGCCCCTCCTGCTCATCAAGCTGAATTAAAGTTCTCCTATAAAGTTTTAATAACATCACAGTCATGAAGCTAGTTTAAAAAATGAAACACCACTGCCAACTTTCCTGTTTTAGACTCCTCCCTTTCCCATCTATCTTGTGCTTTTGTCTTCTTCTTGTGGAGCTCCCTCTCTTTTCTTAACTCAATCTTCACCTGCAACCAGGCCTTACAGACATCTATTACGAGGCGCTCCTCTTTCACCGAGTCAATTCCATCGATTCCCCTTTTGTATTTTTGAATGTAAGATATTGATTTACTTATTTGAGAGACAAATACAGCAAATGAACATAACCTCAATTCTTGCTGTTATATTCAATTTTGTATTCTCTCAGCTTCACAGTCAGGCTCAAGAGATGCTGACTGGGGCAAAAGACACACACAAAAACATTTTACAGGTGTGTCTTTTACAAATGCAATACAACATGACCACATTTTCTAATTATTTATTTTTTTACTTATTATTATTATTATTATTATTACTTTTTTTTAACTCACTGTAGCTTGATACAAGCATAGTGAAATAAGTTTGTCAATTTTGAACTTCTAATGAATTGCTGATACCATGAGCTAAAAACATTGGTTTTACTGCAACAGTTCCACAATGTTGGCTGAATAAATTTAAGTCTTCGTGTCATTATAACAGTGTTCAGTGTCCTCATTTCAGCAGCAGTCTACATGTTCCAGCAGCAGACACACAAACTGCACAACTGACACTTTTCCATGCAGTGGAGCAGACTTGCACACACATGTAGCTGCAGTTTAAAATCATTTTTAAGATACAACCCACACAATTACCACCATCATTATCATCTATACTAGGGAGAATTGCATTTAAAAGAGGTTTTTCTTCTACAAACTTGAAGACATATGCACGTCAGCCAAATGGCATCGACTTTTAATCATTCCCATCATCATCCCTCAAAGTAAGCTCGCCTCACCAGCCACGCCTCTGCCTTCATTTAATACGCTGTATTAAATCCATTGTACTGATAATGCCCTTTCTGTAGTCAATTTGATTAATGCAGCTCGAAGAAAATCAATTTTCCACCATCTCTCTCCCCTGTTTCACCCCCTTCTCTTCCCATCTTCCTTTCCTTATCAGTCTATCTGTGACGTTGTCATGGTGGTGGCTCTGATATAGTGGTTTCAGACTGCTTTAAAGCTGTGCTGCATGAGTGATGGCATGAATTACTGCATGTACTGCACTCACTGCTATGAAAACTTGATTCTCCTGGGGAGTGACAACCAAAACCTCAGCATGTCTGGTGCACCACATTAAGTGTTTCTGGACTGTTTTTTTGGTATAGATTCACTTGAAAACAGCACCAAACTCATTTGTAACAATTTAGTGTGACTTGCATGATTCTCTTTTACATTTTTCATCTCTGTTAATTGTGCTAAAAGACAAATGAACACAGCCATTGAATGAAGATCTGCAGTGTTTATGCATGTGGCAGGCATTGATTGAACAGATGTTCTACAACAGCTGTATTTGGTACATTTTGCATACACAAATATGTAAATTTCTGCATGTGCAAATGTGTGCATTCCTTTTATTTCTCCAATATAGATGGCAAAAATGATATACCACCAGGCCCTGGAAAAGCTGTGTGATTGATGGGAGCATCTGTAATATCTCCCTGGGGAATGATAGGCTTTATCAGCTGGATGTGTTGACAACTATACAGCGCTATCCTAACATCAACAGTTAGCACAATGCTTGTTCAGGCAATTTTGTTTTGTATTTATTAGTCTGCCCTACAATAACAGGAAATAAGATAAAAAAAATTAAAAAAAACTGAACTCTTCACTCCCTGAGGCGTGAAAGACAATTGGATTATGCCCTGGGTCAGTGAGTGTAGGCAGGCCAGCTGGTCCATATTACCTTTGGGTTTAACCCCTTTCCAATGCAACATTAAGATTGACTGTGTGTCCTGGCCTCTAAATTGAGGTTATTGGTCTTAATCCACTGCACTGATAAATGTCTAATAGCCTACACTGTGTGGACATGCAGCATGTCTCGCCTTGTGCCTCAAAAGACCTCATTTATATTTATGACAACCTCCACTCCTCATTCCTGATTAATCTACTTAATATTAGGACACAGATCCATAAATCTCTTTCTGCCTCTGTGGAGAGCAGTAAAAGAGCCAGGTGTGTGAAAGGACTGTCAACTCTGAGATTTGCAAAAAAAAAAAAAAAAACACACACACACAAACTCACATACTCACACCTAAAAACCCATGGTACTGCAATCCCAAATCTTTGCCATGTCCCAGAACCAAAAACTCACAGCGGTGCAGCAGATGGCTGGCAGACTCCAACAGTTGTACATTCTCATACACATACAGCATGTCCTAAGAAGATTGGTTTAAGTTGTAAGCAAGCTATTGAAGTGCTGACGATTATGCTCCTCTTTTTCAGTGGGGAGGACAGAGAAAGAGAGCCTGAGAGACAGACACGTACTGAGTCACAGATTAGCGTGTCAGCAGAGAGTACGTGCTGCTTAATTCCCTCTGAGGAGTTCAAAGGTTTCCTCATCTGTGTTGAGAGCTGCACTGCACACTCTAAGAAGCAAATAAAGTTTTCATGGGAGGGGATGCTTTAACACGGCGGTGACAGCAAGGGTTGTCAGCGAAACAGGTATCACATAGCTTTGGTTTGTAAGTCTTTCTCTTCTCTGACTAACGTTTAAATGTGTGCCATGTTGGTCGTGTCTGATAAGTTTCAGGACCTCTGATTATGTAACTGCATGCCTCTTTCTGGAAGTGTCTGATTAGATGTGTTCTCACTCCCTCTGTCTTTTTACCCTACTCACATTTCTTAGTGATGACAAGCAAGACCATGTCCTTGAATACCCCTGAGAGTTCCCACTTCCACCTTCACTCTTCTCTCTCTCCCCTAAACTCTACTTAAGCAGATGGCCACAGATGGGGGAAATAAAGCCCTGTGAACCTGTTGGCATCTGTTTTAGGTCACACTCTCCATAACTTTCCTACATGCATACCTATGTACACCACACACATACAAACAGTGCTTCCTTCTTACGGCCTGGTCACTATGACAATGCAGACAATTAGTCACAATGGCATCATTACCTGCACAGGGTATGAAATAACATGATGGGAAAGGGGAGCTATATAGGTTACATATTTGAATTGGACACTTCATGCAGGTGGATACATGTAGGGAAAGAAGTAACAATAGTATATAAGTGAATCATAACTGATGAAGCTGAGAAAATGAGTGCAATAACTCACTCATTATGATCCACAGAACTGTGCTTTAAAATGGCACAATTAAAGGAACAATGTTCTCAGACAGAGTCATTCGTTTGAGAGAATACAGCATGCTAACTGTTATTTTTGAAGAGACATTCAGAGACCTAATTCTGGTCTTAAAAGTGATGCACTGAAAAATAGACCTTCCCAATAAGTACCACTATTCAGTCAAAATTCAGTTTAGAGGATACAGTTCTGAATGTTCAAGTAGTACCAAGGAGTTCAAGTTCATTTGATGTGTCATTACAAACAAACGAAACAGTTGAAATGATTTTTTTTCAAAGGCATAAAATTGACAAACTGTAAAAGCATCAAGACAAAAACATGCAAAGCAAGAGCTCTGAGTATGTTCAAATAAAATGCATATAACACATAAAAAAAACCCGATTTGTATAATATGTGCAATATTGTTAATTAAAAAGGACTAAATAGGTTTAAAATATTACTGAAATATTATTGCCATCTGTCTATTGTCTATGTATATTTGAAGCTCCCTTAAAGCTCTTGAAAACCGAATACTAAATTACAACTTTATCAAATTTGCACAACAGCTTCATATTTCTCAAACTACTGGGATTGTAAGAATATTTTGGACCTCAGGGGTTTTTGAACCTTGAAACCCCTGATATAAGTATAATAAACATTAATTGTAGTCTAGGAATACTAAATTAATTATGTACAATTGTTTTGTACTGCTATAATACAAAATATAGTTTCTTGTTTAGCTTCAAAGTCTGAGGATTTAACAACCTGTCAGTCTTCTCTACTCATCTGAATGCTCATGTGTGACGCCCAGGTGAAATGAGGAATAGCGGCCCTGGTCAGCACAGTTCCCATTCACAGCACAGCAAGTGCCATCTATTTCTAAGTGACAGATCATTACAGCTCTGATGGTCGACAGATGGTGATGAATTGGTGCTGATGCCAGTGCTGGACAATTTTGGAGGCAGTCCGTTGCACAAACTGCCATATCACTTTTTCTCCATGATGTGGCCATCGTTACAGTGCCAAATCCAGACAGAAGCTCCACCCACCCATCCCCCATTTCACCAGAGATGGTTAATACCACAGGGATAATCCTTGGGCTTGTTGCTTCATGCACAAACGGATGTTTGTTCTGATAGAAACAATCACAATTCACTGAAGACACTGACTAATATCCAGCATATGGCAACCTAATAAAGTGTAACAATCTGCATGCAATAATTAGTACAATAAATACACAACAAAACCTGACTTCTCAGTGTCTCATTGAGCAATGCAAAAAACAAGCTCTAGGGATGTTTTGCACCTCCATCAACTAATAAAAACAATTGAGAGACTACAAAAACTATTTATTTGTTTTTTAACCAATGCTGTCATCTAGTGGTCTAAATGTGTACAGGTCCTAATCATTTTTCACAGCTCGTTCGTGTAAAAGGAAACGTGCAAAGATGCTTCATATGTAGATCTTCTAATGAGGAGGGGAAAATGT
This sequence comes from Argyrosomus regius, assembly GCA_946959425.1. Lineage (NCBI taxonomy): Eukaryota > Metazoa > Chordata > Actinopteri > Sciaenidae > Argyrosomus > Argyrosomus regius. Next base: position 14,062,370 of record OX336893.1, read on the forward strand.
CTTGACCCCATATATTTTTGTTTCAGTCCTAGGTTCTCACCGCTATTAGAGAAACTGGGAAAAGTGACATAACAGACCTCAAGCTCAATACGTCCACTAAAAGTAAAACAAACAAACAAACAAACAAACAAACAAACAAACAAGCAAACAAGCAAACAAAAAAAATGTGTTGAAAGTTCTTTAAAACACAGAAAAGGCTAGGAAAAACACACAATTTTAATGATCAAGTTGCAACAACTACCATCCACGTTGGCTTCTTCGTTTTTTCTAATAATAACAGTGTCCAAAGATTGAAAGGACTACTACATTAACACATATAGCATGCTTTAAAAAGAAAAACAAATAAATATAGCAACAAGGAATAGAGTATATTTTTGTTATATCATATTTCATGAGTATAAAGTGGGTACTAGTAAATAATTATTTATATCTGCTGTAAAAAAAGTACCAAATGTCATTAAAGACAAAAGGAAAAAAGGATGTATTCCACTAAATGACCTACCAGGCTTGGCAGTTAACTGCTGTGTTGCAGGGCAACTTATAACCCTTAATAAGGACCACACTATACTTACACTCACTCACTCTGCAATCTCAGGCTTACACATAGCTCACCCAGCATCTAACCCACTAATTTGCATCTGTATCATCAACCTCAACAACAGAAGGTAATTGGACTACTGAACCGCCTGGATTGAAACACTGTGCTAGATTTTTTTTTTTTTTTTTTTTTTTTGGAGGGCCACCAGTCATACTAATTGGACAGCTGACCTTTCTTTAGCTTGAAATGGCTCCCTCAGCAGTTTGAAAACCACATTGTCACAACACTCATAGCCTAAAAGGACAGCTAAATCCTGCTGACTTGGATATACAAAAGAAACACCCATATATGTAACATGCAAGACACCTGTTGCATCACGAAATGTGGCATTCAGGCCTGAAATTTGGTTGATCAATCATTGAATATAATGTACATAAAAAAGTAACTTGTGATAAAATGGCTTTTCTTGAATTGTCATGAGAGTCATGAGTCACTACAGTTAGTCATTTAAAACATATGCATTACAATAATGTTGCAACATGTGGAATTGAACATCACTTTCACAAATGTTTCTGAGGAAATCTGTGAAACAACAACACCAAAGCAAAAACAGATGTGGTTGCCTTTGGTAGAAAAGTAGAATTTATCTGGAAAACATGTTTTCGAAATGGCCAGCAGATGTCACTCTTTATACTAAATGTTTATGGACAAACCCTCATATTATAAGTAAACTAATTACAATGTAATAGGAAGACTATAACACTTCTAGAAAAGTACAATCTCAAAAGCAACGGTAATGAAGTCTCTGTGCCAGTTTGGCGCAACCAGTTAATTCAACTTTAGTCTTTGAAACATCACTCTAACTACAAATCCCATGATCCACAGATACAATCGCCCACCATGCCAACACAAAATTTCTGTCTTCCGTCCAATCGTTGTTTGGATTTTTATGATTGACGTACTAGACGAGGACCGTCATTGGTTTCTATGTGGTTTCCAGGAAGTGAACGCCACAATTCTAACCACCTCCCACATGTGAGCTCCATCGATAGCACCACGCGCAGCGTGTGGAGGAGAGAGACACCGGTCGGGAAGGCAACGTCACTCCTCGGACCACCGACTCGACGTAGCGCAGCGGACAGACAGCGGAGCGGAGCGGCGTTGTCCGAGGCAGGTACCGTACCGGCTTCATTTATGCTAAATAAACATAAAGTCTAAAAAGCTGGCAGTTGGTTTCCGCACGGTTTCCAGGAGAACCGAGGGAAAGTAGGTCGTATTAGATAAGAAAAGGGTGGACGCTAGGGCCTGGCAGACTGTAGGCCTGTTATTCTCCGCGCACTGTACTGACGAGTCTGCCGGGCTAAAGTCTTTCTCTCACGGTCAGCCCAGCTGCCAGTTCTGGTCAGGTGCCTTAACAGGACACCGCGCCACTAGTTTGGAGAGGTATCCAGCTAATTGGGACGAATATTTTGTCAGCCAAATAAGATTATGAACATTTGTCAATGTGGCTACTGTCCGGTTTACCGCATATGTTTTCTTTTCCCACGTCTTTTTAGGTGCTGAAGCGATTACAGCAGAAAGATGGCGGACGACCCCAGCGCGGCGGACAGGAACGTGGAGATATGGAAAATCAAGAAGCTGATCAAAAGTTTGGAAGCTGCCCGTGGGTAAGGAATCGATTTGAGCTGTGTGCCGACGCAGTGCCCGGGCCAACTGGGTTTATTGCTTCGGGTGATGGTGTGAATGTTGACCGCCGCAACAGCTGGGGATCGGATATGTGCGGCCGATTTTGGGAGTGGTTAGCTTAGCATAGCTAGCTTAGCCTAACGTAGCTTTTGCTGCTAACTTGCTAATTGCTAAGCGCGAACTGCTGTCGCATTTTAAGCCCGTCTGGACGTTGAAAACATTGTGTTAATTTGGAGGAACATGCTTTTTTATTTGTCTATATTTTGCGTTGTGGGTGACATTGCTCAGAATGTTTCTTCCAAACTCACAAGGGGTAACGTTGCCGTTATAAAGCTAGTAACGTTTATGTTAGCCGTGTTGCTAATGAGACCCGCTAATAGACGTCATCTCTGGAAAGAGGCCTCCATGGGTGTCTTTTAACAAGAAAGCACGTTGATGAGGAAGGAAGGCCGGCTAGCTTACTGTTGGACGCCCACATGCTCCGTTGGACTTCTTCCAAAACTTTAAATGACGTTCACCTGGCTTTTAAATATGTACATTATATGATACAGCTTCTTTATTCCCTCGAGTACACAAAGTCAGTTACCTCATGGCAGCCAAGCTGGTTGTACGTTAAAGGCTTGTCGGCTACAAAATGGTCAGTAGAAAAGATTTCCAGATCAGTTGTTTGGACGGATTTATACGGACATTGAGGCTTTCTTGAATTATCAAACACGACTTGAGAAATGTTGGTGTTGCTACACTGGCTTGTACCTTGCTCTGCGACAGCTTGTCGTTTAGTACTGCGCAGAATTTGCTGTCCTGTGCTCCACCGCCTGCCATGTCACACACAGTTGACCATTTGCCCTACATTCATCCAGCTGCTGCTACCTGCCCGCGTGCATGCAGTGTCAGCCTGTACTGGTATGCTTTGTCTCTTGGTAGGTAGTGAATGGAGAGACAGTGTGGAGCAGTTGAACTGAAACTCAGTCCTCGGCTTCAAGGGCAGTGATTGTATACTGTGTAAATGAAAGCCCACTCTGTTTGTCCCTCAACCTTTCACTCCTTGTCAAGGTGATATTTTGCAAGGGACAGTTGTGTGTTTACAAAATGAGATGAAAGTAAGAGGTGGGATGATATTTAAAAGAAGAAAAGTAACAAATCAAATCTGCTCTTAATGCTGCTCATAATAACAAAGTTAATTATAGTTAGTGTGGATAACACCTATCTTGTCATTTTCACATAAATATGAATCTATGGTGTTTAGCCTGTGTCAGTGTTACACCATCTGCAGTGTTTTGTTAAACATTGCATCCCTTAGCATCTTATGTGTATGTAAGTGTAAATCCAAGCACTAACTCTTAATCCTTTCTCTCTCTATAGTAATGGCACCAGTATGATCTCACTGATCATCCCTCCCAAGGACCAGATATCCAGAGTGGCCAAGATGTTGGCTGATGAGTTTGGAACTGCTTCCAACATCAAGAGTCGAGTCAACAGGCTCTCTGTACTCGGGGCCATCACCTCTGTACAGCAAAGACTAAAACTCTACAACAAGGGTATGTGTTACAATGAAAACCTAATAAAAACCATACTTGCTTTCATGTGGGATGTGGTTTTTCATGGGCAGCTGGACAGAATTAATCAGAATGTCTTTACATAAAATTACCCTCATGGGCCCAGTAAAGGTCAGATAGCCACATTGAGTGTTTAATTGATATTTAGTCAGATGTTACTGATGCAAAGATGCAATTTCAGTGGCAGTGACAAAAGCTGCAAAATAATCATCTGTAACACAAGATTGCATCTGATTTTTTTCTTTCTCTTTTTTTTGTGCTTGTGGACAGATTTATAGCCTACATTCATAAACATGAACAGGATTTCAGTTACAGTAGGTCTAGATTGAACAGGAAATTCTGGAAAATGTACCTTTTCCAATATCATTTTACTGTATGTGTGATATATTATGTACCCCTTGCTTGTAACCAGCTAGTATGTAAGATGGTGATATTTAACTGGCAGATGATATGGTGGCTATAGCACTGAAATATAAAGATGGGTAGCAGTGTGTATTTCCTGTTGCTACAATGTCAGTGCATACATCATAACAAAAAAACATTAGTCTACTTCTAGATTTTGTTGAAGAATGTCATGGCCTTTAAGAACATGGAGAGCAACACCTGCAATGACATATGAGAAAGCTTGATGACGGTGGCATCTCCTCCAGAAACTATATATTGTTTATGCATCTGTACAAAAACCTATATTTTTCTAATCTACTGGTCTCTGACTTTTTCTCTCTTCCCAGTGCCACCCAATGGTTTGGTCGTGTACTGTGGCACCATTGTGACAGAGGAAGGCAAGGAGAAGAAAGTCAATATTGACTTTGAGCCGTTTAAGCCAATCAACACCTCCCTGTATCTCTGCGACAACAAGTTCCACACCGAGGTGAGAGTAGAGAAGATTCTTGGGACATGTACTTTGGCTTCTATTAAACACTTGTTTTCTGTAAGATGTTCATCAATTCTTCCTTCCTCCCTCTAACACAGGCATTGACAGCCCTGCTTTCTGATGACAGTAAGTTTGGCTTTATTGTGATCGACGGTAGTGGGGCACTGTTTGGCACACTGCAGGGCAACACCAGGGAGGTGCTACACAAGTTCACTGTGGACCTACCCAAGAAGCACGGTACTGAACCAGAATTCTCATACAATACTAAGCATTTTATGTTTTCAACTGCACAGCAGGAATTGTTAGAAAATTAAATACTACTCTGTAGTAAGTTGTGAAACATTCTTATGATTGTGTCTCGTATCTTCACCTTTCTTTCAGGGAGAGGAGGGCAGTCTGCTCTGCGTTTTGCTCGTCTGAGAATGGAGAAAAGACACAACTATGTGAGAAAAGTGGCTGAGACGGCTGTCCAGCTCTTTGTGTCCAACGACAAAGTTAATGTGGCGGGAATGGTCTTGGCTGGCTCTGCCGACTTCAAGACAGAGCTCAGCCAGTCTGACATGTTCGACCCAGTAAGTCTGTGTGTGTGGTCTGATAAAATGCAGCACCAATTAAATATTTACTATGTAATGTATTATTAATGTAAATGACTTTACAAACTGTACAGAAAGTAGATTACTAAGCAGTTTTATTTCTTATACACACAATACATTTCACTGTGGTGAATCTTTGCCTAACTAAGACGTTCAGTCAAGACAGTAGTAATAAATACAGTAGGTTTAACTGGGTGGTGTTGTCAAAGTGCAGTTTATTAATAGTGTTTGCCCTCTTTTGAAATCCTCTTCACATTGCAAAATCGTTTTGTTCCATTTGGTGTAATTTGCCCCTGTCTCTGGGTTAACTTACACCACAATACACCACAGAAATGGCAGTCTCAACACTGACAACTATTAAGTGGACTTTGCACAGGTATCCTGCAACTTAATGTGTCATTGTGAGCACATTTGTGCTTATAGACTGTCATGTTAGAGACATTGATGAAAATACTAAGTTTTAGTCCTCAGTAAAAAGTTACATGGCTATTGAAATGAATTATGCTCCTAATTATATCACTTTGTGCCTGTGTCCGTTTGTATGTTTAACTTTTATGTTTTTGTTTTCTACAGAGGTTACAGGCCAAGGTTCTGAAGCTGGTGGACATTTCTTATGGAGGAGAGAATGGTTTCAACCAGGCTATTGAGCTCTCAGCAGAGGTGCTCTCTAATGTCAAGTTCATCCAGGAGAAGAAGCTCATAGGTGGGTTGTTATGTTGACACATTGGAACAACTGTTGTGAGGTGTTGCCAGTAACTGCTAAAGGAAACAAAAGCTTTTGTTGTGGTAAAGATTTTTTCTTAATGGTTGTCACCTTCTATAGGGCGGTACTTCGATGAGATCAGTCAGGATACGGGGAAGTACTGTTTTGGTGTGGAGGACACGCTCAAAGCCCTGGAGATGGGAGCCGTGGAGATCCTCATAGTCTACGAGAACTTAGACACCATGCGCTACATTCTACGTGTGCATGGGGCAGAGAGCAACGGAGCAGAGAACGGTATACAAACCACAAATATCACATCTACCATTTCTGAGAACCAAGGCCATAAATATTATGTTCTAATGTCGCTCCTTCTTGATTTTTAGATGAGAAGACTTTGTACTTAACGCCAGAGCAGGAGAAAGATAAGTCTCACTTCACAGACAAAGAGGTGAGCACTGCAAAGAAAGGACCGACTTTAAGTTAGACACATTACCCTTTATGCTATGTGTTCCTGACTCTTGATTGTGTTTGTAGACGGGGCAGGAACATGAGCTGATCGAGAGCATGCCACTGCTGGAGTGGTTTGCCAACAACTACAAGAAATTTGGAGCCACATTGGAGATAGTCACAGACAAGAGCCAGGAAGGGTCCCAGTTCGTCAAGGGCTTTGGAGGCATTGGGGGTAAGCAGACTGTTTATGATGAAGACTGAAGGATATGTGTAGCTGAGTGGTCATTAAGTTGTTTTTTTCTGTGACTCAGTGAGTAGATGTATTGTTATTCAACTAGAGAGGACAGGTTCAAGCCTCCATGTATCCTCAGGAATCTACTGTGATGAAGAGACCACGGGCAGAATATCAAGAGAACCTGAGAAAGGCCTTCCTTTTTCCCTCCCCCCTTTTGTTCCTTTGCAACCTCGTGCAGGAAACAACAATAACAGCTTTGTCACGATAAAAAACAGTTTCTTGCTAGGAAATATGTTGTATGCCGTGCTGCAGACTACACACAAGCTGCTCTGCCTAAATTAATTCTATGCTGATATCAGCAACAATTACGAAATTGATAGGCAAGGCAGTGTGCAAGAATATGATCATAGGCTAATAATAATCAGCTTAACTTTGCGAGCATAGTTTATGGCTTTGACTAATTCTGCTTAAAATATACTGTTTGTTTACATGTAGCCTTGGCTACAGTAGAGTAAAGTAATGGACTTCTGCACTTAAGCTAGATTACTGGGCCATTTGATAGGGATTTTGATTCAGTAGAGAGGACAGACTGTTCTAGTTCTCATTTCTCCTTGGTTCACCTTCGTCCTGACTTTTGGCAACTCTGAGATTTCCTTAGTTGACACGTGGTGGCCAGGAAGCTAAAGAAATTTGGCAAAGTAAAAGCCAATTAAAAGCAACCTGAATTCCTCAGGTAACCGAGCTGTATTGGCACTGTAATGTTGTCCTCCCTTTTGCGGCCAAAAGGCACAAAATTGTTAATGTTCAATAAAGTTTCCAAGTGTTTGAATGTTTCAAAACATGTATACAGAGTGTCTGATTCATCTTGCCATACACTCTTTCAAAACTTTAAACATTAGTGGCATGATAAATCAGTAGTATTCAACATATAATGTATTAACATCATACTCTGCTTACAGGTAAGACTTCTCATTCTGATGTGCTGATGTGGAGCTAGAGGCCTTAATCTTAGTCATTTTTCTATTTTTATTTTAAACAAATAAATACGAGTTTCTTGTACATTTTCTCAACCTGAAAATACATTTTATTTTTTTGGTTTTGCACTTCAGTAAAGTTTAAGAAAAAGTATCTCAGGAATTCGTGGTTTTAGATACAAATAAGTCCCACCCCATAGCTAATGAGGATTATCTTATCCTAATACAAATTCTTACTTTAATACTACCATGATCTAACGAAACATGACATAAGCTGGCCAGCCATCATGTTACCCTTGTTAATCTATCATGTTTCTGTTCCTCAGGTATCTTGCGGTACAGGGTGGATTTCCAGGGCATGGAGTACCAAGGAGAGGACGATGAGTTCTTTGATTTGGATGACTACTAGGTAGTCGGGGACTGATATTGGGAGAAAAAAGAAAAGCAAAGCAAAGGAATGAATGAAGAAATAAGGAAAGAAAAATGCCACCTCTCTTGCAGCAAGTGAGAGGTGCAACCGTGTTGACCATATATATGACAGACACACCTTCCAATTTACCTGTTCCATACACAAACTTGCACATACATTTCATCTGTACACAAGACAAAGTACATCACACAGGCTGAAGAGGAGTGAGATTTTCTTTCATCCAGAGAGGGAGAAAGCCCTTCCTGAATAAATCCCTGCCTTAGAGTGCTGGTTCCTTCCCCTAGTTGGATTGGACTCGACTCATTTTGTTCTTTTTTTTTTTCCCCTCCTCCCCTCCATTTTGAATGAACACAACAGCAAGTTCCCAGATTCGTCGCTGCCCCCAACCCGGTCTGAAGATGAACTTTGGACTCACTCCTCACATATAGAAAATATATTTTCCTTTCTTGCCTCATCTTGTCCCTACCCTCTCTCTCTTCTCCCTTCAATGCTTTCTCTCTTTCTTTCTTTTTTTTTTTTTTTTGCATTTCATTTTTTTACTGGTAACTGCTGCTGTTGTATTTTATGAGAGTGGGGGATTTTTTTTACCTGGGTTTCTGTAGAGAAGGGGGGACAAAGTATTAAATTTGAACTGCTGAAAACCATTGCTACCTCCTCATCTGCTGTGGTCTCAATCCTGTACTGTGTCTGTTCAGTTCCTGGAAAAGCCAATCTTTTCTTTGCTTTCCTTAATTTAAATCAATATGTTGTGCTAAGTATTCATGACTGTTTTTAGGGGATTCAATTGATTATTTGCTTCATCAGGATCATCCTCATGTTGAAATTGAATTTTACACTGCAGAAAGCAAAGGTATCAGATTTCTTATTGTGCCCTTTGATATAAGATGTGATCAGATAAAAATGAAATTGACACATTTCCAGGAATCCCTGATTCTACCTCTGACATTTGTTAATTAATCTGTGAAAGCTTGCTATCAAATTCATTGAAATTCTGAATCATACAGTGCAATCCTGTAGATAGAATTTTGAACATGATAGTTGGTCACCTAGCAAATGAGATGCTTGACTATGTAAGGAAAATAAGATAAGTTCTCAAGTTTCTGTTGAAAAATGAAGACAGAACTACCTATGGAGCTGTTAAGAATGGCCTTGTTAAATACACCAAACGTGCATCCATTCTTCATTTTAAAAAAGGGACCAAAATATTCCTGTTGATTCACAGGAAAAGCTAAGGAAAAATGCACGAAAGTGCTTGCTTTGAATTCTTAAAGTAGGAACAGTCTTGGGGAAGGAAACAAAACATCCTGCACATTACAACATACAGTTCTGGGACTTCAGGATGTGAGTAATTCAAACATATGCACTGTCAACCATGTTTTTTTTTTTTTATTCCAGCGGGTTTCATAAGAAGGAATCAACAAAGGTGAACTAAGGTAAAGGTTGGTGGTAACTCAAGCTGTTCCCGACTGCCTGGCTTTATCTGAAACAGGTGTTCTAACATCAATACATGATCATGCACCTCAACGTTTTACTCTGCAAAGTTAACAGGTTTTTTTTCATGAGGTTCCTGATGTAACTATTATGTCACTTTTACCTCTCTTATTCACTTGCACTCATTTTAATCATGCAACATCCTGTGCATTTCTAAAATATACAGTTTGATCGGAATATACTCAAGCAACCCAAGTAACTGTATATGATCATATCACAGCTACAGGAACACAAAACCTTTAATCCTTGCGTCACAACTTGTTTATAACTATTTTATGGAGATGGATTTCAGTTATTTATTTTATCACACATGACATATTAAATAGGCAACATCCTGCAGCGTCTTATAGCAAAGCTATGCGGATGATTGATTTTGCCTTAGTGTATTCCTCTTCAGGATAGCAACAGCATCTTCATCCATTTGCCCTTTTGTTTGGGGGAGTCACCGGGGAAGCCTTGGTAGCACGGTTAGCCAATCAATAAAAGGCAGAGCTGTGAAACTACTCCCCTTTTGACAAAATCCGTCCAATCAGCGTGTTTTTTTATTGCATGGGCGTTCCCATCCCCCACCCACTCTTTGACACTGCCCTACCAAAGCTGTGTGGTTGAGCGAAGTGAATGACGTCTCTGCATTTGCGGGCCGCCGACGCAGGGCTGGGTTTCCATTTTCAGAGCGAGTTTCGGGGGGGATCGTCAACATGGAGCCGGAGATGGAGGACAAAACGTTGGAACTGATGGTAAGATTCGTTTGGTTGTGGCATCCTGAACAACGGAGGTGTTCAGTTTCACTCCTATTTATTGGGAAGCGCCGAGGCTCGATTCGACGGCAGGAATGGTCTGAAGCGGCTTGTCGGGAGAGAGGTGGAGGAGAAAGGAGGGGGGACCAGAAATCAGAGGGAGGGCCTGAAATTATCGATACATTTTGCTAAGAATGCTCCGCATACTGGTCGGATTGCCAAACAAGACGTGTACGTCAACATCTGGTAAATGTTAAACGCGTGTTGTTTCGGATAAAATTGGCAAACAGCGGGGAAATTTAAAGGTTGACGTTCAGTCGTCGGCCGAAGACAGACGAGCGTTCACGGGGTAGCGTTCACTGCGGTGACGCTGCGCCACTTTAACTGGGCCCTGTCTGATACTTAGCCATCCAGCTAACACAAGCTAGAAGGCGATGAACCACGTAAATTTACGGGTATGTTATATTATCTAGTTTGTGTAAAGACAACCTATGTGGTAATACATGTGTGGGACAGTTAGATCCCACAATACAACGGAATGTAGCTAAAAGCGTAACAATGTGCTGCTTGTCTGTTTATATTTTCAAAGTGCGTAGAAGGAAGTGTATTGCTTTTTCATTCACATAGCGTTACCACGATTAGCGAGGTAGCAATTAGCTTAATAGCTAGCATGCTAAAAATGCTAGGTATACTTGACAGACATTACCATACCAAAACAGTCAATTGGTCAGGGCGGTATGAGCTTTTTTGTTAACTAGAATCATCAACTAATATTATAATATCATTTCCCTCTATAATCGGTGTGGCGTTGTGAGATTTGGTCAACAAGTAACGTTGTTTTCTGGTGAAATGGTGGTTTCTTGTTAGGCTAGCCACCTCGGCTAACGTTAGCTTACCAAAAGCTAACATTAACATTACAGGGGTCAAAGTGGTCGCAAAGAAGACGTCAATTACGATGAGGCGCAAATGTGTTTTGTCAATTAACTTACACATCGGCGGAGTAACAGTTAACATTCATTCTCCATGTCTGAAATGCCGCACAGCCCTCAGTTTCTCTAACAAACAAATCAATTGTATCGCCGTACTTGCTATTGACAAAGCAAGTTAGGCCTAGAAAGTAGTATGTTTGACTGTTTAGTGAATTATGTGGACCAGACGTATCTTTTTGTGACACAAACTTACCAGAGTTAGCAGTTTGTTCCTGTTTTTGCTACATATGTTTACAGATCACGAATAACCATCGTTGAGAGAATTCAATTGCAAGAATAGAGAGAAATTACTAATGGAGCCAACCAGCAGCTTCCCCAACACTTTACTAACACCCATTAAAATTACTATGTAGAGACAGGGAATTAATAAGATGCAGTAGATACTGCTTTCATTGATTTTGGTCCGTAAGTACATATGTGTAAATAATAAAAACAGAAATGTACCCAAGAGTTTACACACCCACAGGATAAGAAATAAATGTTGAAAAGTGACTATTAGAAAAGTATTTTGCCTAATAAGAGCACTTACTATGTGTAGCCTATTGATCTTATGAATATACACCTTGCCTCTATTCCTTTGCTCTGAACAATGATTACACATATCGTTCTCTAGTACTGTATATACTACTAGTAGTAAATATTATAGTATATATTTGTGCAGCGTTTGGGAACCTTATCTTACAGGCCTACCAAAAGTTGGGAATTTCATGTGGATTGTGTCTGTGTATTTAATTTTGATTTTATTTTTTTGTCCCAGTGTTATTCACTAACCACTCATGGGAGTGGGGATGGCAGAACAGCGGGTGGGGTTTCTGTCAAACCAATAGTGACAGTAATTGACAATTAATCCCATTGCCCCCCCCTCTCCTCTACCTATCCCCACCCAGTTCATGTCTAATAATGCTTCTGTGTGTATGTTTATCAGTGTATCTTGTGTGTGAAGGAGTGTGTGTTCCTGCGCTCACTGTGCCAATGTGTGTGTAGCTCTAATACTGGTTTTTCCCTTCACTATCCCCCACCTCCTCCCCTCTTCTTCTCTCCTCACTTTTGATGGTTACACACCCACCTCCTCTCAATTTCAAACCAAACTTTATTTATTTGTTTATTTTTTTTATTTTTCCATTATTTTTGAATTCTTACTTTTTCACACTTCACCTGTCCCGCTCCTCAACTCCTCACTACTACCATCCATCTGTCCATTCATTGATCCATCCATTCACTCATCGCCTTTGGTTTCCTCCTACCAACTTCCCTCATCAACCCCCCTCTACTTTTCCTTTACTTCTCATCTCTGGTCTCTCGCTCTTCCCTTTCTCTTCCTCCCTCACCCTGTCCACTTCGTTCTCCTCCTTCCCTTCCTCCCTTCCTCTCTCTCTTTCACACAGTGCTCTGTGCCTCGCTCTCTCTGGCTGGGCTGCTCCTCGGTGGCTGAGAGTTTGTGTGCACTCAGGTGCCTGCAGAGCATCCCCTCCACCCGGGCTCACAACCAGGTTCTGCCTCTCTCCTCTTAATTCTGCTGCTCCTCCTCCTCTCCCTTCCCTTCCTCCCTCGCCATCTCCTCACCCTTCACTTTTCTTCGCCCACTCCATACGACTCCTCATACCACCTTGGTGCGGACAGCACCCACTCACCCCCTCACCCTCCTACCTCCTCACCTTACGTTGTCCTTTCCTCCCTGTTGGAAGCACACTGCTCTCAGGTTCTTCTCTGGTGCGTCCTCAAACTCTCTCTACTTGAAACAGAATTGTAGCTTCATAAACTGTAATTGACTTCTACTTCTTTATAATCATGTCAAATCACAGTTCTTGCATCTAAATTAGGCCCTAGAGCGCTTAAAGTCAAACAGTGACTGTGCCATGTCATGAAAACTGGAGACTCTTCCAATCAGATGGGTATGAATACTAAACTATTTCCTGAGTACACTGACGTGAGTGGAGGGTTGGTTTCAGGGGGTACCAGAGAATAACCCTGCATTGAGGAGTAACGTTTTCTCCCCTTCTACCTGGAGGTGTGAGGGCCGAGGTGGGGGGTCTTCCTTCAAGCTCTGAGAGGCTACATGCTTGCTTGCCTGCCTGCCTGGCCAAACCTGGTCTGTCTGTTTTTGTTTTTTTAAATTTCTCCTCCCTTCTCTTCTTCTACTCTGCATGATCATCAACACCAGCAAGCCCATTCTGGCTTCTTGTCCTGTCTGCTTTGGTCTAGGTACCTAACCGTTTGTTTGTTTGTTTGTGCAGTTGTGTTAGTGCCAACCACTGACAGGAAACACCTCTATTGGTTTTGCTCTCCACACGTAGCATCATCACCATGTTAGATGGATAACTGCACGGAGCAAAATCTGAAGCAGTTCTTGAGAGGGTTCTGTTTTTTTGCTTAGAGAAGAATATCTAGATGATGTACTAATCCTGTTTTTAAGGCCTCTGGAGAAGCACTATTAGATAATCTATAGACAGACGGGCCTGTACTCCAGTTTTTTCCGCCAACATAGTCATTTTTAAAGACTATGACCTTGGCTCAGTCATCACCTACAGATATGTGATAGCATTGACTCTCTCCCAGGTGAAGGCCTTGTGTGTCCCTCTAGCTTACTTTGTTAGCATATCTGGGAACAGGGAATATGATTGAATCTGCAAATAATACTGTATTTGTTCACTTTTGGCACGTTCCACACGTAGTTATGCTCAAACAACGTTGTGCTGTTCCTGCTCGTATGTGGAGAGTTTGCAATGTATGCTTTTAAAGAGACTTTGTAGTTCAGGAATATGCTAGTTGGATCAATATTTTAATTTGACATGTTTGTTTCAGATGACCTCCTAACATATAGTAACACAGCATATTCAGCACAATTAAAACCAGTAAACATCAAGCCCCCTAAGAAGATAGCAGGTCTCCATATTGGTTTGTATGTATGTAATGATGAATGTAAGATTATGATGTTGCTGCCTGACTGCCCATGACTTCCAAAGAAGTGTATATGCTATTTGTTATAAGTGGGTATTGTTATATAAGTTTTATTGTTTATTGAGTGTTAAGAGCAAGACTAATTGATCAGCCTCTCATTGTATTACTGTCAATAAGTGATTTATGTCCTAACCCTGTTATTAAAGTGACTCAAGTCTCTCTGGCTTGTTTGCAGCGCACTTGTAAAAGACTCAAATCATTGTAAGACTTAGTCATGTTAGAAATGGGTGGGATCCAGTTACCTCCCAGACCACTATCTGATTTTAGTTTCATTACAGTCGTGCCTGAGCTCCTGCCAGTGACATACCCAAGATGCTGCAGTTTAATTTCCTGTCCAGACTACTTAGCCCGCATCACAGACAAGCAAGCAAATAGATTCCTTTTGTTGCAGTGCTCAGTTTTTTTTCCACTCCATATGTGTGTGTATGCACGGGTGTTTGTGCGTGCACGCCTCAAAAGTCATGATGGTTACCCTTCCTTGGCTGTGTTTGTGGCACTCTTGTGTCCAGCGCTGTCCACACCGCTGCCCTGGCTCTCACAGTGCCTTTAACACAGATGCAAAGAGAACAAAACACTAACCAGCACCTTCTCTTTGTTTTGTTCTTTTTTTTTTCTACAGAACACATCAGGGATGGAGTCACAGAACCTTGTGGACGATCTGTCGCCAAAGAAGAACACAGTTCTCAAGGTGTGTGTGCAGAACATTTTTTGTATCCATTGTCACAACTCAGCGAAAAACTGAGATCTGCAGCTCATGTTTAAATTTAAAGTATTTCAAATGTGTATGTGCTGCACATGAATAACGCATAATGTATGAAGAAACCCTCATGTAAGGGTTGATAATATTGCAGTTAAAGCCTTCACACGCTTCAGGATCACTGAAAATTTTGGAAAATATAATTGAAACGATGATTTTTTTTTTTTTTGGATTCACAACATACTGTGGCATCAAGTATTTTTAATGGCTATCCTGTTCCCTTAAAACAAGTAAAAACCTCACACTGATGTTGACAAATGCTGTTGTCATCAATATTTATTTTAAAGCATTTTTTTTCCCTATTCCCACACACACACCTCCACCACCGTGGGCCTCTAGTGGTTTAACGAGCTTTAACCCATAACAATGAAAATTGATTTTTAACTTGGTCCATTCTGCAACAATAATAATCTTCTTGATCCTGTACACAGACTGTTATGTGAACCAATAGAACAACTTTCAGCTTCATTCCTCATTTAAAATCCTACACAGTAATTTCAGTAATGGGGAAGAAAAGAGCTGAAAGTAATTGAGATAATATTGTGTAAGATGCTGCTCAAGAAAACTTAATATACACGTAACACTCGGTGACTAGAAGAATGCCTGAACTTGACCAATTTGCACCATATGAGTCTCTGAAAATACAATCAATCTGACGCAGATGCATATTTGAAAACATTTAATGAATCTTCATGTGTTCTTGATCGTTCCAGCTTAGTAACGGTCCTGTTGTGGGATCCCGCAAACGTCCATCAGAGGGGAATTATGAGAAGGAGAAGGAACACTGCATCGCCCTGTTTGACCAGTGGTCGGAGGCCGACCAGGTGGAGTTTGTCGAGCGCCTGATCTCCCGTATGTGCCACTACCAGCATGGCCACATCAACTCCTACCTCAAACCCATGCTGCAGAGAGACTTCATCACTGCGCTGCCAGGTACAAATACATAGATACATACATGTACATTTATGTCCACCTATCCAGAAGTTGGGTGAGGGTGATCATTGTAGTCCTCTTCAAGGAATACCGTAACAAAAAAAAAGTTAAAACTACAGAGAGTTTGCACTACCAACAGTATTCCTGAAGTTTTCACACAGCTTTTTGTGTCATCATTTTGTAAATATTTCAAATAAAACCAACAAACATGGATTGCTTTCAAAAAAACACAATCTGAAAATAATGATCCCCAGGCCTAGATAAACCAGCCAGATGAAATCCTATTAATTTTGCAGCAAGCACTCACTCAGCCCCTTCTCCTCCTCCTCCCTCCAGCCCAAGGCTTGGATCACATAGCGGAGAACATCCTGTCTTTCCTGGATGCACGCTCGCTATGCTCGGCAGAGCTCGTGTGTAAGGAATGGCAGAGGGTCATCTCTGAGGGTATGCTGTGGAAGAAGCTCATTGAACGCATGGTCCGCACCGACCCGCTCTGGAAAGGCCTGTCTGAGAGACATCAGTGGTAAGATTGGATATAGACCCATTTACACACACACAGGCATACAGGTTTAGCCATGCTACTTGTCAAAAATCTAAATTAAGAGGCTTTCTGAGGACACGGGGGAAACTACTTCTTTTCACTGTGCTGGTTAGTCTTCTTGTTTTGGGCTTTTTAATTTAGGATAAAAAGGCTGAGAAAGTATAGTTATACCTGGTCGGTCTTAAGTGTCTATTGTAGGTGAAACAAAATCCCAGTGGATACAAAGCAGACCTCATTCTTATATTTTTTTCGCCCTAGGGAGAAATATCTGTTCAAGAACCGCACGTCAGAAGTCCCACCCAACTCCTACTATCACTCCCTTTATCCCAAGATCATCCAAGACATAGAGGTAAGAGACAGCGAGATGGATTTCAGTATTAACTGAACATGAACATGTTTCTGTTTATTTTAGAGATTTTTATTTTATTTTTTGCAGCTTTCGTGCTGTACCGGATATTTTTTTTTTCTTCCTGATTGAAAATGTCACATTACTCTCTGAAAGGACCATATTTGAGTATCACAAAACCACTTGAATAGTCCACCTAGAGACCAAAATATCAGGAAACAGTTTTATTTGTGTAGAACCCCAACTAATAAGCCATTAAAATGTTACTACTGTCCAAGTAAATTGTTACTTCAAAACCTATGAAACTATAATGCACATGTGTATCTGACATATGGCACATAGCTTATTAATTAAAAAAGTGGAAAAGGCTTGTTTGACTTCATGTCACATTGATTAATCTAATAGTGTTTTTCAATATATTACACGTTTATTCACATTTTTTAGACAGAAGGGTCCACTAATGTAAAAAATAATAATTAAATAATTAATAAAGTTAAGTTAATTGTCTTGGTGTCATTGTAATCAAAGCAATCCCATGACCACTCTTAACCTCGACATTATTAAAATGATAAAATATGATATGTGCCTCCATCTTGTCTCTGTTCAACCAGAGACCAGTGCTTCTTTTATTTGTTGCCGTCTTTGTTTGCCTTTCTCATTATTTCTCCCTCTTTCCTTCAGACTATTGAGGCTAATTGGAGATGTGGCAGACACAACTTGCAGAGGATTCAGTGTCGCTCAGAAAATAGTAAAGGGGTTTACTGTCTCCAGTATGACGACGACAAGATCATCAGTGGCCTTAGGGACAATTCCATCAAGGTATGTGTCTATTGAACATCAAGGACAATCAGAGGTCTTTGAAATTATGAACTGGTCCACTTTATCTTTGCTACTATGCCCTGCCACCCATTGGCTCTTTTTCTAAACTTTCTGGTTTAAAACTATCTCAGATGTTTTAGTATGTACTTTGATTAACAAGTAGAAGAGATTTCCTTGTGTACTAATGTCAAATCACTCCTGTCAACATTGCCTAAGTGAACAGTGTGAACGGGCAATGCACTGACAAAAGCTCATTGTCTAAATTACAGCTGATGGCACCTGTTATGTACAACAGCAAAGCAGCAGGACGTGAAACTGTCATCAGAGCCACTTTTGTCATTTGTTCACAAGTATCATGACCATAATTTATAGCTTTGAAGACTGGAATATCACTACCCCCATACAGATAAATAAAACATATACACATACTTAAGAATTTTTTTATTTATTTCATGACTTGTTTTTTCCTGCTGCTAAGGCGGTAAATACGTACAGTAGGCATGTATGAGTCTGCCCTGCTGGCCCAAACTGACATGTAGAAGTAATTAACATTGATCCCATTTGTATGTCTAAGCACTAACGGCAGAGAGAGCCAAAAGTGTTGGCTGGTAAAGACATGCATGCTGTGTGTGTGGTTGTTTTCTTCCAACCTGGGTTTGTTTATTTATGTATGGAATCTTTTCTTCTGGCTCAGTATGGCTTATCATCTTATTGTCTATGGCGCTGAGCTAAACCAGCAAATACTGAGACAGAACACAAGTGAATTACAGGATAAAAGGGCTCAGCTCCAGACCTGTTGTGTTTTTCACTTATCTGTCTGGCCTGAGAGGAAAGGAGAGGAGAGTAGAAGATGATGAAGAGGAGGGGAGGATGGAGGGAGGAAAAGAGTGGATTTGTCTTATTGTTCTGGAGAATGCTGACGTACACCCAGGGAAGAGCTAAGTGGCTCTTACGTGCACAGACAGAGCTTCAGCACAGCAGTGGGGAAATGGGGCATGAACACTGCTGAGAGAGAATAGGCCATTCTTAGGATGACCCAAATCTGCAACCTTTTCACAACCACTTTTTTTTTTTCCCTCTTTTTCTGTGTCCTCATCTGTCGATATCTCCATCTCACTCTGCTTCACTCATCTTCCTACTCTTGTCCTTTTCTCCTCATAGATCTGGGATAAGCAGTCTCTGGAGTGTCTGAAGATACTGACCGGTCACACAGGCTCAGTGTTGTGTCTCCAGTATGATGAGAGGGTCATCGTGACTGGGTCTTCTGACTCAACTGTCAGGTACGACAGACATTCTTTTACAGAACCAACACAATGTTGACCTAAAGCCGTGTCTGTAATATTAAAAGTGAAATCACTGAAGAGAACGTTATTACTCACTGTTAATTAGGCTGAATGTTTGTGTAAACATTTAGTCATCTAGTCATTTATCTTTATTTACTGTTAAACTGTTGCTGTTGTTAACACCAACACAATGTTGAGTAAAGAATGGATTTTAAAGGCTAGTGTGGGCATCATGCAACAAATGTGTTCCTGTGAACTTTACAGGTTCTCTAGCAGAAGGAATTGCTTCATTTCAATATATCAAAAAAAAAAAAAAAACATACACAATTTCACCAAAGTGGCCAATAGTTTGTTCAGCTATTCAGAATAGAGTGCATCTGATTAATATAAGAGTGTATAATGAATTGATCATCCACACAGCAACATGTATAAAACTACATATAGTTTGTTTGAGGACACGTGTTTTCACCAGAAACATGTTGCGTCTGATCGGTTCAAAACCTGCCATGAACTTTACGCAAAATATTTCATGCAAAACACATCTACATCCTGCTATCAAACAGCTGATTTATGTCAGTTTGGAAAATAAAATATAGAAAATGAATTTAGCCAATAACACATTTGCAATATTAACAATAAACAGTCAGATTGAATGTGTTATTTCACAGTGAGATAGATTTACCATCATTACTGGAGATAGTGGGATATGTTTTATTGCAGATATTTAAAAACCTGGCAGGTGTATGTATGTTGACACTTGCTTGGCTACTGCACACAGAAGCTCAACATTAATTCTCTTATTACTTCACACTTCAGCCGTACTAGCTGGGCGGTATCCAAGGAAAATGTGACTTCACTTCCTTAGCAACAGCTTGACAGGCACTTTGTTTGTGGGTTTGGTTGTCAGCTTTTCCAGTGTGTTCTGCATTTGACTCTTAATGCCCAGCGGTGCTGTTCAGTAACATGTTCTTCACAGCTGCTCGTGTGTGTGTGTGTGTGTGTGTGCGTGTGAGTCTCTCCATTGTAAAACTAATAAACATAATTCTCTCTCATGTCTCCATTGTTTTCCTTTTTCCTTTGCTTTCATTACATATCTTTTCCACTCTCCATCATCATCGTCTTTTCTTTCGTTTTGACCACTCTTCCTACTGCCCCCATCTCATTTTTCTTTCCTACTCACACCTTCCTTGTGTCTTTTTTCCCACGTTTCTCACCCCTTTGTCATTTCTTCCCTTTCCCTCCCTCATACCCATGCCCTCTTATTCTACATCCCCCTTTTTCCCTTAATCTAACTTTTCTTTTCCTCTTTATAACCATTGCCCTATCACTTGGCCTATCTGTCATATCTCCTGACTTCTGATTTTATTTCCCTCCATCCCTCTGCTTCTACCTCTTCTCCCGTGCAGGGTGTGGGAGGTGACGACGGGTGAGGTACTGAACACACTGATCCACCACAACGAGGCAGTTCTTCACCTGCGCTTTGCCAACGGCTTGATGGTCACCTGCTCTAAGGACCGTTCAATTGCCGTTTGGGACATGGCCTCTCCTACTGACATCAGCCTACGCCGTGTCCTAGTGGGACACAGGGCTGCTGTCAATGTGGTCGACTTTGACGACAAATACATAGTGTCCGCCTCAGGGGACCGCACCATTAAGGTAACAAGAGTAGTCAATCATAAATTTAAACCAAAGACCCTCTGATTAAAAGCCTGCCTAGAAAGACATTTGTAAATGTTTTAAGTCTGAATAGAAAGTGGTGTTTAGTGGTGAAATATATGAATTGCGATACTTTCCATGAAACTAGAAACATCAAACTTTTCCAATAGTTTAAAATCTACCAGCTTAATCTTGCATTTTTTTTCATCACTTACACTTATTACATCCAGGCTGTTGTTTTACTAACCTTACTGTGTTGCCTCCCTTGTAGGTATGGAGCACCAGCACCTGTGAGTTTGTGCGCACTCTAAATGGTCATAAGCGGGGCATTGCCTGTCTACAGTACAGAGATCGCCTGGTGGTCAGTGGCTCATCTGACAACACAATCCGGTACGTGTGAGATTAAACATGTACATAGTCTATATATTATGTAATATTTGTATCTGTAAATGTGCAATATTAATATGTACCAGACCAGTTGGCCAAAAATACTTTGAGTACAGGTTTATTTTTACATAATTCAATTTTTCAAATAATGCTTTACCACTAAAAAAAATATATAAACACTGAAGGGACTGTATATTGCTATGTGTTTACTAAGGCTTCTCTTTCTCCAGGTTATGGGACATAGAGTGTGGAGCATGTTTGCGAGTGCTGGAAGGTCACGAGGAATTGGTGCGCTGCATTCGCTTTGACAACAAAAGGATTGTCAGCGGCGCCTACGACGGGTCAGTCACACACACACACACACACACACACACACACACACAGCTTTGTGCAAAGACATATTTTGTTTCTGACATTGTGTCATCTCATGTTGCTCTCTGCAGTAAGATCAAGGTGTGGGACCTGCAGGCAGCCCTGGACCCACGAGCCCCCGCCAGCACATTATGCCTGCGCACTCTAGTGGTGAGTATCACTGATTTAGCCACATAGCTGACCGATGGAGTTCATGCACAAATGTCTTCAGCTGCACTTTAATGTTGGCTTCAGAAATCTCAACTAGGATGTTAAAAAACTTCAAAATAATAATAACAATTAAAACAATGATTTTATTTTTTATAATCACTAATAGTTTAGTTCACTTTTTCTAATGTGTATCTTATACGTGAATGAGAATCATTGAAGAGATATCAAAGAGAACCACTCATTTGCTAAATCAGCTCAAACAAATGCTTTCTAATGCTCTAACAATAGTCCTGCATTAAACTTCATGATGGATATAATGTTCAGGTTCTGATGAAACTGCTTAGAGAGGTGCAGATTTAAGTTTATCATTAATCGTGTTGGTTATAAATTGTATTGCATTATACTGAGATGAGTTCCTCATAGATATAAATGGGGAGCACATTTATAAGTATGCCAAGATGACGGGGTGAGGTAAAACTGAAAAGTTTCAAAATGTCCATTCATATAAACATTTGGGTACGGTCCCAAACTTAATGAATTTATTAGTGAGGTCTTGGATGTGGTTCTACAAACACTTATCATTGATAGTCTGCTGCAAAACAGAATTGATATCAGTGGTGGACATTTCAGTGGTGACCTCACATCCATTATCTGCCTCTATGCTCAGTATGCTAACATAATGTCTTGATTCATTGTGTTTTCAGGAGCACTCTGGCCGCGTGTTCCGCCTTCAGTTTGATGAGTTTCAGATCATCAGCAGTTCTCATGACGACACCATTCTGATCTGGGACTTCCTGAACGTCTCGACCAATGGCCAGTCAGAGGGACGGTCTCCCTCCCGCACCTACACTTACATTTCTAGATAGCAGGTACAAACACATGCACGTTCACACTTGGCTAATAAAACTTTTCAGTAAAAATGTTTCATCCTGCAGCACACATAAGGTTGTGTGTTCAGATAATCATGTTCAGTGTGACTCTTTTCTGCAGGTGGCGCCATCCACCGCACCCTTTCTTGGAGGAGCCCAGGGCTGATTGGCTGATGGGTGCATCCATCACGGAAAGGAGCCCATCTCTTATCCTTCCTCTTCGTCATCTCTCTGTCCACCTCCCAACCCCGCCCCTGCCGCCTCCACCTCCCTGCCCGTTCTGACAGACTCTTGAGCTTGTGCCCATTGCCTGCCAGTACTGTGACCTGCACTCACAGACACGCACACACATACAGGTCAACACTGATGAGGATTCCGTACTACAGAACCAACGCAACTATCCCAAGAAGTTCACCTTCTACTACTAATTTATGTTTTGTAAAGTACACTAATGACAGTATTAACTTAGACATTATATAAGTCACAAGCTCCCCTTTTGTCCCCTTGATACAAACTTAAAGCAGCTTCTGCTCCTCAGTTTTCGACCCCTGCCAAAACAGGTTTCCACAGATATGGAATTGCTTATAGATATATATTTATATATATATTATACACACACACACACACACACACACACACACACACACACACACACACACACACACAGACACACACAGACACGCAGTGGCACAGTTGGACAGAGGATGACCGGAGCTGTGATGTGGGAGACAGAGACTCTTTACTCAGCTCAAGGAAAGGAGGGAAGGATTGGAGATGGAGGGAGTGAATGAGGGAGAACTGTGTCTGGGATGACATCCTGCTCCCTCTCACTCCCTCTCACTCCTCCCTGTCTCTCTCCACCCCCCCTTCGCCCCACCCCCCCTCCCTTCTAACCCCCAGAGATGCACACTCGCTTGGAATATGGGGGCACACACACTCAAGTTTGCTGAGTGTGTGTTTGTGTATGTGGACTTGTGAAACGGCAGAACAGAGCAGAAGCGTCAAACAGACAGACATGCATGTGAGGTTGCCTTGGATACAGCATCCCGGTACACCTCTGCTTTTTTTTTCTCTTTAACTCTTACTTTCTTACTGTTTTTTATTACTGTTATTTTCTCATTTTATTTGAGTATTTTGGTTCTTAGTACAAAAATCATACTAAGCGTAGTCCTCTTTCTCTCCCCCTCCCTCTCTTACTGTCTTTTTCCTCATTCTTTCTTCTAACTTCGACCCCTGTTCATCTGTCCCTTTCACTCCATCTTTCTCTCCCCCATCATCTACGTGCTTGCTTTGGTTATGAGAGAAGCTGGAACTCAAGAGCTCAAATTTAGCTGTAAACGGAGTTGTCTTGTCAAATTGTGTTGTATATTAAAAATGATTTTTTAAAGAAGAAAAATGACCTTATTGTGAATAAAGTACTTGACAGTGGTGGAGTGTTGAGCCAACTGTAACATGAATGAGTGTCTAATTGTCTGTCTGTTCTTGTGTGTGTGTGTGTGTGTGTGTGTGTGGGTGGATTTGTGCCATTTGTGACATGTAGATCAACACTCGGTACTTTCAGTCTGTTCCCTTTTGTACTGCAGACAAACAACAGAACCAGTTCATTTGCAATTTAAGATTTTTTTTTTTTTTTTTAACCATAATTTAGTTACCAGCTTTTACTGGAGACCACAGCATGTTATGGTCTTCCTGGGTGGTGTTTTCTCAGTTCTCAGCAACCCAACTGAGCAAAGTCCTGATTGAAAGCTTGAGAAATGAGATGAGAAACCTGGTTATTCATACCCCTGTACACGTGATTCTAACAGTATCCAGGCTTTTGACCATCTGTGTTTTGATTTCTCATCTCAGCCACTGTGTTTTGTACCAACAAACCGTATGCTGGTTTCTACTTACTCCATGTGACAGGTTTCTAAAAACCAGGCTATTATGTTCACAATAGCAACACATAACCTGGATACTTGCAACTAAGATACCAGTGTACATATAAACAGACTCGCTGATCTGATTGGACTGTGAGAAAATAATTATAAAGAACTGATGGAATGTGTGACATCAGAGTTTTAGAATCTGCATCACTCAAAGATTCAGAACAGAGTTTATGCTCTTCTGTGGGTGAGATGTAAGCCTCTTGTATCAACTGCAGTGTCAATATGGAAAGCGGCACTTTGGTGGGTAGTTTTAAATCATCTTTTTTTTTGTCCCATCATATTCTGAATATCTTAAAGAGACGACATGTCTTGATACACGACGGCCTTTTGTTGTTTTTCACAAAGAATCTTGCATATTGTCAATCACTTGGGCCACTTTAATCATTTAAAATTCATTCCGACCATCCATATGAGACCGCAACAAAGCAGGTAAAGTAATTAAAAGTATGCAGAATCTCAGTGTTTTATGACCTTGAAAAGTAAAATAGCTTACGGTCAGTTTACATCCATTAAGTCATATTTAAATCAAATTGTTTTAATTTGTAACATGAAACAGCTGATGGTTAAACTGTATTGTGTGATGTGTATTCATGATGGCCACCAGGTGGGAGTATAAACTCAGCTATCTCCTGCAGTGTAATGTGTTTATGAGAGTTGGGCTCTGACTGTTTGGTAGCAAAGTTTGGAGTCTAAATAACCTGTTACAGTAGATCACATAGTCAGTCTTGTAAACACTGTAACTGTGAAGGAGGAATGTATGTCTGAGATGCCTAAAGTGGTGCCTTTATAGCAAAGGTCTGGGTAGTGTATTTGAGCTCTATAATACCTCTGTCTGGTTATTGTACAGTGTGTATTCTCCTGACTAGGAGAAGGAGGGGAGTTGGCTCTCTGACGGGGTTGGTTTTCAAAATTTCTAGGTTTAGTTTAGTATAGTAGAATGTTTTAAATTCTGGGAATAAGTTATGTGGGATGGATTTGTGCTTGGTGGAGCACCATTAGTATATGATGTGTGTATGTGTTGGATATGGGTGTGTGTGCTTCCTCTGGGTCTGTGGGATTTTGGCCCATAATTCCTGCAGCTCTCAGGTCACAGCTCCGTTCTCACGCACATATTTGGCATTCCTTCCCCGACATGATTACCATACACCTTCCACTCTGGGTTTGGCTACGCGGAATATTTCCATCATTCCCGAGTGGAACTGGAGCAACGTTCCAGAAATGAACAACTCACCCCACCACCCCCTACTCGCTCTTCTTTATCCCACCCCCACACCCTGTTTCCCTTCCACCCCACTGTCTCCTCCTTATACCACCCCCCTCCAGCACTGATTCTGCTTTGCAATAGGAATCCTCTGGTACAACCCTTTTTCCCCCTGAGTCAGCTGTTTGTGTCTGCCGGCATGATTGGGTCATTTGGCAGCGACATCTCTTCAGTGACCTCCCGCTAGGATAGGGAAGGAAGGGGAGGGATGGGGGGATAAGAGCAGGATAGATGAGAGGAGAAGCAGCTATGAAACTCTATCTCACTACTGCATGTTTCCTTTTCACTGTTTTGTCTGATCCTTCATGCTGTGAATTCATGGCAAAGGTTTATAATGTGGAGGTGGTTGTCAATTTCTGCACAACACTTGGAGAACAGCAGCTTGCAGGGTTCCTGAGTAAGGCTGGTCCAACTTAAATATGTATTTTTTTTTTTTTTAACATTTAATGCTCGAGATATAAGTTTCAGTGACTTACCCATACAAGACAAGAACTATGAAAACTACAGAATCGATTCTGCAGCCTGATAAGCACTTGTCTCGATTAGAAATCTGCTGGTTAGATTTTAAAGCCTTGCGGGGTTGGAGAGCTTTTCCAACTTTGTATGATGAATTGTTGTGGGAAATGCAAAATTTTGCAGTAGCTCTTCTACCTGGCATGAGAAAGAGACTGAAGTTCTTACCATTGCATGACAGTCTGATATTGACCCTTGATACTTTCTCAGATAACTTTTTCAAATCTATGATGTAGTTTCATCATTTTGATGCCAGCTAGGGCTTCAACTAAGCAGGTCTCATTAGCAATGAATCTATTACTTTTGCAGTCAATCAATCATCTTTTCATCTATAAAATATGAATATAATCTATCACGGTATATGTCATTTTATATTAAAACATTGATATATATCTTGATACGCAAAGATTTCAGTATTTTGAATTTTTAAGTGAATTTAATATCACACTGATGCAGCAATCTTGCAAACACTACAAGTAAATTAATCCTGCACATTGACTGACTGCAATATTGTATAAAACAACCAGAGATACTAAAGGGATAGATATTTTGGTAGAAATGGTAGGGCACAATCTCTGGTGGTTGACAAATTTGTATATATATTATCATATCATCGAACCCTTTTATGTATCACAATTTCTCAGAGCCGAGGGAAATGTCTTCAGATTGCTTATTTTGTTTAACCAGCTGTCCAAAACCCAATTATTTTCAGTTCGGGATGATATGAAAACAGAGAAAACCATAAAACACTCATATTACTGTAGCTGGAACAAGCAAATGTTGGTCTTTTTTGCTTGATGCATGACACATTAACGATTATTAATGATCAAAACTGTTGCCAATTAATTGTTTATCAATCAACTACTTGATCACTAAAGCCAGCCGCCCACATCTGGAGCCTGCGTTAACTTGAATCTCTTTATACAATGTATCCCTTTACAGAAAATGAATGAATGAATGTGAAGAACCAGTTAAAAGAGGCTGAGAGACACAAGAAATGTTTCTGTAAGGTTTACTGAGTCGAGAAAGACTGCTGCACACAGAGCTGAAATAAATAAATGAAATAATTTTATCGTAATAATTATAGTAACCATCATAGTAAGATTGCTTATTTAGGGTTTCTGTCTTCTTTTATATATATAATATATATAACTTTCAATAAATTGTTCCCTTTAATATTTTTTCTCCTGTGTGTATGCATGAGACTTTGGTTTGTTCCACTGAATGTCCTGGTAGCAGCATTCTGTATCCACGGTATCGCATGGGAGCATCATCCCCTGGGTCGTTTCTATAGCAATGCTAATCGACAAGGCACCCTCCCTGCCCTGCTCAACCCTGCGCTCATCACCTTCTGCACCTATAAGCTGAAGGTGTAGTGTCCTCGGGGGGCAGGGCATTGGGAGGAGTCATGAAGAAGGTCTCCAGTTGTCTTTGGTCGGTCGTTGGTTTGGTTTGTGATGATTGGCTGGCTGTTTTTGGTGCAGCTTGGTTTTTATACATTCTAGTTTCTAAAGCTTCAGTCCCTGCGATGAGTTGTCACGGGTTCATGCAGGGACTTGATGGTCCCTTTCTAGAGTCCCTTGTGATCCAGCTTCACTCATGGTTGTTGGTGCACTCATTCACTCACACAAACACACACACACACACACACACTCTTACGTACGTTCCCTCATCTTCTTCTTACAAACATGCATTTATTCAGTAAATCACTCGCTCTGTGATTCCCTCATCCATCCTTCCATTCATCCACCAGTCTCACAGGTTCTCACCAATTTAGTAGTGAGACAACTAAGTGCGTCACATGTCAACAATCCATTATTGGTCCATTTGATCTGTGTAGATCACTCTATCCCTTTGTCTACTCCACCAATTTCCTCTTTTCTCCTTCCTGTTTTCCCTTTATCCATAGGCTAAGCACCCACTCTCTTGTTCAGTCTTTCCCACCCTTGTTTTCTCTCTGTATGGTCCAGTTGTAATCCCATACTTGACATTGTCCAGCTGGTCCAGAACAGGAGACTTGAAGGCCTTGTGGTTTTTGTGGTTGTGGAATAGAGGCCTTAGTAGAGCCTGGGACTCTGGCTGCCCTTCAGGTTTCTTGTCAGTGTTTCTGGCCTATGAAAGGAAGCAGTCCAGGTCCATAGAGCTTCCAGCAATGGACCAGTATTGGTCTAGTTGGTCCAGTAAGGGAACTAAAACTGAGAGGAATGATCACTAACTAGGGGGCTGTAGTGGCAAATTAGTAGGTGTAAAGCTAAACCCCATGAATGATTCATCAAGTTTCTTGTCAATGTTTGTCTCAACAAAGGGAGGTGTTCAGTCGTGTGCGACAGAAGAGATGACTGGGTTAGCAACTGGCAGGCTCAGGTCAAGGCTTTGGATGACAAGACAGTGGGTGTTAGCATTAGCCACTACTAGCGGGGCCCAGTAGCGCGCACCTTCTTGCTCCGCTTGCTGACTGTAGTGAAGCGGAAGGGTGTGGTGAGGTCGGGCTGTTCCCCAGGCGGGAAACGCTTCATGAAGTGTACGTCCTGCTGGTTGGGGAGTGTGTGAGGGCCACGGCGAGGACGACCTCTTTTAGTGAAGCCCACATACCAGCCTGTGTAGCGTGCTGACATCAGAGCTGTGTAGTGGTTTTCCAGAACCTTTTCCACAAAGACGCAGTCTGCGCTTCGATTACTGGCCTTCTGAGAAAGCAGATGTACCCACAGGTACCCACACACACACATACACCCACACACACACACACACAAACATTGGGAGAAACAAAGAGAGGCTGGTCAGGAAACTGTAGGAAGATATTCTTCATAAACACGTCTCTAAAAGGAAGAAGTCTTACCTTTCCTACCAGCTTGCCGCGGCGGTTCATGCACAGGTAGAAATTGGTTTCTTTGCCCCGGATTCTCACCTGGCTACCAAAGGTGTCGGCCTCCACTACGAGCTGGGCTTGTGAAGGGACAGACAGAGGAACAGACAGACATTAGAGCCACAGGCATTGCAGAGAAATACAGTATTGTGTGTTCACTGGATTTCACAGGTTTATTAGATTGCATCACATAAATATTAGAGGAAGAACGATAAAGGTAGAGCTCATTTAGTTTCATGTTGTGTGAGACCACTTGCCATAGCAACAAACAACATTTGAGCTTACACGAACAAACCCACTGCCAAGTAGCGTGACACTAATTGCACAGATTACTAGCCACCGTTAAATCAGATCTGGCTTTAAACCAGATAAGGCATTCACATTGAATCACAGTTTTAGGATTCATAGTTGCTATTAAACGTGCTGATAAATCACAGACAGATGTAAATGTCTCTGGCTGGACAGATGGTTGTTAGATAAGCCCGGTCACACACATGGATGTGAGGCCGCTGACCACAAATGGGCCTCATAAAAAAGATAACAGCCAAGAGTAGACGGAGCACAGTGGGCCAAAAGGAGCAGGGGAACACTCAGACTGAGTGTCTGCGGTACTGTTGTTTTAAGGTGTGTGAATGTGCGTGTGTACCCTCTGTGTATGTGTGTGTGCAGGTGCATGCATGTTCATCCTTCCAGGCAATGCCGCTTCACAAACTACACATCTTCAGAGAGCGCTTGTGCCTGTTTAAAAATAAATCCCTAAAATGGTTCCTACGTGACCTTAGTCAACAAAGGGGTCAAGAGAAATCAATACCTCCCTCCCTCTTGCCCTCTTCCTCTCTCTTCCCCCAACTCTCCTCTCGTCTCCCTTCTGCTCTTTCACTTTATGTTTATACCTACACGCACCCACCCCTTCTTTGCTTTATTTCTTCTCTCTCTGCTCTTGGTTCTCCAGCATAATACCTCATTGGCATATTTGGTCAGTTTTGGGTGGATTGTTCTGCTTAGGAGTGGTATTTGTCAATAAACAGACTTTTAAAACAGGCTTTTTGCATCTATGACTCCATCTGTGGCTTGAAGTGACATGTTTGTGAATGGACTGGATGTGAACCACCAGAACACACGCAGAAATATGAACTCTAGCTTTATGGCTTGGCTTTCTTCTGCCCATTGATTGTGTGTGGTTTAAGAATGGGTTAGACATCATTACAGACAGAGAAATGTAGAGAGGTAAAGGGAGTGGGGGATGGACAGAGGGAGTGTTAAAGGATGGAGGGAGGGAGAGGAAGCCTGCTGTTTTAAATCCAGAGGAGACAACAGGGAGGATGAGAAATCAATGGAGGGATCGATGAAGGAGATGAGTTTCTAACACTCGCCCCGCCACTCTACCTGCCAGGCTTCTCCCACTAACTCACACTTTTTTTCACTAACACCTTCTTTCTCTCGCTCTCTCTCTTGTGAATCATTGAGTCAGCAGCCAGTCGATGAGGTCTTTGTACTCCCAAGACAAGCTCCACTGCCCCTCTGCCAAAGCCTGGGGAGGCATGTGTGTGTGTGCTTTTGTGAGTGTGCCTGCACAGTTGCATTCTGTACCCGTTCATGCATGCACTTGGTCAACCTTCAAGTCTTTGTAGTTGCAGCCGTTAGTTGGTGTGAGTGTGCATGTACTTGCAAGTAAGCATCTAACATATGCTCACACGTACTAAAGTGTATGCTTGTGTTTTACTGTGCGTGTGTGTGTCTTACCATATTTGTCTCCATCTTCTCCTCGAGCACTGATTCTGCGCCCCAGCACCTGGACATGTTTGCCGCTGGTGCGGCTGTAGAGCTGGTAAACCCGGTGGTGTCGCCGACTCATGGTGTCTCGCACCTGCGTCTGGTTCTCCACATGCACGCTGAAGTTGACCCCATCCACACCAAGTACCTGCTGGAAACACACACGTATATATACACACACACACACACACACCAAGGTAGTCACACATCCAAAGGTTGATACACACACACACACACACACATACAGATACAGAATGTCATGAACAGGCTATTGTATTGTATTGTATCGTATACCAGTATACTTGTCCTTTATACTGTACAATTTCTCTTTGCCATGCATGTAGACTCTCACCTGTAATGGATTGCACATCACCAGCAACATCTGGATACATCTGAAAAAAGTAAAAACAGATGAGTTTCGAAAAATGTAAGCATACACTGAATGTTGGAAGAGTCATGCGTGACACCATCATTTCCATCTCTTTCTTCTCTGCCGTTCTTTCTGTTTAACATCTCTTTTCCTTATTGGGTGATTACTCACACTGCTGGGTGTGCAGCTGGCACAGTGACTTGACATACAGGCAGGCAGATGTCCAGGGATCGGCAGACAGACAACACCCAGAGCAGTGTTTACTGTTACGCTACCAGCCTTCTGTCCAAACCCACTTTCTGACCCGTTCCTGACTTTCGCCACACCAAAATCTGGCCTCCAAATGACCTGATTGGACCATAGCGAAATGGCAAACATGCCGAGACAACTAGAACATGTTTTGGTTTGGACATCTAAAGGAATAGCCTGGCTTATTTGGCTGCTCTGTGTATGTAGACAGCTGGGCTGGACTACAGGTGTACACTCCGCTGTGATGTGGCTTTGGAGAGCGGCGGACTGTGGTTACATTTAGAGATGCTATGAATAAGTGAGAACATGAGCTACCAAAACGTGTGGAAAAATGATTTATGGAAGAATCAGTTGGTGGGGAATAATCGTGGTGATGTAGCATGCAGAATTAATGTGTATTGTCCATATGAAAATATAACTTTTATGTGTTATTTCTTATTACTTACTTGACTACCTGGACTTACAGACATTTATGATTGAAACTGCTGTTTACAGCTATAAAATTCTTCTCACATTATCTTACATTAATTGAAGTTTAGACCCTGGTTTTGGATGTATCAAATGTTATTTACAGCTTTAGTAAGGGAGTGATTGTGTTGCGCAAAATCTACTCTGGCAGTCCTTGAACTGCTCGGAATTAGTGGCTGAAGACTTGATGAAGTTCAGAACCAAGTGTGTGGGCTGAAAAGCAATTCTACGAATGTCTTTCCCCACCTCATCTCTTGCTATCTCTCTGCATGCCTCTTCTCTCTCTCTCTCTACTCAGCTCTCTTTCTCTGACTTGTCCTCCCTATCTCTCCCCTACCTTATCTCGCCCTGTCTCTCTGTCCACTCTACCTTTCTCCTATCGTTCCCTGCCTCCCATTTTCCTTTATGTTTGGGGTTAGCAGGGTGACTCCTCCACACTGTCATGGGCATGCACACAGATGTGCAGAGTGTATGTGTGTGTGTGTGTGTGTGTGTGTGTGTGTGTGTGTGTGTGTACAGGAGAAGCAGGCAGCTGACAGCTGGGCCAAAGCAAAGACATACGCGCTGCTGAGAGAGGGAGATAGCGAGGAGAAGAGAGAGGTAGACTGAGAAGTACACAAAGGGATAGGAGAAGGCAGGACAGAGGAAGGTGATGTAAGAATAAATTGAGGGGAAATGAAGCAAGAGAAGGCTGGGAGATAATAAGAGGTGAGAGATAAAAATCAGAGAGAATGGGAAGATGGACAGATGTGAGAAGGAGCAGAGAGGAAGAAGACGAATGTTACATCTTGAAGGACGGAGGAGAAAAGTGGTAAAATGAGAGACAGTAGTGTAACCACAGAGTGTGTTCTGGCGTGAGAAGTAGACAAAAAGATAAATAATGGGAAAGAAAGAGGAGGGGGGTTCAACTTATGCACATCGTTACACATGTCACTACCTCCTGACTAACACACACATATGCCGTCTTCCTTCCTTTCTCTTTTTCCCAACACTTCTTTCTCATAGCTGGTGCGTTGGCCCCTGAGTCGCTCTAGATGCCGAAATCCCAGGCAATGCAGTAGAGTGTTGGCCCTCACATTTTGCCTGCGCAGCCGAAAAAACCTGAGCGCCTGTGCATTGTGAGGACTCTCAGCTGTTAAAACACCACAGCTGCACTGCCGCCGAGGACACTGCAGGAAAAGTGCCTCGGCACTGGATTCCCCCGCTCCCACAAAAACCACAGACACTCCATATTATGCCAGCCACAGAGAGAAAGAGAAGGAGAGAGGAAAGAGGGAGACAGGATCAGTCGGGTGGTGGGGGAGGGATGAGAAAACGAGAGAATAAGAGAGCGCTGAGTAAAAGTCGGGGAGAGTAAAGACAGAAGGAGGTATGGAGAGAGGGAAAGCCCGGTGCGCTTTGGATAGCAGCCAAAACAAGCAAGGGTCTGACATCATAAACCTGCGTCCCAGCAGATCTACCATATGGAGGCTGCGGTTAGACTAGCAGGCCTCAGCACCGAGGACTGGGCAGCAGTGTGGAGTGAGAGCGGTCGCCCTGGTGGGACTCAGCACAGAGCAGCGGTTTCAGCTGTGTGTAGCAGTGGTTAGCGTGGTAGGCCAACACTGAAGCAGTGGGCTTCGGCACGGTGCAAGAGTTTCAGATGTTCAGCAGTGGGCCTCAGTGAAGAATAGTGGTTAGGCTAGTGGGCGTGTGAGTGGTATCAGCAGTAATAGGGCCTATGGTGGAGCAATGGTTAGGAAAGCAGAGGGCCTCGACATGAGGCTTTGGCTTTAGCAGAAGAGCAGTAACAGGTTGTTGTGGCAAAGGGCCCTTGGTGTTTCTCACTGACTGACGACTTTCAGTATGATCAAGCTGGTAAAAGAGCATGGTTGGAGTGAAGTGGCTGTGGTAAAAGTGATAGGCAAGAAGGAAATGAATGGAGAGATGATTGACTCCGAAATACCTAAACTAAAACCAGCAGACTAAACAGTGAGACTGCTCCTCCTCAGATATTGCCAGAGGCGCCATCATTCATCAGTTATTAATTCCTACTTTTTATCTGAGCAAGTATCTGTGGAAAAATAGGGTATAGGCAAGACAGGAAGACAGATGTAGGCAGTTAGGTGGGTAAGTGGAGAGAGTGTGAGGGAGACACAGATGAAGAGAGAGAAAGTCAGGCAGACACCAGCAGCAGCAGCACACACCCTGTCCAGGTTGTGTGAGGAATGAGAAGTATCTGGAGATGACTGCCATCTGGGAGAAGTACAGCCGACACAAAGAAAGAAAAATAAACCCCTTGGCTTTTAACAAGACACACCTCGAATGGGCAAACTCAAGCCCCCTGAGTCTGTATTCTCCTCCCTGAGATTTGCTCTTGGCACTTTATCATTTTCCTATCCCACTAGATAAAGCCGGTGTTATTTGACTCAACTTCTGAAATATTTTCAATAGGGAAAAAAAAAGCATTTTCTTGGCGATGGGAAAATGGTCTTTTCTAAGCCAGCTTGGCCATCCCTGAAGTAAGTGCAGATGGTGATGGAGATGTTTATGGCAGGTTTTATGAGTAACAGGGCCCTGACTCTGACCCAGTGACCCTGAACTGTCAGCCAATCAAAACAGGGCCTTCCATGGCATGTTTTCTATGGGGACTGATGAGGAGTGATGTAATCGTTAGACACTGCAACCTTCCTCTCCATCATCTTCATCTGTAGCTAGGCCTGTCATGAAACTAGTTTAAACAACTGAAGACAAGAGGTAAGACCTGAGTGGATAAATAAGATCATGTCATGATAAAGTGATAAAAGTGACTTACAAGACGGTCAGCGTGGAAAGAAGGGGCCACATTGCTTCCCCCCTCCACTATGGAACTTGGCCCAGAGACAGTCTCCTCGCTCGGTCTGAGCCAGTCCGACAGTCCGGAGAGTTGCCCTCCTTGTTTTGAATCCGCTGGATGTTGTGCAGAGTCAAAGAGTCAGCGGACACTCCCGTTGGCATCGGCGGCGGTGTGCCCCGGTTCCCCCGGCGTGGATAAATGTGCGGGCGCGGGCAATGTGGGGTGTAAGGCTGGGGTAACTGTGCCACTGTGACCGCCGGGCAACCTCTAACAGCTGTCCAGACTGGTGGGGAGACGGATGGGCGGGGGAGCAAAGGGGGGAAGGTTAGGGCTTTAAAGGCTGCGCGACCCCGACGAGGAACAGGTGAAAGCGCGCTCACGCGTCACAGATATCCAACTCCAATCAACCTTGCTGACCTCTCAAAGTGATGCTCGGCCCCGTGAACTGATGCGGTGCGTGCGTAATCTTCTGCGTAATCCAATGCGTAATGTTTCAGCACAACAACAAGCTTCTGGTCTCCAAAATAAATTCTGTAAGAGGTGAGATGATAAAAGAAAGTGGTGTAGTGTTTGTTCCGGCACAGAGAGGAGCAGGAGGCAGGTTTAGTCCCAGCAGACCAGGGTCAGGAGCTGTTGAAGGTGGGCTACCTGGGCTGGTTGATGGAGCAAAGCTGGAGACGGGGGCTCTGCGGGCGCAGGGTAATGCAGGGCGGCCTCGGTCATGACTGCGCCCCCAAGATGGCTCAACGGGTCTGTGGCTCAGGTGACACCGACCAACAGTGTCCAACAGAGAGGGTGATAAGGTCCCGGAGCGGTCCAGCTCAGAGGGGTATATGGAGAGTGCTGAATGAGAATGGGAGGGGATAATAAAGGGGAAAGAAAGACGAGTGAGGGAGGGGTAGCTGGAGAGGATGGGAACAGCTGTGACTGGGTGGCGGACTCAGCCACCCGCGACACAGCGAGGAAATAACAGCCGCACTTTGCACCTGATTTTCCGGACTTCCCCGCTCGCCTCAGCCGCTGGTTACCGCCTGGCTGCAGTCGTCCTCCCTGCGTCCTCTCGACACAATACCAGCCAAAACACAGCACGATGACATCACCTCCAAAATGTTTGAAGGGGGAAAATGCAATCCGATCTTTTTATTTATTTTTTTAAACGTAGAAAGTTTAGGCAGTTTCTCTGAAGGGGGAAAAACACGAAAGCCTCCTCGTTCCGAGAAAAACGAAGTCTGCCGTGCAATTGAAGAAGAGTCGAGCTCGCCAGTTTCTGAAGAAATAAAAGTTAAAACGGGCGCACTGGAAATGTGTTTACTCAAAATCACTCTGACAGATCGACTCCCAGTCTAGAACCTGCACCGTCCCTCTTCTCCTTATATTTGCCTCCCTGTTTCATTCAGACACCAGAGGAAAGAAAACGCAAGAGAGAACGCAAAAAGAACCCAGCCATGCGTTTTTTTATCCACTTCACTGGTATTATGCAGATCCTTCTCTCTTTCAAAAATTCCAAGGTTTCCTTCCATAAAAAGCTCTTCTTGAGGGGGGCTGCACAGGAGAGGCGCGTCGGCAGGCACAGACCTCACTCCAAGAAAAACCAGAACAAGATTTTAACAGACGCGGATCAATCCTCCCTCCCTCCTCTCCTCTCCTCACTCCCTCCCACCTCTCTCCCTCTCCCTCTCTCTCTCTCTCTCTCTCTCTCTCTCTGCCTCGCACACACGCACATGCACACTTATTGGATCAAAATGGGATTAGTCAGTGGCTATGCGATGCCGACCCAACTTACACTGTGAAAATATCCATTTTAACAAGTGTTCCGTTCTATGTGAAAAACATCTGCTAATGAAGTGAGATAATTTCACTTGTTTATTATGCAAACCAACTTGTTTCTATAATTTTCCCGAAGTAGGCAATTTTCTTTTGGACTACTACTATCTGAGTTATTCTGCCTTGTGTCATCTCATAATTGTTTGTGGGAATTCCTGAAACAAGTAAAATACACTGGAAACAATGTGAATGATGTCATGGTATCGGGAGGAATTCATTTGTTTCCAGAAAATCCAGTTTCAAAAGGCATTTCATAACAAATTAGGTGAGCTCGTTAAAGTGTATCTGACAGAATGAGAAAGTATCAAAAACTTTTTGTTTTAATGATCGTCATAAAACAAAGACACCTGCTTCAGTCAAATGAGCATCTGTCTTTAAACTAAGCGGACTTCTTGCCCTCCATTATCTCCCCTGAAGATAACCTCACCCCTGCAGCCTCAGTGGCCCCGGACTCAGGATGGAGGGTGGAGGGCAGTGCGCACACAGACAGGCACACACACACACACACACCCTTCAGAGCCGCCGCGCTTTCAAGTGATGTATTTTGACTCCCCATTTCATAACTTTTAAGTTAAACCTTAAGAGGGAAAAATGAAACGGAGAATGAGAGACAGTCGGGAGGGCGGTATGTAAGCACGGACACGGATCCAAAACGAACATTTCTCAGGGATTTCGGCAGCAACGCCCGCTCTGCGCTCCCAAAACTCCCTCTCACCGCCGCACAACCGCAGACGGTCAGCCAAGCCAACACAACACTCCTGCCATACCTTTCATTCACACACACACACACACAAGCGTGCAGAGAGAGAGAACAGAGGGAAAGAGAGTAAATTTGTTCCTCTCTCTCTCTCTCTCTCTCTCTGTGTGTGTGTGTGTGTGTGTGTGTGTGTGTAAGTAATAGAGGTGGGAGGGGGTTGGCCTCATACATCAGGGACAGTTATCTTGGCTCCAAGTGTAAGCTTATTCTTTTCAACATTGTACTTTCAAATCACACACACGCATACACACACACACACACACACACACACACACACACACAGACTTCTGCAACTGGACAGGGTTGAGCTGGGCTGGGTAGGGGTACTGTGGTTGAATGCCTTTCCAGTCATGCTCCATAGACAAGCCTCTGGCCTTCTTTCCTACTACTGGCTCTCTCTGTCTTTGCACCTGTGTCTGGGTGCTTTTTTCGCTGCTCACCGCACTGCTGCAAGGGACACGAGTGTAAATGTTGTGGAGAGGGATTTGAACCACATTCTGGTGATGAGGTATGGGCCTGTCTGGTACTCTTAAGCCCAGATGGAAGGGTTCAGAACAGGGACTGCAGCACATCTTGGTACAATGGTGGAGTGAATAGCAGGAAGAAGAGCCCAAATCCATTCACAGACTGCATGTGAAAGACTGTTTTAACAGTAGTAGTAGTAGATTTGTAGATAGTAGTAGATTTTCCAAAAGGATTCTGATGTTGAGATAATAACTCTTATAGTAAATCTGTAAAATGTACGTTACACTAAGATTCTTCTGGGAAACAAGACTTAGTGCATCTGGCGCAGCAGTATGAACATAAGTTTTGGTTGAAATACGAAAAGAAAATACAGGACAAAATTAAATTGAGCACCATTCACATCTGGAGTCATAGACAGTTATAATAACATATTGTGGCTCAAACATTCAAACCTCAATTGTAACTGTGATTGGTTCCTCGCCAAACAAAGCTGTACCCGCAGTAAGCCTTAGAAATGACTTACAGCTTGCTCCTTCTGTGGAGTTGGTGACGGTCTAAGATGTTTGACAAGTGTTTCAGCTTGCAGAAAGGTGGGATTTCATACAACCAAAATGTTTGGAAATGATAACATTTTCACATACTTACAATCACATAAAGTTAGGGGAATAAAAGATTACAACAAGCCCCTTCTTTCTTTCTCTCTCCTTCTGTCACATCACTCTTTCTCATTCATTTTCTGTTCTCCCTATCTGTCTCTTTAATCTCCCCGGCTGTTTTTTATCTGCTCACTCTGTCCCTCCCTCTGTTTGCAGCCAGCATATTGATTGCCCATGTCTTTGCCTCTGCAGCTCCTGCCTATTGATCCTTAGCTAAGACCCGCACACACTCACAAACTTGTGTGCACACACATCGGCGCATACATGGATGTCCCCTTCCTGTCCCCTACACACTCAAACACTTTCATTTAGACCAACTTTGCCACACACACTATTCATAAATGCACATGTGCATGCACTCACATGTGCACAAACACTCACAAAGAGACACACACCAGGACACCAATTTTTTGCATATACCCTCTGTTGTGTTGAATAGACTTGGCATTGATGGACGTTATGCCTTTGTGCTCCTCTCTCGACTCATTAAAGTGAATGAGACCCGCTCGCGCGCGCGTGTGTGTGTGTGTGTGTGTAAGTCTGGGGCCCTGTAGCTGATGTAGGTTTGGGCCCAGTAGCTTTCTTTCTATGTATCTCTCTCTCTCTCTCTCTTTGACTGGGCCTGCAGGCTTCTTCATCCAGGGAGCCTGGTCAATATGGCCATTCTGTCTAGCAATTAACATCGATCAGCACTCGTCAATACCGTCAGCATCCAGACAAAGACCCAGGGTGCATTGCGTGTGCTTGCCCTTTCTCTATCACACTCCAACAAATCCCCAAACAGCACTCTCATTATATGAGGGCATTCTGGCCTGACCCCAAGGTCATCATGGAGGAGAGGCATGGTGTGCTGGACTCTATGTTATGGGTGACTGGAGTGGAACCTAATGCAGAGCGTGGAGCACTCTGAGCTGCTGGCCAGTTGTTGACGCATTATGACAACTCTGTGTGTATATGTGTGCAGAGGTGTGAGTCGGGTTTAGATATTCCTTGGTTTGGATGCAGTCAAAGACAAGTTGGCAGACAGGCAATATCATCCCCCTGCTGCGTACTCTAAAGTGTTAGACACTGTGAAAACTTTGAACAGTATAAATGCAATCCATCATTCTGGTGACACACTGTGCAGATTTGGAGTTCTTAGATGTGTCAAGTGCAGTGGATTGTGTCCAATTAGCTTTGTCTATAAGGTATGGGCTGTATATGTTTGGATGGGAGGAGGGATCAGGGAAGCAGGCCTGTGTATATGTGGGATCTCTGGAGGGAGAGAGAGGCTTGTGGCTTTGATTAATACCTGCAGACATGGACCTAAACTTCACATCAGATGTTGAGATGTCAGCCTAACATTGGTTTCTGGGATAGATATCCCCACTCTGTTAATCATGGGCCAAGTTTAAACTGTTCCCCAATGTGTAAATGTATGAGACACTTAATAAAGGCCCTTTGATGACAGGGGGGCCCATGCGAAGTCAAGGAATGTGTACAGTGTGCCGGTCTTTGAAATGAGAACCTGTTCGCCACTTGTCCGCGTCTGCGAGATGAGAGAATCGACAGCTGCAACTAAGTAAGAGCAGGAATTAATTAGCGGAGAGCCGTTTGTGCGATAGTGAGCCGTGGCTGAGATGAAGAGAAAAGCAAAATATTGTTTTTATTAGTGGCGATGTTGGTGGTGCACAGCCTGCTCCCTTCTCTCGCTTAGTAAGAATCCAGTGAATATGAACGTTTACTCTCCTCCCTCCCAGAATCCATTGCAGCTGTTGTCTCTATACATAGCCCAGCTGAAGCACTGGAATAACTTTACTTTGACACTTTCAAGTTGGAGGGTTTGATGCTGCTTTGGACTCATGTCAGGGTAATTATTCATGCAATCTAGCTTGTCACTGGTAAGCCAAAGCCTGGTTTTGCAGAGTGAATCGTGTCCAGGTAGTCGTGTTCTTTGGGCTACACTTGCCCACTTAGCAGGATACATGGTACGATTTTCATTATGGAAGTTATTCAGTGGCTTCAGGATCGTCATTGTTGTGGATGAAGTTTGCCAAAATAAAAAGTCTACTAATACAAAACATCTGTGCCTTTCAGATTAACCAAGTGCATAATACTGACCTTAGATCCAATAACATATGCAATCCAGCAGCAAGACTGTCTCATCTTCACCTCTGTGCCATCTGGCAAGACTGCTTGTTGAAGTTTGGACACTTTGCATTGATGAAGTGGTATGTAAAAAACAGAGACATAAAGAGATCAAACGTGGAAGACACCATCTTCCTGCACCTGGATCATATATCAGCATCATCATGAACTTATGACAGAACCTCATGCAGGGGCCAAGAACTTCTCACCATCCCAATAAAATTAAACCAAAGACAGAAATCAATTCAAATCAACAACAACAGGGAAAATATGAATATTGATTTGAAGATATGAACACCAAGGGGTGAAGTCCTGTGTGATGGAGATTTACTGCAGGACTGGCACTGTTTGCTGTCTGACAGTGATTGGCAGAGAAGAAGAAGAAGAAGTTAATTGCTTTTGACCAATGAGGTTGTACATAAATATGCAATGCTCAGTGACTGGGTGGATGTTTGTTTAATTATGGTCCTTGTGGTTGTATATGTTTGGTTGAGTGAGAGTGTCATGACCCTCAGTGACAGACTGTGCACAGCTGAGTGTGTGGGGTTTGCGGCCATAGTGTGAATGGTTATGAATACATGCAAAGATTGTGTCAACAAGGGTATGCACAAAGTTGCGTAAGTGTGTGT
Organism: Argyrosomus regius; assembly: GCA_946959425.1. Taxonomy (NCBI): domain Eukaryota; kingdom Metazoa; phylum Chordata; class Actinopteri; family Sciaenidae; genus Argyrosomus; species Argyrosomus regius. The sequence goes on from OX336893.1 coordinate 14,103,395, forward strand.
TTCACGTCTGCAGTGTGCATATGCGTGTGTGTGAAAGAGAGTCATCCTGTGCTGTCCATGCATAGTGATGTGAATTGCAGCTGTAGCTTGTGTTGGACGCTGATCCGGCATGTTGTTTTTTTCCTTTCCTGTTTCATGTTCAGGCACTCTGCGATGGAATTCATGATCATGGTAACCTTCACTCCTGTCATCTTTTCTGTTCATCTCTTCCACACTCCTCCCTTCCTAACCCTCCTCTCCAGTAAGTGCCCTTGACTCTCTTATATCCTCCCTTCTACTCTCCTTTGTGCTGCTTCTGCTCCCTCTCACTGTGCCCATTCCTCTCATTCTGTTTTTTCCCTCTCCCTGCCCCTTTAGCCTTGCCACCGGGCAGAGGAGGAACTGTAATGTTTATGAAACCCTTTAATGTGCTATGTAATTACCCTGGCAACACCTCCCATCATTACTCACGCCAATAAAGCACCTTCAAATTGACATGTCAGAGTGGGAGAGCGAGAGACAGAGAAAGAGAAAGAAAAAGAGAGAAAGAGGGGGGGCATAGCACACACAGTTTCCATCATCCCCCCCCCCCATCTATTAATCTCTCCTTCTTTCATTTCTTTCCTCATACTCCATTTGTTCATCTCCGTCTTGTCGTTTCTTTCATTCTTTCCATCCACAGCTCCTTCCTCTCTCTGCATCCCGTTCTCTCTGGCTCACAGTGACTTCTGCCAGATGCCCAGGTGGTGGTCAATTACAGCACAACTCCTTTTGGAATAACAAAAGCATTCTTAAACTTGCTCCACTGAGCCTATTTTAGGAAGACTTCTCTGTATGTCGGAAACTGGGTGAATGGGCTCGAAGGAGAGGGTGAGGGAGGGAGGGAGGGAGGGAGGGAGAGAGAGAGAGAGAGAGAGAGAGAGAGAAATAACACTTACTGAAAAAGTGTAAATGAGGATGCATAAAACAGGCAGCTGCAGGAGTAGCCTGAATGATGCATTCCTTAAACAAATTGTTGTGAGTAATGCACAAATGTTTGTTTATGCTAAAAACTTCCATATGCAATTAACACATACCCCGAGCCTCTTACAGCAGTCCCTCCCTTTCCAGCGCACCCACCCTTGCTAGTCCTCCGGTCACTATACCTCCCACTTAGACAGCTGAGGCCCTGGCCCTTCTTGTGTTAGCACTTATGCTAAGTCTCCTAGCTTCTCTCTACCTTTACTGTGAATGCTCAAACACCATTTGCTTCCTTAACATCGGGCTCTTACTCTAATACCTTTTGCCCACCTCTGTTCTTTTGCAGCTGTAGCTTCTCATTCTTCCTCTGTCCTGGAAAAATCCTCATTTGTAAGACAAATATTATAACAAATTAAGCAGCAAAACAATGGGTGGGTGTCTGCCTGACGTCAGCCTGCATTTCATTAGCAATTGCTAGGCTAACGCGTTCCATATGGAGGAGCCTGCAGGGTAGCCCCCTGCTGCCCAGCCCCAGCCTAGCCCAGCCCAGCATGGCCCAGCTCGACTTGGTTGCCATGGTCTGCCCCCACCCTCAGTCTCAAGCAGCCCCCAGTTTGGACCTCATCCGGGCCCCCGCCATTATGTCATCTTTAATTTGGACTTGTCACACATCACCTGACACCTACCCCCGTCATGCTGTAACCTTTTGTCCCGTTGGAGCGAAAAAGCACTCCCGAGGCTTTCTCCCTCTCCTTTTCTCTCCCACTTTGCCTGTTGTTTTATTCTCCCTTTTCTTCTCATTCTTTCTCTCACGCTCTTTCCCCCTTGCTCACACTCCCTCTATTGGCTTCTATCACTTTCTCCCTTCCTCATTTCAACCTCTCACTCCATGTAAACCCACCTGCCTTTCCCCTCTGCCCTTTGTCATTCATACTGAGGTTAAATACGTGTGTTTGTATGTGTGTGTATATGTGTGTGTGTGTTTGTGTGTGTGTGTGTGTGTGTGTGTGTGTGTGTGTTATAAGCAGAGGAAACAACCAAGAAAGATTGAGACAGGAATCTGATGACACCTCTGCTCACCCATAGCTCTTTTCCCAGACCCCCGACAGATGAGCTGAATGACAGTGATATATGGGAAATGACAATCAGAGGGAAAGTTAAGCATTCTGGAAAGAGCTAAATTATAGCACATGACAGGATTCTGGAGTCAGACTGGAGTGTTGGACAAAGCTTTGGACTTCTGGAAAGCGGCAGGGCTGTGGGGCTGCCTCCTGTGATGGAAACATGGAATGTGATGGATCCCTGGAATTTGATAGAAGAAAAAGAAGAAGGATGATGATGGAAGTATGAAGAAAAAGATGAGAGGAAACACTGTAGATAACAAAGGATTCATGATAACAAGTATTAGTTTATGTGTTCAATATGTACTGAAACTAAAGTGTTTGTGCATGTGTACTACAGCTGTGTTGTATATGGGATGTGTACAGGTTTGCATGCGTACCCTTTCTTGGTTTGTGTGTCTATAATCATGTGCTTTTTTTATGGTCCGTGTGCACTGGTGTGTGTGTGGGTTGCTGTGCACAACCATGTGAGTTGCTTGGTGTCTCTGGTAGCCGTCCCTCATCACTGCTCGGTTCCCCCAGGTCTCTCCTTTTGGCTTCACTCTCCTCTCCTGCTGTACGCTTTGTGTTCAGCTCTGTTTTACCTTATTCCAATCTATTGATGAAAGTATCACTAACTGGAGCACTTGTAAACAAGCCTTGCCAACATATATTTTATGATACAGATCATTTTTGGCTTTGACTGGTTTTAAAATCCAAGTTGGATTTTTGGATCAATAAAGTGCAGTCACGATAAATTCATGAGTTCTGAAATTTCTATTTTCATATCTTGTAAGTCGTAACTCCCATTTGGTTCTGCAATAAAAAAAAAAGAATGAATCAAGTAGTGACAGCTGGTAGACAACCATTTGGTGAAATTCTCTTCAGCTCAATAGCCTGTATTCAACTTGGATTGAGGAAAATTATTTTTATTATGAGGGAACTATTTTGGACCTTAATGATCTAGTGAGAACTGCAGTGACCGAAGTGAAAGGAAACTTCAGAGACTATAAATACCCAAACAACTACATATTGGATAAAATACGGTAAATGGAAAAGAACAGGGCAACTCATATTATATACAACTAAATGACCGTTAACTAAATTCCTGTGTATTGAGCAAAGCCAAAAAAATATTCCCACACATTTTCAAATGCTGTGCAGCAATTAGGACTCCTTTACTCAACATTCCTATAAAGCTGATAATTGACATTTTCCATATACAGACGGGTGACAAGTTAAAGAAACACGATTGAAGAAACATAATGGATGCAGATGGTTCCACAGAGGGTACAAGGGTTCACAGAATGGTTTGATGAGCATAAAAATGATGTGAATCATATGCTATGACCTTCATAGTTTGCATGTCAACACAACACCTGTGGGAGACCTTTGGACTGACATGTTAAACAGCACCCTCTATCTTTATATATTTTGGTAGAATTGTGTTCATCCCTCTAGTAAAGTTCAGAGCCCAAGTTTAGAGCTGTTATGGCGGTTTGTAGTGGCTCAACATAATATTAAGACATACATAAATACTGTTTTTTGTCATCCACCTATATATAAACATTTACCTACCTTTGCCATTCAGTTTCATTCATTGTTTCATTGTTTGTTTGCTTTTAGTTTTGTCAAATAATGTTTTTTTTTCTTTTTTTATTGCCATCCTTAATCCAGATATTACTCTGAAATCTAATTATATTAAAACTTTTTTGCCAAATTATAATGTTAACATATTCCAAAAACTATTTCATGCATTTATAGTACTAAATAAAATATCTAAAATCAAGATAACATTTTTCTTTTTTTGCTGCACCATCAGATCAAGTGAAACCCTTAAAATATTTTATACATCAATTTCGTATAACCAGCATGATAAGATATATGATAAGAAGTATTCTCAATTGAGCGTGAAAGTTAATTCTTGACTTGTAGCATCCATCCATCCATCCATCCATCCCCTTCCGCTTATCCGGGGTTGGGTCACCATGGCAGCAGGTTTAGCAAGGCGTTCCAGACGTCCCTCTCCCCAGCAACGCATTCCAGCTCCTCCTGGGGGATCCCGAGGCATTCCCAGGCCAGATGGGCTATATAATCCCTCAAGCAAGTTCTGGGTCTGCCTCGGGGTCTCCTGCCAGTTGGACGTATCCGAACACCTCCAAAGGAAGGCACCCAGGAGGCTTCTGGATCAGATGCCCAAACCACCTCACCTGGCTCCCTTCAATGCAAAGGAGCAGCAGCTCTACTCTGAGCTCCCTCTGAATATCCAAGCTCCTCACCCTATCTCTAAGATTGTGCCCAGCCACCCTATGGAGGAAACTTTTTTTGGCCTGTATCCATGATCTCATTCTTTCAGTCACTACCCAAAGTTCATGGCCTTAGGTGAAGGTTGGAACAAAGATAGACTCAAAAATTGAGAGCTTTGCATTCCAGCTCAGCTTCCTCTTCCCCACAGTGGTCTGGTACAACATCCATATTACTTCTAAGGCTGCATCAATCCGTCTATCTATCTCAAGTTCCATTTTCCCGTCACTCATGAACAAGACCCAGAGATATTTAAACTCCTTCACTTGAGGCAGTAACTCACTTCCAACTTGGAGGGAGCATTCCACTGTTTTCCGGTAGAGCACCATAGCCTTAGACTTGGAAGTGCTGATTCTCCTCTCGGCTGCTTCACACTCGGCTGCACACTGCCCTAGTGTGTGCTGCAGGTCACAGTCTGATGAAGCCAACAGAACCACATCATCTGCAAAAAGGCGCAATTCCAAGGTTCCAAAACTGGACACTCAACTCACCCTGTTCCTTGAGATCCTGTCCATGAATGTCACAGATCAGAGACATCGTTTTATACACTGTTTCATGTAACTGGCATGATCAGATAATAATGTCAATTGAGTGTAAAAGTTCATTATTGACCTGTAGTAGTTTAACTTTAGTTTATAAAACTATATTAACATAAGGTTCCTCTTTTTCTGGACTTTCAATCACAGTCTTCCTCAGTGGATGGAGTTTAGAAGAAAAAGATGGAACATCTCTTATGCAGATGTTATTGTTGCTGTTGGTTTATGTTACACTAAAAGCCCAACTTTTAACTCATTGCTACTCTTAACATATTGCTACAACAGAAACACTCGGTATAGCTGAGCCTTTACGGTCACAACCATTTTAAACTGTGGCTAATATTGAAATTGGTTAATCGCTGCTTCACTAATCTGATATTACTGTATACATCCACCTGAAGACTGACGTTTCAGGTGAGAACTGTGCCATCTGTATCTGTAGGACCATGAGATGTGGTTGAAAACATTAGAAAAAAAGAGTTAGATTTTTTTGTCAAACCATATTCATTTGGACTGCAGCTGAATCATTTGAATTTTGTTGAGGTGTTGACACTGACTTTGTGGCTTTGTAAAAACCACAATGAACAGACAGTGTCTTCTGTGATGAAAACCACAATGTCTACATCAACACTTCAGGTGTCCAGGTACATCACTAATACTTGAAGTTCTTCACCTTTGTTTTCATTATGCAGTGAAACTAAGATGTAAACCAAACAGACGTAGTGGAATTGTAGCACTTGAGCTCTGTTTTCAACCAATAACTGTCACATTATGTGAGCTGTACTTTCAACACACAGCTAAAATCACAATGCTTTCACATTCAAAGTAGTGAGGCTGGCTTATAAAATGACAGTGGTGGAGTGGTAAATACCAGAGTGACAACATCAGACATTTGTTTAGTGAGTTTGGAGTGTCTGGTTGCGCGGTATGCTCAGTAGCCGTGTGCTCTCAGTGTATGTGTGTGTGTGTGTGTGTTTGAAAGCATGGTTTGTTCATATGAGTGCAGTTTACAATGTGTGTGCGTGTGTGTACATGCATGTGTGCAAACCGCGTCAGTAGCTTGTGCGTCCAGTAGCATGGGGTGTATGCGTGTGTGTGTGTGTGTGTGTGTGTGTTTGTTGGCTCTCTGTGGGGTTGTTGGTTGCTCATGCTGGTTGGAAGTTTATGATCAGTATTTTCCGGCTTGCATGACTTAGCGTGTGAAAATCCATTCACACCCAACACAAACACACATACACACACACACACACACACAAATGGTGTGGATCTTGATGATATTCCATGGTGTGTCCATTACCGTATGGTAGTCTTGGTAGCGGTGCAGTATGGGGGGAGTCAGGGTGTGTATGTATAACTTTGTGTGCAGCTGCATGTCGGTGTGTGTGGAATGAGTGTAAAAGACATCAGACACCACCGTTAATGGGCTTAATCAATGACAGATGAAATTCCTGTTGTTTTTCTCACCGCAGCACTGTCTGCTCCAATAGAAACAAGGCACAGAATGTGCAGAGAGACTGATGGGGACGACTGAGGTTGGAAATCTCACTTATGCTCTCAGCCACCATACACACACACGCACATACACACACACACCTCACACACACAGTCATGAGTGCTGTGAGGAAAGGTTCTACATTGGCACAGACCTGCTTGCATTTTGCTCCGCCACAGAGTTTACGAATTGCATGAAATATGCATATTACAAATAAACTATGCGTACACTGGTCTTTGACTCTGTTACACATATACGTCCACACATACTCACTCACACTCACACACACACACACACACACACACACACACACACACACACACACACACACACACACACACACGCAAACACACTTGCCAAAGTCCTTTCTGTGCTCCAGCTGGGGACCCAGCTGCAGTGATGTCATTGCTTGCTGCCACTTTGCTGATTGTGACTCTTATTGAAAGCAGAGCACTTTGATTCGGCTTCAAGAGCGGTCACCATGCACAGGCGAGCGCACACGTACACACAACACACAACACACAAACACTAAAATAGATTGCACACATTATGCACATACGTACACGTATTGTTCATACCATCAGCATATTTTTTGAGCGTGCACACACGCTCACAGGCACACACAGCGCTTTAAGGTTGGATCATAGTGGTCACATCACTTCAACAGCACTTTTCCAAAGTAGACAAACAGCTTGAATACTGAGGAGATGAGATGGAAAGCAGGATGAGAGAGAAGGAAAGCAAAAAGGTTGTGCCCCTGACGACGTGATCCAGAAAGAGAGAGAGAAAGAAAGAGAGCAGGAGATGGGAACACAGCATTGACAGTTTGCTTTGAGAGCAGAGATAAGAGAAATGAAGTTACGCAATGAGGGAATGTCTCCTTTGCCTCTCCAAGCTATCCCCAAATACATCCATCTCCCTCACATGTGTAAGTTTATGCACACAAACACCTACCACACAGCACGCTGACAAACACACACTCATAACTGTGTACAGATTTAGGTACAGACACACACACACACACACCAAATAATTCTCTGCCAGAACTTTTTTTTTAACTATCAAGATCTGATATAAAACATCATTCTCCTCTTAACCTCCCCAACAGACACACATGCACACACACTGACAAAATCAGTTACAAGACTCTGTGAAAGTCCTGCCAGTGTAAAAAGCTGCAAACATATGAGAACAGTTCTGAACAGTTTCCCCATATTATGGTCCATCTGGAATTGTCCCAGCACCCCCCTTTTCCTTCTGCGCTGGCCTTCTCTCGGTGTCCTCACTGCCAGTGGCACGATCTCAAGTTCTCAACCCTCCATCACCTCCTCCACCGCCGCCCCCCCCTCGAGACCTTTCTACCCATTCATGTCCCCAGACTTTATTCGTTTGCCTCTTTCTAAACCTTTTTGCCCTGTCCCCTTCACTGTCCCCCCTTTCTCTCCCACCTCCCCCTCCTCTCTCCTCTGCCTTGTATACACTCGTCTGTTGGCATGTCCTCTGTCTTTCCAGCCTTTGAAGGCTTTTCAGGCTGCTAATAAAAGACAGGTCCCCACCACAACAAAAGGGCTCAGCGCTGCCTTTGAATAAACAGTTTATTTCTTTTTTTTTTCTCCCCATCATACACCCCCCAACCCCCGCCCACCCCACCCCACCCCTGTGTGTGTTTTTTTCACTCTTGGCTAAGGGGGAAATATGTGCACTTGCTATGCTTTTTTCCATGTGATCACAATGCTCTGGAACAGATTAACAGAGGACGAGGGAGGGAGAGAGAGGGATGAAAAAGAGCGGAAGAAGTAACAGAACAGAGAGCAGGTAACTGTGGCAACCTTGGCCTTTAGAGTAGCCAGGCAGTGTGTGTGTGTGTGTGTGTGTGTGCGTGTTTGTGTGTGTGTGTGTGTGTGTGTGTGTGTGCATCTGTCAGTCAGTCAGTCAATCTGCTTGCTTCTATCTCCGTGCTGACTTGGACCACATTGCACAGGGGTTGTGGGACACATGCTTTCCTCCCATCTCAGCATCTTATCTTTTGAGCAGTGCAGCACACACTCCTACAAGCACCTGTAGTCTGCACTCGAAGGTAAACTCCCCACACCACATTAGGCCTGTGTACACTGGCAACACCTGGCTTTTCCCAAGGGGATTCAAATAAACATCTAGTTGAAGAGAGACCTGTTTTGTTGGATAAACTGGAACAACCTGGCTTTGAATCTGAGCGTAATCCACCACATCCAGGGGAATCACGTCAAAGTTAAGTTGACAATTTGTCCTGTTTACATGTGTAGAAATATTTCTCTGGCTAGAAATTACTTGTAAGGCATATTTGAAAAGGCATATTTTTCCCCCCCAGAATGTAAATAAGTTCTCAGTTTGTTGGAGCTGGACCGAGTGCGGCCCTACAAGCTGGAAAGACACTCTGCTACTGAACGGAGCCCCAATGACTGAGCCAGGAGCAGACTGGGCAGGGCAGAGTTCTCCCTCCAGCAGACCTGGACAAACATAAATACAACTCAAAATATTTGAAATGTATGAGGTGAACCTTAATTCGTCTCATCAGACATGTACACAACCTCAACGTGGACAAAAATTACTTGGAAGATGCGTTTATTAAGCACTTGTAATGTGTGTTTTCAAGTGCTTAGAGTGAATTCAGCTACTTTCTTGCCCAGATTTGTTTCCCTGCTCATTTCAGCCCAACCCACACAAGCCACAGCCAGACTGTAACACAACCAAACGCTGCACCGGACCAAACCACAGCTTGCTACTCCACATCCACCAGCAAACTCTCTCCCTCTCTCCCAACCTGTGGCTCCTTCTGGCTCATTCTTTTCTTGTTCGTCCACCGCTCCTCCCTCTGTCCTCTTCTGTTGTTCGCCTACCTTTTGCCTTCCTACTCCCTCCTCTGTTTCGCTCTTTGACTTTCTTTCTTTCTTTCTTTCTTTTTTTTTTTTTTTTTTTGGAACTGGCAGGCTGTGTTGCCGCAGCCCCAGAGCTCAAAGTAAATAAATGGTCATTTTTCGGCCTCTTTCTCTTGGAAGAAGAATAACAGCAAGAGGAGCATGTGTGTAAAGGTTTGTGTTAACTGTGTAAGTACGTGTGTGTATTCATGCGCCAATGTGTACATATCTGTGTATATATGTGTGTGTAGTGTGCATGTGTGTATGAGGCAGCAAACCACAGGCTTATTGGAGCTATTAGAGAGCTGGCTGAGCAGCACAGCATAGCAGCCCCAGATGGGCAACTCGAAGTAGACACATTGCATGTAGACGCACACTATACACAAAAAACACACACTTCATACATACATAAAACACACACTTTGTACACAGACACATGGTGCACATTAATATTGACAGACTGACAGAGGGAATATTAATACATACAATACACACGTGCATAAACAGACTTTGAAATGTATGCAAACAAATTGATTACACATACACTTGTGCACAGCTGGCATGCGCAGCTGCCACACACTCTGGAGCCCCATGATGCTCCCAATGAATGATGGACGGAGTGAGAGTGAGGACGGGTGACACCAGAGAGCATCCCTTCATCTCTGTCACTCAGCTAATCCCTCTCTCCTCTCATCCATTACGTCACTCTGCCTCTCGCCAGACACCCCCTCCAAACCCTCATCCCACTCTGTGCGTCAGTCGCCTACTCTTTCCCTTCTCCTTTTGCCTACTTTCCTCTATGAGATCCATCTCTTTCGCTGTCCTTCCCCCTCTCTAACTCTCCTTTGTTTGGTTCTAATTTTAAAAAAAATTGAAATTTAGTTTATGTTTTCAATTTTTGCTATGACATACTGTAGACCATCTGTGCAGTGTCACGTACAGTATTCACATTTCTTCAGTAAAACTACACTGTTAAGATACTCAATTACAAGTAGTACAATGTTTTACTCAAGTAAAAGCACAATAGTAAAGTTTATAAAGTTTATACTTATAGTATATTATATATTATAGTATTGGATTATTATTTCTAATTCATTAACATGTAACCAACATTTTAATGATTTCACTGGATGAGGTGCAGCTAATTTGCTCTACGTTTTTTTTTTTTAACTTTAGGGCTCTTAAAGCTATAATAATGCGTCATATTTATAAGTGAAAAGAGCTGTCAAATAAATTTAGAGAAGCAAAACGTACAGTGCAGTAGAAATATAGAGTAACATGGAATTAAGCAAGCAAAGTATATCAACATTGTTCTTGTACTTGTTCATTGTGTAAGATTTAGCAGAATATGGCAGCAATGGCATTAATAACTACATTTTCATTAATGTATAATCACTGTAAAAAATAAGAATATTTGTGTTGTCGTTACCCGAAAATGAGCCTACAGAGGGAGCACATCCTCTTCCACACAGTCTGCCAAGTTGCACCACCTTGTTTTTACAGTAGTCCAGAACAGACAAACCAAACACTGACTTGAGGGCATTAAACATTAAGCATTTTTCATTTTGCAGCTACCATAGTTTCATGTACACATTTGGAAGGGGAGGGTGAGGCAAGGGGTATTTAGTTGGTTGCAATCTGCAAGTTCACTGCTAGATGCCACTAAATCCTACACACTGGGTCCTTAATTAAAGTACTTGAGGACAGATTACTTAGTTACTCTCCAACAATTATTACATGCACATATTTTCCCTCCTTTTTAAATTGACTTTAAGATTTTTCTACCTTCTTCTCATTCCCATTATTTGTATCTTGTACAGCTGAATCCAAAACCACACTACTCAGAATATATAATTTACTCCCTCCATATTCATGCTTTACACCTTGCTTAGTATTGGAGACAACCAGTTCAAAAAGCTCTCATTATTTAGTCTCAATGTTTTGAATCCCACAAAACATCATGGCTCATAGTTATCTGCTTCCCAGAATTCAAAGCAGCTTGTCTAGATTTTTTCTTATTTTCCCTGCAATGTTCCCTTTGCATCTCCCTCTTGGCCAGCAGGAATTTACTACAAGCTCCAGCGTTACCCCTAGCGTTCCTCCATTTGTCATCCATCAGGCTCGGCAGAGTTATTGGAACGTTGCAGTTGTGCTTCCCGTGGCGTGGATGCGGCCGGCGGGCACGTTCTTGGGGTTGCAGTAAAACAAGCGTCTAATGACACCCCCTGTAACCACAGCAAAGGGGGGGCACGCGTCACCAGCGCTAACCCAGGAAATGCTTTGGTTGGCCACAGGGTAATTGGGACTGTCCCATGTAATTTGGGCGGAGAGGCAGGCAAGTTTGGCCGGCACTCCTGCACTTGTCTCTCCCTGGCTGTTGGTCAACCACACAGCACCACAGAAACGACAAAGGGATGGAGGGAGGGAGGAGGAGAGATGGAGGAGATAGGGCACTGAAAGGAGATAAGGCTGGAGTCAAGGAAATTGGGGGAACAAGTGAAGACAGAATGCTGAGAAGTTGCATTGAAGGAAATCAGTGAATATAAAGCAGAGGGAAACTGTAGATACTGACACAGTGGATTAGCAGTGTGTGTGTGTGTGTGTGTGTGTGTGTGTGTGTGTGAAAAGAGTGTCACAGCAAGAGTAGAGAAAGTGAAGCATGGCGTGTGTATGGTGGGCATTATTTTTCCCCACACAGGTTCTCCTACGCTGAGGCAGATGGAAAATAGGAAAGGGGAGCAGGGGGAAATTCAGCTTAGTCAGGTCTTCTGCTCCAGAAGTGTACTCATCGCAGCGTGTGTATGTGTGTGTGTATACGTGTGTGTTTTCTCTGACTGTCAGGTCCTCTTCACAAGCAACGCTCACTTTAAGTGGGACAGACAGCTCGAAGACTAAAGAGTTCTGTGTGTGCTGGCCTGAAACCACAGGTGTGTGTTTGTGTGCACATGCCTACTGTATATGTGTATGTTTCTGTGTGTACGTATTTCTGTTTTGGCATGAGTAGGTTCAATGTGGTGGTCATGCATCTGTGTGTGTGTGTACGCGGGTATATGCAGTATGCATGTGACTGGTTATCAGGTGTTTCAGTGTGTGTGCATCTGTCTGCATGAGTTAAACCTTCCTAAACACATAACTGTGCACTAGAGTGTGTGTAATGTCTCTCTTTGTGTTTGTAGTGGCTGCTGTGTCATACCTGTCTGTCTCTGCAGATTTATTCGTATTAGTGGAATTAGACGGCTTGTTCCGCATGTTGTCTGCGTGTGTGTGTTCTGTCTGCCTATCTGTCTGTGTTTTCTTGGCCTTCTCGTGTGTGTTTGTGTGCACGAGCTGAAATATGTCTGCTTTCTACTTTGGTTTATATGTGTGTGAGCGTGCATATAGAAATGTGCAAGAATGTAAGCGTGTGTGCGTGTGTGTGTGTGTTGCAGGCTATGGGGTCACCGGCAGGTCCTCATCTCCTCAGACCAGACCAGACGATGAGGAGGGGAGCGGCTCGGTGCAGAGTGCAGCGGTGTGCTGTGTAGCAGTCTCCAATCTGGGACATGGCCTTGGGCTGTGACTAAATGAAAAATGAAACAGCGCAGCAGCGGGGCCTTAAATGTTTGTAAATCGGAGACTGACTAAACCGTGCTAAACACAAAAACACACACAGAGCAGACTCCAAACAGATCTCCCGCAGAACAGCACCCCCTGACCTGCTTTCCTGGTCTGGTTCTGGCCCGAGTCCAAACCTAGTCAGGTACACACCGAAGGCGATTTGTCCACCAGTGGCCTGACTTGGGTTTATTTTTCTTTTAAAGGCTGCTTTGTTTTCATGATTAATCAGAGTGAAGGGTTCTCAAGCAGGATTCATGACCGCAATTGAATGCATTTTTAACTTCAATAAACAAAATATTTAGCAAGTGTTGTTGTTCTTTGCCCCAGATTCTTGCGTAACAGTAATATGTTTAACAAAGCCAGATGCTGTATCAGCCTGGAGACATAGGTCTGCGTTACAGAGGGAGAAAGACAGTGAGACAGACTTTAAGAATGTCCCTACCTTTGGTCCAGCCGCATCTCACACGTCCTCATCCAGCCAAGGCCAAAGGCTGGCCAAGCCCAGTGAACATTCTGACCTTTCTCTGGACAATGCTGACCTATTAAGTTGGTATCATGTTTTCTTTGTGACATTTGGGCTTGGCTCTCCACACGTGGCTCATTGGGGGGATTTGAGGTAATACAGGAATAAGCTTAAGTGAAAACACAGGGGAGGCAGGGTGGAGGAGGTGTAAAATGTGATGGAACAGGAGATGAGAGACAGAATGGGAGAGATATACAGAGTGAGAGACAAAATGGGGTGAGATGAGGGGGAGAGGGTCCTGCCATAAACAGAGGGAGTACGAGGTACACTTTGCGCTAGGGACCAATAGAATTTTAAGCCTTTTTCTGCAGCAGTTGAGCTTACGAGTTGTTTCGATTCAGGAAGGACTAGCCAAGTCAAAACAGTTCCAGTATCCCTGCACCAGTACAGCAGACAACGCCAAACCTCTGCACAGCTGGGAAAGTCCAATCTGACTCATTTGTGGATTCCATTCAAAGTCTATGCATCTACAGATGGAGAAATACTGCTGCAGTGTAAATAAGACTGGAATAGTGAAATACAACACCACGCAGCTCATCCTATCCTCTCATCTGTTCCAACAGTTAGTCCAATGAACAGTAGCTACCAACCAAACGTCAATCATGTGTGACCCCTATCACATGACTGACATTTGAATTGGATTTCCATTTTAAAAGAGTCTTTAATGTACTGAGAGAGACCACAAAGTCTAAAAAGAAATTGCTTCAGGAACAGCAGTGAATTAAGTAGAGAGATGGTGGCAATAAACTCTATTATACTATTATTTATGTGAATGAAAATGCATTATGATCTACCATCTTTTAGCCTTACTTTCATTCATTCAATTGTTTTGGAGAAAGAAAAACAGACGCATGAGTAACAGCAGGAAAAAAAAAGAAAGAAAGCAGCAGTAATGGCTGGGACACATTATGTGATATCCACTACAGATGACACTCGTTCACCCATGTCTGTGATCCATCCATCCATCCATCCATCCATCCATCCATCCATCCATCCATCCATCCATCAGTCTATGCAGTCAATGCTCTTCCTTCTTCACTCCTCTCTTTGCACTCTCATCGCTCCCTCCTGCTCCCTCATTCTCTGTCCTCTTCCTCTTTCATCTCAGGCCAGACATGCCCAACTGTAGCCAATTAGCATTTTTCTCCCTCTCCTTTTCTTTTTCACTCCCCCCCTTCTCTTCCACTCCGTTTTTTGCCCTCTCTTCTCTCCTCTCTCTGTTTGTTGTGTAAATTAGATTTGGGGGCTCTAGACAGATTTTGTACTGTTTAAGCTCTCTCTTTTTTTCTTCTCTCTTTCTCTTAACATGAATAAACCTGCTGGCAATTAAACATTTATGGAACTGGCATGCCCCCATTTATCCCATCTCACTCCGTCTCTCTCTCTTGCTCTCTCTCTCTCTCACCAGCTCTCCCTGTCCATTCACCTCTAACCTGCTTTTATCTTGCTCTGTCACTCTCTTTCTTGTCGCGTTTTCGCTGTGAAACTAATATTGTCTCCTGCCTCCTCACCTTCCAACACCTGTTATACAGGTTGTCAAGTCCCTGCACTCGTCCATCCTCATCCTTTAGTTGCCCCCCCCCCTCTGTCTTTCTCTCTCTCTCTCTCTCTCTCTGGGTGGAATAGGGGAATGATTAGTGAGAACACATTCAGATTTTCCTTCCATGTGTCGTGCCAGTGAAACGCCCGTGTGCCCGCAGCATTTGGGACAGCTGTGCCAGGGAAGAAGTGGTGTTTGAGTGTGAGTGTGTGTATATGTGTATGTGTATTTGTATGTGTGTGTTTGTGGGCATGCATGAGTGTCTGTGTGTTAAGGATAAGAGAGACCGGGGTTAAAAGGCAACAGATATAACAAGGAGGAACTGTGTAGCTGGTTGTACAATGTGTGTGGTAGCTGACTGTGTGTGCATGTATGTTCTGTGTTTGTGGATGTGCACATGCTCGCTGCTGCTTACAAATCGCAGATGTTTGTGTACCAATCGTGGTTTATCAAGGTGTGTGCAGATGCATGTGAGTGTGTGTAGGCTATGTGTTTTCAGTCGTGGGAAATCTAATTCTGCTCTTGCAGCCCAGATGTGCTGCATGGTGCTATGAAACCTGACCCCCCCCCCTTCACCAACTATAGCAGCCCCCTCTCCTCCCTTGTCCTCCAAACCCGCCCAGAACTCTGCGTTAAGACACATGTGGAAACAATTCAGTCAATGCCCTGAGCAGGGTAGCCCTCACACACACAAACAGACGTATACACACACTTTACTCATACACACACACAAGATACACACTCATTTCACACTCTCATATATGCGCAGGCATACACACGCCCAACATACGCTCACATGTTACTCTCATCTGTCCCCTGTTGAGGTGCTCATTGCATGGCATTTGACAGTGTGTTAACTCTACTGTGATCCTAAACTGCTATCAGGTTGTCTACACTCAATCAGTAAGTCATGTGTATCCACAGGATAGCTCAGGGTTTATGGAGGAGGTGAACAGGGGGCTACGTTTTCAGAACAATATGTGCAGAGGGGAGTGTATAGGTTTTTGGGGATGTTGTAATATTGTAATGCTAGCAAGTAATGTCATATTAACCTGCGATGCCAGTGTGTTGTCTGCTGTATGATCAGGAGATGTGATATGAAACAGAGAAAAAGATTAAGCTAATAATGTACACATATCTGGCTGTCATTACTGAATATACAACACAAAATGCGAAGAATTCACTTTCAGAAACTCTTTATAAATGGTCTGTAGCTAATTTTACTTTATTTTCAAGAACTGTTATCCTTCTCTCTCTTTAACTAGGAGCACAATGTAACTGATCTTTTAGCTTGATTTGTACAAATGTAATTTTATGTTAAATCTGGATATTTGCAATCTTGAATTTGCCTTTAACGTTAAATCAAATTATAAATATAGCCAGCAGTTGTCATTGTGAAAGTCTGGAAATGTTGCTTACCTTTTAAACTGCCCCCGACTTGCCATGTTTCTTGTATTGATGCTGATCTTCAAATTACTTTTGTTGAGCACACTCACAAGTGGCTCTCTCTCTTTCTCTCCCTGTATTTATCACATTACTCAAAAGTCCTGTGATGTCACAATGCATTCTGCATTCTGTTCCATGCAGTCATTCCGGTTCTCTGAGAATTGAAGAACAAATGTTGCTTGCTTATTATTATGATTGTTTATGCTACTTTGTACTTTGACTTCTACTTTAATGAAGTTTGTTCATTTTCTACATCCTTGACTTGATAATATTTTTTAACGTTCAAACTGAGCTGATATCACAGGTTTTCATCCATTTTCAAAAGCCAAACTGTCTGAATATTTTGTGAATAGGAAAATTCATCATTGATTATTGTGCCAGTTTTATTTGGAGTGGAACGGCTGATAAGGTAAGTAAAAGTTGAAAAAAGTATTGTACTAAGAAAACAAAACCCAAAGTATTTTCTTTGCACAAGGTAAGGTTTTTGTTTTTTTACAGTACTGGTTCAAAGTAACACGAGTTAAGCGTTGATGAGGGCTTCTCTGACGAGATTACTTGATTTGATTGATTTATATAGTACAAGCACTACTTGGTGGATAGTCAGGTGAAACTGAAATAGACGAAGCAAACCACCGCAGCTGAGTATGATGTCTGAGATAATCCCACAAACCACTCATCTCCAAATATACATCTCTGTAAGACTAAATATTCCCTGAACTGAACAATAAATATCATAATAAGCCTTTTTCATGGAGGACGTGACATCAGGACAAGCACAGGTGTAAAGAATAATATTAATGATGGCTGAATTACGTATTGCTGCTTCAGTTTCATGGTTATTGCATTAGCTGGTCATGACTCACTGGCACACTTCCATCATTAATGTTATTTCATTATATAACAACATATGTGCTTTTCCTCCTATGACAAGCCAAAATGTCTGCTGTGAAAAAGTCCTATGTTGACCAAGAAAAATCACAGAGATAAAGACAACTTATTTCTTTATATATACCATTTAAATGGAACTGCATTGCTGTGAAAGAGCTTGAGTTCAATTTTGTTCCTATCACCTACTGATATTAGCAAGCCCTGCAATAAATAAACATGAATCCATTAACAATGTTTATATTTGCAACTAAATGGTTTGTTGACTCCAGGAAGGTTTTCTTGGAGCCAGCATCTAGTGGTGTTTACAGGGACTGCACCTCAAGGCACTTTTGCAAGAGCTCTATGATCCAGCTGTGTTGGTTGCTGCTTGACTCTGATGCAGTGTGTATGGAGAGGTTGTTCTCTAAAATGAAAACAAATAATATGCCAGTCTGAACACAAAAATCAAACCACTGACTTTATACAAATACTGAAAAAATGTATCAGTGCACTCAGTAAGTAACAGGCATTACTGTGCTTTGCTCCTTTCACCTGCAGCGTATGGTTATACACAGTTTGAAATGTGATTATCAAAGTGTGAGAAAGTGTGTGTGTCAGGTCAGGAAAGAGCAGAGGCTGGGTTGTTTTTGATATAGCCAAAGTGCAGAAACAAGCCCATTTCTGTAATTTAATATTTCACTGCCTTCACATCTGGAGCTGCATGTAAAAATGGAAAATAGAGGGGTGGGATATAAGACTGACATGGAGAGAGGGAGGAAGAAAGAGGAGAGAAAAAATACACCCTCCTCTCCTCTCCACAGCACACATATTCACAGCCTTCACTCACTTACTACTCACACTATGACCACATGCTCGTCTGCGCACACACTTTTTACGGTAACACAGGATGCATACTTACTGCATGCACATATACTTCTTGTCTTTCGTTTTCTTTCTTCCTCTCAATCAGTCTCCCCCCTTTTTTTTTTTTTTTTAGACAAACACACATACACACACACCACTCTGGGGTGACTGGTGTTGTAAGTTGGCGTGAGTGTGTAGGTGATCTGGGTGTGATTACTGCTTGGCTCCCCGACAGCTCTGATGATGACATTCAGCGCTTTGAGCTCCTCTGGCCTGGGCCCGCTCCAAACACAACCAGGCAGTACACTCTCTCTACCTCGCAACCATGCATACATGTGGCCTAGATACTACTGCAACACACACTTGGTGCATTGTACCTAATGTTCAGCTGCACATTCAGGATCTGGTACGGGAGTGTAAAGTTCAGAGTCGAGAAAAAAACATGTTAAGTGTGTATTTTGTGCTCAAAATGTGATACATCTCTTTGTGTTTAAAGGTGAGATATGATTTCCGAGGTCATGTCACCATCTCTGTCTTACACACACTCTATATGCTCATCTCTGTTATGTTGTTTACAAGAAGTGCAACCTGCTCGAGTCTGCTGCTGCTCCTCAAATCTCTTCTATCTGTCTGTGTTGTCACCGCCTCTGTCTGTATTCTATTTGCTCCAAGTGTCTGTTTGCCTCATTTAAATGCCAAGCTTAGGGAGCAGCTGTGTGTTGGATCGTTGCTATCAAGACAGAGTCAACATATGTACACACACACACACACACACACACACACACACACACACCATTCTCTCAGTTGTGGGGCTTCATGCCCAGATTGTGTTAATCCTCTCTGTCCTCCACATATTTCTCTACACCCATCAACGTCAACGCTGCTTTGATGAAGACACACACGCACACACACACACACTTACTACTCTCCATCATTATCATTGTTTCAGCTGGAGAAGAGTCAGCGCTTTTGTTTGTAATTACAGGGGTTTGAAGTGAAAGGGAAGAATTTTCAAGAAGAGAGAAGAGGATGGATGGAAAAGGGAAAAAAAGAAAGAGTAGGTCAGAAAAAAACACACCAGCATGTCTGTGACATATTAGTCACATTTTACCGTAATTGTTGTTCGACCCCATCCCACACTTGTAAAAAGAAGAAAAAAGAAATACTTTGGGAATGTGCTTTGCAGTGGATGGTTTCCAAGGTTTTGTCTGGTGTGTTCTGTACAAAGGGCAAAAGGAGCTTTGTGGCTGGCTGGTATGGCTTTAAAAACATTACAGCTATGGGTAAAGGCCTGTTCCGCTTCCTAAGCCTAGGGCTTCAGTTAGGATTGACCCCATCAAAGCAGAATAGATTGTGCCATTTGTAGAGGTACTAAAGAGTCTTCAGCTGTAGTCTTTCAGTTTTCCTAAAATCAAAACGAATCCCTCAGCGCAAAACCCAAGATAAAGGAAACATGAAACCTACTTGGTTCCCTTCCATCTGGACAAGTGATGATAAGACAACCTGGGGATCTGTAAGACAGAAAAAGCAATTGATTGATGGACTGATTGATTTACTTTTCAACAAACCTATCGATTCAGCATGAAAAAGAGTAAGCCAGTCTGCCAGAAGCATAAGCTTGTTTGACTGAGGCATAGAAATGTTCAAAAACAACCCTGCTGAATGATGACAGGCACGTGGCACACAGCAACATCCACACAGCTTGCAGCGATCCCTTAGGGTTCATAAAACACAAGCCTCGTTAAAGCCTGCACCCCCACTGTGACGAGCAAGTGAAGGTCACAGTTCAGGAATAAGGGTCGTCGTGAGTAAAATCAGAGGTTCGCAGGGACTTGCAGTAGTAAACAATACCTGTCCGTCCTACCATTAAACCTTCCATTTTGATTTTTATCCTGTTAGTTTTTGCATCTGTTGAGCTCGTCTGTCTTTCCCCTCTTTGATCCCTTGTTTCTTGGATCATTCACACACACTCTTGTGTCACCTTCCTCACACATATTTCATGCAACATCTTGCAAGAGTGCTGCTTCTACTTGTTTATTTGTGCACAAACACATTTCTATAACAAGGACAAACTGGTTATGCAAAAACACTGCAACTCACGGCTGAAACATATGCACAAAACACACACAACTGCTTTCAAACTCATAGCGCTTGGGGAGGTGTGTGACCCATGTACGTCCTCTCCTGACTCCCAGTGTTGCCCAACAGGGAGTGTTTGTGTGGTATCCAAGGGCAACGGCTAGAGAGGGTGGGGGAGGCTGATGTAGAGAGGCAGGGCTGCAGCCACACTTTTTTACTCTGGTTTGTTTGCATGTCTGATTGCTGTATGTGTGTGTGTGTGTGTGTATGTATGTGTGCTTGCAGAGCATGCAGGTGGGCTTAATGCACGATGTCATTGTGTGGCTATGTTTGTGTATGGCCGTGTGCGTGTGTGTATTTGTACATGCATGTGTGTGCCTAAGCAGTGTGTGGAAAGTGTTGTTGTCTACAGGCTAACTGTTACTGACAAGCACACACTGACTACTGGAGTCAAAAAGTTAAACGCACTCTATGCTCTTTTCTCTCCCCGGAGGCTCCCTCTTTCTGCCTCTCTAACTTTCTCTCCTCCCATTTTTATTTTCTATATTTTTCTCTCTGTCATACTCTCCTGCTTTTTCTCTCTCCCTGACGATTTCTTTCTTTTCCTCCCTCCTCCCTCCCTCCATCTCTGATGATTTTAGCAGAGGTGTGACTCATTGGGCATCGAGCCACAATGTCAGGTAGTGAGGGGAGGGCGGGAATGAGGTGGAGAGAGAGAGAAAAAGAGAGAATGAGAGGGGGAAGGAGAGTTGTTTTAAAAATGGTGAGGTATAGTACAAGGAGGGGGGGTAAGAGATATGCAAAACGGAGAGGAATGTGCAAGAGGGAAAGAGTGAGAGTGAAAGAGGGAGACTGGGGAGAGGGAGGGGTGTACAGTCAGCACAAGGAAAACATAAAAAAGGAGGGAAATGAATAATTTCTGCAAACGGTTTCCGTCACAATTGAGTTTTTTCCTCCTTGCATGTTTTCTCGCTTGCTGCGCATGTTTTGGCCATGCAGCCACTCTGCAAGCTGACCAATGTGTTTATGTGCAAACCTGTTCATGGGCAGGTCTCCATTCATGACTTTTTATGCTTTAAAGTAGCTAATTACCGAGGGGGTCATTAATATAAGCCCGCCTTCCAATAAAAAGACCTGGAGGAAATGGAGAAGTGGCGAAAGGAGGGATGGTTGGGAAAAGAGTGTAGGAGATGAAGAGAGCTGCAAAGAGGGGAAGTGGAGGTAGGGATAGGTGGAGAGGAGGGACAAAAGAGGAGAAGTGGTGTGATTATGAGGATTTGGTGCGGAGAAGGTTACACAGGCACATTCATGTTCATGTGACTTGTCAATCAACTGTCTTTGTAGCCCCTAAGGCAGGGGTTCTCCACTCTCATCTCAGCCTTGGCACTCGCCCACACACACGCACACAGTCTTGGCTGATAATACAGACATTCGGGTATTTTTTTCCTTGGGATAAAACATTGTACTGAATGATTGTGTTTAATGTGCCTTGAGGTTCAGGTCACCCTGAGGACACACACATGTACATATGCATGCACGCACACACACACACACACACACACACACACACACACACACACACACACACACACACACACACACACACACACACACACACACACACACACACACAAACAAACACACACTTGAGCTTTGACTTCTGTCCTCAGTAGACATTGTATTTGTGCCAGAGCCATGTCTCTGTCTCCTCTCTGTCTCCCTCTTCTCTTCCTTCCTCATGTTTTTCTTCCCTCCCTCAAATCTCAGATCATCTTGTTGACAAATCACAAGAAATTATAAACATTACATGATTAAATGTGACTGTGTTGGCAATGATGATGATGATGATGATGATGATGATGATGATGATTGTTGTTTTATATCACCTATCTAGACCAAACATTCTCATGATGTTATTAGTAATGTTTCAGGTGCAGCCAAAACTCAAGTTCCTGGAGCTTCTATCAACACTGCCCCCTTCAGATCACTTTCTCTCACTGACCACAGCACTGCCACTGTTCTTCTGTCTCTGCTTTACTTTGGACAGAACACAAGGAAGTGTGCATACACAAACAGACTGTCAGGATTGCATAAACTATGATGCATTTCAACTTATTGTCACTTTGCACAAACAACCTGATGTGTACTCACTCCATCAAAACTACTATTTTACTCTGCAAGTATTTTGGCGTGGTGCTGTTATTACATCTTGGCGTGCGTATGCACATAATGATTAATTGGAGACGGGCTTGATCCATCCAGTGTATTTCAGCAGTGGTGACAGAGGCATGGGGAAGATCAAAGTTATCCTGATAGATTGCTATCGCCACTCCCACCTGTTCCCTCTGGAATTTCCTCTCTTCCCAGCATGTGTGCATGCGCGTGCACGTCTGTTATGTCTATCAGACTGTTTGTGTTTCTGCATGTGTGCCTGAGTTTGCATCTGTTACCAGGTGGACTTGGACCTGTGTGTGAATCTGTGTGTGTGTAGTCTGTTTCAACACGTCTGCAACTTGCGGGAATCTTATAATCTGGAGTTGGAATATGTGCTCATGTCTGTGTCTGTCTAGCCCTGCTCCACCTCTCCTTCTTTCTTCCTTTCTTTCTCTCACTCTCTCTTTTCTCTCACTCTTTGACAGCTCTAATAAGTTCAGTAGATCAGGTTACACCCCTCGATACATGCCAACTTCTGCCTGTTTTTCTGTTCTTTCTCTAATTCTGTCCTCTTGCTTCTTTCTTTTGCCCGTTTCATATAAATGCTATGTTTCACCGACAGACAGTTTCTCACGAACATGAGGATAGACACATACACACACAAGCTGGGAATGAGACACGGGACATGCACACACTGTCTCTGCAGGCCTCTCAGGTTGCTGACATTTTCCATTTTTGCGCATATAAAGTAATAATAATAATATTAGTGGGTGTGACAGAGCAAGGGTCCATTCACTGCAACTGCCAGCCTCCTATAAATATCCCCCTTCTTCGGGGGAATCCGAGAAGCAGCAGAGACCTTCAGTTTACACAGCTGAGGAGCATGTGGACGAAACCCTCTATTCTCTCTCTTTCCCTCTTTTTCCTCTCTCTCCTATCCCCTATCCCTGCTATTCATTTCACCGCTTGGTCTGCTACTGTGTGTCTCTGACATTTTTCTGTTTTCTTTCTTTATCTTCTCTTATCTCCTCTCACCTGCCTGTCCCTTCCTCCCCCATGATTTCTTGCGTCTATCTCTCTATCTTGTGTGACCTCCCACCTTTCCTCTCACCCGCACATCACTCTCTCTCTCTTTCTTTTTGTTTATCTCCTCTGATAGATATTGTGGTGACACACTGGACAGAGTTCAGCAGGCTATTATGGAAACTGCAGAGTGATGAGATGAAGCTAATTGCAGGTGGAAGTCACCTCATCCTCCCTTTCATCACGCCTGTGTGTTTTGTTGTCTCTTCAGTTCCCTCACACACACACACACACACACACACACACACACACACACACACACACACACACACACACACACACAATTTATAGTATAGTAGTTGATGTATACACTTCATCACATATATGGGCGTTACTTCATTCATGGGAGACAGACAGATAAACTGTGCTTTGGTCTGTCTTTTATTGGTCTTTAGCTCCTCCTAGTGGATTTTCTGTGCAACCGTGACAAAACGTCTGTTACTTTCCTATAAAGATGACGCCATTCTAAATTCAATCCGGGTATGCCATGAACTCGCCCGGTTTTACCTTTGGGACTGCAGAATATGCTGAAAGATATGAATGACAAATAGATTTGGTGTAAGACAGTGGAAGACTTTTTTGAGGAGATCTAATAATTAAAATCAAAGGAAATAAATAATAATAAATAGAAATAATAAAAATAAAGACATTTTCTAAGCTGGGCCAGCACTGAATGTCACTGTACATTCACATCCATTTTTATGTTTCACCAGTCAGTAAACAGGTTCAATACTTTGGTGTGTTCTGACTGTCATCAGGTCTGAGTTACCCCATGTAATCTGCGCCATAAGATCATTTAATTTTTCTATTTTTTTGTTAATTTGCTCTGCATTTATTCAACACGTGGTTCTTATAGTTGCTTTATTTTGAACTGAACAAACAGGCAGGTCATCGACATGTAAAGCATCTTGCTCACATACTTAAAGAGGTTGTGCTCATTCAATCTTAATCATTGCTTAAGCAAGCCGCCGTCTGCCTGCCGTTTTTTTATTTTCCATCCCTGTTCCTTCCGTACCTCTGTAAGGTTCTTCATGTCAGAGTTACAAGCTAAATAACTGTTATGACAACTAAAAGTAAAAAGGGAGTTTAAACCCATATAATGAACAATCCCACGGCTTTTGTTAGAATGTGTTCTTCCAGCATTATATAATCCTCCACATCAGACAAAAAGATTAAAAGAAAAAAAAAATCCACTTTTCTGATCTCTGACTTTTCTCTGTATCCTCCTGAGAAATAAAATTTGACTCAAGTTCTTGTTATGGACGTTTTAGTCAACGGTGAGAGCAGCTCAGACCGGCTTGTCTCCAGTGAAAGTCGCAGTAAGATGGCTTAACATTTTACAATGCGTTTAAGCTGCTCTCCTCCACTGGAATAACACTCCTTTAAAGTGAGTTAGCTCAGTCTATCAAGTGGGAAAAGTCAAAATACACTATGCTGTAATAGAAAGTAACTATAAACAATCTTCATCTGTACGGATAGTTCATATTTGACAGTAAAGTACGTTTATTGTAATTGGTTAACCACAACTACTGGTGTAATTACTAATGGAAATGCAAAAAACCACAGAAGCACTACTAGAAGCCAGCTTTTAAGCCCACTAAATAGTATTATTACATACGCTTAACCCACACTAATAATAACTAATCTTAATGGTGGGCGAAGTTACAAACATTAAAACTATTTTTCTTTTTTATTTGTCAAGGCCAGTGTTCATTAATAGTTAGGACAAGTTCATCAGTAGTCCATACACACCTTTGTACAATACATACGCACCAATAAATAATGCAACACTAAAACATTATTATTACCATATATCTACTAATAAAACATACTTATACCAGTAGAAATAATCAAGTTAATGCTTCTGAAGACCAGCTGCCCGTGAATCTCAACTGATGTGAACTGCTGAGGTTATTGAATCAGACAATATAATAAATCTGCTTACAGAATATTTACAGTTTAAACACATCATATCGTGACTCTTTGAACACTGTAGCTGCTATGTCGACCAATATCCGCTAGATGGCAGGCTAAGATCACAGATAAAAAAAGAAAAAGACCAAACTACGACAGGCAATAAATAACTTCTTCTGATGGGGACAAAAAGACAATTACATAAACTTAATTGACACATCCTGATTGATGCTTCGGGGTATCTCGATTAATGAGTTTTTACTTGTTCCATTAGATTAATTTTTACATCCTCACTCTCTCATTTTACTTGTGTTTTCGTCTAAAACCAGAACATCCTATGTTCAACCGATTCTTACAGCCATGTGTTGAATATCCTGCTGTTTGAAGTGCATTGTACATCAGATTGGATATGAATTTATATGATTTTCAATGCATTTTGATTATGTCTTTTTATGTGAGCCTAATGAAGACTGTAGCCAGAAACACTCTCTGCGAGGTTCAGATTAATTCAGATTCAAACTGAGTAGAGTTGTTCATATTATTACGACATGTCTCTGCTCAAAAGCATTTTAATGTCTCTGACTCTTTGATGACTAATTTGATGATGATGATAATTTGGTGTCATGTGTTTTTATGACAGGTGGTGCAGCAGTACTTTGCATGGTGTATAAGTATATTCAGAACTACTGAGAATCTCATTCAAATGCATTTAGTGTGTCAACACACTTGGGCAAAAAGGATGATTACGATTCTGTTTTGATATGTTAAAAAAAAAAGTGTCTTTTTATATACCATGTTTTATTAATGGAGCAGTTCAACTGCTTAACACCCAGTTACTGAGAGTTGTCACTGAGATTGACGGCTTGTTCACATATTTCTACATTACCGGGCAGCACCCAGTAGATGGCGCCACAAGATCACAAATGAAATCAAGTGACTCAGTTGGCCTCGCTTGTACGGATTGTCGGTCAAATGAAATGTAGCCTTTACCTGCTCAGCTGTAACCCCTTGGAACAACAAATAAACAAACACTTCTTTATCTTGAGCTAGTTCAGAAAAAAAATGAAAAGTTTCCAACCATTAGTCCTTCACCATCCTTTATCACCAGTCCTTGAACACCTCCACCTTCTCATCCTGTGACACTCACTTCAGAGTGTGGAGCACCGGGTCACGGTCAGGTGCTTGTTGAGCGGTAGTTCAGAGAAAGTAATGGCTGTCTTCCTGTCGGACAATGAGGTGAGCGAGGCGATAGGGGCGGATGAGACCGGCTTAATGCTCCGTGTAATGCATGTTAATGTAACAGGAACCGAGAGACCGCCGGCCGGAGTGCTTTGGGATTATTTATCACAAAACATTTGTATTCTTCCGTCGGAGAACGGTTGATCCCGGATAGCTGCACACTAATCCTTCACTCCGTTAATTAAAAAGAAGGGGAAAGCAATGGAACTGGTGGTGGTGTTTTTTTTTTCCTTTTCCAGAAATGTAATCATTTCTGGAGAAGCTTAACCATCTGCTTGAGGTTAAGTCTGCAGCAGATTGTGTTTTCTGCTTATTTAAACCTGGGGTTTTAGTTTTTTCCTGAAAAGGGGAGGGTGTTATACTTCGGGTCTGCTTGTTGGAGACATAGGTCGGGGACAATTTCTGTGCCTAGGGAAAAGTATAAGTAACACTTATTATGTAACATCATATTCCATAATGAGCATTTTTGAACAATGCAGTTTTTATTCAGAAGTAAATCTTGACCTTTGTAATCAATCTCCTTTAAATAACAGACTGGACATGAGTTAAACTACATCCTTCCTCCTATCCCTGATTCCTAAAGTTATTATTCTCCAAGTTAAAAAAGAAAGGTCATAAACAACCACTATCTCCGTGTCGAAGCATTCCCACTAACCCCACGGGATAATTCTCAAGTGAAAAGATCACAACAACATTAGACATCAACGCCGCTTGCTTTCCCTTATTATTCTCACAGAGGACCAACCATCAACACAATTTATGACAGAGGATGCAGACCTCAGGTTTTGGAAGCAGTTGTACAGCAAATTTAGAGTCTAGTGTTAAAAAAAATGTTGCCCCTAGGAAAGAGATATATTTGTTTCTTATTCTTTCTCTCTCATCTTCTTCTCACTTTCACCCACTTCTATTTTAGCAGTTAACAAGCCCAGCGCTGCCCGGGGGCCAAGGTTGTGTCGTCGGTCCCAAGAAGAGACTTTCAGATTTCAAGCCACAGTTTTACATTAGGATGCCACTCGTGTCTGTCTGGAGACGAACCCGAATTCACAAAGACATCCTTTAGTTTCTCCCTCAATCTCTCTTTCCCTCTCTCTCTGTGGTTCAGTGGTTGTCTAACTGACCAGGATTAACAGGAAAAAGATTAGATCTGAACAAACATGTGCTGCACTCTAAAGAGGGTCGAGTTGTCCTCTTTGTCCTACTATAGTGCTCAGTGGTAATACTTTCATCTACAGAAGTCAAAGATTTTAGTCCTGAAAAGAAACATCCCTCAGCATACATGCTTCCCTTTTTCTGTCATACCCACACTGTAAACACATCACCTATCGGGTATTTATCTAATCCCAACTATAATACCTGATTAGAGACAAGTATGATTAAAGCTTTATGACAATGCTTTTATGTTGATTATGTTGATACATGTTCAGGCCAACTTAAGTGAATTAAAGTCGTGTAATGCGCATTTGTATGACTGTATCGCCCGCACATGTCCCTGCAATCATTTTAAGCTCCAAAATGTAGATCTCACTCATTTAAATGTTGATTAAAATTGAATACCCTGACCCATCAAAGATTCTTTTTGTAAAACCCAATTTCGTGCGTGATGATTAATGAATGGGGCTGTTTTTGCAATGTGGGCATTCATCTTCAAAGGGCTCTCATTAAAAAGCATTATAAAATCCCAGGAGCCTACTGGCAGTGGCCACTGGCCCATTTGAGGCAAAGCGAATGAGTGCTCAGGCCTGTTGGTGTGTGTTCATAATAGTGGAACCCCGGAAGAATAGTTTATTCTTTTCTGAAGCTATAATAGGGGTTATAATAAATCAAAGTAAAATAATGTTAGCCATGTTGGGCCTGTAGGGCACTGTGGTCACAATGACAAATCCTTGTCCATCCTCATCTGTTAAAAGCAACCTAGAAAACGACACCCACAACACAATTTGTCTCCTAATCCAAATCTGGCTATGACGTCTGGTGTCAACTGTACGCCTTCTCGTCTCTTTAATGGGTCAGAGAAACAGACATGAGAATGTGAAGAATGTGAAAGGGTTAAACGTCTACAGTAATTAGAGTCGCACTTCGCGTCGGCGTCCTCCAATACGGAGCTGCGAGAAGCTACGTCCACCCCCACTACACCCCACCACCTCTCTCTCTCTCTCTCTCTCTCTCTCTCTCTCTCTCTCTCTCTCTCTCTCTCTCTCACAGACATACACATACACACTCACACGCGCCTCCCCACCAGTTCCTCATAGTGTCTAACACACTGGAAAATCAAAGCGCGAGCCTCCCCCGTTCACACATCACCAGTGTTGCGCGTGGAGCACAACAGAGAGGGAGAGAGGTGCTCTCACTCTCCTCTCTCGTCCCCTCAGCTTAACTATCCAGTGAAGTTATCCCTACAGATGTTACAAACTTAAATCTGAAGATTTTTGTTTTCATTTGGGACAGGCCCTGCTTTCGAAGTACTTTTTTTTTTTAGCTGTACAGCTGAATGGCTTCATGAAGCCAAAGATGTCTGGGTGAGGTGATTTTACGCACGCCGCTGAAATGGATCACAGACTCTCCAGAGGCAGTTGGGTGCCGGTGACTGGGCTGGTTATATGTCTGCTTCTGTGTGCGTGTGTAGTGGACCTGGTTCTTGCGCAAATTCGGTACTCCATCCCTGAAGAGCTGGAGCATGGAGCTTTTGTGGGCAACATCGCCGAAGACCTGGGCTTGGATGTGGCCAGGCTGTCAGCCCGTCGGTTTCGTATAGTCTCCGGCGCAAAGAAGCAGTATTTAGAAGTGAACTTGGAGAATGGCATTCTCTTCGTCAACGAAAAGATAGACAGAGAGGAGCTGTGTGAACGGAGCCCGAGCTGTTTTTTACACTTACAAGTGGTCATTGAAAACCCATTAGAACTGTACAGAGTGGAAGTGGAGATTTTAGATGTGAATGACAACTCCCCCAGTTTCCCATGGAGCGAGTTTAATCTTGACATCACAGAGTCGGCTGCGCCTGGCTCCTGTTTCCCGTTAGAGAGCGCGCAGGACCAGGACGTCGGCACCAACTCTCTGCGCTCCTACCAGCTAAGCGCAAACCAGCACTTCATACTGAATATCCAAACGCGCAATGATGGAAGCAAGTTTGCCGAGCTCGTGCTGGACACCCCACTGGACCGGGAACAGCAGAAAAAACACGAAATGGTTCTGACTGCCTTTGACGGAGGGTCACCGGAGCGCTCCGGGACAGCATTGATAACTATTACAGTGTTAGACGCAAACGATAATGTGCCTGTGTTTGACCGCTCAGTTTACCGAGCGAGCCTGGTGGAGAACGCACCGAGGGGGACGATGGTGCTGAAGCTGAACGCCACAGACCTGGATGAGGGCTCGAATGGGGAGGTGACCTACGCGTTTAGCGGGCACGCACCCCTCAAGGTGCGCGAACTGTTTAACGTGGACCCGTACACAGGTGAAATCCGAGTGAAGGGCGTTGTGGACTATGAGAAAGCCAGTGTATACGAGCTGTATGTGCAGGCAAAAGACAGGGGACCCTCGGCTGTGGCAGTACACAGTAAAGTGCTAGTAGACATCCTGGATGTGAATGACAACGCGCCTGAAGTCATCCTCACATCTGTTTCCACTCCAGTCCAAGAAGACGCGCCACCGGGCACGGTGATAGCTGTTATCAGTGTTATGGATCGGGACTCAGGGGAAAACGGGAACGTTGACTGCCAAATTCCGAGCAACGTTCCCTTTCAGCTCCATTCATCTTTTAAAAACTATTATACTCTGGTGACAAGCGAGTTTCTGGACAGAGAAGCGGTGTCTGAGTACAACATCACCCTCACAGCTCGAGACTTGGGCTCTCCGTCGCTCTCCACTAGGAAAACCATCCTCGTTCAAGTGTCTGACATTAATGACAACCCCCCGCGGTTCTCCCAACCTTCATACACAGTTTATGTGACTGAGAATAATGCCCCCGGCGCTTCCATTTGCTCTGTAACCGCATTCGACCCCGATTCCAACCAGAACGCCTATCTGTCTTATTCTATTCTTGAGGGTCAGATCCAGGGCATGCCCGTGTCCACTTACGTCTCAATCAACTCTGACAACGGCAATATCTACGCACTGCGTTCTTTTGATTATGAGCAACTTAGAAACTTTCAGATTCTGGTACAGGCGCAAGACGCTGGCTTTCCCCCTCTCGCCGGTAATGTCACAGTCAACGTCTTTGTCTTGGACCAGAACGACAATGCACCTGTCATTGTATCCCCGCTGCCCAAAAATGGCACCGTGGCCACAGAGGTGGTTCCGCGGTCAGTTGACGCTGGGTATCTGGTTACAAAAATAACAGCGTTGGACGCGGATGCAGGGCAGAACTCCCGGTTGTCCTATCAGGTGTTGCAGGCTACAGACCCGGGGCTGTTCAGTGTGGCTCTGTACACTGGCGAAATCAGAACTATTCGCCGGCTAGTGGAGAAAGACGCAACAAGGCAAAGACTGGTAATATTAGTCAAGGACAACGGGCAGCCGCCGCTCTCCGCCACCGTCTCCATTGTCCTCACAGTAGTAGACAGCGTGCCCGAGTCGCTGTCAGATTTCGGAGACCTCACACTCAGCCCACAGCCCCCCTCAAACCTCGCTCTCTACTTGATCGTGTCACTGAGCACAATATCTTTAATATTCCTGGTGGCAATTATCGTGTTGGCTGCAGTCAAGTGCTACAAGGACAGTGAGACCATCAGCGGGTACAACCTCCCCCCGTTCGCCTGCTGCTGTTGCGGGGGGTTTCAGCCCGAGCCGCCCCCGGAGGTGTTCAAAAAATCCAACCTCAACCTGCAGATTTCATCCGCGGCAAAAGTACCCACGAACTGCATGGAGGTGAATGGAAACAGCAGTCTCTCACAGTCATATTGTTATAAAGTGTGCCTGACTCCCGAATCAGCCAAAAGTGACTTTATGTTTCTGAAGCCGTGCAGCCCCGGCAGCACACCGAGGAACAACGAGGCAAAGAGCGCAGAAAACTCGTGGAACGCACAAAGCCGAAGCGCATCTGTGAACAACGGAGCAACAACTCCCAATGAGGTACAGAGAAATCAGCGAGACGCGAGGGCTTATGTTCTTTATTTAAATCCGCATGTTTCACCCACTGCCACAACAAAATCCATCTCAGTTTTCTATCAGATGAAGAATCTAGACTGTGACTTTATCACATGAAGGTCAAATCTCGCATGTCTGACAGATTTAAACTTAACTTAAGCTAAAACTAAGCAAAGAGACTTTCTTTTCTACACACAGTATGTTGTCTCGACTGTTTTTTCTAATTATGGCAATTATTCATTCTATGGTAATGTTTGGCACCCGGGAAATGAAAGGAGACATGCGAGATTAGATTTTAATTGACATGTTGATGAAAGTGTAAAGCCCTATCTTACGAGGAGCATATTGTTTGCGCACATTGTGTCTTATTATCTATATATAATGAAGTGAGATATCAATTACTGTGTGAAAGGAAGAGGAGATCAAGTTATATTCTGTCTCCAGGTGTCTTCACACGTTTTTTTGGGGAAAAAAAAATCAATAATAATTCATGAATTTAATTATAGTTTGTGATCTGCGAGATGAATATCTCCATCATCCAGTGCCATTGCCACATACTTTTCATTCAGTGAGGGGGAAACACACACCTGGCTCCAATACACCTACCTGAGTTTGAACAAAAAGTCAAGGTTATATACGTGACGGACAAGGTGAACGACAGTTGCTTGGATTGATCTGCCTGGGGTTCAGGCAATTCTTATTCGACCAGTCGGGTTTACGACACGCCTTCTTGTTCTCCAACTAACAATATAGGACAGATAACCTCACTAACTATGCCTCAAGGGCACAAGCACGGCCGAACCATTATACTACACACAATGTGGCGTATTCGCAAGGGGGGGCTGCCCATTATTGATGAAAAATGGCAAATGGCCGGTTTTGGGGGAGACAGGGGAGGACATCAAGAGGGGAGGGGGTTGCAAGGACATGGCTGGACTGAGACGTGGGCCGCCTGTAGATCGGCCCCAGCGTTGTCCTCTGAATGCGAGGAGAGTGAGTGAGAGAGAGAGAGAGAGAGAGAGAGAGAGAGAGAGAGAGAGAGAGAGATGTGGCTTCATATTTGTCGAGTGAGGGATGAGGAGAGGAGGGGTGTAATAGAAGGAGGGGGAAGGAAGAAGACAAGGAGAAAGGGAATTTACGGAGGCAGGATGTCTACACCAGTGTTTTCTAATTGCAATAGACGGGGCAGTAGACCGTAAATATG
Source organism: Argyrosomus regius (assembly GCA_946959425.1). Taxonomy (NCBI): domain Eukaryota; kingdom Metazoa; phylum Chordata; class Actinopteri; family Sciaenidae; genus Argyrosomus; species Argyrosomus regius. The sequence continues at coordinate 14,136,252 of OX336893.1, forward strand.
TGCGTATTGCTCATTGTCGCCTCCCCGTTTTCATCAAAACACAGAGGGACAAAGACTCAGAGCCATGATACCAGACTCCACCAGGCAGACTGAGAAATGTCAGTTCGGTCACTGGCACATACACCTCTGGCCACAAGAGGGATTTCGAGGTCACGGTGATTGTTCTGCCTGCAGCTATGCTCCTTCAGGAGAAAGTGTCCTTCCTGTCGTTAATTGGTTCCCCTAATTCACCCGGTGGTGTCCCTCAGCGCAAACCCACGTGAGTCGTCGTGAGGTCGTCAGTGACACATTAAATCTCAAAGGCAAATCACAGTGAAACTATCTGAGCATTACACAAAGCAAGTGCACGGGCTTACTTAAGTTGATGAATTGAAGGTGAAAAGAGAGATTAAACACACATTCAGGCGTGTAAGACGCGCAGGTGCGTGCACGTGTATGCGTGCCATGCGTATTGAGCTGTATTGGGTTATATACAGCTGCAAGGACCACAAAGTTTTCAAGGCTCTCTGAGACTTTTAATTAAAAACCTTGCTCGAGGAGCATCAGGCAAATATTAATGTAAAATGATGCATAAAATCCACAAAACAATGACGTGTGTAATTTTCTTAATTTCCTCCCTGGCACGGTTTCCTTTGAAGATTAAAATCATGTTTCGTTTTATCCCGGTGGGGTTCTAATTGGTTTTGTGCGTAGTTGGCGAGGAGTGTATTTTGAATACCGATTCTAATAATACGCTTACGTCGCATTCTCCTTGTTAACAACTTTAAGTGAATTAATAGAGCGTGGAATCCATACTATGAAACTCAGACCCGGAATAAATATCACTCGGGTGCTCTCTTTTACCCCTCCCGCTGCACAGAGGATAAAAGCAAAACTAAGTGACAGGCGAGTGGTAGCTGAAGGCAACAGTACCTCCGCTCTTCAAATGTCTGTTCTGCCAAACATCCACAGGGCGGCAGTCACGATCCACGTGAAAAAAAAAAAAAAAAAGAAGTCACGTCTCCATTTCAGGACGAACACAAAGATAGACTGCTCCTCATGACAATTATCACTGACCTCTGCTGATTCAAGAGGATAGGGTGAACAGTCCGGTTTGATTGAAACTTATTTTGAAGAGAGACATTTCTCAAAATAGACCTGAACAGTGACATTGTAATACTATATGCCCTTACATGCGTGGGTTTTGTTCTTTTTACGAAGATGAAATGAATGTGTTTTTCTGCTTCTTTCTGCAGCTGAAGCAGCCAAACACAGACTGGACTCTCACAAAGAATCAGAACTCTTCCATTAAAAGGTACCATTTTTGACATTTGACCTTTGCACTTTGTCAACCTAATACAAGGCAACCTTACATTTTTCTCAATATTACATTGTGTGCAAGTTGCTCACATAATGAGCTGAAGTATACAGCCTGTATCCAAATCACTCACAGTTAAAATGATATATTGAATCCACCTTCGAGTGAAGCATGTTGTCATTACAGACTGGTATCTTGTTTGCAGTTATAACTCTATCAACATGGATGGCACTCTAATGCGTAAGGCCATGCATGCAGATCCAGAAAATTATGTCAGCTCCATGGCACCTGGACAGTACTGGACCTGGGGTACTCATATGAGAGGCATGAAAGGTAGGAGAGATCAAACACAGTGCACAAGCAGCAAAACAACACACATCAAGAGTTACATTTATGCATCCCCAAATATAAGCAGGCCTATTTTATACAACACAGAACACCTCCATGCTTTTAAGTAACGCCATTCTGCTTTCCTTTTTGTTCCCTTAATTGGTTTGTTGGCAGAGTCTTGCCTCATCTCCACAACTACTAACAAAAGCAGGGTTACATTCATATCCCATCCTTATGGCTGTTCATCATTATTTTTATTGCTGATCTCCTTTTTGTTGCATGTCATTGTTTACTGACCTGATTTAGAAAAAAGAGTAAAAACTACACTAATAAAACTGCAGTAGTAAATCAATATTGTATAATTAAATAGTTGTCTCTCCTCTCTTTCCTCCTTCTCTATGTCACACTACAGACTATAAGATGTCTCCTTCAACCAGTGGCGTCCCCTCTCGCCCCTGGACTCCTCGGTGTACACCTCCTCCCCAACAGCAGCAGCCATCAATCCCCCCCCACCCCCACCCTCACCCTCACCCACACCCGCCACCTGACTACCACCACAACGTGTACATCCCCGGGACACCATCAGGCTTTTGCACCCTGAGGCCCGCAGCACAGCGAAGTGAGCTGGATGTCCATAATTCTTTTTCCACCTTTGGCAAGAAGCGACGTCTTCAGATGTCCCCCCAGGGGGAGGCTGCGATTATAAATAATGACCTGTACAATGACTGACTTATCAATGAATGATTTACAAGTGGTATCAAAAAAGCAGAGGATGCGCAGTTCACTGAGCTAAAATGGTGAAACGATGTCTGATGGGTATTTATGTGACATGCCACTGTAACATGGCCAATGTATGCGTCTGCCTATTATTATCATTATTATTATTATTATTATTATTATTTAGACAATCAAACTGGAGCAGCAATTACATCCAAAATGTTTTGAGAAAGCATCAGTGGACAATAATTTTGCACATCCATGAATTTATATTTTTGGTCTTATGAAAAGTGTTTTCTTTTTATATGTTTGTTTGCTAACAGAGCTTGTGTGAATATGACCAATAGTATGATAATGTATATGCAAGCTGCAACATGATGCAGAATACTGTAAAGACGGGGGATTTCCTCCACACATGTACTGTATACATTTATGAAATAAAGTATTTTTTTCATATGGTCTTTCTTATGTCTCTTAAACATGCATGTGAGGTCTGTTGTAATTCATAAAATTCAAGGCCTAACCCAACCAACATGCACGGATACACGCACACACTCTCACACAAACAGATTTGGTTGATCTACATGCATGGAGCATTTAGATGTAAGTTCCCCAGATTTATGTTTAATTCGCTTGAGTCAATTATTTTGGGGTGAAAAAGTTCCACAGTTACTCTTACAAGGGTGGAAAGCTTTTTGCCTTGGTAAGCTGTTTTCCACGGTGAGGAATAAACATAGTAAAATGCTAACATATGCTAATTGGAGTGCTTGCATTTCCATTTGCCCGCAGAGAATAGTGGGGTTCATTAACTGAACAAACAGAACCTCCTCTCTCGAAATATCACTTTAATTAAGACCACAAGCACGAAAACAAGTGTCTGGGGAAGGGGGGGGGGCTCAGCTCCAAATGCCACACCTGGATGTGAGCTAGGGGGCCTGTGACTTCTCTCTCTGTGCCCTTTTACATCTTACTTCCCAGGGAATTAGTTCCTACCATCAACATATGAGAGCTGGCCATTGGCCAGAAATGAGCAGGGTAATTAGGTCGTCGTATGGCTCAGATTGAAAATAATTCCGTTAATAAGGAAACGGGTGTCCGTAGAGAGCATGGAGGGGAGCAGGTTAACCTTCTCTGCGGTAAGGTGATCCATAGGGACGGCTGAAGGGGCAGCCGTTTTTAGGTCAGCTTGGCTTACTTTCAGATGAGTGAGGAATGAAACTCTGTTCCTAATATAGAGATGTGGGTTTATTCTTACTCTCTGCTACAAGAATGAAGATATGAAGTTATTTAAGAATTCTTAAAGAAAACATATTCAGAAACATCAAATCCATGTGTCTAAAATTGGAGTCCAGACGAAACAGCTTCAGAGAAATTTCAGATTCAGAGTTTGGTAGAATTGCAGTGAAATTTTACTGTGATCAGAGAAATTATGGTCATAAAATATATACAATCTGTTTGTCTGTTCCGTTACAACAATATGACACTCCACACAGGGCAGCTCGTGTCACTCACGTCACATCTTTTAACCATGTTGGTCATCTGCACTGGGAGCTGTCCATGGCCATGGTGCTGAAATTGTTTTTGACCAGCGGTTCTTTTCCAGCCAGCTGCAATTTCTTCAGTCGTCCACCAGAGGGCACATCTGACTCGGCTCAATGAAAACTGGTGCATTGAGGATGTCAGATTTAATATTTTGGAAGAACCACATCTTCCTCTCTACGACACAAACATACAGACACAGACACAGACACACACACACACACACACACACACACACACACACACACACACACACACACACACACACACACACACACACTATTCTTAAACACATTCTTCAACCCCTCTTAACACCTTTATAACCCACATGTCTTTGTATTTAATCGCAAAACAGTGGTAAGAAACAAAACCACGAAGTAACTGAAAGAGGTATACATGCATACATAATAAATATACATATAAAAAAAATGTATATCTTCTGGGAGCCCAAGTGTTTATTTTTCGTTAAGGGCAGTGGTGGAAAAAGTATTCAGACCCTTTACCAAAGTAAAAGAAGGAGTACAACACAATAAAAAGAAACCAACTAGCATAAAAATACTTAATTAACCATAGAATGTACATCAAGTTTGAAAAGTAAAAGTACTCATTATGCGGAATAATTGACGTTATATAAACGGTGTTATAATATAACAATTTGTGTTGACATACCTTATCAGATTACTCATGCATTAATTTGCAAGAATTATTTGAATGTTGCATATGTTTGAGGTAGAGCTCATTGTAATTACTTTAGTTGGGTATCGATAACAGTGTATCATATTTCATAAACTGATGTTTGGTATGTTGCATATTAATCTGCAAAGCAACTAGTAACTATAGCTGCCAAATAAATGTAGTGGATTAAAATATTTCACTATGAAATGGAGTATAATTCTACTGTGGTCCTAAATGGAGATAGTCAAGTAAAATACCTCAAACTTATTATTTGAATATAATACTTAAAATACTTAAGTTTACTTCGTTACATTCCACTACTTTGTGAGGCCAGGCTGATTAGAGAATAAATACTCTTGTTACGTGGAAGTAGATGAATATGGTTAGGGTTATAAAGTGCATTCAAACACTGTACTCAGATTTTTATTTTGTATGGCAATCAAATACTGCATGAACAAGTGTACATACCTGATTTATCACAATATACTGTGTATGCCTATGGCGAGCATTTGCACCATCTTCTCATACTGGCTTGGCAACAGATTTGTCCAGCAGAGGGCATCATTGAGTAAGAATCTTTACACACTAAAAAGTCTTTCCAAAAGAGAGGGTAAAATCACTTTTCTTTGGGAGTGTGAGGGATGGGGGGTTACAATGACATAACCCAAAACTATGTCAGACAAAAATGGGAGCTTGGCTGAATGCATCTGGGAGGAGAAAAAAAACAAACAGAGATTTTTAAGAGATGCATGTAAATATACACATAGAGCACAGCTTTAGTAGTATTGGCTGTTAATAATCATCATTTCTGATCTCACTTTTATATATGAAAATAGAACAAAAATTTACTTTAAATGCATATGAATATGCAGATTTTTAGCTCATTAGCTGACAGCGGTCCAGGGTGGTTAAAGATATGTCAAAATAAAGAGGGAAATTTACAAAGAGATCAGTCATATTTAAGTGTGCTTCACTGACAAAGATTTCAATAAAGTTTCTCTTCTCATAAATACTGATACTTTCTCACTGTACTATTTTATACAGTTAAATTTTAATTCTGTTTCATGATGCAGAAGAATTTTGCAAAGACATTTGAAACAAAACACTGGGGAGGGTAAAACATTCCACATCTGAGTTTTTAGGCAGCAGAAACTTTCCTCTCTCCACCTTATGCCTCTATTCGGCTCTTATTTAGCCAGGGGTGCTCCACATTTGGTAGGCAGTATGTGAGCAAAGGGCAACACCAGTTAAAGCTCCTCAGACAAGGTGTTAGTCACCTCTGACCTTTAGGCTCTTTACATGTTGCAACAGACAAGGGAGCCCTGTCTAAGCCAGCCACTGACTTATAATTAACAAACTAGAACCTTCTGGAGTTGGTTTCAGGAAAATAACCAAGCAGGCTAATTGAGATCTTCAGTATGTTATAGAGACCAAAACAACAAACAAGAGGAAACTAGATGTGACAAGAAATGTTCTTAGCCTTGGCAAAAACAAGAAAAAGAATCTTATACAAAAAATAATAAGCAGCAACTTCAACTTGGCAAAACTGTGTTAAACACAACTTAACCAGAAGGCACTGGGCTATAATCATAAACTCAGGTATCAGGAGTGTTGTTATTGCACTTATAAATATTGCAATATTGTTATTGTATTTGTGAATAATAAAGAGGGCTGTGGGTCCCTATAAATAATGTGGTCAGAACCATAGACCACCTCTGCACCTCTGGTGGAAAGTAACTAAGTATATTTACTCTACTAGTACAATCTTCTGGTAATTGTATTGTATTATTGTACTTGAACACAACAACATGCAAAATATATATTTTTCTAGGCTGAAATACTGATTTCTTCAGACAGCACATAGGCTATGAAACAATGAGATATGAATGCCCAGACAGTGGTACTTTTTTTCAAAGTTTAATAACATATTATAATTACATAGTGAACTCACTCATCACAGTACATCTAGGTACAATCCCCAAAGAAAAAAACACTGTACACTGCCACAAGACTCAGTAGTAATACTGCTTTTTGTTTTTGATTGTTTAAACTGAATTTCATTAGCATTGCATGCACAGGAGGTTTTCTTGTACTTAGGTGATGTATAAAATTTGACTCAGTGATTTGTTCATTTGTTGTAGTAAAAGTAGTAGTAGTAGTAGTAGTAGTAGTAGTAAAAAAAGAAGTAGTAACAATGGCTATACCATATTAATTATTACAGTTAGGCTCAGCTTATACTCACAATGATCAAGGCTGACCTTAATTTGGGTTCTGATGAACAGGTCATATATATTGTGGGAAAAAAATCCCAAAATTTCGGCACTTTATTTCAGTCTGAATATATATATATATATATATTTTTTTTAATTGTAACAACTTTCTTTGTTTTTGCAACCTAAGTTGGTGCCAGCTGGGTTAAAAGCAACAATTTGCCAGTAGCCATTAACCAACTTATAATTTCCTTCGGCTCCTCCGTTTGATATAAATGTGTACACTCAGAAGCAGCAAATATCCTAAGCTAGAGGAATGCAGTCAAACAGTGTTAAATTGTAACTTATATCTCCAACCCTGTTTTCACACAACATCAAGCAAGATTCAGTTAAATGCAAATACAAAAAAATTGAAAAACATTCAACTTTTCAATTTCATTGTTTTAATTATTTCTTTTATATTTTACCAGAGTGCAATGGGCAAGAGACAGGGATATGTTGCAGTCTATAACATGTCTAACACAAAAAAATTTACAAAATTAGAAACAAAAAAATGTACAACCAAATAAATACATACATTATTAATAAATGAAGGTTTAATAGAGAAAATGTTTAAGTCTCAGTACCAGGTGCACTGTCCATACAGGAAAATGAAATGTGTCCTGCCAAATTGATTTAGTTATTAGTTCTTAATATACTTTGTTTTTTCGCCCTGAATATTCCCTTTTTTCTTTAAGGATATTAGTTTTAAATTTCATTGAGTTTCTTTGTTTTGAATGTTTATTTAAAGTTGTCAGTCAAAAGTATATATTTTAATCTTCAGCCCTACAGAAATCTGAGACCTCAGTGAAAAAAAGTGCAAAGGAAATTGAATTCTCCTTAATTTATTTACTTTCGATTTGTTTCCTACCACCACTTTAACATCCAGATTTCAGTGTCCAGACAAGATGAAGGCATCAGTAAGCAGGGAAAACGATCTGGATAAAGCATCTCCAGGTTGTCAAGAGAGGAGAGGTTAGGATTTCCTCTCTTAAAAAAGACATACAGTGCATATTGCAGATTGACTGTTATATAACTGCTGTCATATAGCTGAACAGAGTCAAGTATAGTATGTTCTTTGGCCAATATTATTCCCAGTACATTTAAATATGCTACATAAGTGAACTGCACTGTCTAACCGTTGTACATGTGTCTCATCCTTGGATGCCTCGGAGGAAGTGAGCTTCATTTAACTGACACACACTGCAATCTCAAATGTCAACAACCCCGCTATATACATTTCCTGGGGAAAATATTCTACTCATAGAGACATATGATAAAACCTTTAGATACTGTATGTGTTACACATAATCTGTGTGTGTGTGCGTGTTTCTTCTAATATTTGAATCTGGGTGTTTGTAGCTGGGTGTGTATATTTAACTTAAATTGCGTTGTGATTATGAAGCCCATGTCATTTTGCCTGACAGGGATCATTTGCGCATACCTTTAAACAAAGCTGATTCTAAAGCAGTTACGTGCTGTCTCTGTCACACGGTGTCACTGTTGACCACTAACGCATAATGCATCTCTGTCTTCGAGTCATGACACACCCATTTATAAAGGGTGTAGGACACAGCTTTCTCGAAGACATGCTTTTTTATTTTTAAATTAACAACACGACCCGAAGACACGCCCTGAGATATTTAGTAAGAACTTTAAAATCCACCACAAATGTTTTTGGAATCTGGAGTATTGTTTCCTGTAGACGAAAGGATGAATTTTTGGGCCACTGTCTTTGTCTTGTGTGCTGTATGGCCCAGCGCTTTGTCTGTGACACGGTACTCCATAGCCGAGGAGATGGAAAGGGGTTCTGTTGTTGCGAATCTGGCTGCGGATTTGGGACTTGAGCTTGGAGGTTTGGCACAACGAGAGGTAAAACTTGATATATTCCATAACAAAAAATATCTTGATGTCAACAAAAAGACAGGGGAGTTGTATATCGTGGAAAAGATGGACAGGGAATATCTTTGTCCAACGAAAACAACCTCCTGTTTTCTAAAGCTTGATGTTATCATAGAAAGCCCCTTACGTATCTTCAACATTGAACTTGGAATAACGGACATAAATGATAACGCTCCACATTTTCGACGAGACAGAGTAGAGCTGGACGTTTCAGAATCGGCCACACCGGGAGAGAGATTCTCCCTCCCTAATGCAGTGGATCCAGATGTTGGCATAAATACAATTAAAACATACAAACTCAGTGTCAATGAACATTTTACCATCGAAATTCAGACGGGCAGTGATGGAACCCAATATGTTGATTTGGTGTTGACCAAATCTTTAGACAGAGAGGAGAACGCGGTTCATAATTTGATACTGACTGCTGTGGACGGTGGGGTCCCTGTGCGCTCTGGCACTGCTAATATTATTGTTAGAGTACAAGATACAAACGACAATCCTCCTCGATTTGACAAGCCGATTTACACAATTAACATGACAGAAAATTCCCCCATCGGGACCTTAGTGATGAAGCTTAACGCCACAGATCTTGATGAGGGTCTGAATTCAGAGATAGTGTACTCATTCACTCTTTACACGTCAGAAAAAACACAAGACGTCTTTGCACTGAATCCTAACACAGGGGAGATAACTGTGAAGGGTACTATTGACTATGAAGATATGAAAGTTTATGAGATGCACGTTGAGGCGAGAGACAAAGGGACGCATCCCTTACTGGGCCAGTGTAAAGTAGTTGTCCACGTAACGGATATGAATGACAATTATCCGGAAATTACCATACAGTCTGTTCAAAACACAGTGGACGAGAACATTCCAGTTGGAAGTGTCATTGCTGTGGTCGGCATAAGTGACAGAGACACTGGCGAAAATGGAAAAGTGAGCTTATCCATAAATCAGAACCTGCCATTTATTCTAAACAAGTCATCAGATAGACCCGTGCATTACAAGCTCATAGTATCTGAACCCTTAGATCGTGAATCAGTGCCCGAATATGACATCACGTTGATAGTTACAGATGCAGGAACACCGCCTTTATCTGATAATGAAACAATACATTTGCATCTATTGGATGTTAATGACAACGCGCCAAAGTTCCCTCAGTCATTTTATACTATACGTGTAATGGAGAATAACGCACCTGGGGCGTTGCTCAGTTCACTCACTGCATTTGACCCTGACCTCCATGAAAACCAGTATCTAGTTTATTTCATCCTCGAAAAGGAGACAGCCAACACCTCCATGTCCATGCTGTTCTCCATCAATCCAGAGAACGGAAATCTTTACGCATTGAAAACTTTTGACTATGAGATCGAGAAGGAGTTTCTTTTCCACATCGAGGCCAGAGACTCTGGCTCTCCCCCACTTAGCAGTAACGTGACTGTCCACATCATCATTGTGGACCAGAACGACAACGCTCCAGTTATTGTCTCTCCATGGCGCGCACATGGCTCAGTGGTGGAGGAAAAGATCCCCAGATCCACCGATAAAGGCTCTCTGGTTGCCAAGGTGATAGCCTTAGACACCGACTCGGTGCACAACTCTCGGATTACCTACCAGTTTCTACAACTGACTGACGCCACCTTATTCAGTCTGGACCAATACAACGGAGAGATCCGGACTATGAGGATGTTCAGTTACAGAGATCCGCGCCACCAGAGACTAGTTGTTGTTGCCAAGGACAACGGGGAGCCTGTTCTCTCTGCTACAGTCACCATCAAGCTGTCCACAGTGGAGACTGCAGTTAAGGCCTACTCTGACATGACTGAGGTGCCTCTAGAATACGACATCTTTTCAGACCTAAACCTGTATTTGGTCATCGGTCTAGGCTCGGTGTCATTTCTCCTGCTGATCACCATACTGGTCACCATCGTGCTCAAGTGTCAGAAACCCAAGCCCAGCAAAGCGGCTCCTCCGTGCAGGAACAGTGTGATCAGTGAGAGGAACTCCACCATCGCAGATTCCACTCTGGTCTCCAACGATGCCTACTGGTACAGTCTGTTTCTAGCAGAGACCAGGAAAGGAAAGCTGGTGGTCAGACAGCCTGTGCCAAAGGGCTCCAGATACATCGTATCCAGTATACCAAGAGGCACAGGACTGACAGATACTAGTGACTCAGCAGCTTCCACTCTACAGGTAAGAATCCGTGCATTTCTGCTCATATCTTTCTATGCTACAATTGAACTGTCCTTTGTAAAAGATAATATATTATTAATATATAATATTAGAACATAAAATATGATAACAGAGGTTTGTCACTTTGTTAAATAAATTGATATACTGCGTTACTTTAAGCAAATACTGCAGCGCCTTATAAACTTCTGATTTGTAGTTTAGTTTTAGCTACTATATCATAACTGTATGATCTGGTAATGTGCAATAAGTGGCGCTGTTTCCTGAGAAAACATCACAGGCCATGGACGCCATGACGGTGAATAATAGTCAGTGAGGCAGACCATGAATGAAACGGACAGCTTCGTGGTGCTGAAACTCGCTCCAACGTCAAACCGGACTATTTAGCTGGTGATTGGGACGAAATCATTTTTTGGGGTTTGAATTGGACAAATATATATATATATTTTTTATCAAAGTCTTGACAGAAATGTTCCACATTAGTGGAAACATGCATTATATCGGCTGAACAGCCACGAACAGTGAACCCACACATGGCGAGCTCCGTTTTAAAAATGCATTCATACAAAAGGTACGTGTCGCTCATTTTACTCCTTTCTTTGGTTCGTAACATATCGACTTCAGTGACTCATTATTCAATACCGGAGGAGATGAAAGAAGGATCAGTTGTCGCAAACCTTGCGACCGATCTCAGCCTGGATATTAAAACACTGAATCAGAGGAAGATGCGTCTCGACATCATTGCAAATAAGAAATATCTGGACGTGAACAAAGAGACGGGTGAGCTGTATATTGTTGAGAAGATTGACAGAGAATATATTTGTCCCACAAAATCGTCAACGTCATGCTATCTCAGACTGGAAGTAATTTTGGAAAATCCACTACGGATTTTTAACATAGAACTCGAAATTTTGGATATGAACGACAACGCCCCTCAATTTCGAAGAGACGCCATACACTTAGACATATCTGAAGCAACGTCAAAAGGAGAGAGATTCTCTCTCAGCAATGCAGTTGATCCTGATGTTGGAAGTAATTCAGTGAAAACGTATCATCTGAGTGAAAGTGAACATTTTAATATTGAAGTTCAGACTGGAAGGGAAGGGACGAAGTTTGCCGATTTGATCTTAACAAAGACTTTAGATCGAGAGCAGCAAGCTGTTCATAATTTAATACTCACAGCTGTAGATGGAGGCACACCTGCTCGTTCTGGCACTGCAAGTGTTATTGTTCATGTTTTGGACACAAATGATAACGCTCCTGCATTTGACAAGACGAGTTACAATATAAAAATAATGGAAAATTCTCCCATTGGAAGTCTTGTTATTCATCTCAATGCAACAGATTTAGATGAAGGATCAAATTCTGATTTAACATACTCATACAGTTTATATACATCAGAGAAAACACAAGAAACATTTAACCTGAATCCTTCCACTGGTGAAATTACTGTTAAAGGAATGTTAAATTATGAAGACTTTAAGATTTATGATATGGAAATTATAGCAACTGATAAAGGAGCCAATAGTTTGTCAGGACAATGTACTATAAAGATTCTGGTTGAAGACATGAATGACAATCACCCAGAAATATCTATTAAATCATTTCAGAGTCCAGTCAATGAAAACATAGAACTAGACACAGTGATAGCTGTAGTTAGTGTCAGTGATAAAGACTCAGGTGACAATGGAGTGGTTGATCTTCATATCCCAGATAATATGCCTTTCAAACTGAGGGAATCCTCTGATAACTATTATGAATTAGTAGTGTCAGAGCCGTTAGACCGTGAGAAGGTTCCAGAATATGACATCACTTTCACTGTTACAGACAGAGGCTCTCCTCCTTTATCTGACAACGAAACTATGACGTTAGAACTGCTGGATGTTAATGACAATGTTCCACAGTTCCCTCAGTCATTTTATACTATACGTGTAATGGAGAATAACGCACCTGGGGCCTTGCTCAGTTCACTGACTGCGTTTGACCCTGACCTCCATGAAAACCAGTATCTAGTTTATTTCATCCTCGAGAAGGAGATAGCCAACACCTCCATGTCTATGCTGTTCTCCATCAATCCAGAGAACGGAAATCTTTACGCACTGAAAACTTTTGACTATGAGATCGAGAAGGAGTTCCTTTTCCACATCGAGGCCAGAGACTCTGGCTCTCCTCCACTCAGCAGTAACGTGACTGTCCACATCATTATTGTGGACCAAAACGACAACGCTCCAGTTATTGTGTCTCCATGGCGCGCGCACGGCTCAGTGGTGGAGGAAAAGATCCCCAGATCCACCGATAAAGGCTCTCTGGTTGCCAAGGTGATAGCTTTAGACACCGACTCGGTGCACAACTCTCGGATTACCTACCAGTTTCTACAGGTGACTGACGCCACCATGTTCAGTCTGGACCAATACAACGGAGAGATCCGGACTATGAGGATGTTCAGTTACAGAGATCCGCGCCACCAGAGACTGGTTGTTGTTGCCAAAGACAACGGGGAGCCTGCTCTCTCTGCTACAGTCACCATCAAGCTGTCCACAGTGGAGACTGCAGTTAAGGCCTACTCTGACATGACTGAGGTGCCTCTAGAATACGACATCTTTTCAGACCTAAACCTGTATTTGGTCATCGGTCTGGGCTCGGTGTCATTTCTTCTACTGATCACCATACTGGTCACCATCGTGCTCAAGTGTCAGAAACCCAAGCCCAGCAAAGCGGCTCCTCCGTGCAGGAACAGTGTGATCAGTGAGAGGAACTCCACCATCGCAGATTCCACTCTGGTCTCCAACGATGCCTACTGGTACAGTCTGTTTCTAGCAGAGACCAGGAAAGGAAAGCTGGTGGTCAGACAGCCTGTGCCAAAGGGCTCCAGATACATTGTATCCAGTATACCAAGAGGCACAGGACTGACAGACACTAGTGACTCGGCCGCTTCTACTCTGCAGGTAAGAGTCCGGTGAACACTTCTGTTGTCACATTCATCATATATCAACATTTAGTGATATTTTATTCCACATCATAAACATTTGAGATCAAAAAATTTCAGTCAGTCTAATGATTATGTTCAGCAACATCTCCAAGTAACAAATAATTTAAACCCATATTTAAACCATTCAGATATATTGTAATGTGCTTCATATGAAAAATAATTTTTCAAAATGATAAAGGTGGCGCTGTTCTCTTAACAAACAAACGGCAGTGAACACCATGACAGTCAATCGTTGTTATGCCGATTAGAGTAACCGGACAGCCCCGTGAAGCTGAAACGCCATGCCGACAAAGCACTCGCCCTTTTTCAGCATCGATATACCCCGGGATGAAAATAATCAGAAATTGAAACAATATGCTTGAGATTAGGCCCGTCAGCAAAAATCCTCATAACAGTGGAAATATACTTTATATTGGGTAAGCTGCGCTGAACTCAGACACAACAATGGGGTCCTTTGTGACAATGCGGTCTTGCAAAAGGTACGTCCTGCTCGCTTTTCTTCTTTCGTTGGTTCGTAACATATCGACTTCAGTGACTCATTACTCCATACCGGAGGAAATGAAAGAAGGATCAGTTGTCGCAAACCTTGCTAACGATCTCAGCTTGGATGTTAAAACACTGAATCAGAGGAAGATGCGCCTCGACATCATTGCAAATAAGAAATATCTGGATGTGAACAAAGAGACTGGAGAACTGTATGTCGTTGAGAAGATAGATAGAGAATACATTTGCACTACAAAGTCCTCAACATCTTGCTATCTCAGATTGGAAGTAACATTGGAAAATCCTGTACGTATTTTTAACATAGAAGTAGAAATTTTGGACATGAACGACAACGCCCCACAATTCCGAAGAGACGTCATACACTTAGACATATCTGAGGCGACGCCAAAAGGAGAAAGATTCTCTCTCAGCAATGCAGTTGATCCTGATGTTGGCAGTAATTCTGTCAAAACTTATCATCTGACGGAAAGCGAACATTTTAATATTGAAGTTCAGACTGGGAGAGAAGGTTCAAAGTTTGCCGATTTGATTTTGAAAAAGACTTTAGATCGAGAGCAGCAAGCTGTTCATAATTTAATACTCACAGCTGTAGATGGAGGCATACCTGCTCGTTCAGGCACTGCAAGTGTTATTGTTCGTGTTTTGGACACAAATGATAACGCTCCTGCATTTGACAAAGCGAGTTACAATATAAAAGTAACGGAAAATTCTCCCATTGGAAGCCTTGTTATTCATCTCAATGCAACAGATTTAGATGACGGATCAAATTCTGATTTAACATACTCATACAGTTTATATACATCAGAGAAAACACAAGAAACATTTAATCTGAATCCTTCCACTGGTGAAATTACTGTTAAAGGAATGTTAAATTATGAAGACTTTAAGATTTATGATATGGAAATTATAGCAACTGATAAAGGAGCCAATAGTTTGTCAGGACAATGTACTATAAAGATTCTGGTTGAAGACATGAATGACAATCACCCAGAAATATCTATTAAATCATTTCAGAGTCCAGTCAATGAAAACATAGAATTAGACACAGTGATAGCTGTAGTTAGTGTTAGTGATAAAGACTCAGGTGACAATGGAGTGGTTGATCTTCATATTCCAGATAATATGCCTTTCAAACTGAGGGAATCCTCTGATAACTATTATGAATTAGTAGTGTCAGAGCCGTTAGACCGTGAGAAGGTTCCAGAATATGACATCACTTTCACTGTTACAGACAGAGGCTCTCCTCCTTTATCTGACAATGAAACTATGACAATAGAACTGCTGGATGTTAATGACAATGTTCCACAGTTCCCTCAGTCATTTTATACTATACGCGTAACGGAGAATAACGCACCTGGGGCCTTGCTCAGTTCACTCACTGCGTTTGACCCTGACCTCCATGAAAACCAGTATCTAGTTTATTTCATCCTCGAGAAGGAGATAGCCAACACCTCCATGTCCATGCTTTTCTCCATCAATCCAGAGAACGGAAATCTTTACGCACTGAAAACTTTTGACTATGAGATCGAGAAGGAGTTTCTTTTCCACATCGAGGCCAGAGACTCTGGCTCTCCTCCACTCAGCAGTAACGTGACCGTCCACATCATTATTGTGGACCAAAACGACAACGCTCCAGTTATTGTGTCTCCATGGCGCGCGCACGGCTCAGTGGTGGAGGAAAAGATCCCCAGATCCACCGATAAAGGCTCTCTGGTTGCCAAGGTGATAGCTTTAGACAGCGACTCGGTGCACAATTCTCGGATTACATACCAGTTTCTACAGGTGACTGACGCCACCATGTTCAGTCTGGACCAATACAACGGAGAGATCCGGACTATGAGGATGTTCAGTTACAGAGATCCGCGCCACCAGAGACTGGTTGTTGTTGCCAAAGACAACGGGGAGCCTGCTCTCTCTGCTACAGTCACCATCAAGCTGTCCACAGTGGAGACTGTCGTTAAGGCCTACTCTGACATGACTGAGGTGCCTCTAGAATACGACATCTTTTCAGACCTAAACCTGTATTTGGTCATCGGTCTGGGCTCGGTGTCATTTCTTCTGCTGATCACCATACTGGTCACCATCGTGCTCAAGTGTCAAAAACCCAAGCCCAGCAAAGCACCTCCTCCGTGCAGGAACAGTGTGATCAGTGAGAGGAACTCCACCATCGCAGATTCCACTCTGGTCTCCAACGATGCCTACTGGTACAGTCTGTTTCTAGCAGAGACCAGGAAAGGAAAGCTGGTGGTCAGACAGCCTGTGCCAAAGGGCTCCAGATACATTGTGTCAAGTATACCAAGAGGCACAGGACTGACAGACACGAGTGACTCAGCAGCTTCCACTCTGCAGGTAAGAGTCCAATGTGCATTGGAGCTGATGTTCTTCTCATTCTATTTCCGTTCATAAAATATTTATGGTAACAACGTTTTGTCACTTTGTAAAATAAATGAACATTCTGCGCAATTCAAACAAATTCGGCAGCGGATTATAAACTTAAACTCAATATTGCTTTGTAGGTTGCTTTAGGTTACTATATCATCACTGTATGATCTGGCAATATGCAATAAGTGGCGCTGTTTTCTTAGAAAATATCACAGGCCATGGACGCCATGACAGTGAATAACAGTCAGTGAGCAGACGATGAATGAAACGGACAGCTCGTTGGTGCTGAAACTCGCCCCAACGTCAAACCGGACTATTTAGCTCGTGATTGGGACGTAACAATTTTGGGATTTGAATTTGACAAATATATTTTGATCAAAGGCTGGACAGACATTTTGTAGACCAGCAAAAACATGCATTATATCGGCTAAACAGTTTCTAGACCGGTGAAACCACACATAACGAGCTCCGTTTTAACAATGCAGTCACACAAAAGGTACGCGGCGCTCGTTTTTCTTATTTTTTTCGTTCGTAACATATCTACTTCAGTGACTCATTATTCAATACCGGAGGAGATGAAAGAAGGATCCGTCGTCGCAAACCTTGCTACCGATCTCAGCTTGGATGTTAAAACACTGAATCAGAGGAAGATGCGTCTCGACATCATTGCAAATAAGAAGTATCTTGACGTGAACAAAGAGACTGGTGAGCTATATATTATTGAGAAGATAGATAGAGAATATATTTGTAACACAAAGTCATCAACGTCTTGCTACCTAAAATTGGAAGCAATACTCGAAAATCCACTACGAATTTTTAACATAGAAGTCGAAATTTTGGACATGAACGACAACGCCCCACAGTTTCGAAGAGACGCCATACACTTAGACATATCTGAGGCGACACCAAAAGGAGAGAGATTTTCTCTCAGTAATGCAGTTGATCCTGACGTTGGAAGTAATTCAGTTAAAACATATCATTTGAGCGAAAGTGAACATTTTAATATTGAAGTTCAGACTGGAAGAGATGGGTCAAAGTTTGCCGATTTGATCTTAACAAAGACTTTAGATCGAGAGCAGCAAGCTGTTCATAATTTAATACTCACAGCTGTAGATGGAGGCACACCTGCTCGTTCTGGCACGGTCAGCATTGTTGTTCATGTTTTGGACACAAATGATAACGCTCCTACATTTGACAAAGCGAGTTATAATATAAAAGTAATGGAAAATTCTCCCATTGGAAGCCTTGTTATTCATCTCAATGCAACAGATTTAGATGACGGATCAAATTCTGATTTAACGTACTCATACAGTTTATATACATCAGAGAAAACACAAGAAACATTTAATCTGAATCCTTCCACTGGTGAAATTACTGTTAAAGGAATGTTAAATTATGAAGACTTTAAGATTTATGACATGGAAATTATAGCAACTGATAAAGGAGCCAATACTTTGTCAGGACAATGTACTATAAAGATTCTGGTTGAAGACATGAATGACAATCACCCAGAAATATCTATTAAATCATTTCAGAGTCCAGTCAATGAAAACATAGAATTAGACACAGTGATAGCTGTAGTTAGTGTTAGTGATAAAGACTCAGGTGACAATGGAGTGGTTGATCTACATATTCCAGATAATATGCCTTTCAAACTGAGGGAATCCTCTGATAACTATTATGAATTAGTAGTGTCAGAGCCGTTAGACCGTGAGAAGGTTCCAGAATATGACATCACTTTCACTGTTACAGACAGAGGCTCTCCTCCTTTATCTGACAATGAAACTATGACGTTAGAACTGCTGGATGTTAATGACAATGTTCCACAGTTCCCTCAGTCATTTTATACTATACGCGTAACGGAGAATAACGCACCTGGGGCCTTGCTCAGTTCACTGACTGCGTTTGACCCTGACCTCCATGAAAACCAGTATCTAGTTTATTTCATCCTCGAGAAGGAGATAGCCAACACCTCCATGTCCATGCTGTTCTCCATCAATCCAGAGAACGGGAATCTTTACGCACTGAAAACTTTTGACTATGAGATCGAGAAGGAGTTCCTTTTCCACATCGAGGCCAGAGACTCTGGCTCTCCTCCACTCAGCAGTAACGTGACCGTCCACATCATTATTGTGGACCAAAACGACAACGCTCCAGTTATTGTATCTCCATGGCGCGCGCACGGCTCAGTGGTGGAGGAAAAGATCCCCAGATCCACCGATAAAGGCTCTCTGGTTGCCAAGGTGATAGCTTTAGACACCGACTCGGTGCACAACTCTCGGATTACCTACCAGTTTCTACAGGTGACTGACGCCACCTTGTTCAGTCTGGACCAATACAACGGAGAGATCCGGACTATGAGGATGTTCAGTTACAGAGATCCACGCCACCAGAGACTGGTTGTTATTGCCAAAGACAACGGGGAGCCTGCTCTCTCTGCTACAGTCACCATCAAGCTGTCCACAATGGAGACTGCCGTCAAGGCCTACTCTGACATGACTGAGGTGCCTCTAGAATACGACATCTTTTCAGACCTAAACCTGTATTTGGTCATCGGTCTGGGCTCGGTGTCATTTCTCCTGCTGATCACCATACTGGTCACCATCGTGCTCAAGTGTCAGAAACCCAAGCCCAGCAAAGCGGCTCCTCCGTGCAGGAACAGTGTGATCAGTGAGAGGAACTCCACCATCGCAGATTCCACTCTGGTCTCCAACGATGCCTACTGGTACAGTCTGTTTCTAGCAGAGACCAGGAAAGGAAAGCTGGTGGTCAGACAGCCTGTGCCAAAGGGCTCCAGATACATCGTGTCCAGTATACCAAGAGGCACAGGACTGACAGATACTAGTGACTCAGCAGCTTCCACTCTGCAGGTAAGAGTACAATGTACATTGGAGCTGATGTTCTTCTCATTCTATTTCAGTTCGTAAAATATTTATGGTAACAAAGTTTTGTCACTTTGTAAAATAAATGAACATTCTGCGCAATTCAAAGAAATTCAGCAGCGGATTATAAATTTAAACTCAATATTGCTTCGTAGGTTACTTTAAGCTACTGTATCATTACTGTATGATCTGGTAATGTGCAATAAGTGGCGCTGTTTTCTTAGAAAATGTCACAGGCCATGGACGCCATGACAGTGAATAATAGTCAGTGAGGCAGACCATGAATGAAACGGACAGCTTCGTGGTGCTGAAACTCGCCACAACGTCAAACCGGACTATTTAGCTCGTGATTGGGACGAAACAATTTTGGGATTTGAATTGGACAAATATATTTTGATCAAATTCTGTACAGACAGTTTCTAGACCAGCGAAAACATGCATTATATCGGCTAAAACAGCCTCGACCGGTGAAACCACACATAACGAGCTCCGTTTTAACAATGCATTCACACAAAAGGTACGCGGCGCTCCTTTTTCTTATTTCTTTCGTTCGTAACATATCTACTTCAGTGACTCATTATTCAATACCCGAGGAAATGAAAGAAGGATCAGTCGTCTCCAACCTTGCTACCGATCTCAGCTTGGATGTTAAAACACTGAATCAGAGGAAGATGCGTCTCGACATCATTGCAAATAAGAAGTATCTGGACGTGAACAAAGAGACTGGTGAGCTATATATTGTTGAGAAGATAGATAGAGAATATATTTGTAACACAAAATCATCTTGTTATCTAAAACTGGAAGTAATATTAGAAAACCCAGTGCGTATTTTTAACATAGAAGTCGAAATTTTGGACATGAACGACAACGCCCCACAGTTTCGAAGAGACGTCATACACTTAGACATATCTGAGGCGACGCCAAAAGGAGAGAGATTTTCTCTCAGCAATGCAGTTGATCCTGACGTTGGAACCAATTCAGTTAAAACGTATCATCTGAGTGAAAGTGAATATTTTAACATTGAAGTTCAGACTGGAAGAGATGGGTCAAAATTTGCCGAATTCATCTTAACAAAGACCTTAGATCGAGAGCTGCAAGCTGTTCATAATTTAATACTCACAGCTGTAGATGGAGGCACACCTGCTCGTTCAGGCACTGCAAGTGTTATTGTTCGTGTTTTGGACACAAATGATAACGCTCCTGCATTTGACAAGACGAGTTACAATATAAAAATAATGGAAAATTCTCCCATTGGAAGCCTTGTTATTCATCTCAATGCAGTAGATTTAGATGAAGGATCAAATTCTGATTTAACGTACTCATACAGTTTATATACATCAGAGAAAACACAAGAAACATTTAATCTGAATCCTTCCACTGGTGAAATTACTGTTAAAGGAATGTTAAATTATGAAGACTTTAAGATTTATGATATGGAAATTATAGCAACTGATAAAGGAGCTAATAGTTTGTCAGGACAATGTACTATAAAGATTCTGGTTGAAGACATGAATGACAATCACCCAGAAATATCTATTAAATCATTTCAGAGTCCAGTCAATGAAAACATAGAATTAGACACAGTGATAGCTGTAGTTAGTGTCAGTGATAAAGACTCAGGTGACAATGGAGTGGTTGATCTTCATATTCCAGATAATATGCCTTTCAAACTGAGGGAATCCTCTGATAACTATTATGAATTAGTAGTGTCAGAGCCGTTAGACCGTGAGAAGGTTCCAGAATATGACATCACTTTCACTGTTACAGACAGAGGCTCTCCTCCTTTATCTGACAATGAAACTATGACGTTAGAACTGCTGGATGTTAATGACAATGTTCCACAGTTCCCTCAGTCATTTTATACTATACGCGTAACGGAGAATAACGCACCTGGGGCCCTGCTCAGTTCACTGACTGCGTTTGACCCCGACCTCCATGAAAACCAGTATCTAGTTTATTTCATCCTCGAGAAGGAGATAGCCAACACCTCCATGTCCATGCTTTTCTCCATCAATCCAGAGAACGGAAATCTTTACGCACTGAAAACTTTTGACTATGAGATCGAGAAGGAGTTTCTTTTCCACATCGAGGCCAGAGACTCTGGCTCTCCTCCACTCAGCAGTAACGTGACTGTCCACATCATTATTGTGGACCAAAACGACAACGCTCCAGTTATTGTATCTCCATGGCGCGCGCATGGCTCAGTGGTGGAGGAAAAGATCCCCAGATCCACCGATAAAGGCTCTCTGGTTGCCAAGGTGATAGCTTTAGACACCGACTCGGTGCACAACTCTCGGATTACCTACCAGTTTCTACAGGTGACTGACGCCACCTTGTTCAGTCTGGACCAATACAACGGAGAGATCCGGACTATGAGGATGTTCAGTTACAGAGATCCACGCCACCAGAGACTGGTTGTTATTGCCAAGGACAACGGGGAGCCTGCTCTCTCTGCTACAGTCACCATCAAGCTGTCCACAGTGGAGACTGCCGTTAAGGCCTACTCTGACATGACTGAGGTGCCTCTAGAATACGACATCTTTTCAGACCTAAACCTGTATTTGGTCATCGGTCTGGGCTCGGTGTCATTTCTCCTGCTGATCACCATACTGGTCACCATCGTGCTCAAGTGTCAGAAACCCAAGCCCAGCAAAGCGGCTCCTCCGTGCAGGAACAGTGTGATCAGTGAGAGGAACTCCACCATCGCAGATTCCACTCTGGTCTCCAACGATGCCTACTGGTACAGTCTGTTTCTAGCAGAGACCAGGAAAGGAAAGCTGGTAGTCAGACAGCCTGTGCCAAAGGGCTCCAGATACATCGTGTCCAGTATACCAAGAGGCACAGGACTGACAGACACTAGTGACTCAGCAGCTTCTACTCTGCAGGTATGAGTATATTTACAGTGTGTCTCGTACGTCTTCGTGTTTGCCATAATTTAACTTGACGCTTCCCTATGTATAGTATCAAAAAATAACGTCTCTAAATGGTTGGAAAAAAATCCAACATAAATGCTTTCATCAATATATGAAACAGTCACACAACACTCACGTTCAAATTTTAAAACGTCGTCGCTTTTATAAGTGAACTAATTTCAAACAGTTTCTTACAATTTGCAAAGAGTGGCGCTGTTCACTCGATAAAATTACTAACCCACGTTCGCCATGACAGGAAATGTAAAAACGGTGCAGACTCAAAGAGCCGGACAGCTCCGTCGGGCTGAAACACACATTGCAGTCAAGAAAGGCGACATCACGGATTAAAATTTCAGTCAACAGGGTTGGACGGAGAACTTAAAAAAAATATCTTAAATGAGTGGATACAATGCTTTATATGGACTGACGTGGTAATAGCCGTGAATAGAAGAACAATAATGCGGTCTGAGGTAACAATGGAGTTACGAAAAAGGTATGTGGCGCTTGTTATCTTTTCTTTCGTTCATCATGTAATTGCCTCAGTGACTCATTACTCCATACCGGAGGAGATGAAAGAAGGATCAGTTGTCGCAAATCTTGCTAACGATCTCAGCTTGGATGTTAAAACACTGAATCAGAGGAAGATGCGTCTCGATATCATTGCAAATAAGAAATATCTGGACGTGAACAAAGAGACTGGTGAACTGTATATTATTGAGAAGATAGATAGAGAATATCTTTGCCCTACAAAGTCATCAACGTCTTGCTATCTCAAACTGGAGGCAATACTCGAAAATCCACTACGAATTTTTAATATAGAAGTTGAAGTTTTGGACATGAACGACAACGCCCCACAGTTTCGAAGAGACGCCATACATTTAGACATATCTGAGGCGACACCAAAAGGAGAGAGGTTCTCTCTCAGTAATGCAGTTGATCCTGATGTTGGAATCAATTCAGTTAAAACCTATCATCTGAGTGAAAGTGAATATTTTAATATTGAAGTTCAGACTGGACGAGATGGGTCAAAGTTTGCAGAATTAATCTTAACAAAGACTTTAGATCGAGAGCAGCAACATGTTCATAATTTAATACTCACAGCTGTAGATGGAGGCACACCTGCTCGTTCTGGCACGGTCAGCATTGTCGTTCATGTTTTAGACACAAATGATAACGCTCCTACATTTGACAAAGCGAGTTATAATATAAAAATAATGGAAAATTCTCCCATTGGAAGCCTTGTTATTCATCTCAATGCAACAGATTTAGATGAAGGATCAAATTCTGATTTAACATACTCATACAGTTTATATACATCAGAGAAAACACAAGAAACATTTAATCTGAATCCTTCCACTGGTGAAATTACTGTTAAAGGAATGTTAAATTATGAAGACTTTAAGATTTATGATATGGAAATTATAGCAACTGATAAAGGAGCCAATAGTTTGTCAGGACAATGTACTATAAAGATTCTGGTTGAAGACATGAATGACAATCACCCAGAAATATCTATTAAATCATTTCAGAGTCCAGTCAATGAAAACATAGAATTAGACACAGTGATAGCTGTAGTTAGTGTTAGTGATAAAGACTCAGGTGACAATGGAGTGGTTGATCTTCATATTCCAGATAATATGCCTTTCAAACTGAGGGAATCCTCTGATAACTATTATGAATTAGTAGTGTCAGAGCCGTTAGACCGTGAGAAGGTTCCAGAATATGACATCACTTTCACTGTTACAGACAGAGGCTCTCCTCCTTTATCTGACAATGAAACTATGACGTTAGAACTGCTGGATGTTAATGACAATGTTCCACAGTTCCCTCAGTCATTTTATACTATACGCGTAACGGAGAATAACGCACCTGGGGCCTTGCTCAGTTCACTGACTGCGTTTGACCCTGACCTCCATGAAAACCAGTATCTAGTTTATTTCATCCTCGAGAAGGAGATAGCCAACACCTCCATGTCCATGCTGTTCTCCATCAATCCAGAGAACGGAAATCTTTACGCACTGAAAACTTTTGACTATGAGATCGAGAAGGAGTTTCTTTTCCACATCGAGGCCAGAGACTCTGGCTCTCCTCCACTCAGCAGTAACGTGACTGTCCACATCATTATTGTGGACCAAAACGACAACGCTCCAGTTATTGTATCTCCATGGCGCGCGCACGGCTCAGTGGTGGAGGAAAAGATCCCCAGATCCACCGATAAAGGCTCTCTGGTTGCCAAGGTGATAGCCTTAGACACCGACTCGGTGCACAACTCTCGGATTACCTACCAGTTTCTACAGCTGACTGATGCCACCTTGTTCAGTCTGGACCAATACAACGGAGAGATCCGGACTATGAGGATGTTCAGTTACAGAGATCCGCGCCACCAGAGACTGGTTGTTATTGCCAAGGACAACGGGGAGCCTGCTCTCTCTGCTACAGTCACCATCAAGCTGTCCACAATGGAGACTGCCGTCAAGGCCTACTCTGACATGACTGAGGTGCCTCTAGAATACGACATCTTTTCAGACCTAAACCTGTATTTGGTCATCGGTCTAGGCTCGGTGTCATTTCTCCTGCTGATCACCATACTGGTCACCATCGTACTCAAGTGTCAGAAACCCAAGCCCAGCAAAGCGGCTCCTCCGTGCAGGAACAGCGTGATCAGTGAGAGGAACTCCACCATCGCAGATTCCACTCTGGTCTCCAACGATGCCTACTGGTACAGTCTGTTTCTAGCAGAGACCAGGAAAGGAAAGCTGGTGGTCAGACAGCCTGTGCCAAAGGGCTCCAGATACATCGTGTCCAGTATACCAAGAGGCACAGGACTGACAGACACTAGTGACTCAGCAGCTTCCACTCTGCAGGTGAGACTCTTTTGTTGATCCAAGACTTGCAAGTGTTGTAACACTGTTATACCACATGTGAGTTTAACAATTCATGAACAGACACTTTTCAAATACCTAGAGAGGACAATCAACTTTGTAAACTTTCTTTTTGAAAAGTGTCTTTTTTTTCTATTAGCTTTTCAGTCAGAAGAACATACTTTGATAAGTAGTAGGACAAAGAACCAACCCAAAAGAGAACACAAGAGCTAAAACAAAGAAAGAAACAAACAAAAAAAAAATCAAACCGGTCTCTAAGACAGCTAGATACGATGATTAATACTTGTGATACACAACAGTAATTTATGCTTTTTATTTAAACATCGATGCCAGGGTCTGTTTCTTACGCGCAGCGTCGCTGTTTCCCAGCCATATATACTTTTTTGACATCAAGGTCGTCATGACAGTCATCATTTTACTGAAACAGAGAGAGCGGCGAATGGACTGCTACTGTTGTTTGGATTTGTAGGATATCTCAGTGTCTGTTCTTCATTTGGGAATTTGGCTGAAGCTTTACAGTATTACTAAATCCGACGCGGAATGGTTTAGACTACGCTGAAGAAAACAACGATCTGTGGTAACAATGGGAGGTTTTATCTGTTCTGAAAACTGGAAAAGGTATGTGCCGACAATTCTTCTTTTCATTGTCACCTTAAATTCCGCGTCAGCTGTGACACACTATTCTGTCCCAGAGGAACTCGAAGAAGGCTCTGTAGTCGCAAATTTAGCTGGAGATTTGGGACTAGAAGTGAAAGCCTTAGTCGAACGGAAAATGCGCATCGAGACCATAACCAATCGCAAATACCTGGACGTGAACAAAGAAACAGGGGAGCTGTACATCGTTGAACGGATCGACAGGGAGTCACTCTGTCCCGCAAAGACATCATGTTATCTCAAAATGGAAGCAATAATTGAAAACCCCAAAAGAATATTCTATATCGAATTGGAGATAATGGACATAAATGACAACGCACCTCATTTTAGAAGAGACACAATAGATTTAGATATTTCAGAGGCTACGCAGGCTGGTGAACGCTTTTCTGTGAGCAATGCAGTTGATCCAGACGTTGGTTCAAACTCTGTGAAAACGTATCACTTGAGCGAAAGCGATTATTTTACAATAGACATTCAAACTGGAAGAGATGGATCAAAATTTGCTGATTTAATCCTGAAAAAGACTTTGGACCGAGAGATACAGGCTGTTCATTATTTAATACTCACAGCTGTAGATGGCGGTATGCCTTCTCGTTCTGGTACTGCCAGCATTATTGTTCATGTTCTAGATACAAACGACAACGCCCCTGCATTTGAGGAAGAGAGCTACCACGTCAGCGTAATGGAAAATTCTCCCATTGGAAGTCTTGTTATTCATGTAAATGCCACAGATTTAGATGAAGGATCAAATTCTGATTTAATATACTCATACAGTTTATATACGTCAGAGAAAACTCAAGAAACTTTTAATTTAAACCCAAACACCGGTGAGATTACTGTTAAAGGAGTATTAAATTATGAAGATTTCAGGATTTATGATATGGAAATTATAGCAACGGATAAAGGAGCCAATAGTTTATCAGGACAATGTAAACTGAAAATTCTCGTCGAGGACATGAATGACAATCACCCAGAAATATCTATTAAATCATTTCAGAGTCCAGTCAATGAAAACATAGAATTAGACACAGTGATAGCTGTAGTTAGTGTCAGTGATAAAGACTCAGGTGACAATGGAGTGGTTGATCTTCATATTCCAGATAATATGCCTTTCAAACTGAGGGAATCCTCTGATAACTATTATGAATTAGTAGTGTCAGAGCCGTTAGACCGTGAGAAGGTTCCAGAATATGACATCACTTTCACTGTTACAGACAGAGGTTCTCCTCCTTTATCTGACAATGAAACTATGACGTTAGAACTGCTGGATGTTAATGACAATGTTCCACAGTTCCCTCAGTCATTTTATACTATACGTGTAACGGAGAATAACGCACCTGGGGCCTTGCTCAGTTCACTGACTGCGTTTGACCCTGATCTCCATGAAAACCAGTATCTAGTTTATTTCATCCTCGAGAAGGAGATAGCCAACACCTCCATGTCCATGCTGTTCTCCATCAATCCAGAGAACGGAAATCTTTACGCACTGAAAACTTTTGACTATGAGATCGAGAAGGAGTTTCTTTTCCACATAGAGGCCAGAGACTCTGGCTCTCCTCCACTCAGCAGTAACGTGACTGTCCACATCATCATTGTGGACCAGAACGACAACGCTCCAGTTATTGTGTCTCCATGGCGCGCACACGGCTCAGTGGTGGAGGAAAAGATCCCCAGATCCACCGATAAAGGCTCTCTGGTTGCCAAGGTGATAGCCTTAGACACCGACTCGGTGCACAACTCTCGGATTACCTACCAGTTTCTACAGGTGACTGACGCCACCTTGTTCAGTCTGGACCAATACAACGGAGAGATCCGGACTATGAGGATGTTCAGTTACAGAGATCCGCGCCACCAGAGACTGGTTGTTATTGCCAAGGACAACGGGGAGCCTGCTCTCTCTGCTACAGTCACCATCAAGCTGTCCACAGTGGAGACTGCCGTCAAGGCATACTCTGACATGACTGAGGTGCCTCTAGAATACGACATCTTTTCAGACCTAAACCTGTATTTGGTCATCGGTCTGGGCTCGGTGTCATTTCTCCTGCTGATCACCATACTGGTCACCATCGTGCTCAAGTGTCAGAAACCCAAGCCCAGCAAAGCGGCTCCTCCGTGCAGGAACAGTGTGATCAGTGAGAGGAACTCCACCATCGCAGATTCCACTCTGGTCTCCAACGATGCCTACTGGTACAGTCTGTTTCTAGCAGAGACCAGGAAAGGAAAGCTGGTGGTCAGACAGCCTGTGCCAAAGGGCTCCAGATACATCGTGTCCAGTATACCAAGAGGCACAGGACTGACAGACACTAGTGACTCAGCAGCTTCTACTCTGCAGGTATGAGTATATTTACAGTGTGTCTCGTACGTCTTCGTGTTTGCCATAATTTAACTTGACGCTTCCCTATGTATAGTATCAAAAAATAACGTCTCTAAATGGTTGGAAAAAAATCCAACATAAATGCTTTCATCAATATATGAAACAGTCACACAACACTCACGTTCAAATTTTAAAACGTCGTCGCTTTTATAAGTGAACTAATTTCAAACAGTTTCTTACAATTTGCAAAGAGTGGCGCTGTTCACTCGATAAAATTACTAACCCACGTTCGCCATGACAGGAAATGTAAAAACGGTGCAGACTCAAAGAGCCGGACAGCTCCGTGGTGCTGAAACATAGATTAAAGGCGAGAAAGGCGAGATTGCTTTTATTGGGGTCAACATATTCACGGATTAAAATTTCCATCAACAGGGTTGGACGGAGACCTTAAAGTAAATATTTTAAATGAGTGGATATAATGCTTTATATGGACTGACGTGGTAATAGCCGTGAATAGAAGAACAATAATGCGGTCCGAGGTAACAATGCAGTCACGAAAAAGGTATGTGGCGCTTGTTATCTTTTTGATCGTTCATCATGTAACTGCCTCAGTGACTCATTACTCCATACCGGAGGAGATGAAAGAAGGATCAGTTGTCGCAAACCTTGCTAACGATCTCAGCCTGGATGTTAAAACACTGAATCAGAGGAAGATGCGTCTCGACATCATTGCAAATAAGAAATATCTGGACGTGAACAAAGAGACGGGTGAGCTGTATATTGTTGAGAAGATTGACAGAGAATATCTTTGTACAAAAACACTGACATTGTGCTACTTGAAAATGGAAGTAATATTAGAAAACCCAGTACGAATTTTTAATATAGAAGTTGAAGTTTTGGACATGAACGACAACGCCCCACAGTTTCGAAGAGACGTCATACATTTAGACATATCTGAGGCGACACCAAAAGGAGAGAGGTTCTCTCTCAGTAATGCAGTTGATCCTGATGTTGGAAGTAATTCAGTAAAAACATATCATCTGAGTGAAAGTGAATATTTTAACATTGAAGTTCAGACTGGACGAGATGGGTCAAAGTTTGCAGAATTAATCTTAAAAAAGACTTTAGATCGAGAGCAGCAAGCTGTTCATAATTTAATACTCACAGCTGTAGATGGAGGCACACCTGCTCGTTCTGGTACTGCAAGTGTTATTGTTCGAGTTTTGGACACTAATGATAACGCTCCTGCATTTGACAAAGCGAGCTACAATATAAAAGTAATGGAAAATTCTCCCATTGGAAACCTTGTTATTCATCTCAATGCAACAGATTTTGATGAAGGATTAAATTCTGATTTAACATACTCATACAGTTTATATACGTCAGAAAAAACACAAGAAACATTTAATCTGAATCCTTCCACTGGTGAAATTACTGTTAAAGGAATGTTAAATTATGAAGACTTTAAGATTTATGATATGGAAATTATAGCAACTGATAAAGGAGCTAATAGTTTGTCAGGACAATGTACTATAAAGATTCTGGTTGAAGACATGAATGACAATCACCCAGAAATATCTATTAAATCATTTCAGAGTCCAGTCAATGAAAACATAGAATTAGACACAGTGATAGCTGTAGTTAGTGTCAGTGATAAAGACTCAGGTGACAATGGAGTGGTTGATCTTCATATCCCAGATAATATGCCTTTCAAACTGAGGGAATCCTCTGATAACTATTATGAATTAGTAGTGTCAGAGCCGTTAGACCGTGAGAAGGTTCCAGAATATGACATCACTTTCACTGTTACAGACAGAGGCTCTCCTCCTTTATCTGACAATGAAACTATGACGTTAGAACTGCTGGATGTTAATGACAATGTTCCACAGTTCCCTCAGTCATTTTATACTATACGTGTATTGGAGAATAACGCACCTGGTGCCTTGCTTAGTTCACTGACTGCGTTTGACCCCGACCTCCATGAAAACCAGTATCTAGTTTATTTCATCCTCGAAAAGGAGATAGCCAACACCTCCATGTCCATGCTGTTCTCCATCAATCCAGAGAACGGTAATCTTTACGCACTGAAAACTTTTGACTATGAGATCGAGAAGGAGTTCCTTTTTCACATCGAGGCCAGAGACTCTGGCTCTCCTCCACTCAACAGTAATGTGACTGTCCACATCATCATTGTGGACCAGAACGACAACGCTCCAGTTATTGTATCTCCATGGCGCGCGCATGGCTCAGTGGTGGAGGAAAAGATCCCCAGATCCACCGATAAAGGCTCTCTGGTTGCCAAGGTGATAGCCTTAGACACCGACTCGGTGCACAACTCTCGGATTACCTATCAGTTTCTACAGGTGACTGACGCCACCTTGTTCAGTCTGGACCAATACAACGGAGAGATCCGGACTATGAGGATGTTCAGTTACAGAGATCCGCGCCACCAGAGACTAGTTGTTGTTGCCAAGGACAACGGGGAGCCTGCTCTTTCTGCTACAGTCACCATCAAGCTGTCCACAATGGAGACTGTCGTTAAGGCCTACTCTGACATGACTGAGGTGCCTCTAGAATACGACATCTTTTCAGACCTAAACCTGTATTTGGTCATCGGTCTGGGCTCGGTGTCATTTCTCCTGCTGATCACCATACTGGTCACCATCGTGCTCAAGTGTCAGAAACCCAAGCCCAGCAAAGCGGCTCCTCCGTGCAGGAACAGTGTGATCAGTGAGAGGAACTCCACCATCGCAGATTCCACTCTGGTCTCCAACGATGCCTACTGGTACAGTCTGTTTCTAGCAGAGACCAGGAAAGGAAAGCTGGTGGTCAGACAGCCTGTGCCAAAGGGCTCCAGATACATCGTGTCCAGTATACCAAGAGGCACAGGACTGACAGACACTAGTGACTCAGCAGCTTCCACTCTGCAGGTAAATTAATTAATTTTCAAATAAATACATCACTTGGGCTTTTCTTTAAACTTCATGAAAACCTCGTTCAGTCATTATGTCCACGTGTCTTCCTGGGCCCAGACATGGCAAAAACATAAAAATAGAAGAAACATTAACCGTACTTTGGTATTCAGACATGTCTGTTAAGTTCATTAGGTTACAAATCTACACATAAAAAATATTTTCGTACAGAATTAGTATCATGCATAACAGTTTAAACTTCGTTTATTTATTTTAAATTAATTCGACATTGTAATAACCTCCCCGCAAATCTGCGATGATGCACATACGCGTTTTCTGGCACTTAAGTGTCGCTGTTCTCCAGTTTAACATCATAATCGGCGACTTTCGAGACGCCATGACAGTGTCTCAAAAGGAGACAGACCGGACAGGGGCAAAAAGAGGGTGGACAGCTCCTGGTGCTGAACAGGCTTTAAAGGATTTATTTCGTACTCATTTCTCTTACTCTCACATTTTTTGAATGAAAGGCGTCTTTAAAGTATATCATCGTTGCCATTTTCTTTGCTGCATTTGACCTGACTCACTGAAAAAAGAACATTCATTCAGCGGTCTAACAATGAACAGGCAGAATACTAGAAATTCTTGGAGGAGGTATGTGACCGCGCTTTTGTTTGTCGGTACGTTTGTAAACACGGTTCTTGCCGTGACGCATTATTCTGTTCCCGAAGAATTGGAGGAAGGGTCCGTTGTTGCCAATTTAGCCTCCGATTTAGGTTTAGACGTGAAGACTCTGAGTAAGCGGAAGATGCGGTTAGACATCATATCCAGCAAAAGATACCTGGATGTGAACAAAGAAACCGGGGAACTGTACATCGTTGAGAGGATTGACAGAGAGTACCTTTGTGCAATAAAGACAACGACATGTTTCCTAAAAATGGAAGCTATTGTGGAGAACCCACAAAGAATATTTTATATCGAAATTGAAATTACGGATATCAATGACAACGCTCCTCACTTTCGACGAGACACTATAAACTTGGATATTATGGAATCAACCTCGGCTGGTGAGAGATTCTCTGTTAATAATGCTGTTGACCCCGATCTTGGCTCAAATTCAGTTAAAACATACCTTCTGAGCCAAAGTGAGCACTTCGACATAGAAATTCAAACCGGAAGAGACGGATCCAAATTTGCTGATTTAATATTAAAGAAGGGTTTAGACCGAGAAAAGCAAGCAGTACACAATTTAATACTTACTGCTGTGGATGGCGGAGTCCCCACTCGCACTGGCACAGCCAGTATCGTTGTCCGTGTGCTAGATACTAATGACAACGCCCCAACTTTCGAAAAAGATAATTATGACGTTAATATTACGGAAAACTCTCCAGTTGGGAGTCTTGTCATAAAACTGAATGCTACAGATTTAGATGAGGGATCAAATGCGCAGATAGAATACACATATAGTTTGTACACATCAGAAAAAACGCAAGAGACATTTAACTTGAATCCATCCACTGGTGAAATAACAGTTAAGGGAATGCTGAATTATGAAGATATTCGTAATTATGAAATGGAAATCATAGCGATGGATAAAGGAGCCAACAGTTTATCAGGTCAGTGCAAACTAAAAATTTCTGTAGCAGATATGAATGACAATCACCCAGAAATATCCATCAAATCATTTCAAAGTCCGATCAAAGAAAATGAACCGTTAGACACAGTCATAGCTGTAGTTAGTGTCAGTGATAAAGACTCAGGTGACAATGGAGTGGTTGATCTTCATATTCCAGAAAATATGCCTTTCAAACTGAGGGAATCCTCTGATAACTATTATGAATTAGTAGTGTCAGAGCCGTTAGACCGTGAGAAGGTTCCAGAATATGACATCACTTTCACTGTTACAGACAGAGGTTCTCCTCCTTTATCTGACAATGAAACTATGACGCTAGAACTGCTGGATGTTAATGACAATGTTCCACAGTTCCCTCAGTCATTTTATACTATACGTGTAACGGAGAATAACGCACCTGGGGCCTTGCTCAGTTCACTCACTGCGTTTGACCCTGACCTCCATGAAAACCAGTATCTAGTTTATTTCATTCTCGAGAAGGAGATAGCCAACACCTCCATGTCCATGCTGTTCTCCATCAATCCAGAGAACGGAAATCTTTACGCACTGAAAACTTTTGACTATGAGATCGAGAAGGGGTTTCTTTTCCACATCGAGGCCAGAGACTCTGGCTCTCCTCCACTCAGCAGTAACGTGACTGTCCACATCATCATTGTGGACCAGAACGACAACGCTCCAGTTATTGTGTCTCCATGGCGCGCGCACGGCTCAGTGGTGGAGGAAAAGATCCCCAGATCCACCGATAAAGGCTCTCTGGTTGCCAAGGTGATAGCCTTAGACACTGACTCGGTGCACAACTCTCGGATTACCTACCAGTTTCTACAGGTGACTGACGCCACCTTGTTCAGTCTGGACCAATACAACGGAGAGATCCGGACTATGAGGATGTTCAGTTACAGAGATCCACGCCACCAGAGACTGGTTGTTATTGCCAAGGACAACGGGGAGCCTGCTCTCTCTGCTACAGTCACCATCAAGCTATCCACAGTGGAGACTGCAGTTAAGGCCTACTCTGACATGACTGAGGTGCCTCTAGAATACGACATCTTTTCAGACCTAAACCTGTATTTGGTCATCGGCCTGGGCTCGGTGTCATTTCTCCTGCTGATCACCATACTGGTCACCATCGTGCTCAAGTGTCAGAAACCCAAGCCCAGCAAAGCGGCTCCTCCGTGCAGGAACAGTGTGATCAGTGAGAGGAACTCCACCATCGCAGATTCCACTCTGGTCTCCAACGATGCCTACTGGTACAGTCTGTTTCTAGCAGAGACCAGGAAAGGAAAGCTGGTAGTCAGACAGCCTGTGCCAAAGGGCTCCAGATACATCGTGTCCAGTATACCAAGAGGCACAGGACTGACAGACACTAGTGACTCAGCAGCTTCCACTCTGCAGGTATGAGAAAACCTCATTTAAACATGTATCACAGAAATATGTAATGAACCTGACAAAGTGAGTTTGGTGGATAGTCATCGTTCTTTGTTTCTTTATTCAGCATCCATGTTGTTCTTGAATAGAATGTCTACATAATAGCTCATGTGCTTTTTGGCTTGCATCGATGAAGAACACAAAATATATTAGCAGCAAGTTTTAAAGCATCATTTTGTAAAATACCCAACTGAAAATACTAAAAACAAAAATCAAAATTTTTCACTTCTCGGATTTAAAATAACAATGAAATCCTAACAACCCGTGCGTTAATCCCTTCTGTAAGCATCCTGTTACTATACCATGTTTTGTTCAGCATGTCTTTGTGCAGACCAAGTGCCACAAAGAATAATTTTAACGTAACTGTATTTTGTATCTTTACGGGAAATGACATAATTTAAGCGTGAGCATTTTAGTCACCGACTTTCGATTGGAACTGGTGCCAGCAACAGAGAACACAGAGGGTCGCTCTTCACCACCAAAATCCACGTCTTTGTGACGCAACTAGACAGTTATTGAAAGACCAGATCAGCCATTTGTGTACAGCTCCCTTTTCAAGAACCCCGGGGTTGTAATATTATTACTCGCTTCAGCATTTTCATACAGAAACGCTGCTTTGAAACCGATACATCACTTCTGATCATCCGAGGACGTTCTTTTGCTGACAAACAGGAACTAAATATCATGGATTATAAATTCTGCCACCGCCTTTGGAGAGGGTATGTCTCGCCTTTTATTTTAGTATGTGTAGCTTTCTCCCTCACATCCGCTGTTACGCACTACTCAATTCCCGAAGAGATGGAGCAGGGGTCCATAGTGGCTAATCTAGCATCGGATTTAGGTCTGGATGTAAAAACTCTGAGTCGCCGTAAAATGAGACTCGATGTCATCGCTAATAAGAGATATCTCGAGATCAGCAAAGAAACGGGAGAGCTAGTCGTTGCCGAAAAGATTGATCGAGAATATATATGCACAAACAAGAATCCATCATGTTTTCTTAAAATGGATGTAACGATTGAAAACCCGATTCGACTATTCAACATTGAAGTTGAGATAATGGACATCAACGACAATGCGCCTCATTTCCACAGAGATACCATGCATTTAGACATATCCGAATCAACCCCATCAGGGGAGCGTTTTTCACTAACCAATGCTGTAGATCCTGATGTGGGGTCAAATTCGGTAAAAACATACCATCTTAGTGAAAATGCTCATTTCTCCATTGAAATTCAGACCGGGAGAGATGGGTCAAAGTTTGCTGATTTGATTCTGAAAAAAGCTTTAGATCGAGAGCAGCAGGCTGTTCATAATCTCATATTGACTGCTGTGGACGGTGGAGTCCCCACGCGCACAGGTACAGCCAAAATCATTGTTCGCGTGCTTGATGTCAACGACAACGCCCCTTCATTTGACAAAGACAAATACGTCGTAGATGTGATGGAAAACTCCCCGATTGGTAGTCTAGTGATCAAATTAAACGCCACTGATTTAGACGAAGGATCAAATTCTGATATTGTTTATTCATATAGTTTATATACATCAGAGAGAACACAACAGGTGTTTAACTTGAATCCAGAAAATGGTGAAATCAGAGTGAAAGAGATGATAAATTATGAAGATTTTAAGCTCTATGAAATGGAAGTTATTGCCAGCGATAAGGGGCCTAACTCCTTATCTGGACAGTGTAAACTGACAATACAGGTGACAGACATGAATGACAATCATCCAGAAATATCCATCAAATCATTTCAAAGTCCGATCAAAGAAAATGAACCGTTAGACACAGTGATAGCTGTAGTTAGTGTCAGTGATAAAGACTCAGGTGACAATGGAGTGGTTGATCTTCATATTCCAGATAATATGCCTTTCAAACTGAGGGAATCCTCTGATAACTATTATGAATTAGTAGTGTCAGAGCCGTTAGACCGTGAGAAGGTTCCAGAATATGACATCACTTTCACTGTTACAGACAGAGGCTCTCCTCCTTTATCTGACAATGAAACTATGACGTTAGAATTGCTGGATGTTAATGACAATGTTCCACAGTTCCCTCAGTCATTTTATACTATACGTGTAACAGAGAATAACGCACCTGGGGCCTTGCTAAGTTCACTGACTGCGTTTGACCCTGACCTCCATGAAAACCAGTATCTAGTTTATTTCATCCTCGAGAAGGAGATAGCCAACACCTCCATGTCCATGCTGTTCTCCATCAATCCAGAGAACGGTAATCTTTACGCACTGAAAACTTTTGACTATGAGATCGAGAAGGAGTTTCTTTTCCACATCGAGGCCAGAGACTCTGGCTCTCCTCCACTCAGCAGTAACGTGACTGTCCACATCATCATTGTGGACCAGAACGACAATGCTCCAGTTATTGTGTCTCCGTGGCGCGCACATGGCTCGGTGGTGGAGGAAAAGATCCCCAGATCCACCGATAAAGGCTCTCTGGTTGCCAAGGTGATAGCCTTAGACACCGACTCGGTGCACAACTCTCGGATTACCTACCAGTTTCTACAGCTGACTGATGCCACCTTGTTCAGTCTGGACCAATACAACGGAGAGATCCGGACTATGAGGATGTTCAGTTACAGAGATCCGCGCCACCAGAGACTGGTTGTTGTTGCCAAGGACAACGGGGAGCCTGCTCTCTCTGCTACAGTCACCATCAAGCTGTCCACAGTGGAGACTGCAGTTAAGGCCTACTCTGACATGACTGAGGTGCCTCTAGAATACGACATCTTTTCAGACCTAAACCTGTATTTGGTCATCGGTCTGGGCTCGGTGTCATTTCTATTGCTGATCACCATACTGGTCACCATCGTACTCAAGTGTCAGAAACCCAAGCCCAGCAAAGCGGCTCCTCCCTGCAGGAACAGTGTGATCAGTGAGAGGAACTCCACCATCGCAGATTCCACTCTGGTCTCCAACGATGCCTATTGGTACAGTCTGTTTCTAGCAGAGACCAGGAAAGGAAAGCTGGTGGTCAGACAGCCTGTGCCAAAGGGCTCCAGATACATCGTGTCCAGTATACCAAGAGGCACAGGACTGACAGACACTAGTGACTCAGCAGCTTCCACTCTGCAGGTATGGGACAACATCATTTAAACATCTCATTGCCACAGACATTCTCTGAGCATGTCTGTCAATAACACTTTAAATGAATATACGAATCATTACAGAGTAAAACAACTATTGTTTGGCACTCGCAGTAATGAAGATTCACAATATTCTTTCCAGGAGCTATAAGTATGTAGTCCAATTAGATACGAAACTGTCAAAATGCACATTGTGTTGTATAAATGAATACTGAATCATTATATAGTCTTCATATAATCAAATTTTACACCGAGGTATTATTGAAACTTTAACTCGATCTTTAAATTATTTTAAAATGAGAAAAGCGAATGCATATGTGCAGTCTTTGCCCCTTCCAGAAATATGTTGTTTTTCCTCGGACACGGTATACAGTGATGCAGAAAGTCGATACTGCACGAGGCAGGTGTTTGTGTTGCTTATGGCAACATCACTTCAACAACAAAAATATTCAACGACGGCATTTAGAAAATCAATAGAAATAGAAACTACGCACACAGATAAGTGCGTAAAAGCCAAGCAAGGCAATGGCTACTACATCAGATATTTAGACTGATGGAATATTATGTAGCATGTTTGTAATTCAAATTTAAGAAAATATCAATACATTTAAATACTTTATAAAAACAATTCCACAAAAGTCAAAACAACTTGTGGTTGTTGACCCACACCCTGGGAAAAATCAAGTTAAAATACCAGGGATAAGCAAGTCAAATATGTAACTCAGTTTTTATTTGAACTAGAATTAAAAGTTCACACAATTTATTTTCTGCTGACGAAACCTTGACATCCAGAATATTTTAGGCGGTGCGAAGGCTCACAAAGGACTGTTCACGTCGCTGCTCTCCACAAAAACTTACTCGCAGATTCAGTCATCGTTTTCCCGATTGCTCATTGGTGGCTGGGCGGGCAGACAAATCACATGCAAACGTCTGCTGATACCAGCAACATTTTACTTCAAGACACTCGTTGACTTTCATCATTGACTAAAAAGGACTGTTTCTCCTTTCTCCGCCACTACATCACATCTCAAGATTTTAAATACGGATTTTCTTCGATGGCTCGTCATATTAGTCAGTATTTCCGGAGAGGGTATGTTTCCAAATTTATCTTTCTCTCTGCCATCATGAATATGGCATCGACCGTCACCCATTATTCTGTCCCCGAAGAAATGGAGGAAGGATCAGTCGTTGCTAATTTAGCAACAGATTTGGGACTAGACGCAAACACTTTGAATAAAAGAAAAATGCGCGTTGACGTTGTAGGTAATAAAAAATATCTTGACATCAACAAAGACACAGGAGAGCTGTTCATTTTAGAAAGGATAGACAGAGAGTTTTTATGCCCTCCTAAGACGACTACATCGTGCTTTCTCAGACTAGACGCTACAATTGAAAATCCAATACGAATGTTTAATATTGAGGTGGAAATAACGGATATTAATGATAACGCTCCTCATTTTCGACGAGGAACGATGCATTTGGACATTTCTGAATCAAGTTCCGTTGGAGAGAGATTCTCATTGAATAATGCTGCGGACCCAGATGTTGGAACAAATTCTGTGAAAAATTACCACCTGAGCTCAAGTGAACACTTCTCCATTGAAATTCAGACCGGGAGAGACGGGACAAAGTTTGCTGATTTGATTCTGAAAAAAGCTTTAGATCGAGAGCAGCAGGCTGTTCATAATCTAATACTGACTGCTGTGGACGGTGGAGTTCCCACGCGCACAGGTACAGCCAGTATCATTGTTCGCGTGCTTGACGTGAATGACAACGCCCCTTCATTTGACAAGGACAAATACGTCGTAGATGTGATGGAAAACTCCCCGATTGGTAGTCTAGTGATCAAATTAAATGCCACTGATTTAGATGAAGGATCAAATTCTGATATTGTTTATTCATATAGTTTATATACATCAGAGAGAACACAACAGGTGTTTAACTTGAATCCAGAAAATGGTGAAATCAGAGTGAAAGAGATGATAAATTATGAAGATTTTAAGCTCTATGAAATGGAAGTTATTGCCAGCGATAAAGGGCCTAACTCCTTATCTGGACAGTGTAAACTGACAATACAGGTGACAGACATGAATGACAATCATCCAGAAATATCCATCAAATCATTTCAAAGTCCGATCAAAGAAAATGAACCGTTAGACACAGTGATAGCTGTAGTTAGTGTCAGTGATAAAGACTCAGGTGACAATGGAGTGGTTGATCTTCATATTCCAGATAATATGCCTTTCAAACTGAGGGAATCCTCTGATAACTATTATGAATTAGTAGTGTCAGAGCCGTTAGACCGTGAGAAGGTTCCAGAATATGACATCACTTTCACTGTTACAGACAGAGGTTCTCCTCCTTTATCTGACAATGAAACTATGACGTTAGAACTGCTGGATGTTAATGACAATGTTCCACAGTTCCCTCAGTCATTTTATACTATACGTGTAACAGAGAATAACGCACCTGGGGCCTTGCTCAGTTCACTCAATGCGTTTGACCCTGACCTCCATGAAAACCAGTATCTAGTTTATTTCATCCTTGAGAAGGAGATAGCTAACACCTCCATGTCCATGCTGTTCTCCATCAATCCAGAGAACGGTAATCTTTACGCACTGAAAACTTTTGACTATGAGATCGAGAAGGAGTTTCTTTTCCACATCGAGGCCAGAGATTCTGGCTCTCCTCCACTCAGCAGTAATGTGACTGTCCACATCATCATTGTGGACCAGAACGACAACGCTCCAGTTATTGTGTCTCCATGGCGCGCGCACGGCTCAGTCGTGGAGGAAAAGATCCCCAGATCCACCGATAAAGGCTCTCTGGTTGCCAAGGTGATAGCCTTAGACACTGACTCGGTGCACAACTCTCGGATTACCTACCAGTTTCTACAGCTGACTGACGCCACCTTGTTTAGTCTGGACCAATACAACGGAGAGATCCGGACTATGAGGATGTTCAGTTACAGAGATCCGCGCCACCAGAGACTGGTTGTTGTTGCCAAGGACAACGGGGAGCCTGCTCTCTCTGCTACAGTCACCATCAAGCTGTCCACAGTGGAGACTGCAGTTAAGGCCTACTCTGACATGACTGAAGTGCCTCTAGAATACGACATCTTTTCCGACCTAAACCTGTATTTGGTCATCGGTCTGGGCTCGGTGTCATTTCTTCTACTGATCACCATACTGGTCACCATCGTGCTCAAGTGTCAGAAACCTAAGCCCAGCAAAGCGGCTCCTCCGTGCAGGAACAGTGTGATCAGTGAGAGGAACTCCACCATCGCAGATTCCACTCTGGTCTCCAACGATGCCTACTGGTACAGTCTGTTTCTAGCAGAGACCAGGAAAGGAAAGCTGGTGGTCAGACAGCCTGTGCCAAAGGGCTCCAGATACATCGTATCCAGTATACCTAGAGGCACAGGACTGACAGATACTAGTGACTCAGCAGCTTCCACTCTACAGGTATGGGAAACATAGCATGTTTTATACACAGATGTACTTTGCGAATATTCATCAAGTTCACTGCGAAGTAAATCCGGTAGGCATGGTGCTCTTGTCATGTCAGGAATTGAAAATTTGTACTCTCCTCTTAAGTCATTTTAAAGTATTATGCATAAAGAATTAACAACTGCCTAAAATAAATCATACACCATAAGTAAAAATGCAATCGTGTACATGTGAGATACATCTTCATACCGATGCTGGTAGCCAATTTATACTCAGATCTTGATACATTTTTATGAACTTTCATAACTAATTTGACAAATAATCTATTCCTCCCCTTTCCTTAATAGATTCTTTTCTCATTATTTAAGTATAGATATTTTTGCATATATTAGATATTGGATAAAGAAATGAGGCCAAATATGGGGCACATTGACATCATACCAAACAAAAACTAAATGTCAGTAGTAATTATGGATCACCCACGGATACGTTTGATTACATCATGTTTGGCACTGTTTTTACGCACGGACAGCCGTGCGTAAAAGTAGCAGAGCACGAATAAGAATAAGAATAAGAACCTGTGATTAATACTCTATACCTTGACAAGGTGACAAAAACATATTACCAAAACATTTCTGAAAAAATGCAAATATGTTTTATACAGAAACTGAACATTACTTCATAAGATTTTCAGAGTTCAACCTCCCAACCAGGGAATACAAGTTTAGTAATCAGAGCTGAAAGCGTCACCAAACGATTTATTTCCCGCTTCTTAAACTGTGATTAAACCCCCCTCAATCTGTCTTACTTTAAAATAAGATACATTTTCTGTTTTAAAAAGTTGCAGAGGCTCAGACAAACTACTTTCGTCGCTGCTCCCCACGAAAACAATTCACTGATGAGGTCACCACTCTCGCGAGAGTTTATTGGAGGATGGACAGTCAGACATTCTGTTAGATGAACGTCACTCTTGGTCTAAGCGTGGTGAAACATTTTCTTTTAAGATCCTCGTTTCGTTTGTTATTTCAACAAAAGGACGGATTATCCACGTTTCAGCTCGTTTCAAAGTTATAACTACGGAATCTGCACGATGGCGCGTGTGGGACTATATTTCGGTGGAGGGTACGTTTCCGTATTTATCTTTCTTTCTGCCATCATGACCACAGTATTAACCGTCACCCATTATTCTGTTCCCGAAGAAATGGAGGAAGGATCAGTCGTTGCTAATTTAGCAACTGATTTAAGGTTGGACGTGAAGACACTTCGTGAAAGAAAAATGCGCATAGATGTTGTAGCCAATAAAAAATATCTTGACATTAACAAGGACACCGGGGAGCTGTTCATTTTGGAAAGGATTGACAGAGAGTTTTTATGCCCTTTGAAAACAACAACGTCGTGCTTTCTTA
The DNA here is from genome assembly GCA_946959425.1 of Argyrosomus regius. Taxonomy (NCBI): domain Eukaryota; kingdom Metazoa; phylum Chordata; class Actinopteri; family Sciaenidae; genus Argyrosomus; species Argyrosomus regius. The sequence continues at coordinate 14,178,593 of OX336893.1, forward strand.
AATTAGACGCTACAATTGAAAATCCAATACGAATGTTTAATATTGAGGTGGAAATAACGGATATTAACGACAACGCTCCTCATTTTCGACGAGGAACGATGCATTTGGACATTTCTGAATCAAGCCCCGTTGGAGAGAGATTCTCACTGAATAATGCTGCGGACCCAGATGTTGGAACAAATTCTGTGAAAAATTACCACCTGAGCGCAAGTGAACATTTTGCACTCGAAATTCAGACCGGGAGAGACGGGACAAAGTTTGCTGATTTGATTCTGAAAAAAGCTTTAGATCGAGAGCAGCAGGCTGTTCATAATCTAATACTGACTGCTGTGGACGGTGGAGTTCCCACGCGCACAGGTACAGCCAGTATCATTGTTCGCGTGCTTGACGTGAATGACAACGCCCCTTCATTTGACAAAGACAAATACGTCGTAGATGTGATGGAAAACTCCCCGATTGGTAGTCTAGTGATCAAATTAAATGCCACTGATTTAGATGAAGGATCAAATTCTGATCTTGTTTATTCATATAGTTTATATACATCAGAGAGAACACAACAGGTGTTTAACTTGAATCCAGAAAATGGTGAAATCAGAGTGAAAGAGATGATAAATTATGAAGATTTTAAGCTCTATGAAATGGAAGTTATTGCCAGCGATAAAGGGCCTAACTCCTTATCTGGACAGTGTAAACTGACAATACAGGTGACAGACATGAATGACAATCATCCAGAAATATCCATCAAATCATTTCAAAGTCCAATTAAAGAAAATGAACCGTTAGACACAGTGATAGCTGTAGTTAGTGTCAGTGATAAAGACTCAGGTGACAATGGAGTGGTTGATCTTCATATTCCAGATAATATGCCTTTCAAACTGAGGGAATCCTCTGATAACTATTATGAATTAGTAGTGTCAGAGCCGTTAGACCGTGAGAAGGTTCCAGAATATGACATCACTTTCACTGTTACAGACAGAGGTTCTCCTCCTTTATCTGACAATGAAACTATGACGTTAGAACTGCTGGATGTTAATGACAATGTTCCACAGTTCCCTCAGTCATTTTTTACTATACGTGTAATGGAGAATAACGCACCTGGGGCCTTGCTAAGTTCACTGACTGCGTTTGACCCTGACCTCCATGAAAACCAGTATCTAGTTTATTTCATCCTCGAGAAGGAGATAGCTAACACTTCCATGTCCATGCTGTTCTCCATCAATCCAGAGAACGGTAATCTTTATGCACTGAAAACTTTTGACTATGAGATCGAGAAGGAGTTTCTTTTCCACATTGAGGCCAGAGACTCTGGCTCTCCTCCACTCAGCAGTAACGTGACTGTCCACATCATCATTGTGGACCAGAACGACAACGCTCCAGTTATTGTGTCTCCGTGGCGCGCACATGGCTCGGTGGTGGAGGAAAAGATCCCCAGATCCACCGATAAAGGCTCTCTGGTTGCCAAAGTGATAGCCTTAGACACTGACTCGGTGCACAACTCTCGGATTACCTACCAGTTTCTACAACTGACTGACGCCACCTTGTTCAGTCTGGACCAATACAACGGAGAGATCCGGACTATGAGGATGTTCAGTTACAGAGATCCGCGCCACCAGAGACTGGTTGTTGTTGCCAAGGACAACGGGGAGCCTGCTCTCTCTGCTACAGTCACCATCAAGCTGTCCACAGTGGAGACTGCAGTTAAGGCCTACTCTGACATGACTGAGGTGCCTCTAGAATACGACATCTTTTCCGACCTAAACCTGTATTTGGTCATCGGTCTGGGCTCGGTGTCATTTCTCCTGCTGATCACCATACTGGTCACCATCATGCTCAAGTGTCAGAAACCCAAGCCCAGCAAAGCGGCTCCTCCGTGCAGGAACAGTGTGATCAGTGAGAGGAACTCCACCATCGCAGATTCCACTCTGGTCTCCAACGATGCCTACTGGTACAGTCTGTTTCTAGCAGAGACCAGGAAAGGAAAGCTGGTGGTCAGACAGCCTGTGCCAAAAGGCTCCAGATACATTGTATCCAGTATACCCAGAGGCACAGGACTGACTGACACCAGTGACTCAGCAGCTTCCACTCTGCAGGTACTTTGACTGCTCACTTTAGCTCAGTTTGTGTAAATCGTAATTCCTACAGGCTGCATTTCTAATTGTTTTCATACATATTCTTTAAGTAAGTAAATATGAATAAAATAATGATAATAAGTTTTGTAGCTTAAATAAGAAACTTAATTCTAAATTCATGAATGTATTTATTTCATCAAACAAGATACATTTATGAAAAACAACCAAACCACTACACCAGTATAAAAGCTGGGTTAGTTCATAGTGCAAAACCACACGTGATATTTGCCATACCTTTGATGTTGTATTTGTGTTTTGAACTCAAAATGCTCACTGGTTTCAATTTTTGTGTTCGCGCTGTCTTCACCTTTAAATATTGTAACAACAAAGTTTTTAACAAAGCTTTATACGGTCTGTCTTTCCTCTCCCATTCAACAGCTAAAACACCCACAATTAAGAGTAAATCTCCTAATATTACACTACATTACAATATTCAACTAGTGGATAACCCATGTCTTTGCTGACTATGTTAAAAAAGTCCAAAAGAAAATGGAAGAAAAATAAGACATTAAATGTATTATTTAAATAAAGTAAAGGAACACAAATGAAATATCAAAGATAACAGTATAAAAGCAACCAACTTGAAGAAAGGATTGAAAATGACACCTCTGCTTTATAAAATCATTTTACATTTTACAGAGCAGCACTATCTGAAAAGGTTTATCAATTATAACTTCGGAGCTTCAGAGACATTTTAGAGTGACTTCAGTTTGTGGCCTATATAATCAGTGACATGGTTGTGCCTTCATTGTTTTATCACTTAATCTTAAACAAAGCAGAAACATACAGAAAGCTCTCATATATGACTTTCTTCACATAAAGAAAGTCTGTGAGTAAATATGGTTTTTCCACTTTGAATAATCTGATCATTTTCTTGTCGTGCATGACCTGCTACCTGTGTTCAAATATACATGCTCTCTGTTATTTAAATCAATGTTAAAAAAAAAACAAAAGCGTTCCCGTCTCCTGTCACTGTGAGTAGTTTAAGATGGAGCTCAGAGTCTGCAGCATTGAAGAGTCAGGAGATGTGTGGGCACCTTTTTGCAATGCAGACTGCTGAACCCACCGTTCAAAGTGACCTTTTTTGCCTTGTGTGAATAATCAAGTGTCAGTTGATTGTTTATTATTTAATGTTAGTTGATACCATCATGTTGACATGATCTATCTATCTATCTATCTATCTATCTATCTATCTATCTATCTATCTATCTATCTATCTATCTATCTATCTATCTATCTATCTATCTTCTATCTATCTGTCATGGTAAGTATGCTGGTGAAGAATTGGTGAAGAACGCAAAGAACAATTGTATATTAGAAATGTTTTAACTTATTTTTATAGAACTGATTGTAACAGGCTGTGTTATCTGTTGTGAAGGGTCTCACTAACAATGCTTAGTCTGTGGTATTTTTCCAAGATAACATTTCATTCATAGTGTCTCAACATCGACTCTGTGATCATAGGATACATACACAAATAATCATTTTTTGTGCTTGCAACGACCTGACCATTGAATTGCTTGTTTGTTTTTTTCTCCCCACTAAAGTACCCTAAATGAAGGAAGTCCACTCTGCAGCTGGAGGTATGCAGGAGTCTCACTCCCCCGCCCCGGATGCCCTTTTAATGAATGATGTTACAGAATTTAGTGTTTGAATTGTCTTTTGTGTTTCTTTTGTTCCAGTGGATTTTTTTTAAAATGGTTTTGTCTTGTTTAATTTCTCTTGGAGGAAATCTTTTTATTGCAAAGGGTCACTCAGTTGACATCACATGCAGTTTGCTAAATCTCCTGTGTTAACCTCTTCATGACTACATTTTGGTTACTGTTACTCATATTACAGTCTCATGCTAAACAGCCTATAAAATACATCTATGCAATCTAACTCCCAGAGTAATTAACATTACTTTTGTCAGGATTATGTCCCACTCCCCACAGTTTTTGTACAGTTTGGCAGAGCCTAAAAATATGAAATAATAAAAAAATATAAGGGGGACAAAGACATTAGACCATAATAATTATAATGGATAACACTGAGTCTGATCATCTGTGTTCAGTTCTGCACACAAGAAAAATGGGTGATCCAGATGGAGTAGTATTGCAACAGTATTCCTTTCCTAGTCATTACTTTTGGTGAACAAAGTGAGAGTCAATTATAGTCAGTCCTTGAGCCAGACACTTGTCTCCTAGGCTCATAGAATATTAACCCTTAAATATTAACATCAACATGCTCTTCTGCCTGAAGTTCATTGATCACAGTTCTAAAAAAAAAAAATCATTCAATTCAAATAACATTGTTGCTATTTTTCAAAATCTGGCACACGTCAAGAAAATATTGATATGCCTGAATCACTATGTTCTCAAAAGGATCCTGTGCATGCAGATTAATTTGTGTTCATCCCCTACTGACCCATCACTAATTAGGAGTATATCCTATTTTGAATGTTTGTAAGTGGGAATGGTCTGTGCTGTTTTGTATGATGGGGTTGGTTATAATCCTAATTCTAGTGTCACAGACTTCACACAGACACAGAATAACACCTTTGAATTTCCTGTCTGCTGTAGTGTGAATTATGACCTAATTCTTTGTGCAGGAGAGGTGCAAAGTGAAACCAGTTACCTAGCAACCGCTCTCCTTCACATAATCTTGGAGCATGGTATTCATTGATAGACCCGCCACCTCACCACTACATGTTCAAGGATCCCCTTTACCCACTCTGCCTGAAGCCCCTGTCTGAGTGACAGACGTCGGCTGCATGAGATATGTCAGTTTGGACAGTCACAGGGCTGTCAGTGCTGTGGTTCTTTTCCAGATCTACCTAATTCTCTTGTCTCATTCGCAGGCATCCACAACCAGCAGCAGCAGTTCCACATAAGGCCTCGCCTTCAGCTGTGTACTGGATTGACCCTGACCAGAAAGCTTCACAGAGGAAAGAAGAAACCCCTGCCCATAAACCTGATATGCTCTGACCTTTATTCCTCACAATGTGTAGCTGTCATGCTATGACACCAAATGGACTATGGTGGCTAGTCAATGACACAACGCTCCCCCTCTCTTTCTTTAAGCACATGAAAAGCCAATCAACAATGCCTCTCCGTCCATTCAACATGCATGATAAGACTGCATGGCTTCAACCACACTCCAAGACCTCCATACAAAAAAGGAATTCAAGGAGGACATTTCACCTATGGATATTCAAAGAAGCCTCAACAAGGACTATTAGAGTGGACATGGGAATGTTGAAATGCCTTTAAGAGACTGTTTTCCCTCTCTAAAAATGAAACATGTTAAATATTACATTTTTAACCTCTGTGATTTGTCTTGCTCCATAACAGCATTGATGTATAATATACAAGTTATTTAAGAAGCGAAACAGCACAATTAACTAAATGTCAGAAAAGCATCAACCTACGATTTTAAAGTATGAAACAAAAGGGAATCAGTATTTTGTGGTAGCTTTTAGTAGTTTTATGTTTTGTACTTGACTGTGTGCTTTATATGTGAGCTAGGCCTAAGCATATGAATGAGTGCTAAGAAATTAGTGCCAAGTAATAACCAGTACATCAAACAGATAAAAGTGAGCTCTTTAGCTATTATGTATCTACCTTTCAGTTCTTTATGCATGGATCAATCAAAGTACTTTGATAGCTTTAGATATTTTAAGATATTGAGGAATTCATTTTCTGTGGTTATGCCTCACTGTTTGGTATTTTTAAAAACAAGATGGAAGATTACATTTTAATGGGACCATAATGAAGAAGTACAACAGCATGATACTTACTTATCTTGAATCATAAGATCTTCAGAGAGGGTCAGTAGATGTGTAATCTCATTCTTTTTTCCTAGTTTCTAGGCAAGAGGAAAATGGCTGTCAGCTGTGGGACATTTGTGTGGCTTCACAAAGTTAATGAACAGTGTACAGTGCTTGAATGTCATGTTCACATAGGTGTTACTGGAGAGTATGGGATTGACTGAACACAAGTAAACAAAGTCAATCTTTAAAAATGGACTGAATAACATCTCTTCATGACAACTGTAGATATATCACAAACATGACCTTGTATTTTCACTTTTTTTATTTTTAAAGCCAAACTCTGGATGTTCTTCAGTTTTAACGTCTTTTGAGGTGTAACATGAAGAGTTAATGTTTACTTTACATTACTGAAACAACATAGCTGTGGCTGATTTCACCCAATGAAAGCTGTGCTCATGTGTATTACTGACTACTGTATGTATCTGCATATGCAACACATGAATATGGATACAGATATGACTGACATATATATTATATGTCTGTATCTATGAATATGCCTTTCTTTTAAAATACAAATGCTGAACTTTTTAAGGTGAACAAAAACAGTGGAAGTCCTGTGCCAGCAGATTTATGGGCCAACTAGTATGTGAAACATTCAAATAATGAGACATCATGTAGTCAAGCTCTTTAGCACAGCTCACATTGCATTACTTGTATAAAATTGTAATGTATTACAGGCAAACATATACAGCAAGTGCTTTTGTACAGTGGTACTTTTCATGGTGCAATATGTAGTAACTTTGTGAGCTTACTGTGTACTATGGTGTGGTCTGTATGAACTATTAAATACAAAAGCAAAATCGAACAGCAAACTAGACAGTGGACTTCTGAATCTATTGCGTTTTGCATCAAAAGGCAGCACATCTCTTTGGGGCAATTGCATTATTGTAAAATTCATTTTAATTCTGGTTTAGTTTAAAAGAATCTACTGTCAAAGAAAGTTTGTGTTGACATCCTAATTGATACAATCAAAGGACCATGTCAAATTGCGTTTGTGGTGACAGAGTTACTAAATTAAAGGCCTACTTTACTTTATTACAATGCCTTTCCTGCCCTTGTCAGCTAGTTAATGAACATGATTAAGTTTCACTTCACTGAACATGCCGGTATGAAAAACATTAAGCTAATTTCTAAAGCAAATCATAGGTTCTTTTGGGCTTAGAACAGAATCAGTCAGAGTCTGCAGCTTGAATGCACTATTACAGTTTATGGAAATGGCAATGTTGCAGTTTTGTTGATTTTGCTGATTCAGGGGCTTACCAGCCCTTTGAAAGGGTAGAGAAAGCTGTACTGCTAGCTTGTATTATCAACTCGTAAAGAAGACTTTACAGTGGCACAGTATGCACAAAGATTTTCTAGATATTAAGAGCATGCAATTTTACTTTAATGTGGACCATTCTCATTCTTAAAGTATAGCTCAGAAATGGGTCAAACAGATATGTAGGCTGGTGTCATGAATATAAAAGCATTCAAATACCAAAAGATCCAGGTATTATGCTATACTGTACGATGATATGTTGGGTATGTAGATCCTTACTTGCTGTATGAAATTTACAGTATTTTTATTTGAGGTCTGAAAATTATTATTATTATCTTACAAGATTTGAATAGGCAGCGTTGTATGTGTCTTTTATGTGTTAGTTCCCAGCTAGTACAGTAGCATTCACCCTATTAGAGTAATCTTAAAGTTATAATCTATGTCTGACAAAATATGTCAAGAATATGGCAGGATAGATCATTTCTTGCTCTCTCACTCTTCTTGCTCAGTCACTGACTGACATGTTCTCAGGGCTGATGATTATTGGTAACAGCTCACAACTGTCTATCAGGGAGATTATTACACCGGACACATAGAGTGGAGTCTTTATCAACAGACAATGCGATCTGTTATATCATCCTGTCTATGTTATTCATTTACAATTCAAGCTCACTCTTATGCCATTGTAATCCACAAATGACTATAAAATGGTGGTAGGTATTTGCTTGAAGCCAAACCCTATTATTAATCCAGAAAGTAGACCTCCCTCCATGCTCAGAGGTGTGGTTTCTATTTTTATCTCATCATGTATGGTAACAAAACCGGGACAGTGACTTTGTGTCACAAAAAAAAAAAGAAAAGAAAACAAAATGTACAATGTGTGTGTCTGTTTCCACAAAGATCTTTCATCTACAGCCACACTCTTTCAAGCAGACATATCGCCCTTCTGAACTTCCAACCACTGAAATGTAAGTATTGAGTCAATTGAAATATACAGTGTTTATCATATCTGAGTTTTTTAATAAAAAAAGAAAGAAAGGTATATATAAAAAAATATGTAGGGGGGGAGGACCTCCCCCCCTTGTACAAAGGCTCAGTCCTTGCCGCAGCGGCCCAGGGTTCAAATCCAACCTGTGGCTCTTTCCCGCATGTCATTCCCCATCTCTCTCTCCCCACATTTCCTGTCACTCTTCAAGCTGTCTCTGTCAAATAAAGCTCAAAAAGGCCAAAAAAATATCTATAATCTATAAAAATTAAAAAATAATATGCAGTAATAGTGTAGTGTTATATAAATTGCTGGTCTGTGCTATCTGAACGCTTAACTGAACTGCATTACTTAACTTCTGCATTCTACAGTGTTGAACTTAAAGTGCAGTATGATAATGGTGAAATTCTGTTTCTGCTCCCACCTAACGATTGAAGGAGCATGCAGCATACCTGGTCCCAACCTCAGTGCTCTTGTGGTATTTCAGTAGCACTTAACACACTTACTGAGGCTGTAACAAGTGCATCAGAGTTTAACTTTAAACAGTGCAACAGTGCTTTTCTGCAAAAAGATCAAAAGATTTAGTGTGATAAACCCACTCGACTACAGCAAGAACACATCATTTGAACATTTATGAATCCTTTTTGCCCTTTAAAGAGTCCAGTTCTTTCATTCAAAGTATTAATGCAGGAGGCAGTACTCTCTTTCTATATTTTCAGTTTTGGTAAGCATTTGAGTCATTACTTACTTACTCCTTTTTTTAAAATATCCGTCCATACACATTTATTGACGATCACTAAAGGTTGCAGATCACTATGAAATAGCTAAGGTTCTAGTCTAGGTTAAGGCAATGAAAAACTTTTTCTTGTAACCTGAGCAACATTCTTTAATTAAATCATTTTAAGCCAGGCATGTCCAAAGTCCGGCCCAGGGGCCAATCACGGCCCGCGGTCAGATTTCATGCGGCCCGAAGCTTCATTTTCATAATATATTAATATGGCCTGCTAGGATGGACAGATACTGTAAGCGTGCATTCACACAGGATCAGGGATTGTGGCAACTCGTAGCAGGGTAGTCCGGTGGTGGGGGGTGAGGGGAGCTGAGGTGTGTTGCTGTGGGCGTGTCTGGAAGTTTAATTTGATTTGTGTCCGATCGCAATCCCTGATCCTGTGTGAATGCATGCTATGGCTGGTAAATTTGGCTTTTTTAGTTGATGAAGAATTTGAAAAGGTGTTGCTGCTGGTGTTGTACCTGTAGAATAATCTTGTGAAATAGAAGAGCAAGAGTGATATGTTTTAAATTTAAATGTTAACAGACTTTTGCATTTTTCTTTGTTATCTGACTTCAGATGTGAAAGAAAGGCAGAATTAGTTTTTAGATTTGTTCACGTCTGATTGGTTTAGATTTGGTGACATTGCCATTTAAAAAAAAAAAAAAGATAATTGTGACAATGAAAATAAAATTGTTAGAGAACAGTGCATTTGTATGTAACTTTTATTGTTCATTTAAATGTTAGTATTGGCCCCCGGACATCTTCACCTTGTCAAATCTGGCCCTCCTTAAAAAAAGTTTGGACACCCCTGTTTTAAGCAATTCAAGTGCACAATCTGTGTGAGTCAAAACAAGAGGGTCATTTCCACAGACAGGACAATACCTTTAATGTATAACGGCAGTGGAGACTGGTTCCAGCTAAGTGCCCCTTCTGGGGTCTTCACTGATCACACTCAGCACATCCAGCATGTGTGATGACATCATGACCATCTTTATCCTGGAAAGAAACACAATGTTAAAAATAAGTAACATTTCTAGGATAAGACCAACCGCATTATGTCTCAACAGTCTAATAAATTGTATGAATATTCACAAGTTAATTAGCTGAATGAGTGTATAGATAGCATACTGAAATGCATTTTATGATAATGTAATACAAAAACTCAAAAACTCATCAGTGGGTTTGGTTAAATGTTAACACTGTTTTACAGACAATGCATATTTGCAGTTTTTGCATCTGTCTCTGCTTTTGTCTACGCTCACACATGACCTCATCTCCCCAGAGTGATGAAGTCATGTGTGAGCAGGAGAGTCTGACATTCATTTAATATGCCCTATGCCGCAAAATATATTAGTTGATCTGTAGCACTGAAGAGGTGTGGGTCTTTGTGATGCCTTTTGAATAAAACAAGAATAAAGGCATTTCTATGGGGTCTAGTTTTGATACTTTTGTCTTTGTTTGGAGCAAAGTGAGATAACAAACGTGTCTTTTCTGATCACTACTTGACCCTGAGAGGACACTCTAACACTGTTGTCTGCTGCCCTGGTCCACTGGTACACATGACACAACAATGCACCAATGTGGAACAAAACACTAGAACAACCACCAGCTGGCACTAGTATGCTAACACATGTGCCCCATTCATCAAGCCAATGTTTTCTGTGTATTATCATTTATCTACAAGAACTAAATAAATGCTTCCCCCTGATACCTTTATTACAAAAAAGAAATCTTGGAAAAAGGATATGAGTGTGAAGAGGAACATGTATCTCAGATGTTTTAGGAAATTAGCAGCACCAGGGCATGTGGATACAGCTGGCTTTCTTTGTCTGCAGCAGTCACAGCTCCTGCATCCCTCCCCCTCTCTGTTTCTTTCCTTCATGAGCACTGCTTGCTTTCAGCACCATGGACAGTGACCTGCCTACCGGAGCTGCGTTGCTATGACGACGCGCTGTGCTAGAGCGCGCGGTGTCCTCTGAAGCTGCCAGTAATTTAATATTCAGACATCCCCCCTCCCCCTTCACTTCACAGTGCAGCATCCGCAGGCTGCATACATCAGATGAGCTTTGTTTGTAAAATATCATCACCGCTTCTGCCTACCGAGGGCTAGTAATAATTAAAATTAGGTTATCTTAAATGATCTGGTAGCATTTATGCAGCATGTGGGACACGATGGAGACAGGAACAGGAGAAGGCGTTGCAGAATGCGGCAGCGCTCGTGCACGCGCACGTATATGCGTGACCTAGTTCCAGAATCAATACGTAGCCGTAGCATGTGGGAGGGGTCGTAGATCTGTTTTTGTTTTTTTACAATGTAGGTCACTTTATTTCCAAGTAGCTAATGGTGTGATCGTTATTTTTTTTTCCCTTTTATATCATAATTTATACCGCATTCATGCTCTGCTGCAAGTGGGAAGGTTTCTGCATGAGGCATATCAATAAAGAGCAGACAAAGCATGAACTCATCAGAGCTGCACTTGCAGGTTTAATCCATGAGATGTCGCTGCCCACCTCTGCAATAAGAGAAAGATTGTGGGAGTGTGCTGAGTAAACCACACAGAATATAAACAGACAGAATGTGAATGTCAACAGTGTTACATAGATAAAGACCAACACAATAATTAAATAGGTAACGCTACATTCTACAGTACGCCATTTTTGAATAATTTACTAATAGATTTGAAGACGTTTCTTGCAAAGAACAATGTGGTTATAAATCTAGAAGTAATAGAGCCAGTAATAATTGAAGTTGGTACAATTTCAATTATTTAATTACAACTATTTGGAAACATAATCAAATAAATGATTACAAAAACAAATTAGCGTAGCCTTTTCCAAAAAACTGTATTATTATTACCGTTTTTCTTGTTGCATGAAGTACATAAAAAAAGTTTTCTAACTGTTCATTTTGATCTTGACACACTTAGTTACCAATAATCTGTGAAATGTCTGCAAAAAGAAATGAATGAAACTTTCTTAAAAAATGAGAAGTTGAGTTTCACATCTACTCTGACACTAAACATCGAAATTTTGTGATTAATTAAAAATATGTATTGGTTAGTTAGAAACGGATATCGTAACACAACGAAGGACGAAAATAAAAAATAAATAAAATTGGCAGCATAAATTGACATTAGTAGTATTTCAGCAGAATTAAATCCACTATAGGGCAAACTGAGAGAAAAATATTACCGTCACCACACCATCCTTTCACTGACAATGGGTGGTGCTGTTACACTATATATGACCACAGTGGTTGTGTGTGAGCGGTTATCCTTTTTACATGTGCATTCAGTAAAGAGACGGTTGAAAGAACGGACTAAACAGCTTTCATTCGTCGGTCAGGATGATGGTTCCCGCAGATCTTTGTTGTTTATTACTCGGGCGAGGAAACTAATAATTCCAGGAGAACTTTGTTGACGGAATTAAGATCGTTGATTAAAGGTTTTACAATGGCGATAACGGACATCAGAGGACAATGGCTGGATGTGTGGATTTCTTTTTGTCTGGCTCTACTGCTTGTGTCTCATTTTCAAGGAATCTCGGCTCAAATTCGATATTCCCTTCAGGAAGAATTAAAATTAGGCACGGCAGTTGGAAATGTAGCCAAAGACCTGGGATTAGATCTAGGAAGACTGGCAGACAGGAATCTTCGCGTGGTGTCAGGAACAAAGCAGGATCTGTTTAAGGTAAACCCGAAAGATGGACTTTTGTTAGTAAACCAGAGAGTAGACAGGGAGGAGCTGTGTGCAAAAACTGTTCCATGCATCACAAATCTGAAAGCAGTTGTTGAAAACCCTCTTGAGATGCATCAAATAATAGTTGAAATACTCGATGTAAACGACAATTCGCCTAAATTTCCTGAAGAAAACTACACATTAGAGGTGCTGGAGTCCGCCATAGTTGGATCTCGATTTCAGATGGAAGGAGCACACGACTTGGATGTTGGTTTGAATTCCTTACAATCGTATAGGCTAAGCCATAACCAATATTTTCGCCTGGAAACCGAGGAATTTGGAGAGGATGGAAAGGTTCCCTTCCTCATATTACAGCGATCTTTGGATAGAGAACAAGTCGCTCAACACTGGTTACTATTAACAGCTACTGACGGAGGAAAACCCTCAAAATCTGGCACTATTAATATCACTGTTATTGTATCTGATGTAAACGACAACCCGCCAGTGTGTGATAAACAGAAATACACCATTACAATAAAGGAAAACGCACCTGCAGGAACAGTTTTGCTGACAGTAAATGCATCTGACTCGGATGAGGGGGTGAACAGTGAGATCGAATATTCTTTACGGAGTAAACTCAGAGGACTCTCATCTGAGCCTTTTGAGTTGGATAGTAGAACTGGCAAACTAACGGTGAAAGGTGGTCTTGATTACGAGGAAAAACAAGTTTATGAGATCAAGGTGCTGGCTGCGGACAGAGGTGCCGTGTCTCTCTCCACACACTGCAACGTGGTTGTTAGAGTGGAAGACGTGAACGATAATCAACCAGAAATAGACATCACATCCCTTTCAAGTCGCATTCCAGAAGATGCACCTCCTGGCACGGTGGTGGCGTTGATGGGTGTGACAGACCTTGACTCAGGTGTGAACGGACAGGTGGTCTGTAGTGTGCCCGGTCATCTACCTTTTGATTTAAAGCCATCCCCTGACGGGCATTCATATTCTTTGGTCACCAAGGACTACTTAGATAAGGAAACAATACAAATGTATGATATTACAATAACAGCTAAGGATTTAGGGAGCCCCGCGCTTTCATCGACGAAGGTGATACAGGTAGATGTGCTTGATGTTAATGATAATAGTCCTTTGTTCAGTGAAAGTCCGTACACTTTTTATGTGCCTGAAAACAACAAGGCTGGGATGTCAATTTTCTCAGTGAGCGCGACAGATGCTGATGGAGGTGAAAATGCGGCAGTCATATATTCACTCAACCGTAAGAGTCCAGAACCCAGTGTAACCTCCTTTTTAAATATAAATGAAGCCAATGGTACCATTTCCGCGTTAAAAAGTTTTGACTTTGAAACTCTGAAAACGTTCCAGTTCCAAGTTGTTGCCACAGATTCTGGAACTCCGTCACTAAGCAGCAACGTCACAGTGAACGTGTTCATTCTGGATCAGAACGACAACGCTCCAGTCATCCTGTATCCAGTCAGCTCGAACGGTTCTGCTGAAGGTGTGGAGGAGATTCCCCGCAATGTGAACGCAGGACACCTGGTGACTAAAGTCAGAGCCTATGACGCTGATATAGGATATAACGGCTGGTTACTGTTTTCACTACAGGAAGTTACTGACCACAGTCTCTTTGCTTTGGACCGCTATACAGGACAGATCAGAACACTTCGCTCATTCACAGAGACAGACGAGGCTGAACATAAACTGGTCATACTGGTGAAAGACAATGGGAATGTTTCACTCTCAGCAACAGCTACTGTAATTGTCAAAGTTGTGGAACCCAAAGAGGCTTTTGCTGCTTCCGATATGACCAGTATGGCAAACGATCAAGGAGAAAATAACATCATATTTTATTTGATCATAACTTTGGGCTCAGTTTCTGTACTTTTCCTCGTCAGTATCATTGTGTTGATTGCAATGCAGTGTTCAAAATCCACAGACTATACTTCTAAGTATCTACAGGAGCCTAATTATGACGGGACGCTGTGTCACAGCATCCAATACAGATCTGGAGACAAACGTTACATGTTGGTTGGACCCAGAATGAGTATAGGATCTACTATAGTCCCTGGCAGCCATGCAAATACACTTGTGCTTCCTGACAGGAGGAGGACATCTGGAGAGGTAAGACCTTAAAAATAAACACCTGAAATGCTAAAATACTGTCGTTTGCTGCTTCTCTAAACGGTCCCCAAAATTCTATACGTATACTTCCTGGAAAATTATTATGGTGACTTTTTTTATTTTTTATTTAAATCATGCTTTTGCACAGTACTGTCTAATTTCAGTCCGTATGTTATTTAAGATAAATATTGCTTTCATTTGCTGTTTGGACACTGCTGGTTTGACATTGTGCTGTCCATGGTGCTGAAACTTTGTTGATATTTTGGAATACAATCCCTGGCACGTAGACCTACATTAATCGATCGGTCGATATAATGTTGTTCTGAATAAAGTTTCCATTCCCCATGCAGTTACTATTCTTCTATAGTAAGTAGTCTACTAGTCCGGCCACGTAGTATTAAAACGAGTCCATCGTGTATTGAACAAACATTGCTGAGGAGCAGATTCAACGTCGGTCTCTTCTAAATGTAATTTAACAATGGCTACTGTATAAGTGCATGTGTTATTATTTGTCCTATAATTTATCTATAAACACACGCCTGAACACACACCTGAGTTGCATGCTGATTGGGGGTTATTGAGAAAATACCAAACATGTAGTTCGCTTGTTAACCGGGGAGACATGAGGGTGTTTTAGCTCATGAGCACATCGTGTATTCTTTATCCTTTGGAATAGAGAAACAGCTAGTTAAGTAAAACACTGGTAACACTTTATATTAGGGAACACATATTCACCATTAACTAGGTGCTTACTAATATGCATATAAGTAGCATACTAGCCCTCTATTAGTAATTATTAAGCACGTATTAACACCTTATTCTACATAGCCTTATTCTACCTCTATTACGCCATGAATTAAGATTTTTCCTATGAACTCCTAATTATTGACTGTAAATTAATGCATTGTTGTTTCTGAATGATGATATGAATGACCAGTGGGTTACTGGGGCCTTGTAGTTAATGGCGAATATGTGTTCCCTAATATAAAGTGTTACCAAAACACTTATAATATAGTATTGTAGCCCACTGGCCACATGGTGTCAGTGTGACCTAATGGTTGTGGTACTCATTCGATACAGGCCCTGCCCATCTCTGGATCATATCTGATGGAGGTGGTATGCTGACGGAGAACACATCGTAGGCTACGTATTGAATAATAAGAATAGCGGTTAAAATTTGTGTGTGAAAGCTTCTGCTTGAGAGTCGTACAATAGGTCCAACTGGACTTGTTTGAAGAGTATTTGGATCACTGCATTTGCCTACAAAGAAATTCTTCATTTTTGGCTTCACAATGGGAGAACGAGGACAAAGGCGCCGGGTGAAGTGCTGGTGGCTTGCCGGGATTTTGTTGTTGTGTTTTGTGGAGCGGATTTTGGCTCAGCTAAGATACTCTGTTCCAGAAGAGATATATGTGGGATCACCTGTTGGAAATGTTGCAAAGGATTTAGGACTTGACATTGGTACTTTGAAAGACAGGCGGTTTCGCATTGTTTCGGGGCCCAATCACGCTGTGTTTCATTTAAATCAAAACAATGGAGTGTTGTATGTTGGACAAATCATGGACCGGGAGGAGCTCTGTGGCGGAAGCAAGGTTTGTTTGATAAACCTGAAAATTGTTGTTGAAAGTCCGCTGGAAATACATTACGTTGGCGTTGAAATAACGGATGTTAATGACCATTCACCGACTTTCCCAGAACGCGAGCAGCGGCTGGAAATAGCGGAGCACACTCCTCCAGGTACTCGTTTCCAAATTCATGCGGCTAGAGACCCCGATGTCGGTACACAGTCAGTTCGTTTATATAAGTTGAGTCCAAATGATTTTTTTGATATCGAAATCAGAGACAGCGAGGAAGACAAGATACCGTTTTTAGTGCTGAAAAAGGCGTTGGATAGGGAGCAAAAGGCAGAACACCATTTCGTGTTAACAGCTCTTGATGGGGGCAGTCCGCCGAAATCTGGGAGCCTTAATTTAACCATTACTGTACTGGATGCAAATGATAATCGACCTGTGTTCAGTAAAGACATATATACTGTGTCATTAGATGAAAATGCCCCGATTGGAACTCTTGTAATACAAATAAACGCTACAGATTTAGATGAAGGTTCGAACAGTGAAATTGTATACATCTTTGGAAAAACACAAAAGAAAAAAGTCCTTGACACATTTGAATTAGACAGCGTCACTGGAGAGATTCGAGTGAAAGGAAACGTGGACTTTGAGGACACGGAGGTTTACAGACTAGATTTGCAGGCTTCAGATAAAGGCCAGCCACCTGGGACGGCCGAAAGTAGAGTTGTGATAAAAATAAAAGACGTGAACGACAATAAGCCAGATATTGAAGTAACATCACTGTCTAACGTTGTCCCAGAAGATTCAAAGCCTGGCACTGCTATCTCTCTCATCAGTGTTACTGACAGAGATTCGGGCGTGAATGGGAAAGTTATTTGTAAAATCTCAGGTAATGTTCCGTTTGATTTGACGCCTTCCATTGAGGAAAACATGTACTCTCTTGTCACAAAGGGGCGTTTAGACCGAGAGACTCTGTCCCACTATGACATCATAATAACAGCTACTGACTGTGGTGAACCTCCACTTTCCACTGTAAAATCCTTGAGTGTTCAGGTGTCTGATGTGAATGACAACAAACCAAATTTCAGCCAGAATCCATTTGAACTGTATTTAGTGGAAAACAATGCCCCGGGCGCACCAATATTTTCTGTAAGTGCTACTGATAATGATCTCAATGAAAATGCAGCAATAGCATACCATATAGTGAGAGGTGATGGGCTGCAGGGTGATATGACGTCTTTCCTGAATGTAAATTCAGATAACGGTCACATTTCGGCGCTAAAAAGTTTTGACTTTGAAACTCTGAAAACGTTCCAGTTCCAAGTTGTTGCCACAGATTCTGGAACTCCGTCACTAAGCAGCAACGTCACAGTGAACGTGTTCATTCTGGATCAGAACGACAACGCTCCAGTCATCCTGTATCCAGTCAGCTCGAACGGTTCTGCTGAAGGTGTGGAGGAGATTCCCCGCAATGTGAACGCAGGACACTTGGTGACTAAAGTCAGAGCCTATGACGCTGATATAGGATATAACGGCTGGTTACTGTTTTCACTGCAGGAAGTTACTGACCACAGTCTCTTTGCTTTGGACCGCTATACAGGACAGATCAGAACACTTCGCTCATTCACAGAGACAGACGAGGCTGAACATAAACTGGTCATACTGGTGAAAGACAATGGGAACCTTTCACTCTCAGCAACAGCTACTGTGATTGTCAAAGTTGTAGAACCCAAAGAGGCTTTTGCTGCTTCTGATGTTAAAAGTGCAACTAAAGTTGACGAGGAGGACAATGTAACATTTTACCTGATGATAACTTTGGGCTCAGTTTCTGTACTTTTCCTCGTCAGTATCATTGTGCTGATTGCAATGCAGTGCTCCAAATCCACAGACTATACTTCTAAATATCTACAAGAGCCTAATTATGACGGGACACTGTGTCACAGCATCCAGTACAGATCTGGAGACAAGCGGTACATGTTAGTTGGACCCAGAATGAGTATAGGATCTACTATAGTCCCTGGCAGCCATGCAAATACACTCGTGCTTCCTGACAGGAGACGTCCGTCTATAGAGGTAAGCCCATGTTTCGGATTTAATTGACGCTATTTTTCACGCACCCATACATCATTTTCACAAACATTAAGATAATTTCTTCTGAACTGACACGATTTCCTTCAGAAATACACCAAAGCATATAGCAAGTAATGTTTGTAATAGTAAATTATATGAAATGTTTCATTCTGATTACGTTGAAGATTTGTCAATGTCCCTTTCTGTCTCTCTAGAAATTAGAAAATGGGTTCAGGTTACTAACAAGACACCATATATTACGGCATTATCCATTTTTTATATCCTAGTACTGTCAAATGTGTTTAGGCTAACTTTATTGGTCATACACTGAAGTTGGGACTCAAGTTTCAGTTAGCATGACTTTTTAAGGAAGACTTTCAGGACACATCACGAGGAATGATCTACCAACACAATGGCAAATTTCGTAGCGCTGTCCATAGTGCTGACAGTCACTCTGCGTCCTATTGTGGTCTTTAGGTTTCGTTTTAAAACTTAATGAATTGCATTTGTGGAGTTTAATAGCCAAACTTGTGGTTTGTATTTTAGCCAACGTACAACAAGCAATTGCTTTTTTATTACTACACTATTGCATTTCAGAAATCTGGGTATATCTTGTACACTGTTGAATCTACTGATTTATATTCATTTGTATCATGAAAAGTCTATTAGCACACCTTTGAAACTAAATTGTCATCAATTTTATATTGTAACATATTTTGGATTACTCATACTTCCTATAAAATGAATAAGATTATTTCCTTTTAATTATTTACAGAATACTTTCGTACAACACTATTAAATTATTGTCCATATAAATTTTACTTTCATTTGTTGTTTTGACACTGCTGGTTAGAAATTGTGCTGTCCATGGTGCTGAAATTTTGTTTTCAAGATATTGTCGTTGTTGTTGTTTTGGGTATAAAATTAATGGCAGATAGACCTTTGTGTTCTGAACTGTTGTTCTGATTAAAGTTTGTTGTCACCCCTTAGGTCGTATTCCTACGTACAGCCACGTGTTTGTATTAATCAAGGTACATCCATAGTGTATTGAACAAACAAAGCTGTGAAGCAGATTTACAGTGCGTGTCTCTTCCATCTTTGCTTTATTATGGTACGCACAGAATTTGAGGGTTACAAGTAATTTAACAATGCATCTAATTACAGGTGCTATTGTTTGCTTCATCAGTTATCCAAAAACACAAACCCGAGTCAAAAGGTGATTGGGGGTGGCTGAGAAAATACAAAACATGTAGTAGACATGCTGGAGGAGGCTAACATGAGCATCCTTCACAGAGTGGGATATGGGGGCGTTTTACCTCATCAGCTCATCACGTGGCCTTTCACTACTGGATCAGCATATAGCAGTCGATTGGAATAGAGGAGATAGTACTGAAGTAAAACACTTATAATATAGTACTGTAACCCACTGTCCACATGGTGTCAGTGTGGCCTAATGGTTGTGGTGCTCATTCTATACAGGCCCTGCCCATCTCTGGATCATATCTGATGGAGGTGGTATGCTGAAAGAGTACACACAGGCTACGTATTGAATAATAAGAATAGCGGTTAAAATTTGTGCGTGAAAGCTTGTGCTTGAGAGTCGTACAATGGGTCCAATTGGACTTGTTTGATCAGTAATTGGATCACTGCATTTGCCTACAAAGAAAGCCTTCATTTTTGGCTTCACAATGGGAGAACGAGGACAAAGGCGCCGAGTGAACTGGTGGTGGCTTGCCGGGATTTTGTTGCTGTGTTTTGTGGAGCGGATTTTGGCTCAGCTAAGATACTCTGTTCCAGAAGAAATACAAGTGGGATCACCTGTTGGAAATGTTGCAAAGGATTTAGGGCTTGACATTGGTTCTTTGAAAGACAGGCGGTTTCGCATTGTTTCGGGGCCCAATCACGCTCTGTTTCAGTTAAATCAAAACAATGGAGTGTTGTATGTTGGACAAATAATGGACCGGGAGGAGCTCTGTGGAGGAAACAAGATCTGTTTGATAAACCTGAAAATTGTTGTTGAAAGTCCGCTGGAAATACATTACGTTGGCGTTGAAATAACGGATGTTAATGACCATTCACCGACTTTCCCAGAACGCGAGCAGCGGCTGGAAATAGCGGAGCACACTAATCCAGGTACTCGTTTCCAAATTCAAGCGGCTAGAGACCCCGATGTCGGTACACAGTCAGTCCGATTATATAAATTAAGCCCAAATCAGTTTTTTGATGTTGAAATCAGAGACAGCGAGGAAGACAAGATACCGTTTTTAGTGCTGAAAAAGGCGTTGGATAGGGAGCAAAAGGCAGAACACAATTTCGTGTTAACAGCTCTTGATGGGGGCAGTCCGCCGAAATCTGGGAGCCTCAATTTAACCATTACTGTGCTGGATACAAATGATAATCGACCTGTGTTCAGCAAAGATATATATACTGTGTCATTAGATGAAAATGCCCCGATTGGAACTCTTGTGATACAAATAAACGCTACAGATCTAGATGAAGGTTTAAACAGTGAAATTGAATACACGTTTATAAAAACGCAAAAGAAAAAAGTGCAAGACACATTTGAATTAGACAGCGTCACTGGAGAGATTCGGGTAAAAGGAAACGTGGACTTTGAGGACACGGAGGTTTACAGACTAGATTTGCAGGCATCAGATAAAGGCCAGCCACCTTGGACCGCTGAAAGTAGAGTTGTGATAAAAATAAAAGACGTGAACGACAATAAGCCAGATATTGAAGTAACATCACTATCTAACGTAGTCCCAGAAGATTCAAAGCCTGGTACTGTTATCTCTCTCATCAGTGTTACTGACAGAGATTCGGGCGTGAATGGGAAAGTTATTTGTAAAATCTCAGGTAATGTTCCGTTTGATTTGACGCCTTCCATTGAGGAAAACATGTACTCTCTTGTCACAAAGGGGCGTTTAGACCGAGAGAATCTGTCCCATTATGACATCACAATAACAGCTTCCGACTGTGGTGAACCTCTACTTTCCACTGTAAAAACCTTGAGTGTTCAGGTGTCTGATGTGAATGACAACAGACCAAATTTCAGCCAGAATCCATTTGAACTGTATTTAGTGGAAAACAATGCCCCGGGCGCACCAATATTTTCTGTAAGTGCTACTGATAATGATCTCAATGAAAATGCAGCAATAGCATACCACATAGTGAGAGGTGATGGCCTGCAGGGTGATATGACGTCTTTCCTGAATGTAAATTCCGATAGCGGTCACATTTCAGCTCTAAAAAGTTTTGACTTTGAAACTCTGAAAACGTTCCAGTTCCAAGTTGTTGCCACAGATTCTGGAACTCCGTCACTAAGCAGCAACGCCACAGTGAACGTGTTCATTCTGGATCAGAACGACAACGCTCCAGTCATCCTGTATCCAGTCAGCTCGAACGGTTCTGCCGAAGGTGTGGAGGAGATTCCCCGCAATGTGAACGCAGGACACTTGGTGACTAAAGTCAGAGCCTATGACGCTGATATAGGATATAACGGCTGGTTACTGTTTTCACTGCAGGAAGTTACTGACCACAGTCTCTTTGCTTTGGACCGCTATACAGGACAGATCAGAACACTTCGCTCATTCACAGAGACAGACGAGGCTGAGCACAAACTGGTCATACTGGTGAAAGACAATGGGAATGTTTCACTCTCAGCAACAGCTACTGTGATTGTCAAAGTTGTAGAACCCAAAGAGGCTTTTGCTGCTTCTGATGTTAAAAGTGCAACTAAAGTTGACGAGGAGGACAATGTAACATTTTACCTGATGATAACTTTGGGCTCAGTTTCAGTACTTTTCCTCGTCAGTATCATTGTGCTGATTGCAATGCAGTGCTCCAAATCCACAGACTATACTTCTAAATATCTACAAGAGCCTAATTATGACGGGACACTGTGTCACAGCATCCAGTACAGATCTGGAGACAAGCGGTACATGTTAGTTGGACCCAGAATGAGTATAGGATCTACTATAGTTCCCGGCAGCCATGCAAATACACTCGTGCTTCCTGACAGGAGACGTCCGTCTATAGAGGTAAGCCCATGTTTCGGATTTAATTGACGCTATTTTTCACGCACTCATACATTATTTTCATAAACATTATGATCATTTCTTCTGAACTGACACGATTTCCTTCAGAAACACACCAAAGCATATAGCAAGTAATGTTTATAACAGTAAATTATATGAAATGTTTCATTCTGTTTACGTTGAAGATTTGTCAATGTCCCTTTCTGTGTCTCTAGAAATTAGAAAATGGGTTCAGGTTACTAACAAGACACCATATATTACGGCATTATCCATTTTTTATATCCTAGTACTGTCAAATGTGTTTAAGCTAGCTTTATTGGTCATACATTGAAGTTGGGACTCAAGTTTTAGTTGGACTATGACTTTTTAAGGAAGACTTTCAGGACACATCACGAGGAATGATCTACCAACATAACGGCAAATTTCGTAGCGCTGTCCATAGTGCTGACAGTCACTCTGCGTCCTATTGTGGTCTTTTTTAATATGGAATGTAGGTTTCGTTTTAAAATGTAATGAATTGCATTTGTGGAGTTTAATAGCCAAACTTGTGGTTTGTATTTTAGCCAACGTACAACAAGCAATTGCTTTTTTATTACTACACTATTGTATTTTAGAAATCTGGGTGTATCTTGTACACTGTTGAATCTACTGATTTATATTCATTTGTATTATGAAAAGTCTATTAGCACACCTTTGAAACTAAATTGTCATCAGTTTTATATTGTTATATAGTCTGAATTACTTATACTTCCTGTAAAACGAATACGATTGTTTGCTTTTAATTATTTACAGAATGCTTTCGTACAACACTATAAAATTATAGCCCATATATATTTTACTTTCATTTGTTGTTTTGACCCTTTGAAATTGTGATGTCCATGGTGCTGAAATTTTGTTTTAGGGTTATTGTCGTTATCGATTTGGGAATAAATTTAATGGCAGATAGTCCTTAGTGTTCTCGTCTTCTGAATAAAATTTGTTTTCCCTATTCAGTTCATATTCATACGTCCAGCCACGTCTTTGTATTAATCAAAATGCATCGATAGTGTATTGAACAAAATCAAGCCGTGAAGCAGAATTACAATGTGACTCTCTTCCATAAATCCGACACAATATGATGATTACATGTAATTTAACAATGCATCTAATTGCAGGTGCTATTGTTTGTCCTGTCAATTATCCAAAAACACACACCTGAGTCGCAAGCTGATTGGGGGTTACTGAGAAAATACCAAGCATGCAGTGGACATGCTGGAGGAGGCTAACATGAGCATCCTTCATAGAGTGGGATATGGGGGCGTTTTAGCTCATCAGGACATCATGTGGCCTGGATCAGCATATAGCAGTCGATTGGAATAGAGGAGATAGTAGTAAAACACTTGTAATATAGCATTGTAACCCACTGACCACATGGTGTCAGTGTGACCTAATGGTTGCAGTACTCATTCGATACAGGCCCTGCCCATCTCTGGATCATATCTGATGGAGGTGGTATGCTGACGGAGTACACATCGCAGGCTACGTATTAAGTAATAAAACATAGCGGTTAAAATGTGTGTGTGAAAACTTCTGCTTGAGAGTCGTGCAATGGATCCAGTTGGACTGGATCGATGAACAATTGGATCACTGTATTTGCCTACACAGAAATCCTTCATTTTTTGGCTTCACAATGGGAGAACGAGGACAAAGGCACCGAGAGAACTGGTGGTGGCTTGCCGGGATTTTGTTGCTGTGTGTTGTGGAGCGGATTTGGGCTCAGCTAAGATACTCTGTTCCAGAAGAAATACAAGTGGGGTCACCTGTTGGAAATGTTGCAAAGGATTTAGGGCTTGACATTGGTACTTTGAAAGACAGGCGGTTTCGCATTGTTTCGGGGCCCAATCACGCTCTGTTTCAGTTAAATCAAGACAATGGAGTCTTGTATATTGGACAAATCATGGACCGGGAGGAGCTCTGTGGTGGAAATAATGTCTGTTTGATAAACCTGAAAATTGTTGTTGAAAGCCCGCTGGAAATACATTACGTTGGTGTTGAAATAACGGATGTTAATGACCATTCACCGACTTTCCCAGAACGGGAGCAGCGGCTGGAAATAGCGGAGCACACTCCTCCAGGTACTCGTTTCCAAATTCATGCGGCTAGAGACCCCGATATCGGTACCCAGGCAGTCCGATTATATAAACTGAGCCCAAATGAATTTTTTGATGTTGAAATCAGAGACAGCGAGGAAGACAAAATACCGTTTTTAGTTCTGAAAAAGGCGTTGGATAGGGAGCAAAAGGCAGAACACAGTTTCGTGTTAACAGCTCTTGATGGGGGCAGTCCGCCGAAATCTGGTAGCCTTAATTTAACCATTACTGTGCTGGATGCAAATGATAATCGCCCCGTGTTCAGCAAAGATATATATACTGTGTCTTTAGATGAAAATTCCCCGATTGGAACTCTTGTGATACAAATAAACGCTACAGATTTAGACGAAGGTTCGAACAGTGAAATTGAATACACTTTTGGAAAAACACAAAAGAAAAAAGTGCAAGACACATTTGAATTAGACAGCGTCACTGGAGAGATTCGGGTAAAAGGAAACGTGGACTTTGAGGACACGGAGGTTTACAGATTAGATTTGCAGGCCTCAGATAAAGGTAATCTACCTTGGACGGCTGAAAGTAGAGTTGTGATAAAAATAAAAGACGTGAACGACAATAAGCCAGATATTGAAGTAACATCACTATCTAACGTTGTCCCAGAAGATTCAAAGCCTGGCACTGTTATCTCTCTCATCAGTGTTACTGACAAAGATTCGGGCGTGAATGGGAAAGTTATTTGTAAAATCTCAGGTAATGTTCCGTTTGATTTGACGCCATCCATTGAGGCAAATATGTACTCTCTTGTCACAAAGGGGCGTTTAGACCGAGAGACTCTGTCCCATTATGACATCACAATAACAGCTACCGACTGTGGTGAACCTCCACTTTCCACTGTAAAAACCTTGAATGTTCAGGTGTCTGATGTGAATGACAACAGACCAAATTTCAGCCAGAATCCATTTGAACTGTATTTAGTGGAAAACAATGCCCCGGGCGCATCAATATTTTCTGTAAGTGCTACTGATAATGATCTCAATGAAAATGCAGCAATAGCATACCACATAGTGAGAGGTGATGGGCTGCAGGGTGATATGACGTCTTTCCTGAATGTAAATTCCGATAGCGGTCACATTTCAGCTCTAAAAAGTTTTGACTTTGAAACTCTGAAAAAGTTCCAGTTCCAAGTTGTTGCCACAGATTCTGGAACGCCGTCACTAAGCAGCAACGTCACAGTGAACGTGTTCATTCTGGATCAGAACGACAACGCTCCAGTTATCCTGTATCCAGTCAGCTCGAACGGTTCTGCTGAAGGTGTGGAGGAGATTCCCCGCAATGTGAACGCAGGACACTTGGTGACTAAAATCAGAGCCTATGACGCTGATATAGGATATAACGGCTGGTTACTGTTTTCACTGCAGGAAGTTACTGACCACAGTCTCTTTTCTTTGGACCGATATACAGGACAGATCAGAACACTTCGCTCATTCACAGAGACAGACGAGGCTGAGCATAAACTGGTCATACTGGTGAAAGACAATGGGAATGTTTCACTCTCAGCAACAGCTACTGTGATTGTCAAAGTTGCGGAACCCAAAGAGGCTTTTGCTGCTTCTGATGTCAAAAGTGCAACTAAAGTTGACGAGGAGGACAATGTAACATTTTACCTGATGATAACTTTGGGCTCAGTTTCAGTACTTTTTCTCGTCAGTATCATTGTGCTGATTGCAATGCAGTGCTCCAAATCAACAGACTATACTTCTAAATATCTACAAGAGCCTAATTATGACGGGACACTGTGTCACAGCATCCAGTACAGATCTGGAGACAAGCGGTACATGTTAGTTGGACCCAGAATGAGTATAGGATCTACTATAGTCCCTGGCAGCCATGCAAATACACTCGTGCTTCCTGACAGGAGACGTCCGTCTATAGAGGTAAGCCCATTTTTCGGATTTAATTGACGCTATTTTTCACGCACTCATACATCATTTTCATAAACATTAAGATAATTTCTTCTGAACTGACACGATTTCCTTCAGAAATACACCAAAGCATATAGGAAGTAATGTTTGTAATAGTAAATTATATGAAATGTTTCATTCTGTTTACGTTGAAGATTTGTCAATGTCCCTTTCTGTCTCTCTAGAAATTAGAAAATGGGTTCAGGTTACGAACAAGACACCATATATTACGGCATTATCCATTTTTTATATCCTAGTACTGTCAAATGTGTTTAAGTTAACTTTATTGGTCATACACTGAAGTTGGGACTCAAGTTTCAGTTGGCATGACTTTTTAAGGAAGACATTTATGACACATCACGAGGAATGATCTACCAACATAATGGCAAATTTCGTAGCGCTGTCCATAGTGCTGATAGTTACTCTGCGTCGTATCGTGGTCTTTTTCAATATGGAATGTAGGTTTCGTTTTAAAACTTAATGAATTTCATTTGTGGACTTTAATAGCCAGACTTGTGGTTTGTATTTTAGCCAACATACAACAAGCAATTACTTTTTTATTACTACACTATTGTATTTCAGAAATGTGGGTATATCTTGTACACTGTTGAATCTACTGATTTATATTCATTTGTATCATGAAAAGTCTATTAGCACACCTTTGAAACTAAATTGTCATCAATTTTATATTGTAACATATTTTGGATTACTTATACTTCCTATAAAATGAATAAGATTATTTGCTTTCAATTATTTACAGAATGCTTTCGTACAACACTATTAAATTATTGTACCCATAAAAATTTTACTTTCATTTGTTGTGTTGACACTGCTGGTTTGAAATTGTGCTGTCCATGGTGCTGAAATTTTGTTTTCAAGATATTGTCGTTGTTGTTGTTTTGGGTATAAAATTAATGGCAGATAGACCTTTGTGTTCTGACCTGTTGTTCTGATTAAAGGTTGTTGTCACCCATCAGGTCGTATTCCTACGTACAGTCACGTGTTTATATTAATCAAGGTACATCCATAGTGTATTGAACAAACAAAGCTGTGAAGCAGATTTACAGTGCTGTCTCTTCCATCTTTGCTTTATTATGGTACGCACAGAATTTGAGGGTTACAATTAATTTAACAATGCATCTAATTACAGGTGCTATTGCTTGCTTCATCAATTATCCAAAAACACAAACCCGAGTCAAAAGCTGATTGAGGGTTGCTGAGAAAATACCAAACATGTAGTAGACATGCTGGAGGAGGCTAACATGAGCATCCTTCACAGAGTGGGATATGGGGGCGTTTTAGCTCATCAGGACATCATGTGGCCTGGATCAGCATATAGCAGTCGATTGGAATAGAGGAGATAGTAGTAAAACACTTGTAATATAGCATTGTAACCCACTGTCCACATGGTGTCAGTGTGACCTAATGGTTGTGGTGCTCATTTCATAGAGGCCCTGCCCATCTCTGGATCATATCTGATGGAGGTGGTATGCTGACGGAGTACACATAGTAGACCACGTATTAAGGAGTAAGAATAGCGGTTAAAATTTGTGTGTCAAAGCTTCTGCTTGAGAGTCGGGGAATGGGTCCAATTGGACCGATTTGATGAGCAATTGGATGACTGTATTTGCCCACAAATAAATCCTTCATTTTTTAGCTTCACAATGGGAGAACGAGGACAAAGGCGCCGAGTGAAGTGCTGGTGGCTTGCCGGGATTTTGTTGCTGTGTTTTGTGGAGCGGATTTTGGCTCAGCTAAGATACTCTGTTCCAGAAGAAATACAAGTGGGATCACCTGTTGGAAATGTTGCAAAGGATTTAGGGCTGGACATTGGAACTTTGAAAGACAGGCGGTTTCGCATTGTTTCGGGGCCCAATCACGCTCTGTTTCAGTTAAATCAAAACAATGGAGTGTTGTATATTGGACAAATCATGGACCGGGAGGAGCTCTGTGGTGGAACCAAGGTTTGCTTGATAAACCTAAAAATTGTTGTTGAAAGTCCGCTGGAAATACATTACGTTGGCGTTGAAATAACGGATGTTAATGACCATTCACCGACTTTCCCAGAACGCGAGCAGCGGCTGGAAATAGCGGAGCACACTCCTCCAGGTACTCGTTTCCAAATTCAAGCGGCTAGAGACCCCGATATCGGTACCCAGTCAGTCCGACTATATAAGTTGAGCCAAAATGAATTTTTTGATGTTGAAATCAGAGACAGCGAGGAAGACAAGATACCGTTTTTAGTGCTGAAAAAGGCGTTGGATAGGGAGCAAAAGGCAGAACACCATTTCGTGTTAACAGCTCTTGATGGGGGCAGTCCGTCGAAATCTGGGAGCCTCAATTTAACCATTACTGTGCTGGATGCAAATGATAATCGCCCCGTGTTCAGCAAAGATATATATACTGTGTCATTAGATGAAAATGCCCCAATTGGAACGCTTGTTATACAAATAAACGCTACAGATCTGGATGAAGGTTTGAACAGTGAAATTGAATACACGTTTGTAAAAATGCAAAAGAAAAAACTGCAAGACACATTTGAATTAGACAGCGTCACTGGAGAGATTCGAGTGAAAGGAAACGTGGACTTTGAGGACACGGAGGTTTACAGACTAGATTTGCAGGCATCAGATAAAGGCCAGCTACCTTGGACCGCTGAAAGCAGAGTTGTGATAAAAATCAAAGACGTGAACGACAATAAGCCAGATATTGAAGTAACATCACTATCTAACGTAGTCCCAGAAGATTCAAAGCCTGGCACTGTTATCTCTCTCATCAGTGTTAGTGACAGGGATTCGGGCGTGAATGGAAAAGTTATTTGTAAAATCTCAGGTAATGTTCCGTTTGATTTGACGCCTTCCATTGAGGAAAACATGTACTCTCTTGTCACAAAGGGGCGTTTAGACCGAGAGACTCTGTCCCATTATGACATCACGATAACAGCTTCCGACTGTGGTGAACCTCCACTTTCCACTGTAAAAACCTTGAGTGTTCAGGTGTCTGATGTGAATGACAACAGTCCAAATTTCAGCCAGAATCCATTTGAACTGTATTTAGTGGAAAACAATGCCCCGGGCGCATCAATATTTTCTGTAAGTGCTACTGATAATGATCTCAATGAAAATGCAGCAATAGCATACCATATAGTGAGAGGTGATGGCCTGCAGGGTGATATGACGTCTTTCCTGAATGTGAATTCAGATAACGGTCACATTTCAGCGCTAAAAAGTTTTGACTTTGAAACTCTGAAAACATTTCAGTTCCAAGTTGTTGCCACAGATTCTGGAACTCCGTCACTAAGCAGCAACGTCACAGTGAACGTGTTCATTCTGGATCAGAACGACAACGCTCCAGTCATCCTGTATCCAGTCAGCTCGAACGGTTCTGCTGAAGGTGTGGAGGAGATTCCCCGCAATGTGAACGCAGGACACTTGGTGACTAAAGTCAGAGCCTATGACGCTGATATAGGATATAACGGCTGGTTACTGTTTTCACTGCAGGAAGTTACTGACCACAGTCTCTTTGCTTTGGACCGCTATACAGGACAGATCAGAACACTTCGCTCATTCACAGAGACAGACGAGGCTGAACATAAACTGGTCATACTGGTGAAAGACAATGGTAATGTTTCACTCTCAGCAACAGCTACTGTGATTCTCAAAGTTGTGGAACCCAAAGAGGCTTTTGCTGCTTCTGATGTCAAAAGTGCAACTAAAGTTGACGAGGAGGACAATGTAACATTATACTTAATGATAACTTTGGGATCAGTTTCAATACTTTTTCTCGTCAGTATCATCGTGCTGATTGCAATGCAGTGTTCAAAATCCACAGACTATACTTCTAAATATCTACAAGAGACTAATTATGACGGGACACTGTGTCACAGCATCCAGTACAGATCTGGAGACAAGCGGTACATGTTAGTTGGACCCAGAATGAGTATAGGATCTACTATAGTCCCTGGCAGCCATGCGAATACTCTAGTACTCCCTGACAGAAGGCGGACATCTGGAGAGGTAAGCCCATGTTCCGATTTTTTTTTTTTAACAATATTTGTATTAATTTTTTCACTTTTACAAGTAAAGGACACAATATGCTTCACAGAAATAGAAAGCAAAAGAAAGAGGTAAACAAAACAAGACAAACAAATCAAAAAGAAACAAACACAACACCAGCTCAGATCCATATAAATAATACTCGGGGTTACAGTAATAATGTACGGTATGAGCAGTCAAGAAAATCCCTGCAGCATGATATTAGAGACACCAGGCTCTACATAGGTCAAATAGGGTTCCCACACTTTATAGAATTGGTCTGTTTTTGAATGTAATATACATGTAAGATATTCTAATGGCACTAGATCAAACACCACGCTTTGCCAGCCTTTAACAGTTGGTACGTTTTCATTAATCCACTGCAATAAAATATTCTTCCTCGCTGCATAAGTAAGAATACAATACAACCTCCATGTTCCGATTTTAATTGAATCTATCTTTCACACTTTACAGAGTTACATTGCAATGTTTCATGTCGTCTTCATTTAAGTCATATGTCCCTTTCTGCCTCCCTTGAAAATAGAAAATGTTTTCAGGCTATTTACACGACACCATATTTCATACTTTATATCCTAACACTATTCAAGCTGTTGACTTGTAGTGTTGGTCATATTGTGGGAATTTTAAAGTTTGGATTCAAGTTTCGGTTCTGATATGACTTTTAAGACTTTCAGGACATCACAAGGAAAAGTATGCTAACACAATGGTAGATTTCGTAGCGCTATCCATGGTTCTGACAATCACACTTGGGCATACGGTGCTGATTAAGTAACAACGTTGTGGTTTGTATGTTTTTAATCACTTACCACAGTGCTGTCTTTCAGAAACCTTGATCTATTTTATTGCATCATGAAAGTTGGTACTCCTTTGAAACTAGCTTGAGTAATATTCGTCATTATAGTGTATCCAGTCTGCAAAAGACTTCGTAAGTAATATTTTGTTTAGGGAATTGAGTGCACACTTTGTTTATGTTGCACTGCTACGAATCAATAATGTATGCAATAATGACATGATTTTGGGGGTTTTTAGTTTAGTGATGTGTATAACGTTTTAGTCTGTTACCTGATTGTCATGCTATACAGAAATTAAGGGAAACTATTCATTATTTGTAGTCAAGGAGCTCCAACTTGCAAACATACTGCCATCGTGGTTTATATCGCGGTTCGCTTAAAAATATTATTATGTGGCCAGTCCACGAGGTGTCAGTGTCATATAAGCACAAATTGTTGTGGTGGGCGCTGGCCCTGCCCCTTCCAGAGAGGTTTTGTTCACGTCGACAGAGAAGAGACAGTACCTTCAACAGAAGAATGTGCTTTGTTCCAGTTGTACATTGATAAATTGAAAATATGGGATATAATTCAACAATATATGTTGTGGCTTAGGCAGTTTCCTTTATCGCATGGACCCGTGAGTGGATTTAACAATAAACAAAACGGAAACGATGGGAGTCGGAGGACAAAGACGAGGAATACAATCCTGGTGGTTAGCCATCCGTTTTTCTGTGATGCTCAGCTGCATGGAAATTGTTTCAGCTCAGATAAAATATTCCGTTCCAGAGGAAGTAAAAGTGGGATCTATTGTGGGAAATGTAGCCAAGGACTTAGGATTGGACACCAGTTCGCTGGAGGAACGACGATTTCGTATCGTTTCGGGAACTAAAGATGATCAGTTTGAAGTAAATCAGAACAACGGCGCTTTGTATGTGCAAAAGAACATCGACCGAGAGGAGCTTTGTGAAAACGTTTCTCCATGTTTATTGAACCTTAAAATGGTAGCCGAGAACCCCATGGAAATACATTATGTGGGAGTTGAAATCATAGATGTAAACGATAATTCACCAAGCTTTCAAGAGGAATTAAAAATATTAGACATTTCTGAGTCTACTGTTCCTGGAAAACGTTTCCAGTTACCATCTGCGCACGATCCAGATGTTGTCATAAATACAGTGCGTGTGTATAAATTAAACCAAAACGAATATTTCAGCATACAAATACGGGAGAGGGGAGAGGACAAGATACCATTCTTAGTTCTGCAAAAGTCTCTAGATCGGGAAAAATACCACGAGCACAAACTGACTTTGACAGCAGTTGACGGTGGAAATCCACCGAGATCAGGGACACTTAATGTTACAGTCATGGTTCTCGATTCAAATGATAACCATCCTGCATTTAGCCAAGAAGTATATTCCGTAACAGTACCTGAAAATGTTGATGCAGATACAAGTGTAATTAAGGTAATGGCGACTGATGTGGATGAGGGCGCAAATGGAAACATTGAATATTTTTTCGGTGGTGAACTTGACCGGAAGATATACGATATGTTTAGTCTAGATAAAGACACTGGTGAAATTAGAGTAAAGGGAGAAATTGACTTTGAGAAGGTTGATGTGTATAAGTTAGACGTCCATGCCACTGACAAAGGACAGCCTCCAATGAGTACTGATTGCAGGGTGATCATTAAAGTGTTAGACAAAAACGACAACAAACCTCAAATAGAAGTGACTTCTTTGTCAAACATGGTGTCTGAAGACTCAAAACCTGGGACTGTGGTCTCTCTGATTAGTATTACAGACCAAGACGCCGGTTTAAACGGTAAAGTAATATGCAGCCTTTCAGATAATGTACCATTCGAATTAAAACCATCATTTCAAGACAATATGTACTCGTTAGTTTTGAACCAGCATTTGAATCGAGAATCAGTTTCGCATTATGACATCACAATAACAGCTACAGACTGTGGCCAGCCTCCTCTGTCTACAGTCAAAACTCTGAGCATTGACGTATCAGACGTGAATGATAATGTCCCACAATTTTTGAATAATCCAATTGAACTTTACCTGCAAGAAAATAACGTGCCTGGAAACCAAATATTTTCGGTTACTGCTTCAGATAAAGATTTAAATGAAAATGCAGTTTTAACTTATCATATAGTTAGAGAGGAAGGTAGTCAAGTTAAAATTGCCCCATTTTTAAATATCAATTCAGAAAATGGACACATTTCCGCACTCAAAAGTTTTGATTTTGAAACTCTGAAAACGTTCCAGTTCCAAGTTGTTGCCACAGATTCTGGAACTCCGTCACTAAGCAGCAACGTCACAGTGAACGTGTTCATTCTGGATCAGAACGACAACGCTCCAGTTATCCTGTATCCAGTCAGCTCGAACGGTTCTGCTGAAGGTGTGGAGGAGATTCCCCGCAATGTGAACGCAGGACACTTGGTGACTAAAGTTAGAGCCTATGACGCTGATATAGGATATAACGGATGGTTACTGTTTTCACTGCAGGAAGTTACTGACCACAGTCTCTTTGCTTTGGACCGCTATACAGGACAGATCAGAACACTTCGCTCATTCACAGAGACAGACGAGGCTGAGCATAAACTGGTCATACTGGTGAAAGACAATGGGAATGTTTCACTCTCAGCAACAGCTACTGTGATTGTCAAAGTTGTGGAACCCAAAGAGGCTTTTGCTGCTTCTGATGTTAAAAGTACAGCTAAAGTTGACGAAGACGACAATGTTACATTATACTTGATGATAACTTTGGGATCAGTTTCAGTACTTTTTCTCGTCAGTATCATCGTGCTGATTGCAATGCAGTGTTCAAAATCCACAGACTATACTTCTAAGTATCTACAGGAGCCTAATTATGACGGGACACTGTGTCACAGCATCCAGTACAGATCTGGAGACAAACGATACATGCTAGTTGGACCCAGAATGAGTATAGGATCTACTATAGTCCCGGGCAGCCATGCGAATACGCTAGTGCTTCCTGACAGAAGGAGGACATCTGGAGAGGTAAGAGCTTGAAGACATTGCCACAAAATTAAACTATTTTTTGGTTGTGACCTCTGTCCATGGTGCTGAAATGCAAAAGAGAGTGATGTCAAATCTAGAAATCGTGCCTTTGTCATACTTGGGCACTGCGATTTTGACAGTTGCATCTCTAAACAGTCCAATAAATTGTAACCTATTAGTGATTTGGATGTATGAAATTGGTGCTGTTCCTGTTAAGTTGTGCAAGCATTTTGTATGGGCTTTATTTGTTTCAATACTGAGCTACAGGATTACTGTAACACATTCCCTATATGTTTATAAGAACCTTGTTAGAAATAAGCATGCCATCCAACAATTACTGTAGAATCGTTAAATTGTTGTTTATGTTCAATATTCTGTTTGTCCTTTTGCATTTTGCTTCGAATTATATGATACTCTTGTAGAGACAACATACTAATTTTACTACGGAACGTTACTCAAAATTTGTATATTTGTAAATATATACTGTAAATATAGTCTATTACTTCCCTGTGATGACCTCCGGGTGTCAGTGTAACATTGCGAAACGATGGGCGACTTTGTCCCTCCCCTGAAAAAAAGCTTTTGTTTGTCCTCTCGAGCAGGGCAGGCATTTGAATGAAGCACGCCAGCCGATGGATCCCTTATGTAAGTGTATCAGAAGTATGTGATACACAACGGTTTGGACCTAGATAATTTGTTGTCGCAGTAACATCCCTTTGTTGTGCTTCCAGTAATTTGAAGTATAATGATGGGGACCGACAGACAGAGTCGAAAAAGGGAGTACTATTTATTCGCGTTTCATTTGGCTCTTCTGCTGTGTTTCGGAAAGCAGGCCTTTGCTCAGATAAGATACACCATTCCAGAGGAGGTGAAAGAAGGAACTGCTGTTGGGAATGTTGCGAAGGATCTTGGCCTAGACATCACCTCTTTAATTGACCGACGGTTTCGTGTTGTGTCTGGATCTAAAGAGACATTTTTTGAGGTAAACCAAGACAATGGGGCTCTGTATGTGCGTAAGAAAATCGACAGAGAGGAACTCTGTCAGGGAAATGGTGCTTGCTTAATGGAGCTAAAAATCCTCGTTGAAACCCCTTTGGAAATGCATTATGTAATTGTAGAAATTACTGATGTAAATGATCACTCTCCTAGTTTTCCAGAAAGAGAGCAGACGTTTGAGATAGCTGAGCATACATTACCAGGAAGGCGATTTCAACTGCACACTGCTCGTGATCCCGATGCTGGAGTTAACTCTATTCGTACATACACATTGACGTCAAATGAACATTTTGAAGTAAATATCCGTCAAAGCGATGAGGAGAAAATACCATTTTTAGTGTTGAAGAAATCATTAGACAGAGAACAAAAGAAGAAACACAGGCTACTGGTTACAGCAGTTGATGGAGGTAAACCTCAAAGATCAGGGACACTGAATGTATCTATTATTGTTCTTGATATTAATGATAATCGTCCAGTATTTAGTCAGGATACTTATCAAATTGCATTAAAAGAAAATGTTATTGTCAGCACTTCAATATTTAGAATCAATGCGACAGATCTCGACGAAGGCAGCAATAGCGAAATTGAATACAGCCTTGGAAAAACTTTGAAGAAAAAAGTCTACGACATTTTTGAATTAGACAAATTAACGGGAGAGATTAGAGTAAAGGGAGTTGTGGACTATGAAGAAAGCGACGTTTATAAACTCGATGTTGAGGCATCAGATAAAGGTACACCTCCACTGACAGGTGAGTGTAGAGTCATTATAAAAATCATCGACGCCAACGACAACCCACCGGAAATAGAAGTCACATCACTGTCTAATACAGTGTCTGAAGACTCAAAACCTGGAACAGTTATTTCACTACTTAGCGTGACAGATAAAGACTCTGGCGTCAATGGAAAAATAATATCAAGCATAACCTCAGACGTGCCTTTTGAGTTAAAGCCTTCCTATTAGGAGAACATATATTCAATTGTCACGAAGGAAGTTTTGGATCGAGAGGCGATTTCAAAATATGAAATAACAATAAAAGCAACTGATTGTGGTGAACCTCCTTTATCTACTGTCAAAATTCTAAATATTCAGATATCAGATGTAAATGACAACAGTCCACATTTCGAACAAAATCCATTACAGTTCTATATCGTAGAAAATAATGATGCTGGAAAATCAATATTCTCTGTGAGCGCAACGGATGAAGATTTAAATGACAATGACAATGCAGCTATTTCGTATCATATTGTGAGAGACGGGAATCAAAATGACGTAACATCTTTCTTAAATGTAAATTCAGATAACGGTCACATTTCCGCTCTGAAAAGTTTTGACTTTGAAACTCTGAAAACGTTCCAGTTCCAAGTTGTTGCCACAGATTCTGGAACTCCGTCACTAAGCAGCAACGTCACAGTGAACGTGTTCATTCTGGATCAGAACGACAACGCTCCAGTCATCCTGTATCCAGTCAGCTCGAACGGTTCTGCTGAAGGTGTGGAGGAGATTCCCCGCAATGTGAACGCAGGACACTTGGTGACTAAAGTCAGAGCCTATGACGCTGATATAGGATATAACGGATGGTTACTGTTTTCACTGCAGGAAGTTACTGACCACAGTCTCTTTTCTTTGGACCGCTATACAGGACAGATCAGAACACTGCGCTCATTCACAGAGACAGACGAGGCTGAACATAAACTGGTCATACTGGTGAAAGACAATGGGAATGTTTCACTCTCAGCAACAGCTACTGTGATTGTCAAAGTTGTGGAACCCAAAGAGGCTTTTGCTGCTTCTGATGTTAAAAGTGCAGCTAAAGTTGACGAGGAGGATAATGTTACATTATACTTGATGATAACTTTGGGATCAGTTTCAGTACTTTTTCTCGTCAGTATCATCGTGCTGATTGCAATGCAGTGTTCAAAATCCACAGACTATACTTCTAAGTATCTACAGGAGCCTAATTATGACGGGACACTGTGTCACAGCATCCAGTACAGATCTGGAGACAAACGGTACATGTTAGTTGGACCCAGAATGAGTATAGGATCTACTATAGTACCTGGCAGCCATGCGAATACACTAGTGCTCCCTGACAGAAGGACATCTGGAGAGGTAAGAACCTAATAAACATCATATACAGCTTTTTTATATGCGTTCAGTTTTGTCTTGCTTTGTAATGAAGGGGATATTTTTCTTTTACCACTTTACTAAAACCCCGAGTAAAATACCAAACAGCTAAAATCAAACTACATCATGTTGCAAGTCTGATTAAGCCTGATGCTTATAATCTTCATCTGACCGTATAGAAAATAATCTGTGTTCACTGGACAGCTTTTATTGTTTCCATAACAAAAGGCTCAGTTTCTTTGTTTTGCTGTGTCGCAAAATTATTTTTGTATGAGTACTGAGCATGAGGCTGGGCTACTGTGTTAAGAAAAACACAAACAAAACACCTAGTTCTAAACTCTGTCCATGGTTCTGAAACGCAAATGCTTCTTTAGTTCACACAGAACATGGTGTACAAAGAAGTTTAAATAAACAAACAAAGCCCATTAATTATGATATTTGTTCACAACTTCAACTAATTCGTCTTTCCACATTATCTCGAGACATACTACGCATATTTTTTGGTCACACAAAGTGAACAATTGGATCACTTGTTTAAACGCTGAAATCGTAATGATGCATAAAGGCTTCCAGATATATTCTTAAATACGTGTATATACAGCCTTGTCATTTCTCAGTAACCTCCAGGTGTCAGTATAACATTGGGAAACTAGAGCAAACTTTGTCCCACCCCTTCACAATGCTTTTGTTTAGCCCATGAAAAAAGCAGACAAGGCATTAGAATCGAGCTCGCCCTCCGATGGAATCATGCTATTCCATTTGTAAATTTTCGACAGAAACCTGGTTTGATACAGACGTTTATTGCGGTAACGGGATTTGGTGTATTAATCTGTTGTTGGATAACGATGGGAATCGAAACACAAACTAGAAGAAAGGTCTGGTCCTGGTTTGCTTTTCATTTGGCTTTACTGTCATTTGTCGGAAATCGGGCTTTGGGAGAAATAAGATACACCATTCCAGAGGAGGTAACAGATGGAACTATTGTTGGAAATGTTGCGAAGGATTTTGGCCTTGACATCACCTCCTTGGCTGACCGACGG
Organism: Argyrosomus regius; assembly: GCA_946959425.1. Taxonomy (NCBI): domain Eukaryota; kingdom Metazoa; phylum Chordata; class Actinopteri; family Sciaenidae; genus Argyrosomus; species Argyrosomus regius. Next base: position 14,217,102 of record OX336893.1, read on the forward strand.
TTCCGTGTTGTATCCGAATCAAAGGACACATTTTTTGAGGTAAACCAACACAATGGGGCTCTCTTTGTCCAGAAGAAAATCGACAGAGAGGAGCTTTGTCAGGGCAGCGGTGCTTGCCTGATGGAGCTAAAAGTCATAGTCGAAAACCCTTTAGAAATACATTACGTTGTGGTCGAGATTACTGATGTAAATGATCACTCTCCTAGTTTCCCCGAAAAAGAGCAGAGATTTGAAATAGGTGAACAAACATTACCAGGAAGGCGATTTCAACTGCACACTGCTCGTGATCCCGATGCTGGACTTAACTCTATTCGTACATACACATTGACGTCAAATGAACATTTTGAAATAGATATTCGTCAAAGCGATGAGGAAAAAATACCATTTTTAGTGTTGAAGAAATCATTAGACAGAGAAAAAAAGGACAAATACATGCTACTAGTTACAGCAGTTGATGGAGGTAAACCCCAAAAATCAGGGACACTTAATGTGTCTATAATTGTTCTTGATAGTAATGATAATCGTCCAGTGTTCAGTCAGGAGATTTATCAAATTTCAATACAAGAAAATGTTCCAGTTGGTACTTCAATATTTAGAATGAATGCGACTGATCCCGATGAAGGCTTTAATAGCGAAATTGAATACAGCCTTGGAAAAACTCTGAAGAAAAAAGTCTATGACATTTTTGAATTAGACAAATTAAGTGGAGAGATTAGAGTAAAGGGAGTTGTAGACTATGAAGAAAACGATGTTTATAAACTTGATGTTGAGGCATCAGATAAAGGTACACCTCCACTTACAGGTGAGTGTAGAGTTATTATAAAGATCATTGACGTCAACGACAACCCACCAGAAATAGAAGTCACATCACTGTCTAATACAGTGTCTGAAGACTCAAAACCTGGCACAATGATTTCTCTCATAAGTATGAGGGATAAAGATTCAGGTGTAAATAGGAAAATAATATCAAGCATAACCTCAGACGTGCCATTTGAGTTAAAGCCCTCGTATAAGGAGAACATATATTCAGTTGTCACAAAGGTTCTTTTGGATCGAGAGGAGGTGTCGCATTATGAAATAACAATAAAAGCAACTGATTGTGGTGAACCTCCATTATCTACTGTTAAAACTCTAAAGATTCAAATATCAGATGTAAATGACAACAGTCCACATTTCGAGCAAAATCCATTACAGTTCTATGTCGTAGAAAATAACGATGCTGGAAAATCAATATTCTCTGTGAGCGCAACGGATAAAGATTTAAATGACAACGCAGCTATTTCATATCATATTGTGAGAGAAGGGCGTCAAAATGATATAATGTCTTTCCTAAATGTAAATTCAGATAACGGTCACATTTCGGCGCTAAAAACTTTTGACTTTGAAACTCTGAAAAAGTTCCAGTTCCAAGTTGTTGCCACAGATTCTGGAACTCCGTCACTAAGCAGCAACGTCACAGTGAACGTGTTCATTCTGGATCAGAACGACAACCCTCCAGTCATCCTGTATCCGGTCAGCTCGAACGGTTCTGCTGAAGGTGTGGAGGAGATTCCCCGCAATGTGAACGCAGGACACTTGGTGACTAAAATCAGAGCCTATGACGCTGATATAGGATATAACGGATGGTTACTGTTTTCACTGCAGGAAGTTACTGACCACAGTCTCTTCTCTTTAGACCGCTATACAGGACAGATCAGAACACTTCGCTCATTCACAGAGACAGACGAGGCTGAGCATAAACTGGTCATACTGGTGAAAGACAATGGGAATGTTTCACTCTCGGCAACAGCTACTGTGATTGTCAAAGTTGTGGAACCCAAAGAGGCTTTTGCTGCTTCTGATGTCAAAGGCGCAGCTAAAGTTGACGAAGACGACAATGTGACTTTTTATCTAATGATAACTTTGGGCTCAGTTTCTGTACTTTTTCTAGTCAGCATCATCGTGCTGATTGCAATGCAGTGTTCAAAATCCACAGACTATACTTCTAAATATCTACAAGAGCCTAATTATGACGGGACACTGTGTCACAGCATCCAGTACAGGTCTGGAGACAAACGGTACATGTTAGTTGGACCCAGAATGAGTATAGGATCTACTATAGTTCCAGGCAGCCATGCGAATACACTTGTGCTTCCTGACAGGAGACGTCCATCTGTAGAGGTAAGCCCGATATATGCTAACAGCGAATGTATCACTTTTTAGTAACTTATCTTGGCTGAATCATATTTCCTGTAAAATGAATCAGGCAATTAGTTCCTTTTCTCTTAAACTAAATGTTTGTCATTTGTGAAAGGGCTGGATTGCTGTGAAGTGTTCTTCGTCAAAGTTTTAGCAATATTCAATATTTACCAGGTCTTGAAATTGTAAACTGCATTTTGGTAATTTATTCCAGCATTGTTAACAACATAATATATTTTGTACCTTTGTTCATGACAGCGATGTCTAGTTGTGGTCATTCTGGTCATGTTTTGGAGATTTACAAGTCGGGTTTTTATCATTCAGGACAGATGAGAGAGTAACACTGAGGTTATTGCGCTGTCCATGGTGCTCACCGTTTGTTTGAAAGGTCTTCTGTCCAACCATAGTCGAGGGTAGAAATATAAATACTTCAGTGGCCGGTGACAGTCGACGAACTTCTGTGTAACATATTGCAAACTGGCTGTTTTATTTGCTGTTGGTGGCCTAGCGACATGCTCTCCTAGCTGATAGAATATTTCGTGAGACTAACTTTCAATTGGGGGAGGTGTCTATTCAGTTAAATCATGTGTTCGATTCTCTTTCTCCTTAATAGTATATGAAAGCATTGGACAATCCACTTGGTGTCAGTGTTACAGTACGGAAATGCTTAGGCTTCAGTCAAAATAGACTCTGCCCCTCTCAAGTGTATTTTTCAGCTCGACCACAAAGACTGGCATCGTTTCGGATTTTAATCGGCACCTTTTCTACGCAAACGAGCTTTTCTGATATTTAATATCAGGACAGCTGGAGTTGTTTTAAGGAGAAGATATTTGTGGATGCTATTTCAAATGGTTACACCAAAGAAGACAAAAGACAAAGAGGCAGAATGATGTCTTGGTCGCGTCCTCTGCTTTTCTCTCTGCTGTTTTGCTTTGGTGAGCTGACTTTAGCTCAGATAAAATACTCGACTCCAGAGGAAGTAAAACTGGGAGCTATCATTGGAAATGTTGCCAAGGATCTGGGCCTTGATGTCAGTACCTTGATGAACAGGCGTTTTCGTATTGTGTCAGGAGCTCGGGACGCGTTGTTTGAGGTAAACCCGAACAATGGGGTTTTGTATGTTCACAAGAATCTCGACCGGGAACAGCTGTGCGATAGAAACGGTGCTTGTTTGATAGATCTGAAAATCGTTGTCGAAAATCCACTTGAAATCCATTATGTCACGGTGGAAATAACAGATGCTAACGACCATGTACCGATATTTGTTGAGAAAGAAAAGGTAATAGAAATAGCAGAAAATACTTTGCCAGGAGCACGATTTCAATTGCCGGGTGCTCGTGATCCTGATGTCGGAATAAATTCCGTTCAGCGCTATAAACTCAGTCAAAACGAAAAATTTCAACTTGAAATTCGAGACAGGGACGAAGATAAAATCCCTTTTTTAGTGCTGCAGAGGCATTTGGACAGAGAACAGAGAACAAACCATAGCTTGATTTTAACCGCTATGGATGGAGGCACACCGCCAAAATCAGCAAATCTTAATCTTATCATAAAGGTTCTCGATATAAATGACAACAGACCTACTTTTTCCAAAGAGGTTTATTCTGTGACATTACAAGAAAATGCAGCTTTAGATACTGTTGTCATAAAAGTCCAAGCAGCTGATGTAGACGAGGGCACTAATGGAGATGTCGAGTATGCATTTGGGGGTGACATTAATTCCAACGTGTTGGAACTATTTAGTCTAGACAGAAATACCGGCGAAGTAAGAGTTAAAGGACAAATTGACTATGAGACAGCTAATGTTTTTAAGTTAGACGTCCAAGCCTCTGACAAGGGTCAGCCTCCCATGACAACAGACTGTAGAGTTATAATAAAGATACAAGATGTCAATGACAATGAACCAGAAATAGAAGTGACGTCAATATCTAGTATGGTCCCCGAGGATTCAAAACCTGGCACCGTGATCTCTCTGATTAGTGTGACAGACATTGATTCTGGCCTGAATGGCAAGGTTTTGTGCAGTGTGACAGGGAGTGTACCATTTGAATTAAAAACGTCATTTAAAGAAAACATGTATTCATTAGTAACAAAAGAAACATTGGACAGGGAAAGTGTGTCACATTATGACATTCCAATTACAGCTACCGACTATGGTGAGCCTCCACTTTCAACATTCAAAACTTTGAGTATTCAGGTGTCAGATGTGAACGACAACATCCCAGAGTTCTTACACAGTCCCCTGGAATTATATTTGACGGAGAACAATGCTCCCGGTACATCAATATTTGCTGTGAGTGCATTTGATAAAGACTTGAATGACAATGCTGCAGTGTTCTATCGTATAATGAGAGGAGAAGGCGGTCATAATGACATGACATCTTTTTTGAATATACATTCGGAAAACGGACAGATATCTGGACTAAAGAGTTTTGACTTTGAAACTCTGAAAACGTTCCAGTTCCAAGTTGTTGCCACAGATTCTGGAACTCCGTCACTAAGCAGCAACGTCACAGTGAACGTGTTCATTCTGGATCAGAACGACAACGCTCCAGTCATCCTGTATCCAGTCAGCTCAAACGGTTCTGCTGAAGGTGTGGAGGAGATTCCCCGAAATGTGAATGCAGGATACTTGGTGACTAAAGTCAGAGCCTATGACGCTGATATAGGATATAACGGATGGTTACTGTTTTCACTGCAGGAAGTTACTGACCACAGTCTCTTTGCTTTGGACCGCTATACAGGACAGATCAGAACACTTCGCTCATTCACAGAGACAGACGAGGCTGAACATAAACTGGTCATACTGGTGAAAGATAATGGGAACGTTTCACTCTCAGCAACAGCTACTGTGATTGTCAAAGTTGTGGAACCCAAAGAGGCGTTTGCTGCTTCTGATGTCAAAAGTGCAGCTAAAGTTGATGAAGACGACAATGTGACTTTTTATCTAATGATAACTTTGGGCTCAGTTTCTGTACTTTTCCTCGTCAGTATCATTGTACTGATTGCAATGCAGTGCTCCAAATCCACAGACTATACTTCTAAATATCTACAAGAGACTAATTATGACGGGACACTGTGTCACAGCATCCAGTACAGATCTGGAGACAAACGGTACATGCTAGTTGGACCCAGAATGAGTATAGGATCTACTATAGTACCGGGCAGCCATGCGAATACACTAGTGCTCCCTGACAGAAGGAGGGCATCTGCAGAGGTAAGACTTTAAAAACCCAATTTTCTACAATTTGTTTTCAAGCATGCATTCTTAGGTCTCTAAATCATGTTGTACAGAGAGCAGTACCAAATACACCCCACAGTAACCTGAAATGGTTATTTAGTGTGCTGTTTCTGTTATTGGTCATTGTCTCACCTACCATACACAGTTTTGTTTACGCTGAAAGATATTTCGAAATGTAAGTCGATGTAGCAAAATGTAGTATGTGGTTCTATAGCTCTGTTGGCTATTGACTCTCTACTCTCTACTCTGACCACCTGTGTATATTGTTAATGCATGCACTCATCTCAGCTGTCACGAATACTAATAAATCTGAAATACATAAAAGAGGTCAGTCACTGCTACTGGTTGCGATCGCTGTCCATGGTGCTGAAATGAAAAGTTCAGTATTTCCCAGGTTTCAATATTTCATAGTTTGTATAATGTAAGTGAGTTTTTGACAGTTTGTTCCCAGAAAAGAGCAGCTTCAAACCAACAAGTGGCTGGGCAGTTTGAAGATGTTCAGTGTTTCTGTTGAGTTGTGCAACATGCATGGATCTAATACTGAACTGCCGTTCGTTGACTTGTTGTTGAATTGCTGTCCACGGTGCTGTAACGCATGACTAGTATTATTTTAATCACCAATTTAAAAAAAAGAAGAAAAAAAAGGTCTTAGTGGGTGAAAGCCATGTTTCACAAACAAAATGTTTTATTTATCAAGGAGTGCGAACAGAGAGAGAGGAAAACAACAGTAATGTTTAAAGGCTGAAAATACTGTTGTTTTTGCCATTTTCTGGCCCCGGGAACACTTTGTTTTAAGAAGAGAATTGGATATGTATTAAAGTTGGTTCTCAATAATTGCCTCTGGGTGTCACTATTACATCAGGAAACCTCAAATGACGTTGTCCCTCCCCTCACGAACCTTTTGTTTCTCATCTTAGTCAGCAAAGGCAGCACTTGAATGAAGCCCACCAGCTAATGAAATCGGATTGTGTGTAGTGTGAAGATGCATGGACATAAATAATTGTTTGTTGCATTAACAGCCTGCTGTGTGTTGTTGGATAACGATGGGGAACCATACAAAAACTCGCACAAGGGACTGCTACTGGTTTGCTTTTTATTTGGCGCTACTGCTGCTTTTTGATAAAAAGGCTTCGGCTCAGATAAGATACTCAATTCCAGAGGAGCTTAAGGAAGGAACTGTTGTTGGAAATGTTGCGAAAGATCTTGGCCTCGACATCACCTCGTTGACTGATCGACGGTTCCGTGTTGTGGCTGGAAGTAAAGACCCTATTTTTGAGGTAAACCAGAATAACGGGGCATTGTACGTCCACAGCCATATTGATAGAGAGGAGCTCTGTCAGGGCAGCGGCGCTTGTCTAATGGAGCTTAAAATCCTCGTTGAAAACCCTTTGGAAATACACTACGTAACTGTAGAAATTACTGATGTAAATGATCACCCTCCTAGTTTTCCAGAAAGAGAACAGACATTTGAGATAGCTGAACAAACATTGCCAGGAAGGCGATTTCAACTGCACACTGCTCGTGATCCGGATGCTGGAGTTAACTCTATTCGTACATACACTTTAACGTCAAATGAACATTTTGAAGTAAATATCCGTCAAAGCGAAGCGGGTAAGATACCATTTTTAGTGTTGAAAAAATCGTTAGACAGAGAACAAAAGGACAAACACACGCTACTGATTACAGCAGTTGATGGAGGAAAACCTCCAAGATCAGGGACACTAAATGTTTCTATAATTGTTCTTGATAGTAATGATAATCGTCCAGTGTTCAGTCAGGAGATTTATCAAATCACAATACAAGAAAACGTTCCACTCGGTACTTCAATATTTAGAATGAATGCGACAGATCCTGATGAAGGAGCCAATAACGAAATTGAATACAGCCTTGGAAAAACTCTGAAGAAAAAGGTTTACGAAATTTTTGAATTAGACAAATTAACTGGAGAGATTAGAGTAAAGGGAGTTGTAGACTATGAAGAAAATGAGTTATATGAACTGGACGTTGAGGCATCAGATAAAGGCACACCTCCATTAACGGGTGAGTGTAGGGTCATTATAAAGATTATAGACGTCAATGATAATTCACCAGAAATAGAAATCACATCATTGTCTAGTACAGTGTCTGAAGACTCAAAGCCGGGAACAGTTATTTCACTACTTAGTGTGACAGATAAAGACTCTGGTATAAATGGAAAAATAATTTCACACATATCAAATGATGTGCCTTTTGAATTAAAGCCCTCTTATAAAGAGAACACTTACTCAGTGGTCACGAAGGGATTTTTGGATCGAGAGGAGGTATCACATTATGAAATAACAATAAAAGCAACTGATTGTGGTGAACCTCCCTTATCTACTGTTAAAACTCTAAATATTCAGATATCAGATGTAAATGACAACAGTCCACATTTCGAACAAAATCCATTACAGTTTTATCTCGTAGAAAATAACGATGCTGGAAAATCAATATTCTCTGTGAGCGCAACGGATAAAGATTTAAATGACAATGCAGCTATTTCATATCATATTGTGAGAGACGGGAATCAAAATGGCGTAATGTCTTTCCTAAATGTAAATTCAGATAACGGTCACATTTCCGCGCTAAAAAGTTTTGACTTTGAAACTCTGAAAACGTTCCAGTTCCAAGTTGTTGCCACAGATTCTGGAACTCCGTCACTAAGCAGCAACGTCACAGTGAACGTGTTCATTCTGGATCAGAACGACAACGCTCCAGTCATCCTGTATCCAGTCATTTCGAACGGTTCTGCAGAAGGTGTGGAGGAGATTCCCCGCAATGTGAATGCAGGACACTTGGTGACTAAAGTCAGAGCCTATGATGCTGATATAGGATATAACGGCTGGTTACTGTTTTCACTGCAGGAAGTTACTGACCACAGTCTCTTTGCTTTGGACCGCTATACAGGACAGATCAGAACACTTCGCTCATTCACAGAGACAGACGAGGCTGAGCATAAACTGGTCATACTGGTGAAAGACAATGGGAATGTTTCACTCTCAGCAACAGCTACTGTGATTGTCAAAGTTGTGGAGCCCAAAGAGGCTTTTGCTGCTTCTGATGTCAAAAGTGGACCTAAAGTTGACAAGGAGGACAATGTGACTTTTTATCTGATGATAACTTTGGGCTCAGTGTCTGTACTTTTTCTCATCAGTATCATTGTGCTGATTGCAATGCAGTGCTCCAAATCCACAGACTATACTTCTAAATATCTACAAGAGACTAATTATGATGGGACACTGTGTCACAGCATCCAGTACAGATCTGGAGACAAACGGTACATGTTAGTTGGACCCAGAATGAGTATAGGATCTACTATAGTTCCAGGCAGCCATGCCAATACTCTAGTGCTTCCTGACAGGAGATCTGCGACTTCAGAGGTAAGACAAACTTAAATGTTGTTTTTCAGACTGTGTTGCAGAATCATATTCATAGAAGCATAAGTGACCACAATTTTTTTTATAGTTATTAATCCTTTATTAACTGTGAGTAATGAATTCATGTGACCTGGCCATTGAATCGCCTCTTCGTGTACAGTGTTTGGATGCTGTCAGATTATGTTGTCAGTGGAAGTTGATATAAAAATGTTTTTGTGAAAGAATCGCATGGTGGCACTAAACAACCAGAAATACGCATCACATCAGTTTACCATACGTAAGTCTGTGAGACTGCCTCTGAAACATTCAGGAGGGCAGACCATCATCACCCGAATGTGATTTTATTTGAACGTTTCCCAGTCCATATGAACCGAACGCATTGTAAGACGTGGATTGTTTTCTTTCTTCAACTGATGGATATGTAAACAGTCTGTACATTACTCGGTATTTTCTGGATTCATCAATTGGTACTACACAATGGAACAAAGCGGAAAGGACTCCTGGCGACAAGGAAGGAAATTGCTCGCCATCGCCCTGGCTTTGAGTTTGATTTTAGGCAAGGCATCGGGACAGATAAGATATTCTATATCGGAAGAAATCAAAGAAGGCAGTGCTGTTGGGAATATAGCAAAAGATCTCGGAATCGATCCAAATATATTAAAAGCAAGGGGATTTCGAATTGTTTCTGGCTCCACTGAACCCCTATTCCAGGTAAACGAAAATGACGGGATTTTATACGTGAATCGTAATATTGACCGAGAGGAAATATGCCAGCGGACCAGTGCATGTATGATAAACCTTAAAACCGTGCTCGAGAACCCACTGGAGATCCATTATGTCGCAGTCGAAGTGTTAGACGTGAATGATCATTCGCCTTCTTTCCCGGACAATAACAAAAGGCTGGAGATTTCAGAGTCCACTTTACCGGGAACCAGATTTCAGTTGCACGCTGCTCACGATCCAGATGGTGGCATGAATTCTGTTCAGCTGTATAAACTAAGTTCGAATAATAATTTTCGGCTAGAAGTGAAAGATCGTGGGAAAGATGGCAAAGTACCTATTTTACAATTACAAAGCCCATTAGACAGAGAGGCCTCTAGCAGCCATACACTACTGCTCACAGCCCTGGATGGGGGTAAGCCTCCTAAAACAGGGACTATGCAAATATTAATAGATGTTTTGGATGTGAATGATAACGCCCCAGTTTTCACTAAAGACGTATATTCTGCAGAGATAAATGAGAATTCGCCGACTGGAACAATAGTCATACAAGTAAATGCCACAGATATGGACGACGGTTTAAATGGAGATGTTAGCTATTCTTTTGGTAATGTAAACAATAAGGTGCGCGAGCTGTTTGATGTCGACTCGAGCACAGGTAAAATTATTGTGAAAGGACAATTAGACTACGAGGTGGATGACAGTTACGAGATAGACATCCAAGCATCTGACAGCGGTGCTATTCCATTTAGAACAGATAAAAGCGTAACTGTAAAGATTAAGGACATAAATGACAATGCACCTGCAATTGAGGTAACGTCACTGTCTAACAAAATTTCAGAGGACTCTAGACCAGGAACGACTGTAGCATTAATCAGCATTACAGATCTGGACTCTGGAATGAACGGGAAAGTTATCAGCTTTGTTAAAGGCGATGTCCCTTTCACACTAACGCCTTCAATACAGGACAACATGTACGCCGTAGTAACAAAGTCACAGCTTGACAGGGAAAACAGATCTATTTATGACGTAACAGTAATCGCGAAAGATACAGGTGAGCCTGCCTTAACATCCGAAAACACATTAAGAGTTGTTGTATCGGACGTAAACGATAACAGCCCAGAGTTTTCAATGAGGAGTTATAATTTTTATGTCACTGAGAATAACCCTCCAGGAGCGTCGGTGTTTTCTTTAGTCGCGTCTGATCGTGACGAGGGAGACAATGCTCTTATTTCGTACCATATTCTCAGAGATGCCAGTTATGAAAATAAAGTGACATCATTTCTTAACATTAATTCTGACAACGGTCACATTTCGGCGCTGAAAAGTTTTGACTTTGAAACTCTGAAAACGTTCCAGTTCCAAGTTGTTGCCACAGATTCTGGAACTCCGTCACTAAGCAGCAACGTCACAGTGAACGTGTTCATTCTGGATCAGAACGACAACCCTCCAGTCATCCTGTATCCAGTCAGCTCAAACGGTTCTGCTGAAGGTGTGGAGGAGATTCCCCGCAATGTGAACGCAGGACACTTGGTGACTAAAGTCAGAGCCTATGACGCTGATATAGGATATAACGGCTGGTTACTGTTTTCACTGCAGGAAGTTACTGACCACAGTCTCTTTTCTTTGGACCGCTATACAGGACAGATCAGAACACTTCGCTCATTCACAGAGACAGATGAAGCTGAACATAAACTGGTCATACTGGTGAAAGACAATGGGAATGTTTCACTCTCAGCAACAGCTACTGTGATTGTCAAAGTTGTGGAGCCCAAAGAGGCTTTTGCAGCTTCTGATGTCAAAAGTTCAGCAAAGGATGAGGAGGGGAATGATGTGACCTTTTATCTGATGATAACTCTGGGATCCGTTTCTGTACTTTTCCTCGTCAGTATCATCGTGCTGATTGCAATGCAGTGTTCAAAATCCACAGACTATACTTCTAAATATTTACAAGAGACTAATTATGACGGGACACTGTGTCACAGCATCCAATACAGATCTGGAGACAAACGGTACATGCTAGTTGGACCCAGAATGAGTATAGGATCTACTATAGTCCCTGGCAGCCATGCGAATACTCTAGTGCTCCCTGACAGGAGATCTGCGACTTCAGAGGTAAGGCATATTTAAATGGAACATTGAACATTAAAACATGTGGACTGTGTGACACGCCCTGCTCTGATCGGTGTAACAGTACGTCGTTCATTTTTTGATTAACAAAATATTTTATCATCACTCATTTAAAAGAAATTAACAGAAATAAAGATGCAGAAGCAGAACTGTAGCTTCTATTTTGGCAATTTATGGCAAACAGGTTTTGACATGGATCTGCCAAGTAAACCATCCCCTATCTACAATTGCTATTGGCGTTATGAATGCATTTGTTCCAGCATCTTGTAACTGGCTTGATAACTGAATATAGAACTCTTAGTTAAAGGATATCGGTTACAGTGATCGCTGTCCATGGTAATGAAGGTAATGAGCGTTACTTTCATTTAGCTGCAGGTGCTTCTGATAGAGCGCTTTCTGGTAACACTTTAGATTAGGGAACACATATTCGCCATTAACTACAAGGCCCCAATAATCCACTGGTTATTCACATCATTATTCAGAAACAACAATGCATTAATTTACAAACGCCTTTATACAGTCTTCAGTGATATCAAATGTTGGTCCTCTTGGTGTCAGTGTAACATCAACAAAGCCATGTAGGACTGTGTCCCTCCCCTGACAAATCTTTTGTTTGGTCCCTCACAGCAGAGGATACATTTGATGTAAGAACGGGAATCGGATGAGACCGTGTGGTGGTCGGACATAAACAATTTATTTGCAGCAGAAACAGGCTCATTTGTGTTTTTGTATTGTTGGATAACGATGGGGAACAAAAGACGATGTGGATCAAGTGATCGTTGTTGGTTTGCTTTTCATTTTTTCGTACTGCTGTTTTTCGGAAAGCAGGCTTTAGCTGAATTAAGGTACTCTATTCCAGAGGAGATGAAAGAAGGAACTATTGTTGGAAATGTTGCCAAGGATCTTGGTCTGGAAAAAGCCTCTTTGACTGATCGACGGTTCCGCGTTGTGTCTGGATCTAAGGATGCTTTTTTCGAGGTTAACCCAGACAATGGTGCCTTACAGATCAGTAAGAAAATGGACAGAGAGGAGCTGTGTCAGGGGAATGGTGCATGCTTAATGGAGCTAAAAATCCTTGTTGAAAACCCTTTGGAAATTCACTACGTAGTTGTGGAAATTACTGATGTGAATGATCACTCGCCCAATTTTCCTGAAAAAGAACAGAAATTTCAAATAGCAGAACATGCATCTCCGGGAACTCGATTCCAACTGCATGCGGCCCGTGATCCTGATGCTGGCATGAACTCCATCCGCACATATACATTAACGTCAAACGATCACTTTGAAATAGAGGTTAGTCAAAGCGATGAAGATAAAATACCATTTTTAGTCCTAAAGAAGTCCTTAGACAGAGAACAAAAGAATAAACACATGCTGTTTGTTACAGCAGTTGATGGAGGTAAACCTCAAAGATCAGGGACGCTAAATGTTTCTATTATTGTTCTTGATAGTAACGATAATCGTCCAGTGTTTAGTCAGGATACTTATCAAATAGAAATATATGAAAACGTTCCAGTTGGGACTTCTGTTACAAGAGTGAATGCAACAGATCCAGACGAAGGGACTAATGGGGAAATAGAGTACAGCCTTAGCAAAACATTAGCACGTAAAGCCTACGACATATTTGAACTGGATAGCTTAACCGGACAAATTAAACTGAAAGGAGTGTTAGATTTCGAAGAAACAGAGATTTATAAACTCGATGTGGAGGCGTCCGACAAAGGAACACCTCCATTAACAGGAGGATGTAGGGTCATTATAAGGATAGTAGACGTCAACGATAATGCACCAGAAATAGAAGTCACATCACTGTCTAATACAGTTTCTGAAGATTCAAAACCTGGGACAATTATTTCTCTAATTAGTGTGACAGATAAAGACTCTGGTGTAAATGGCAAAATGATTTCAAGCATAACTAATGACGTACCATTTGTATTAAAACCTTCTTATAAGGAAAACACATATTCAATTGTAACAAAAGGGGTTTTTGGATCGAGAGGAGGTGTCAAATTATGAAATAACAATAAAAGCCACTGATTGTGGTGAACCTCCATTATCTACATTTAAAACTCTCAGCATTCAGATATCAGATGTAAATGACAACAGTCCACAATTTCCCCCAAATCCATTACAATTTTATTTGGTAGAAAATAATGCTGCTGGGGCAAAAATATTTTCTGTGAGCGCAACGGACAAAGATGTGAATGACAATGCAGCTATTTCGTATCACATTGTGAGAGACGGGAATCAAAATGATATAATGTCTTTCCTGAATGTGAATTCAGAAAACGGTCATATATCCGCGTTAAAACGTTTTGACTTTGAAACTCTGGAAACGTTCCAGTTCCAAGTTGTTGCCACAGATTCTGGAACTCCGTCACTAAGCAGCAACGTCACAGTGAACGTGTTCATTCTGGATCAGAACGACAACGCTCCAGTTATCCTGTATCCAGTCAGCTCAAACGGTTCTGCTGAAGGTGTGGAGGAGATTCCCCGCAATGTGAACGCAGGACACTTGGTGACTAAAGTCAGAGCCTATGATGCTGATATAGGATATAATGGCTGGTTACTGTTTTCACTGCAGGAAGTTACTGACCACAGTCTCTTTGCTTTGGACCGCTATACAGGACAGATCAGAACACTTCGCTCATTCACAGAGACAGACGAGGCTGAGCATAAACTGGTCATACTGGTGAAAGACAATGGGAACATTTCACTCTCAGCAACAGCTACTGTGATTGTCAAAGTTGTGGAGCCCAAAGAGGCTTTTGCAGCTTCTGATGTCAAAAGTGCAACAAAAGATGATGAGGGGAATGATGTGACTTTTTATCTGATGATAACTTTGGGCTCAGTTTCAGTACTTTTTCTCATCAGTATCATTGTACTGATTGCAATGCAGTGTTCAAAATCCACAGAGTATACTTCTAAATATCTACAAGAGACTAATTATGACGGGACACTGTGTCACAGCATCCAGTACAGATCTGGAGACAAACGGTACATGTTAGTTGGACCCAGAATGAGTATAGGATCTACTATAGTTCCTGGCAGCCATGCAAATACACTGGTGCTCCCTGACAGGAGGAGGACATCTGGAGAGGTAAGACTTTATCATGTGGGAAGTTTGGTGTTTTATATTTAGATGTCTGAAACGGCTGCATTGTGTCTTCTCTTTCCAAAAGAACAGATGTAAGTTTGTCAGTTTACTATGATGATGAGCTCAACTTTCTGTTTTTCAAGAGCTACTGTCTGATGCACAATTTTATCTCGGCTTCTCTCATTCCACGACTCTCTTATACATACATATACACTCCATGTTTCTATATAATGAATAGTTCTTGCATGATACAACAAAACAGCTGGTGTTTATAATCAGAGACCTCTGCACCTATACACTCTCCACCTTATTATAATTACAGTTTTCTTTCTATATAGTGAGATAAATGAGCCTTTTCTTTAAGTGAGATAATAGAAAAAACAAACGCCTTGCTTAATTGTAGCCTTCTTTTGGGAAAATGTGGGTATAGAGCTCTGCCACCTAACATCTAGAATTGCAATAACATTCTAAACAATACCTACCTACACGGATATACTATTAGTTATTTGAGCTTGTTGTATATATCATCATTGTGGAAAATAATTAATAATTATTCAGGAGACAAATAACCTGGTTCAGACAGAAAAGGCTTTCAGTCTGGTTGGAATCGCTCTCCATGGTACTGAAATGCACTGGCTTTACTTCAAATGTGTGTTTTTCTATTACACTTAATTCACATTGCAACTCGGAAGTAATAACTGTTTCGATTATTGCTGAGCAGGGCATTTCACTACTTTATGCGGTTTGTTTTCGCCAATTTGAAGCAGTTACAACGATAGAGTCCCAACGCAGTCCCCCTATCTATAGTATGACGCCTTTGTTATCATGCTGGTTTTTCACAAATGCCAATATTCAACTCAACTTTTATGATGATATTATGGATTTGTTTTCCTTTTTGGCAAATTAAATACACTGCTATGCAACCTTAATAACTTGAAATCGTCTAAAATGGTGTCCTCTTGGTGTCACTGTTGCATCAAATAAGACCAGAAAGGACTCTCAGTCCCTCCCCGAGGAAAGCTTTTGTTTGATACCTCACAGCAGATGATACATTGATTTCAGCATGCGAGCCGAATGAAAACGTGTGGTGCGTTTTCTAAACATGCGATAGTAAAAGGGTTGGATATATTACATTTTATTTGCAGCAGAAACAGTCTCTCTTGTGAATTTTGTGTTGTTGGATAAAGATGGGGAGCGAAAGACGATGTGCATCAAGTGATCGTTGTTGGTTTGCTTTTAATTTTTTCTTACTGCTGTTTTTCGGAAAGCAGGCTTTAGCTGAATTAAGGTACTCTATTCCAGAGGAGATGAAAGAAGGAACTGTTGTTGGAAATGTTGCCAAGGA
The DNA here is from genome assembly GCA_946959425.1 of Argyrosomus regius. NCBI lineage: Eukaryota > Metazoa > Chordata > Actinopteri > Sciaenidae > Argyrosomus > Argyrosomus regius. Next base: position 14,233,208 of record OX336893.1, read on the forward strand.
TCTTGGTCTGGAAAAAGCCTCTTTGACTGATCGACGGTTCCGTGTTGTGTCTGGATCTAAGGATGCTTTTTTCGAGGTTAACCCGGACAATGGTGCCTTACAGATCCGTAAGAAAATCGACAGAGAGGAGCTGTGTCAGGGCAATGGTGCATGCTTAATGGAGCTAAAAATCCTTGTTGAAAACCCTTTGGAAATTCACTACGTAGTTGTGGAAATTACTGATGTTAATGATCACTCGCCCAGTTTTTCTGAAAAAGAACAGCAATTTGAAATATTTGAACATGCATCTCCGGGAACTCGATTCGACCTGCATGCGGCCCGTGATCCTGATGCTGGCATGAACTCCATCCGCACATATACATTAACGTCAAACGATCACTTTGAAATAGAGGTTAGTCAAAGCGATGAAGATAAAATACCATTTTTAGTCCTAAAGAAGTCCTTCGACAGAGAACAAAAGAATAAACACATGCTGTTTGTTACAGCAGTTGATGGAGGTAAACCTCAAAGATCAGGGACGCTAAATGTTTCTATTATTGTTCTTGATATTAACGATAACCGTCCGGTATTCAATCAGGAAACTTATCAAATAGAAATATATGAAAACGTTCCAGCTGGTACTACTGTTACAAAAGTGAATGCAACAGATCCAGATGAAGGGACTAATGGGGAAATTGAGTACAGCCTGAGTAAAACATTAGCACGCAAAGCCTACGACATTTTTGAACTGGATAGTTTAACTGGACACATTAAACTGAAAGGAGTGTTAGATTTTGAGGAATCTGAAATTTATAAACTAGATGTTCAGGCATCGGACAAAGGAACACCTCCATTAACAAGCCGCTGTAGAGTAATTGTAAAAATCAGAGACGTCAACGATAATGCACCAGAAATAGAAGTCACATCACTGTCTAATACAGTGTCTGAAGATTCAAAACCTGGAACAATAATTTCTCTAATTAGTGTGACTGATAAAGACTTTGGTGTCAACAGCAAAATTATCTCACGAATTACTCAAGACGTGCCTTTTGAATTAAAACCTTCTTATAAGGAAAACACATATTCAGTTGTCACGAAGGAATTTTTGGATCGAGAGGAGGTGTCACATTATGAAATAACAATAAAAGCCACTGATTGTGGTGAACCTCCATTATCTGCTTTCAAAACTCTCAGCATTCAGATATCAGATGTAAATGACAACAGTCCACAATTCCCCAAAAATCCATTACAGTTTTATATTGTAGAAAATAACGTTGCAGGAGCGTCTATATTCTCTGTGAGCGCAACGGACAAAGATGTGAATGACAATGCAGCTATTTCATATTATATTGCTAGAGGGAATGACGTAACATCCTTTCTAAATGTAAATTCAGATAACGGTCACATTTCCGCGTTAAAAAGTTTTGACTTTGAAACTCTGAAAACGTTCCAGTTCCATGTTGTTGCCACAGATTCTGGAACTCCGTCACTAAGCAGCAACGTCACAGTGGACGTGTTCATTCTGGATCAGAACGACAACGCTCCAGTCATCCTGTATCCAGTCAGCTCGAACGGTTCTGCTGAAGGTGTGGAGGAGATTCCCCGCAATGTGAACGCAGGACACTTGGTGACTAAAGTCAGAGCCTATGACGCTGATATAGGATATAACGGCTGGTTACTGTTTTCACTGCAGGAAGTTACTGACCACAGTCTCTTTGCTTTGGACCGCTATACAGGACAGATCAGAACACTTCGCTCATTCACAGAGACAGACGAGGCTGAGCATAAACTGGTCATACTGGTGAAAGACAATGGGAACGTTTCACTCTCAGCAACAGCTACTGTGATTGTCAAAGTTGTGGAGCCCAAAGAGGCTTTTGCTGCTTCTGATGTTAAAAGTGCAACTAAAGTTGACGAGGAGGACAACGTGACTTTTTATCTGATGATAACTTTGGGCTCAGTTTCAGTACTTTTTCTCATCAGTATCATCGTGCTGATTGCAATGCAGTGTTCAAAATCCACAGACTATACTTCTAAATATCTACAAGAGACTAATTATGACGGGACATTGTGTCACAGCATCCAGTACAGATCTGGAGACAAACGGTACATGTTAGTCGGACCCAGAATGAGTATAGGATCTACTATAGTTCCTGGCAGCCATGCGAATACTCTAGTGCTCCCTGACAGGAGGAGGGCATCTGGGGAGGTGAGTAAATATTTAGATTTGCTACATGTATGTTTAAGGATGTCTTTTGTCATTATCTTCTTGATGATGAACTTTCTGATTGAAAATACTCCTTTTTACACAGTGTCCTTTAGTCCACACTTTAAAGTAATAAAATGCATTATCAAACACATTCACAGGGTGGCAGTACCTTATCAGTATAACGCCTAATATCTGAACAGGATACACATGACCTGCTGCTACGTTCAGTCTGGTTGAACATTTCGCTGACAGATTTGCATATATATATGCGCACGGTGACTGTTTTTGTAAAATACATTCCAAAGAGAAATACATATATTTCATGCTTTGATGGAGATACTAATTGCGAGAAGCGAACATTGATGGACACGTTTGGACTCGCACTTTTACCTCAAAACATGAAATACAGAGGAGGATGGGAGACATGGCGACAACGACCACATTTGGTCGCCGTTTTGGTTTTGCTTTTATTTTTCAGAGCTGCCTCGGGACAACTGAGATACACTATATCCGAAGAGCTCAAAGAGGGAAGTTTTGTTGGGAATATTGCAAAAGATTTGGGAATAGACCTGAATTTGATGAAGCAGAGGGGGTTTCGTATTATGTCCAGCTCGACTGAACCGCTTTTCAAGGTAAATGACAATGACGGGGTCCTTTATGCGAACCATAGGATAGACCGAGAGGAAGTATGTAAGGAGAACAGTGTATGTTTAATTAACCTTAAAACTGTTCTCGAAAACCCACTAGAAGTACATTATGTCACAGTGGAGATAACAGATTTGAACGACCACTCTCCCACATTTCCAGAGAAAACAAAGAGGCTTGAGATCTCAGAGTCTGCATTGCCAGGAGCGCGATATCAGTTGCAAAATGCATACGACCCGGATGGTGGCACAAATTCCGTCCAACAGTATAAAATCAGTCAGAACGAGTATTTTCGTTTAGAGATTAAAGATCGTGGGAGAGATGGCAAAACTCCAATATTACAATTACAGAGACAGCTTGACAGAGAGGCTAAACGTAGCCATAAATTGAAGTTAACGGCAATAGACGGCGGAAATCCCCCGAAGACAGGCACAGTTGATATATACATAGATGTTCTAGATGTTAATGATAATATGCCAGTGTTCACCAAAGACACATACTCAGCCTTGCTACAAGAGAATGCCCCAGTTGGCACAACAGTCATTCAAGTTAACGCAACCGATATGGACGACGGTTCCAATGGGGAAGTTGTTTATTCATTTGGCAGTGATGTAAAAAGTAAAATTCGTGAGTTGTTTGATATCAACTCTGATACTGGAGAGATAATTGTAAAAGGTCGTGTAGACTTTGAAGAACAAGACAGCTTTGACATTGATATACAGGCCTCTGATAAAGGAATCATTCCATTCAGAACAGATAAAAGTGTTATAATTAAAATTGGAGATATGAACGATAATCCCCCTGAGATAGAAGTGGCATCGTTGTCAAATGCTGTTTCAGAGGACTCAAGACCAGGGACCACCGTAGCGCTTATCAGCATTACTGATTTAGACTATGGAATTAATGGCAAAATAATCAGCTATGTCGCCGAAGACAGTCCTTTTACATTAACTCAATCAATACAAGATAACATGTTTGCAGTTGTCACTAAGTCACAGCTTGACAGGGAACAACAATCCAGATACGATATTACAATAATCGCTAAAGACGCAGGTGAACCAGCGTTAACATCTAAAAAGACTATAAACGTGTTTGTGTCAGACACGAATGATAACAGTCCCATGTTTTCAGTGAGCCCCTATACTTTCTACCTAATCGAAAATAACCCCCCAGGAGCCTCTCTGTTTTCTGTAACAGCATCTGATCGTGACGAAGGAGAGAATGCGCTTATTTCGTATAATATTTTCAGGAATGTAGGTCATGAAAATACAGTGACTTCATTTCTTAACGTCAACTCTGAAAATGGGGACATTTTGGCGCTAAAAAGTTTTGACTTTGAAACTCTGAAAACGTTCCAGTTCCAAGTTGTTGCCACAGATTCTGGAACTCCGTCACTAAGCAGCAACGTCACAGTGAACGTGTTCATTCTGGATCAGAACGACAACCCTCCAGTCATCCTGTATCCAGTCAGCTCGAACGGTTCTGCTGAAGGTGTGGAGGAGATTCCCCGCAATGTGAACGCAGGACACTTGGTGACTAAAGTCAGAGCCTATGATGCTGATATAGGATATAACGGCTGGTTACTGTTTTCACTGCAGGAAGTTACTGACCACAGTCTCTTTGCTTTGGACCGCTATACAGGACAGATCAGAACACTTCGTTCATTCACAGAGACAGACGAGGCTGAGCATAAACTGGTCATACTGGTGAAAGACAATGGGAACGTTTCACTCTCAGCAACAGCTACTGTGATTGTCAAAGTTGTGGAGCCCAAAGAGGCTTTTGCTGCTTCTGATGTTAAAAGTGCATCAAAGGATGAGGAGGGGAATGATGTGACTTTTTATCTGATGATAACTTTGGGCTCAGTTTCAGTACTTTTTCTCGTCAGTATCATCGTGCTGATTGCAATGCAGTGTTCAAAATCCACAGACTATACTTCTAAATATCTACAAGAGACTAATTATGACGGGACACTGTGTCACAGCATCCAGTACAGATCTGGAGACAAGCGGTACATGTTAGTTGGACCCAGAATGAGTATAGGATCTACTATAGTTCCTGGCAGCCATGCGAATACACTAGTGCTCCCTGACAGAAGACGTACGCTTGAAGAGGTAAGATCAATAGTTCTCTCTAAAAATGGGTTATAAGTATGTATGCATTTAAATTAGTTGCATCACAGTCTGATGCCCACTTGTGTGATAGAGGGCTGGACTCTATCATTCTCTACACCTAAGTCTCTCTGCTGAATCAAATAATTATATTTGCATCAGAATAATTATTTTTACAACTGTGAATTTTTTCCATCTTCATGTCTCAAGACTCACACTGCATGAAGATGGAAAAAATTCACAGTTGTAAAAATAATTATTCTGATGCAAATATAATTATTTGATTCAGCAGAGAGACTTAGGTGTAGAGTGTGAGTCTTGAGACATGCGCTGGTGGTTTAGCAGTCGCTGTCCGTGGTGCTGAAATATATATATATATTTCCCAAGTCCTTTTCAAGAGGCAAAACACGACACTCTCGACACTTAAAACATGGTAATAATTTGTAATACAATGTGAGGTAAGACTTGTCCATGGTTGTTTGTTAAATTAAGTATTACGCACATTCCCTCATTTGTGCTTTATAAGTGGGGGCATGACAGCTTTTCTTTATTCTCAAAATAGCTTTCTCTTTCATGTTAAGTCCACTATAAATACATTTTGTTATTATTCTAAATAAAGTAGTGTAGTGCGATTCTCGATCACTTGGTGTCAGTATAATGACTAATAAAAATTCCACGCCCTTGTCATAGCCACTAGACCCATCCCCTTCCTTTAAAACCATCATAGACAGAACCTTTTCCGTGCTGACTGAAATGTATTCTTAAAGAAACTCTCATGGTTTGTGTGAGAATGGTTGGATTATGGCAAGGAATATGACGGATGGATTTTATTTCAGTATACGAGGATAGCTCTTTGAAATCTGTTTTTGTTTAAATGTGTCATCTTAACATCATGGAACAAAGACGCTGCGAGACATGGAGAGAGCGGACGAAGTGGGCTGTCTACATGATGGTTTTGGTTACGTTTTCGAGCAGAGCTTCAGGACAACTCCGATATTCTATTTCCGAGGAAATTAAACAAGGAACCGCTGTTGGAAATATTGCTAAGGATTTGGGTATTGATAAGTCCACACTGAACGAGCGAGGGTACCGTATTGTGTACGGCTCAACAGACCCTCCTTTTCGAGTGAATAAGGACGACGGTATGTTGTATGTGAACCGAAAAATTGACAGAGAGGAAGTGTGCGACCGAAGCAAGGTTTGTGTAATTGACTTAAAAACGGTATTAGAAAACCCGCTGGAGGTCCACTATGTAGCAGTGGAGATTCTGGATGTAAACGACCACGCACCAAGCTTTCCTGACAATGAAAATATATTAGAGATTCCTGAATCTGCATTACCCGGGGCAAGATTTCAGCTAAAAGGTGCGCGTGATGCTGACAGTGGTTCATTATCCGTTCAGCAGTATAAGTTGAGTCATAATGAACATTTTCGCTTGGAAGTTAAAGATCGTGGCGAAGATCGCAAGACTCCCAGTTTAATTCTTCAAAAAGCACTTGATAGAGAGTCTGTCAAAACACATGTGTTACTTTTGACGGCCCTTGATGGAGGTAAACCTCCGCTATCCGGTAACATGACAATAATTGTTGATGTTTCCGATGTCAACGATAATCCCCCAGTTTTCACTCAGGATTCATATACTGTGCAGCTTAAAGAAAATTCTCCTCTTGGTACAACTGTCATTCAAGTTACTGCAACAGATTTGGATGACGGTTCAAATGGTGAGGTTGTATATTCATTTGGCAATGATGTGGATGCACAGGCAACTACACGTTTTGATTTAAATTCAGTGACTGGAATAATTACTGTGGCAGGATCTATAGATTTTGAAGAATGTAAGAGATATGAAATTGATATCCAGGCATCTGACAAAGCTGCGGCTAGCCTAGCTACAGACAAAAGCGTCATTATACATATTGTTGACGTAAACGACAATGCACCAGAGATTGAAGTGACCTCTTTTTCACATGCGCTCCCAGAAGATTCAAAACCTGGAACCACTGTGGCATTGATTAGTGTTAAAGATTCAGACTCTGGTCTCAACGGAAAAATTCTGTGTGACATAAACAGAGACCTTCCTTTTACAATCACTCCATCTTTACAAAATAACATGTATTCTCTGGTCACCAAAATGCTTTTGGATCGAGAGCAGCAATCACAATATAGTGTAACAATAGTTGCTAAAGATGCAGGTGAACCATCCTTAACATCAGACAAAACTATAAACATCGTTGTTTCAGATGTGAACGACAACAGACCATTGTTTTCAAAGAACCCATATACTTTCTACATTACCGAAAATAACAATCCGGGAGCGTCTATATTATCAGTGATAGCCCGTGATGATGACGAAGGTAGTAATAAACTCATTTCATATCATATACTGAGGTATAGAGGGACAGAACATTTGCTAGCCTCCTTTCTTAATGTTAACAGTGAAAATGGAGACATTTCAGCTCTAAAAAGTTTTGATTTTGAAACTCTGAAAACGTTCCAGTTCCAAGTTGTTGCCACAGATTCTGGAACTCCGTCACTAAGCAGCAACGTCACAGTGAACGTGTTCATTCTGGATCAGAACGACAACGCTCCAGTCATCCTGTATCCAGTCAGCTCGAACGGTTCTGCTGAAGGTGTGGAGGAGATTCCCCGCAATGTGAACGCAGGACACTTGGTGACTAAAGTCAGAGCCTATGATGCTGATATAGGATATAACGGCTGGTTACTGTTTTCACTGCAGGAAGTTACTGACCACAGTCTCTTTGCTTTGGACCGCTATACAGGACAGATCAGAACACTTCGCTCATTCACAGAGACAGATGAGGCTGAGCATAAACTGGTCATACTGGTGAAAGACAATGGGAACATTTCACTCTCAGCAACAACTACTGTGATTGTCAAAATTGTGGAGCCCAAAGAAGCTTTTGCAGCTTCTGATGTTAAAAGTGCATCAAAGGATGAGGAGGGGAATGATGTGACTTTGTATCTGATGATAACTTTGGGCTCAGTTTCTGTACTTTTCCTCGTCAGCATCATCGTGCTGATTGCAATGCAGTGCTCAAAATCCACAGACTATACTTCTAAATATCTGCAAGAGACTAATTATGACGGGACACTGTGTCACAGCATCCAGTACAGATCTGGAGACAAGCGGTACATGTTAGTTGGACCCAGAATGAGTATAGGATCTACTATAGTTCCAGGCAGCCATGCAAATACACTAGTGCTCCCTGACAGGAGGAGGGCATCTGCAGAGGTAAGATTCATGTTTTGATTTTTCAATTTCCTGCATACTTAAGACTTTGTGTGAAAGGTTTGATTATGAGTGAGAAAAAGGACCATCTAGCGGTGACATTTCACTCTTGAGAAATCAGGACCATTACAAACGTTATAATTCATCTGACTTTTTATAACTGAAAGGAGGTTTTTGGTTTTTATCGTGGTGCGTGGATATCTTGCCTCTAAAGATTTTTAAATTGTCTTTGATGTATGAAAAACTTCTCCTGTAATCTGTGTATGTAATAATTCCGACGCTTGGTGTCAGTGTAGTTCTGGGATATGTGCATCTGGTAGCACTTTACGTCACGGGCTTTATTTCGACGGAGCCCTTGCATTATTCTCAAACAGCACACTCGAGTGCAAGATTGCGATTAACAGCAGCCAGTGTGTTTTATTTTCGGCAGTTTTGTATTTAAGTGAACTTCGGCATTGTTCAGAAATATGATGCTATAAGGCTCACATATATCACGAGGTAGTTACTGGACTGTTCTTGATCGCATTCAAGCCATGGAACAAAGGGGATGCCAACCATGGAGGGGGCGACAGTGTTGGTTTGCCTTCATGTTTTTTCTGGATGTTCTATGGAGCGGAGCTTCAGCACAGATCAGATATTCGATATCTGAAGAGGTTCAACATGACACTGTTGTCGGGAATATAGCCAAGGATTTGGAACTGGATAAGGGTGCTCTCAAAGACCGAGGATATCGCATTGTAACAGGCTCAACTGAACCCCTGTTTCAAGTTAATCAAAATGATGGCATTTTGTATGTGAAAAGAAGAATAGACAGGGAGGAGGTGTGCGACCGGAGCAGCCCATGTCTGATCAATCTGAAAACGGTGCTAGAAAACCCGCTGGAGATCCACTACGTGGCAGTGGAAATACTTGATATAAATGATCACTCGCCTGTTTTTCCAGAGAAAGAGAAAAGGCTTGAGATTTCTGAGTCAGCCTTGTCGGGAGCGAGATTTCAACTGCAAGCTGCGCGTGACCCTGATGTAGGCCAGTTCTCTATTCAGCAATATAAACTCAGCCATAACGAATATTTTAGATTGGAAGTGAAGGATAGAGGCGAGGACCGTAAAGTACCATTTTTAGTTCTGCAGAAGCAGTTGGATAGAGAAACAGCCGGGAAACATAAGCTACTCCTAACAGCCGTTGATGGAGGAAAACCGGCTAAGTCTGGCGCTATAGAAATAATTGTCGATGTACTTGATGTTAATGACAACTCCCCAGTGTTTACCAAAGAATTGTATTCTGCCACGTTGAAAGAAAACGTTCCCGTCGGCACTGTAGTGATTCAAGTAAATGCAACAGATTTTGACCAGGGTGCAAATGGTGAAATAATGTATTCATTTGGTAACGAAGTTGATTCAAAGTTAATGGATGTCTTTAGCATAGACGCAGACACAGGTGAAATAAAAGTAATAGGTCAGATTGATTTCGAGGAAAGTAAAAGCTATGAAATTGATATTCAGGCGTCTGATAAGGGACATGTTCCTCTCACAACTGATAAAAGTGTTATAATAACCGTTGTTGATGTTAATGATAATGCTCCCGAGATAGAAGTGACATCATTTTCAAGTTCTATCAAGGAGGATTCAAAGATAGGAACTACAGTGGCCCTAATTAGTGTCAGTGATTTAGACTCTGGAATCAATGGTAAAGTAATTTGCACAATCAGCGAAGATGTTCCTTTTACTTTATCTCCATCATTGCAAGAAAACATGTACGCCGTTTTAACCAAGTCGAGGTTGGACAGGGAGGCTATTTCCCAATTTCATGTCACAATTACTGCTAAAGACACAGGTGACCCAATATTTTCAACTGAAAAGACCATAAGTGTCGTAGTATCAGATGTGAATGACAACAGTCCAGAGTTTTCATTAAGTCCGTATGCATTTTATATCACAGAGAATAACAGCCCAGGGGCTTCATTATTTTCAGTAAAAGCCTCTGATCGCGATGAAAGTGATAATGCTCTAATTTCATATAATATTCTCAGAGATGGAAGCGAAAAAAATAAATTGGCTTCATTCCTAAATGTCAACTCTGAAAATGGAGATATTTTGGCGTTAAAAAGTTTTGACTTTGAAACTCTGAAAACGTTCCATTTCCAAGTTGTTGCCACAGATTCTGGAACTCCGTCACTAAGCAGCAACGTCACAGTGAACGTGTTCATTCTGGATCAGAACGACAACGCTCCAGTCATCCTGTATCCAGTCAGCTCGAACGGTTCTGCTGAAGGTGTGGAGGAGATTCCCCGCAATGTGAACGCAGGACACTTGGTGACTAAAGTCAGAGCCTATGACGCTGATATAGGATATAACGGCTGGTTACTGTTTTCACTGCAGGAAGTTACTGACCACAGTCTCTTTGCTTTGGACCGCTATACAGGACAGATCAGAACACTTCGCTCATTCACAGAGACGGATGAAGCTGAACATAAACTGGTCATACTGGTGAAAGACAATGGGAATGTTTCACTCTCAGCAACAGCTACTGTGATTGTCAAAGTTGTGGAACCCAAAGAGGCCTTTGCTGCGTCTGATGTCAAAAGTGCAACTAAAGTTGGCGAGGAGGACAATGTAACATTTTATCTGATGATAACTTTGGGATCCGTTTCTGTACTTTTTCTCATCAGTATCATTGTATTGATTGCAATGCAGTGCTCAAAATCCACAGACTATACTTCTAAATATCTACAAGAGCCTAATTATGACGGGACACTGTGTCATAGCATCCAGTACAGATCTGGAGACAAACGGTACATGTTAGTTGGACCCAGAATGAGTATAGGATCTACCATAGTTCCCGGCAGCCATGCAAATACACTAGTGCTCCCTGACAGAAGGAGAACATCTGAGGAGGTAAGGCATATATCAGTGTAAATTGTGAGATGACTAAATGTTTGTTTACTGAGAATATCAGCAATGCCTCCTTGTGTATTTTCTTGCATAGCATGACACTGGATCTGTTGGCCACCCCGGTTTCCTCTGGCAATAATGCCCATGTCAATTTCAGGACTTGTATGTAGGTGTTGGGTCGATTAGATTTATTTAAATCGTGAAATAGCACTCTATTTCTTCATTTCCCATAGTCATTTTGTCACTTTCTTTATTAACTCTATCAAAACAATTCCCGCATTATGTTTGACTTAACATTCTGCACTTTGTCTTTGGCAACTGCATCCCTTTCATTTTGTTGCAATATTTTGTTGTGTTATGTGGCTTTCGTTTCTTTGCAAGTATAATGTGGCAGTCTAAAAAACCTGCTCAAGTGGATTCAGCAAGGTTTAAGGCAGAAAAGATTTAATGATGCTTAAATTGAACAGGTACTGAACTACAATCCGTCGCGAGATCTGTCCTCGGTGCTGAACGTGTTTGGCTTCCTTTTCTGATAATAACGTGTTTCCTACCGACTTTTAAGGAGGTGTTGTGGTGGCTTGTTTGGAGACTCGGCATTCTCCTCGTCTTTTACATACATGGAAAAACGGTTTGTTGTGACTAAAGACCAAACTACCATTGACCTAATGTGCAGAACATACTTCACATTTCTGCAGTAAGAAATAACATCGCATGGTGTCAGTGTAATGTAAAAAGTCAGCGTTACAGCAGCTTGTCGTCATTGCTACTTGGTTCCACCTCCCGAAAACATTCTCACTTCCATACTGTCATGATCGTTTCTCTGCTTATTTTGTGTAAATGGTTCGTTTGATCCAATTCTGGAAATGTATAAAGCAAATGGATGTTTTTAGGTCGAAAGGTGTTGGATTCCGTCTTACGTGCTTTAATTGTGATGGATTATTGACGTCTTCGGTTTGAACCATGGAACAAAGGAGATGCAAGCCGCGAAGGCAACGAGGATATTTGGTCGGCTGCGTGGTTGCTGTGCTTTTGTGGAGCGTGGCCTCAGCGCAAATAAGGTATTCGGTTTCTGAAGAAGTTAACGAAGGAACTGTGGTCGGAAACATCGCAAAAGATCTGGGATTAGATAAACGTAGTCTGGGAGAAAGAAAGTATCGCATTGTTTCTAGTACTTCGGATCCTCTTTTCCATGTAAATCAAAACGATGGCATCCTGTATGTGAGCAGAAAGATTGACAGAGAAGAGGTGTGCGCACAGAGCAGTACATGTGTAATAAATCTGAAAACCGTGCTCGAAAACCCGCTGGAGGTACACTACGTTAGAGTGGAAGTGCTGGATATAAATGACCATTCTCCCAGTTTCCCGGAAAAAGACAAAACCTTAGAAATTTCTGAGAACGTCTTGCCAGGAGCACGATTTCAGCTAAAAGCCTCACGGGATCAAGATAGTGGCCCTTTCTCCGTGCAACAATATAAACTCAGCCCCAACGACCACTTTCGTTTGGAAGTAAAAGATAAAGGAGAAGATGGTAAAATACCTATATTGGTTGTTCAAAAATCTTTCGACAGGGAGACTGCAGGAAGTCACTCATTGGTGCTGACGGCACTGGATGGAGGTAAACCTCCGAAATCTGGCGAAATGAATATTCTAATAAATGTTCTGGATATTAATGATAACGCGCCTGTTTTCTCTCAAGATGTTTATTCTGTGATGCTCGATGAAAATGCTCCTGTGGGTACAACAGTTATACAAGTAAATGCAACCGATTTAGATGACGGCCCGAACGGAGATGTAGTTTACGCATTTAGCAACAGTATGAATCAAAATATATTGAACCTATTTGATATCAACCCGTCAAAGGGTGAGATAATTGTGAAAGGTTTAATAGATTATGAGAAGAAAGACAGATACGAAATTGAAATTGAAGCATCAGATAAAGGTCTTGTTCCTCTTACAACAGAAAAAAGCGTGATTATTAAAATAGCTGATGTAAATGATAATGCACCTGAGATCGAAGTTACCTCCTTTTCAAGCTCCATCCCTGAAGATTCGAGACCTGGAACTACAGTTGCTCTTATTAGTGTGAATGATTTGGACTCTGGTCTCAATGGAAAAGTTATTTGTTCTATAGGTGAGGGTGTTCCATTTGCTTTATCACCGTCCTTACAGGACAAAATGTATTCATTAGTAACCAAATCTCCTCTTGACAGAGAGAAACAGGCACATTATGATCTGACAATACATGCCATCGACGCTGGTCAACCACCATTGTCTTCTGAAAAGACAATAAGTGTTGAGGTGTCAGATGTGAATGACAACAGTCCAGAATTTTTACTGAGTCCCTATACTTTCTATGTCCCAGAGGGCAATGATCCAGGAGCCTCTGTGTTTTCTGTTCAGGCTTTTGATCGTGATGAGAATGACAATGCACTCATATCCTACCATATCCTCAGGGATGGAAGCGAAGGAAATAAATTGGCTTCATTTCTAAATATCAAAAACGATAACGGTCACATTTCAGCTCTAAAAAGTTTTGACTTTGAAACTCTGAAAACGTTCCAGTTCCAAGTTGTTGCCACAGATTCTGGAACTCCGTCACTAAGCAGCAACGTCACAGTGAACGTGTTCATTCTGGATCAGAACGACAACGCTCCAGTCATCCTGTATCCAGTCAGCTCGAACGGTTCTGCTGAAGGTGTGGAGGAGATTCCCCGCAATGTGAACGCAGGACACTTGGTGACTAAAGTCAGAGCCTACGACGCTGATATAGGATATAACGGCTGGTTACTGTTTTCACTGCAGGAAGTTACTGACCACAGTCTCTTTGCTTTGGACCGCTATACAGGACAGATCAGAACACTTCGCTCATTCACAGAGACAGACGAGGCTGAGCATAAACTGGTCATACTGGTGAAAGATAATGGGAACGTTTCACTCTCAGCAACAGCTACTGTAACCGTCAAAGCTGTGGAGCCCAAAGAGGCTTTTGCTGCTTCTGATGTTAAAAGTTCTGCTAAAGTTGACGAGGAGGACAATGTAACATTTTACCTGATGATAACTCTGGGATCCGTTTCTGTACTTTTCCTCATCAGTATCATCGTGCTGATTGCAATGCAGTGCTCAAAATCCACAGACTATACTTCTAAATATCTGCAAGAGACTAATTATGACGGGACACTGTGTCACAGCATCCAGTACAGATCTGGAGACAAAAGGTACATGCTAGTTGGACCCAGAATGAGTATAGGATCTACTATAGTTCCCGGCAGCCATGCGAATACCCTAGTGCTCCCTGACAGGAGGAGACCATCTGGGGAGGTAAGGCATATATCAGTGCAAATTGTGAGATGACTAAATGTTTGTTTGCTGAGAATATCAACTGTGCCTCCATGTGTAATAACTTGCATAGCATGACACTGGATTTGTTGGCTTCCCTGCTTTCCTTAGTCAATAATGATCTCATGCCATTTTCAAGACTTGGATGTAGGTAGAGTAAAAGGGTAATTTTGATTGACTTAGACAGAGAAATAACACTTTATTTCTTCATTTTTTAGTCACTCTTTTAGTCGCTCTCTTTATTAACTCTGTCAGAACAATTCTGACGTTATGTTTGACTTGACATTATGCACTTTGTCTTTGGGAATTGCATCCCTTTCATTTTGTTGTATTTTATTATTTAATTCGATTTAATTTCTTGTCTATTTTTACCTCCTTACAACCTCATTTTATTCTTTTTACACTTTATTAATGATTTAAGAACATGTGTGGATGAGCAAACAAAAACAGACTTATGTTCAATTAATGTGTGCTCAAATATTCCTTGACCTAATAATAAACAGGAAATTATGAAAAATTAAGCTCATCACGAAGAATTGCAAGTACAGTGTAGCAGTGTCAAAAACAACAACAAAAAAATTGCTGTGATGATGCTTAAATTGAACGGGTACTGAATTGCAATACGTCGCGAGATCTGTCCTCGGTGCTGAAAGTTTGGCTTCGTTTTCTGATAATGTGTTTCCTACCGTTTTTGAAGGTGGTGTTGTGGTCGCCCGTTTAGAGACTTGACCTAATGTGCAGAACATACTTCAGATTTCTGCAATAAGAAATAACATCGCATGGTGTCACTGTAATGTAAAAAGTCAGCGTTAAACCAGCTTGTCGTCATTGCTACTTGGTTCCTCCTCCTGAAAACATTTTCACTTCCACACTGCCATCATCTTGCTCTGCTTGTTTTGTGTAAATGATGTGTTTCACCCAGTTTCTGGAAATATATTAAGTAAATATATGTTATTAGATGTCTGTTAGAAAACGTGTTGGATTCGATCTTACGTGTTTCTTGTCCTTCTGATGGATTACTGACGTCTTCGGTTTGAACCATGGAACAAAGAAGATACAAGCCACGAAGGGCGCGAGGATATTTGGTTGGCGGCGTGGTTGTTGTGCTTTTGTGGAGCGTGGCCTCAGCACAATTAAGGTATTCGGTTTCTGAGGAAGTTAACGAAGGAACAGTGGTCGGAAATATAGCAAAAGATCTGGGATTAGATAAAAGCACTCTTAAAGACAGAAAGTATCGGATTGTTTCTAGTACTGCGGATCCTCTTTTCCATGTAAATCACAACGATGGCATTCTGTATGTGAGCCGAAAGATTGACAGAGAAGAGGTGTGCGCACAGAGCAGTACGTGTTTGATAAATCTGAAAACTGTGCTAGAAAATCCACTGGAGGTCCATTATGTTAGAGTGGAAGTGCTGGATATAAATGACAATTCTCCCAGTTTCCCGGAGAAAGAGACCACATTGGAGATTTCTGAGAACGTCTTACCCGGAGCACGATTTCAGCTAAAAGCCTCACGTGATCGAGACAGTAGTCATTTTTCCGTGCAGCAATATAAACTCAGCCAAAACGATCACTTCCGTCTGGAAGTTAAGGATAAAGGAGACGATGGTAAAATACCTATATTGGTGGTTCAAAAATCTCTAGACAGAGAAACTGCAGGAAGTCACTCATTAGTGCTGACCGCACTGGATGGAGGTAAACCTCCGAAATCTGGCGAAATGAATATTCTAATAAATGTTTTAGATATTAATGATAACGCGCCTGTTTTTACTCAAGACGTTTATTCTGTGATGCTCGACGAAAATACTCCGGTGGGTACCACTGTCATACAAGTGAATGCCACTGATTTAGATGAAGGACTAAACGGTGAAGTCGTTTATTCATTCAGCAAGAGTATTAATCAAAATATGTTAAACCTATTTGGTATCAATCCATTGACAGGAGAGATAACTGTCAAAGGTTTAATAGATTATGAGGAGAGAGACAGATATGAAATTGAAATTGAAGCATCAGATAAAGGTCTTGCTCCTCTAACTACAGAAAAAGGTGTTATTATCAAGATAGTTGATGTAAATGATAATGCACCTGAGATTGAAGTTACTTCATTTTCAAGTTCCATCCCTGAAGATTCCAGACCTGGAACTACAGTTGCCCTCATCAGTGTAAATGATTTAGACTCTAGTCTCAATGGAAAAGTTATTTGCTCTGTAAATGAGGATGCACCGTTCGCATTATCGCCATCTTTACAAGACAAAATGTATTCATTAGTCACTAAATCTCTTCTGGATAGAGAGAAAAAGTCACAATATATTGTAACCGTAGCTGCAAAAGATGCTGGCCAGCCGTCATTGTCCTCTGAAAAGACAATAAGCGTTCTGGTTTCAGATGTGAATGACAACAGTCCAGAGTTTTCACTCAGTCCCTACACCTTTTATGTCACTGAGGGCAATGATCCAGGAGCCTCTGTCTTTTCTGTTAAAGCTTTTGATGGTGATGAGAACGATAATGCACTCCTTTCCTATCATATACTCAGAGATGGAAGGGAAGGGAATAAATTGGCTTCATTCTTAAATATTAATTCAGATAACGGTCACATTTCCGCATTAAAAAGTTTTGACTTTGAAACTCTGAAAACGTTCCAGTTCCAAGTTGTTGCCACAGATTCTGGAACTCCGTCACTAAGCAGCAACGTCACAGTGAACGTGTTCATTCTGGATCAGAACGACAACGCTCCAGTCATCCTGTATCCAGTCAGCTCGAACGGTTCTGCTGAAGGTGTGGAGGAGATTCCCCGCAATGTGAACGCAGGACACTTGGTGACTAAAGTCAGAGCCTATGACGCTGATATAGGATATAACGGCTGGTTACTGTTTTCACTGCAGGAAGTTACTGACCACAGTCTCTTTGCTTTGGACCGCTATACAGGACAGATCAGAACACTTCGCTCATTCACAGAGACCGATGAGGCTGAGCATAAACTGGTCATACTGGTGAAAGACAATGGGAATGTCTCACTCTCAGCAACAGCTACTGTGATTGTCAAAGTCGTGGAGCCCAAAGAGGCTTTTGCAGCTTCTGATGTGAAGAGTGCAACAAAGGATGAGGAGGGGAATGATGTGACTTTTTACCTGATGATAACTTTGGGCTCAGTTTCAGTACTTTTCCTCGTCAGCATCGTTGTGCTGATTGCAATGCAGTGTTCAAAATCCACAGACTATACTTCTAAATATCTACAAGAGACTAATTATGATGGGACACTGTGTCACAGCATCCAGTACAGATCTGGAGACAAACGGTATATGCTAGTTGGACCCAGAATGAGTATAGGATCTACTATAGTTCCAGGAAGCCATGCGAATACACTAGTGCTCCCTGACAGGAGGAGAACATCTGGAGAGGTGAGCAAATATTTAAATTTATTATGTATGCAGATAAGCGCATTGTGTTGTGCTGTTTAGTTTGTTTGTTTCAAAAATTATTTACAGTGATTGAGCTCTATATATTTCAGGGAAACAAACATATTTTAATCAATAGGTGAGGCAAACTCACTCTCATATTCAACATTTGGAAATTTCACATCCATATTTTCATTCATTTTTTTCTTCCCAGAATAGTTGTATCTGGGAAGCTTTGAGTGTTCATCTTTTAAATCGTTTCCTTCTGTGGACAGTACATTTTAAGAAATTGTTACATTTTGGTGATGAGATTGGGGAAACATTGGCCTGGAACTAATTGTTGTCAGTGAATGTGAAACTACATTTTATATTACTTGCATATAAAGAACATTGGCAGAAGATGAAGAGTTTTAAGAAAACATTGGCATGTTTGCTGACTATTTGATTTATTTGTCTGCTTACGACACGTCTTGTACTGCATGCTTACACAGGGCTGTGGCATGGTTTTGCAAAGTATGTAGTTGAATCCGTTGCTCTTTTGTTTAATATGCGACCTATGATCCTTTGTTGTTTTAAAGACGAATTTCTGATTTATGGGTTGACCTGGCCATGTTTAAACATTAGGAGAAACTCTGCGTTTTATGGGTGACTTCTACTTCATGAATTTTTTAACTAGTTTGAAAAGCCCAATCTGTATTCTGAATTCTCTTATACATCTTTGGATTTGCATGGTTTGTTGTTTTCCTCTTCTTGTGGGTCATAGTGTGATGAATTCTCGTTTTATTTTACAATGTTCCGTTTTTTTTTTTTTTTTTTTTTTTTTTCTGTTTTTTGTTTATTTACTGCTGTCTTTCTGTTTTCATAGCATCTTCTTTTTACACTGTAGGATATCTAAACAATTTTGATGCTATAAATGTGTAGACAGTCCAGTTATTTTTGCTTGTGCATTTAGACATGGAGAATCCTGCTCCAATAATGGACAGCTGACTGATCACAGACAAATGAGTGTTCTTCATTAGCTGTATAAATAGCAGCATGACAAAGTTAATAATGCTGATGTTTATGGTACATTATTGTACAATAAACTTAAAACAGTATTATAATACTTTGACTAAGTAGAGCCAGTTACAGTCAGTGATAACTGCTGTCCATGGTTCTGAAAGTGTTTGGGCTCATTTTCCAATAACTGTTAATGAAATTTAACAAACCTTAAACAACAAAGTGACATAATCTAAGTGATTTGATTCATACAACTTAATCATACCAAAAAATAAATACTCCAAAGTGTTCTGCATAATCTTCAAAACACTTTGAAAGACATTTATTTTCTAGCCTTACTTGAAGGATATCTTGCGTTTCCTTGTTTACTGAGAAGAAGTGCACCTCCTGATCTATTTGCAATTACTCGACTAAGGCTGGCCAAGGATTCGTGGCATCCCCGAAACAACTGAAATTTGTTCTAATGTGCTACAAAGCTCTTTGACTTTTCTGCAGCGAGACGTTTAGTCGCATGGTGTCAGTGTAACGTAAAAAGTCAGGAGTAACCAACCTTGTCGTCATTAGATTTGGGTTCCACCTCTTGACAGCATTTTCACTTCGATATTAACACAACCTTTTCTGTGCTTACTGTTGTCTTACTGAATACGCTGTTTGCTTCTATTCCTGACTGTGTAGGAAAGGAGTGTGAAAGTGTTGGATTCTGTTTTTACAACGTTGTTATTGTTCTTCTGATGGATTCGTGATTTCGGATTTAATCATGGAACAAAGAAGATGTAAGGCAGAAGGGATGCGAGGATATTTGGTCGGCTGCGTTGTTGCTGCGCTTTTGTGGAGCGTAGCCTCAGCGCAAATAAGATATTCAATTTCTGAGGAAGTTAACGAAGGAACTGTGGTCGGAAACATCGCAAAAGATCTGGGATTAGATAAAAGCACTCTTAAATACAGAAAGTATCGGATTGTTTCTAGTACTGCGGAACCTCTTTTCCACGTAAACCACAACGACGGCATCCTGTATGTGAGCCGAAAGACTGACAGAGAAGAGGTGTGCGCACAGAGCAGTACGTGTGTAATAAATCTGAAAACATTGCTAGAAAACCCGTTGGAGGTCCATTATGTTGAAGTGGAGGTGCTAGATATAAATGACAATTCTCCTAATTTTCCAGAGAAACAAAAACGGCTAGAAATTTCGGAGTCTGTGTTGCCTGGAGCACGATTTCAACTAAAACCGGCACGAGATCCAGACAGTGGTCATTTCTCCGTGCAGCAATATAAACTCAGCCAAAACGATCACTTCCGATTAGAAGTTAAGGATAAAGGAGAAGATGGTAAAATACCTACACTGATTGTTCAAAAATCTCTAGATAGAGAAACTGCAGTAAGTCACACGTTAGTGCTGACCGCACTGGATGGAGGTAAACCTCCGAAATCTGGCGAAATGAATATTCTAGTAAATGTTTTAGATATTAATGATAACGCGCCTGTTTTCACTCAAGATGTTTATTCTGTGATGCTCGATGAAAATGCTCCCGTAGGTACAACAGTTATACAAGTAAATGCAACTGATTTAGATGACGGCACGAACGGAGATGTAGTTTACTCATTTAGCAACAGTATGAATCAAATTATATTGAACCTATTTGATATTAATTCATTGACAGGAGAGATAACTGTGAAAGGTTTAATAGATTATGAGGAGAAAGACAAATATGAAATTGAAATCGAAGCATCCGACAAAGGTTCTGCTCCTCTAACTACAGAAAAAACCGTTACAATCAAGATCGGGGATGTAAATGATAATGCACCTGAGATCGAAGTTACCTCCTTTTCAAGCTCCATCCCTGAAGATTCCAGACCTGGAACTACAGTTGCTCTTATCAGTGTGAATGACTTGGACTCTGGTCTCAATGGAAAAGTAATTTGCTCTATAGGTGAGGGTGTTTCATTTGCTTTATCACCATCATTGAAAGACAAAATGTATTCCTTAGTCACCAAATCTCCTCTGGACAGAGAGAAAAGGGACAAATATGATCTTACAATATTTGCAAAAGACGCTGGTCAACCAACACTGTCATCTGAAAAAACAATAAGCGTTGAGGTGTCAGATGTGAATGACAACAGTCCAGAATTTTTACTAAGTCCCTATACTTTCTATGTCACAGAGGGCAATGATCCAGGTGCCTCTGTGTTTTCTGTTAAAGCTTTTGATCGTGATGAGAATGACAATGCACTCATATCCTACCATATTCTCAGAGATGGAAGCGAAGGAAATAAATTGGCTTCATTCTTAAATATCAATCCAGATAACGGTCACATTTCAGCTCTAAAAACTTTTGACTTTGAAACTCTGAAAACGTTCCAGTTCCAAGTTGTTGCCACAGATTCTGGAACTCCGTCACTAAGCAGCAACGTCACAGTGAACGTGTTCATTCTGGATCAGAACGACAACGCTCCAGTCATCCTGTATCCAGTCAGCTCGAACGGTTCTGCTGAAGGTGTGGAGGAGATTCCCCGCAATGTGAACGCAGGACACTTGGTGACTAAAGTCAGATCCTATGACGCTGATATAGGATATAACGGCTGGTTACTGTTTTCACTGCAGGAAGTTACTGACCACAGTCTCTTTGCTTTGGACCGCTATACAGGACAGATCAGAACACTTCGCTCATTCACAGAGACAGACGAGGCTGAGCATAAACTGGTCATACTGGTGAAAGATAATGGGAACGTTTCACTCTCAGCAACAGCTACTGTGATTGTCAAAGTTGTGGAACCCAAAGAGGCTTTTGCAGCTTCTGATGTTAAAAGTTCAACAAAAGATGATGACGGGAATGATGTGACTTTGTATCTGATGATAACTCTGGGATCAGTTTCAGTACTTTTCCTCATCAGTATCATTGTACTGATTGCAATGCAGTGTTCAAAATCCACAGACTACACTTCTAAATATCTACAAGAGACTAATTATGACGGGACACTGTGTCACAGCATCCAGTACAGATCTGGAGACAAGCGGTACATGTTAGTTGGACCAAGAATGAGTATAGGATCTACTATAGTTCCAGGCAGCCATGCGAATACACTAGTGCTCCCTGACAGACGAAGGGCATCTGGAGAGGTAAGGCATTTCGAGTAAACCTTCTTTCCCTTAAAAAAAAAAAAAAAAAAAAAGTTTTATGGAATTTGTCTGGTGTAGTTTCCACTTTAATTTGTCATTTTTTGTTGTGGCAGTGACACACATTTTGTTTGCAATGTCGTTTCCCCCAGCATTTAACGGGCTTTCTTTCTCTACAGCTTACTCATCTTTTCTACCATTGGGGAATACTTTTAAAACGTTCATGTAACTGACATTTGAAGAAGCTGGTGCGTAATTTGATGAAGTGAAAATGCGTCAAGCAAACGAAAGCGGACTGGATTTATGTGCCGTGAAAGATCATTGTATTGTTAACAAATTAACTAAAAATGGTGTGATAATACCGTCACGACATGTGGTTGAATAGAAGCAAAGTTACTGATGATCCCTCTCCGTGGTGCTGAATGGGAGTGTTCTGTTCAGCATGTATTCATGAATTGTAAACAACATAGCAAACCACTCACTGACTTGATCAGTCTTTTAATTCCACTGAATCTTGTAACATAAATACAGCTGGCGTGTTATGAAAAATCATCTCGATATTTTTGGAAGCTCTTACAATGAGGTTTAGTGCGAGTGCAGCCGCAACATCTGTTTTTGTTTGTTTGTTTTTTATAGCTGAGTATTTTGGCACCGTTCCGAGATAAAACAACATATCTATGATTCAGATAAAGTGTTTCCGTATTTAGATTGTCTGCAGTTAGAATTTGGATCGCACGGTGTCAGTGTAATAGAAAAACGAAGCATTACACAAGGTTGTCGTCAGAGCATTTTGGTCCCACCTCTTTGTTGAGTCCTCAACTCGATATTATCGCAGTGATTTCGGATGTTACTGTTGCCTTTGGAAATACAAAACTACCCTCATGTCTGTCGTTGTAAGGAGAGGATGGATATTTTGAGGAATGGACGAATGGGATTTTAATATTACAACGCAGTTATTGTTTGTGTGACGGACAACTGATGGCATCGGGTTTAAAAATGGAACAAAGAGGATACGAGAGACGAAGGGCGAGAGGATATTTGGTTGGCTGCGTGCTTGCTGTGCTTTTGTGGAGAGTGGCCTCAGCACAAATAAGATATTCCGTCTCCGAAGAAGTTAACGAAGGAACTATAGTAGGGAATGTAGCAAAGGATCTGGGATTAGATAAAACCACGTTGAAAGAAAGAAAGTATCGGATTGTTTCAAGCAATGCGGATCCTCTTTTCCATGTAAATCAGAATGACGGCATCCTGTATGTGAGCCGGAAAATTGACAGAGAAGAGGTGTGCGCACAGAGCAGTACATGTTTAATAAATCTGAAAACAGTGCTAGAAAACCCACTGGAGGTGCACTACGTAAGAGTGGAAGTGCTGGATATGAATGACCATTCTCCCAGTTTCGCAGATGAAGAGAAATTATTAGAGATTTCCGAGTCTGTGTTACCTGGAGTACGTTTTCCGCTACAACACGCACGAGATCCAGACGGTGGTCCCTTTTCAGTTCAGCAGTATAAACTCAGCCCCAATGACTACTTTCGTTTGGAGGTCAAGGATAAAGGAGAAGACGGAAAAATACCTATATTAGTTGTTCAGAAATCATTGGACAGGGAGGCAGCAGGAAGCCATTCATTAGTCCTTACCGCACTAGATGGAGGGAAACCTCCGAAATCTGGAGAAATTAATATTATAGTAAATGTTTTAGATATTAATGATAACGCGCCTGTCTTCTCCAGAGATGTTTATTCTGTGATGCTCGATGAAAATGCTCCAGTGGGGACAACTGTCATACAAGTCAATGCAACAGATTTAGATGACGGCACTAACGGAGAAGTAGTTTACTCATTTAGCAGTATTGTAAATCGTAGATTATTAAACCTTTTTGATATAGATCCATCGACAGGTAAAATAACTGTCAAAGGTTTAATAGATTATGAGGAGAAAGACAGATATGAAATTGAAATTCAAGCATCAGATAAAGGTTTTGCTCCTCTTACAACACAAAAAAGTGTTATTATCAAGATAGTTGATGTAAATGATAATGCACCCGAGATTGAAGTTACTTCATTTTCAAGCTCCATCCCTGAAGATTCCAGACCTGGAACTACAGTTGCCCTAATCAGTGTAAATGACTTAGACTCTGGTCTCAATGGAAAAGTTATTTGTTCTGTAAATGAGGATGCACCTTTTGTATTATCACCATCTTTACAAGACAAAATGTATTCATTAGTCACCAAATCTCTTCTGGATAGAGAGAAAACGTCACAATATATTGTAACCGTAGTTGCAAAAGATGCTGGCCAGCCGTCATTGTCCTCTGAAAAGACAATAAGCGTTCTGGTTTCAGATGTGAATGACAACAGTCCAGAGTTTTCACTGAGTCCCTATACTTTCTATGTCACCGAGGGTAATGATCCAGGAGCCTCTGTCTTTTCTGTTAAAGCTTTTGATCGTGATAAGAATGACAATGCACTCATATCCTATCATATTCTCAGAGATGGAAGCGAAGAGAATAAATTGGCTTCATTTCTAAACATCAACTCTGAAAACGGTCACATTTCAGCGCTAAAAAGTTTTGACTTTGAAACTCTGAAAACGTTCCAGTTCCAAGTTGTTGCCACAGATTCTGGAACTCCGTCACTAAGCAGCAATGTCACAGTGAACGTGTTCATTCTGGATCAGAACGACAACGCTCCAGTCATCCTGTATCCAGTCAGCTCGAATGGTTCTGCTGAAGGTGTGGAGGAGATTCCCCGCAATGTGAACGCAGGACACTTGGTGACTAAAGTCAGAGCCTATGACGCTGATATAGGATATAACGGCTGGTTACTGTTTTCATTGCAGGAAGTTACTGACCACAGTCTCTTTGCTTTGGACCGCTATACAGGACAGATCAGAACACTTCGTTCATTCACAGAGACAGACGAGGCTGAGCATAAACTGGTCATACTGGTGAAAGACAATGGGAACGTTTCACTCTCAGCAACAGTTACTGTGACCGTCAAAGTTGTGGAGCCCAAAGAGGCTTTTGCTGCTTCTGATGTTAAAAGTTCTACTAAAGTTGACGAGGAGGACAATGTAACATTTTACCTGATGATAACTCTGGGATCCGTTTCTGTACTTTTTCTCATCAGTATCATCGTGCTTATTGCAATGCAGTGTTCAAAATCCACAGACTATACTTCTAAATATCTACAAGAGACTAATTATGATGGGACACTGTGTCACAGCATCCAGTACAGATCTGGAGACAAACGGTACATGTTAGTTGGACCCAGAATGAGTATAGGATCTACTATAGTTCCAGGCAGCCATGCAAATACACTGGTGCTCCCTGACAGGAGGAGGACATCTGGGGAGGTAAGACATTTTTTCCCAAAAAACATCACATTCATGTTAAAACATTGGGCACTAGCAACTATGTTTTGGGGAAATCAATCCAGCAAAACTTTCATACTCAATAAATAACCTCAAAATTTATAGTTGATGGTATCTGGTATCTAACTTTGTATTTTCTACTATTACATGAATGCAGGAAGTATAGCATTGTGGTATGGACTAGTCATTCAGACAAAACAGTTTTAATTAAGATAGTGGGAACATTGTGATCTTGTTGAGCCCAGAGAAAACTTTTGATGACTTAAAGGTGTATGTAAATTCACATTTCAGATTTCTTTTTAACATAATTTCTGTTATTTCTAAAACCTGTGGCATGTCTGGAGACCATTTAATTATTTTTTTACTGCACATATTTGATACTGTACTATATGCTTGCCTGGGACCTTGCAATACTTTTGAAAAAGCATAATTTTGGATCTACTGGCAACTATTTAGTTCTCCTTGGCAAGTTTGATTCTTGTTTTTGAACATATTTGTTTTTACAATATAGAGATTAACATGGACTACTTTGATACAAACTGCTAATCAGACTGGAGCTCTTATTGTCTCTCTTTTCATATTGTTTTTCCATCAACATATAATTTTTTTTACAATTGTAGGATTTTTTTTTTTTTCTGACTGCAATTGATCATGCAGCCACATTTTCCTCAGGTATAATTTAACTGGGAAAATCATTCTTCAAACAAACAAGAGCCAGCTGATTTTTGAATAAATGAGTGTGCTCCATCAGCACCTCTTTACTATATATTAACCACAGTCAGCATGGTAAAAGTTAAATAAGGCAGTGTCCACAACACATTATCAACAAACTTGAAGTAGAATAGTACTAAATGTAGCTGCATATAAGCAGTAACTGATAATCACCGTCCATGGAGCTGAGCATGTTCGCCCTCAATCCCCAGTATGTGTGCATAAACTATATCAAACCACAGTGACTTCATCTCTGTGTTTTACTTCACATACCGTAATCATATGAAGTAAACAGTGTTAGGCTGTTTATGAAAATGTTAAAAGTGAGCAGCCTCCTCATCGATTTACATTCCACACAATATTTATTTTGATGCTGTTTCAACATAAATAACACTGAATCACACACACAGAATCTACCATTGGGCTAAAGTGATACTTACTTTTGATTCTCTGCAGTGAGAATCGAGGTCGCATGGTGTCAGTGTAACAGGAAAAAGTCAGTATTACATGAGCAGCTTGTCGTTAGAACATTTTGGTTCCACCTCTTCATAGCTTCGTCAGTTCGATGTTAAGACAGTCGTTTCTGAGATTACTGCTGTCATTGGATATACTCTTTTACCCTGCTGTCTTGTAAGAAGGGGATTCATATTTTCATACCTGGATGTGTCGTATTCTATCTTTGTAATGCATTTTTTGTTCTTGTGAGATAACTGATGATATCGAGGTTAATCATGAAACAAAGAAGATACGAGGGACAAGGGGCGCGAGGATATTTGGTCGGCTGCGTGATTGCTGTGCTTTTGTGGAGCGTGGTCTCGGCGCAAATAAGATATTCCGTCTCCGATGAAGTTAACGAAGGAACTGTGGTCGGAAATATAGCAAAAGATCTGGGATTAGATAAAAGCACTCTGAAAGACAGAAAGTATCGGGTTGTTTCTAGTACTGCGGATCCTCTTTTCCATGTAAATCAAAACGATGGTATCCTGTATGTAAGCCGGAAGACTGACAGAGAAGAGGTGTGCGCACAGAGCAATACGTGTGTAATACATCTGAAAACAGTGTTAGAAAATCCACTGGAGGTCCATTATGTTGAAGTGGAGGTGCTGGATATAAATGATAATTCTCCTAATTTCCCAGAGAAAGAAAAACGGCTAGAAATTTCGGAGTCCGTGTTACCCGGAGCACGATTTCAGCTAAAACCTGCACGGGATATAGACATTGGACATTTCTCCGTGCAGCAATATAAACTCAGCCAAAACGATCACTTCCGTCTGGAGGTTCGGGATAAAGGAGAAGATGGTAAAATACCAATACTGGTTTTGCAAAAATCTTTGGACAGAGAAAAAGGGGGAAGTCACTCATTAGTCCTGACCGCGCTTGATGGAGGTAAACCTCCGAAATCTGGCGAAATGACCATTATCGTCAATGTTTTGGATGTAAATGATAACACGCCTGTTTTCTCTAAGGATATTTACTCCGTTTCACTGTTTGAAAATACTCCAGTAGGTACCACTATCGTACAAGTGAACGCAACTGATTTGGATGAAGGCCAGAATGGAGAGGTGTATTACTCATTTGGTAACAGTGTGAGTAATAATTTATTTACGCTTTTTGATATTAATCCATCATCAGGCGAGATAATTGTCAAGGGTCTTATAGACTATGAGCAAAAGGACAAGTATGAAATTGAAATTGAAGCATCAGATAAAGGGCTTGCTCCTCTAACGACAGAAAAAAGTGTTATTATCAAAATAGTTGATGTGAATGACAATGCGCCTGAGATTGAAGTTACGTCTTTTTCAAGCTCAATTCCTGAAGATTCCAGACCTGGAACTACAGTTGCTCTTATCAGTGTGAATGACTTGGACTCTGGACTCAATGGAAAAGTTATTTGTTCTATAGGTGAGGGTGTTCCATTTGCTCTATCACCATCATTGAAAGAAAAAATGTATTCATTAGTCACCAAATTGCCTCTAGACCGAGAGAAACAGTCACATTATGATCTAACAATAACTGCAAAAGACACTGGTCAACCACCATTATCATCTGAAAAGACGATAAGCGTTGAGGTGTCTGATGTAAATGACAACAGTCCAGAATTTTCACTGAGTCCCTATACTTTCTATGTCACCGAAGGTAATGATCCAGGAGCCTCTTTGTTTTCTGTTAAAGCTTTTGATGGTGATGAGAACGACAATGCACTCATATCCTACCATATTCTCAGAGATGGAAGTGAAGGAAATAATTTGGTTTCATTTCTAAATATAAACTCTGAAAATGGAGATATTTTGGCACTAAAAAGTTTTGACTTTGAAACTCTGAAAACGTTCCAGTTCCAAGTTCTTGCCACAGATTCTGGAACTCCGTCACTAAGCAGCAACGTCACAGTGAACGTGTTCATTCTGGATCAGAACGACAACCCTCCAGTCATCCTGTATCCAGTCAGCTCGAACGGTTCTGCTGAAGGTGTGGAGGAGATTCCCCGCAATGTGAACGCAGGACACTTGGTGACAAAAGTCAGAGCCTATGACGCTGATATAGGATATAACGGCTGGTTACTGTTTTCACTGCAGGAAGTTACTGACCACAGTCTCTTTGCTTTGGACCGCTATACAGGACAGATCAGAACACTTCGCTCATTCACAGAGACAGACGAGGCTGAGCATAAACTGGTCATACTGGTGAAAGACAATGGGAACGTTTCACTCTCAGCAACAGCTACTGTGATTATCAAAGTTGTGGAGCCCAAAGAGGCTTTTGCAGCTTCTGATGTTAAAAGTGCAACTAAAGTTGACGAGGAGGACAATGTAACTTTTTATCTGATGATAACTTTGGGCTCAGTTTCTGTACTTTTTCTCATCAGTATCATTGTACTGATTGCAATGCAGTGCTCAAAACCCACAGACTATACTTCTAAGTATCTGCAAGAGACTAATTATGACGGGACACTGTGTCACAGCATCCAGTACAGATCTGGAGACAAGCGGTACATGTTAGTTGGACCAAGAATGAGTATAGGATCTACTATAGTTCCAGGCAGCCATGCGAATACACTGGTGCTCCCTGACAGAAGGAGGACATCTGGAGAGGTAAGACACATTTAAACAAGCAAACAATATCTGCAAATTTCACAGCCAGTGGTTTGTTGTGAAGTGGAAAGTAAACTTTTAAAGGGCTAGTTAGTTTTTTGGCAAATAATACAAATATTCAGTTGAGATTAGGGAAACATTGGAACTAACTCCTGTCAGTGAATGTAAATCCAAATTTTATTTATCATTACGTTTCATTACCCGCATATGGAGGACATCTGTAGAAGTCTAAGAGTTTTATGAGAACTGTGGTGGTTTAGTGACTATTTGATATGTTTGTTTGGTTATGACACTTATACTATCGTGTATGCCTACATCGGGCGGTGTTTTCATTTTGCCATTTGAGTATGGCGTTTAATCTGTTGGCTGTCTGTTGCTGTTTGGCTTTACACTGCAAGTGTAATTCTTTGTTATTTTAACTGCAGATTTCTTCTTTATGGGTCAAGTTGGACACAATTTTGTTAACAGTGATCAGGCATTTAATAGTAATTTCTTATTTCTTTCTTTTTCTTATTTCTTTTACACTTCTTGCAGGCCATAAGCCGCATCTTATCTTGTATAACTAACATCAATTTGTTTTGCCCTATTTATAACACTTCTTCTTTCTTTCGTCTTCTTCTTGTTAGATAGTTGCAGGTATAGAGCATTTTTTCATGTAGGTTTCCATACCGTTAAGGTACGGAGCCATTGTGTCACCAAGCACAGCACATACTGTAACCTATGCCGACGCATCTGAGTGCGGTAAGAAGTGTTGCTCTCCATGGTGCTGAAAGTATTTGGTTAAACTCGGCAGTTGTTTCGAAATGCCACGGAAATAAGGACTTCATATAGTCTAGATTCTTCGAAATAGGGAACTGATTATGACTTAGTCTAGTGCTTCAAAAAAAAGTAGTGTTATCACAAATATTTCTTAATATATTAACAGACTGTTTGACTCATTTGCCCATTGTTTTCCCTGTTGCATGACTTTTTTTTTCGACATGCGCTGCAATAACGGTCTGGATCATATGGTGTCGGTATAATAACAAATAGTGTCTCTAGAACGTTTCGTCATCGCCATTAGGTCCATCCCCGTATTTTGGCAGTATGTCCAAATGGTTTGAACACTAAAGACACAATTCTCAGGGCTGTTTGTGATGGAGCGCAATTTACAAAGGAACGATGGGGATTATTATTTCTTGACCGTACAATTATAGATCACGGGATTTGTATTCTTTGTATTTATTTTTTGCTGTACACAATGGAACAAAGCGGACGCCAGGCATGGATAGATCGATGGAAATGCGTCGTCTACATTGTGACTTTGGTTACGATTTGCAGCGATGCCTCTGCTCAGATCAGATATTCCATCTCCGAAGAGGTGAAAGAAGGAAGTGTTGTTGGAAATATTGCGAAAGACTTAGGAATTGATAAGGCTACACTAATAGATAGAGAGTATCGCATTGTTGGCAGCTCATCAGATCCCCCTTTTCGTTTAAATAAAGACGACGGTATCCTGTATGTCAGTAGGAAAGTGGACAGGGAAGAGATCTGTGAACGAAGCAACGCGTGTATAATCAACCTTAAAACCGTGCTTGAAAATCCTCTAGAAATCCATTATGTGGCTATAGAGGTGCTGGATATAAACGACCATTCCCCTGTCTTTCCAGAGAAAGAGAAACGACTGGAGATATTTGAATCCACATTACCGGGAGCAAGGTTCCAGCTTCAACCTGCACGCGACCCCGATGGTGGTCAGTTTAGTGTTCAGCAGTATAGACTGAGTCACAATGACCACTTTCGTTTGGAAGTTAAGGAGAGAGGCGAGGACCGTAAGATGCCCTTTCTTATTTTACAGAAGCAGTTAGACAGAGAGGCTATGAGAGAGCACAAGCTAATGCTTACAGCTATTGACGGTGGGAGGCCACCGAGGTCTGGAACAATAGAAATAACAATTGAGGTGCTTGATGTTAATGACAATTCACCAGTTTTTACAAAAGATGTATATTCTGCCAGTTTGAATGAAAACGCAGCACCTGGCACATTAGTTATTCAAGTTAATGCAACTGATTTGGATGAGGGCGCAAACAGCGAAATTGTTTACTCATTTGGTAAAGAAGTGGATGTACAGTTGCAAAAAATGTTTAACATAGACCCAAAGACGGGCGAAATTAAAGTGACCGGGGAAATTGATTTTGAAGAAAATGAAAGCTTTGAAATTGATATACAAGCTTCAGATAAGGGCACCGTGCCCCTTTCCACGGACAAGACTGTGATAATAAAGGTAATCGATCTTAACGATAATCCTCCAGAGATTGAAGTTACATCATTTTCCAAATCAGTTCCCGAGGATTCCAGAATTGGAACAACAGTAGTTTTGATCAGCGTTAATGATTTGGATTCAGGCCCCAATGGGAAAGTTTCCTGCTTCATTCGTGAGGATGTTCCTTTCACTATATCCCCATCCTTGCAAGATAATATGTACGCTATAGTGACGAAATCAAGACTGGACAGAGAAAATGAGTCTTTTTATGAACTTACAATTGTTGCGAAGGACACTGGTGAGCCATCACTCTCATCTGAAAAGAAAATAACTGTGGTTGTATCAGACGTGAACGATAACAGACCCCAATTTTCCCTAAGTCCATATACGTTTTATGTTACCGAAAACAATGATATAGTATCACCAGTTTTTTCAGTTAAGGCATCTGACCTTGATGATAGTGATAATGCGCATATTTCATATCACATTCCGAGGGAGAGCAGTGGGGATAAAACGGGTCTGTTTTTAAACATCAACTCTGAAAATGGAGATATTTTGGCGTTAAAAAGTTTTGACTTTGAAACTCTGAAAACGTTCCAGTTCCAAGTTCTTGCCACAGATTCTGGAACTCCGTCACTAAGCAGCAACGTCACAGTGAACGTGTTCATTCTGGATCAGAACGACAACGCTCCAGTCATCCTGTATCCAGTCAGCTCGAATGGTTCTGCTGAGGGTGTGGAGGAGATTCCCCGCAATGTGAACGCAGGACACTTGGTGACTAAAGTCAGAGCCTATGACGCTGATATAGGATATAACGGCTGGTTACTGTTTTCACTGCAGGAAGTTACTGACCACAGTCTCTTTGCTTTGGACCGCTATACAGGACAGATCAGAACACTTCGCTCATTCACAGAGACAGACGAGGCTGAGCATAAACTGGTCATACTGGTGAAAGACAATGGGAACGTTTCACTCTCAGCAACAGCTACTGTGATTGTCAAAGTTGTGGAGCCCAAAGAGGCTTTTGCTGCTTCTGATGTTAAAAGTGCAACAAAGGATGAGGAGGGGAATGATGTGACTTTTTATCTGATGATAACTTTGGGCTCCGTTTCTGTACTTTTTCTCATTAGTATCATCGTACTGATTGCAATGCAGTGCTCAAAATCAACAGACTATACTTCTAAATATCTACAAGAGCCTAATTATGACGGGACACTGTGTCACAGCATCCAGTACAGGTCTGGAGACAAACGGTACATGCTAGTTGGACCCAGAATGAGTATAGGATCTACAATAGTTCCAGGCAGCCATGCGAATACTCTAGTGCTCCCTGACAGGAGGAGAACATCTGGAGAGGTAAGATTATTATTATTTTTTTTATTTTTTTAAAAAACTGGTTTGCTTCCACTGGTAGTATTGTCCCTTTTTTTTGTTTGTTCATTTATTTGTTCAGTCAATCATTCACTGCATACACTCCATGTGTACTGTTACATAGCTTTATAGTTATAGCTGGAGAAATGACCTTGTAAATTGATGTTTATAAATATCAAACGAATCCAATTCAAAGTTATTATATGGCAGAAACAATCATGTTGGGAGTATTTGATGTTTTCATTTCCATTCAATGGAATTTAAGTTTTCCTTTTTTTGTTGACTTGTTGTATCAGCTTAAGAAGGCATATCCTCAGCTGATATATTGTCACCCCACAACCATTACGCACAGAGCCAACGTAAATATACATAAACCATTGCAACTCTGCTATAAAATAGTCGTAGAAACTTTGATTTCCTTGTAGTGAGCAATAAAATCGCATGGTGTCAGTGTGTTCGGGAAATAACGACTTTAGCTCATCGTCATCGGATTTTGGGTCCACCTCCTTGTAGCCCTCCAAGTTTGGTACTGGCAGACTCGCTTTGCGGCTTGCTGCTGCCGTTGCTACTGATGCCCCCTGTTTTTAACATTTTTGCAGTTGCATTTTAACAGAGTGATCATTCGGATACTTGGATGTGTTGGATTAATTTCTTACAACGCGTTTACTAACCCCGTGAGTAAACGATAACGGTTGTGTTTTTAAATCATGGAACAAAGAGGATGCGAGAAAAGAAGGGCGAGGAGTCAGTGGATCGCCTGCGTGGTTGCTGTGCTTTTGTGGACAGTGGCCTCGGCGCAATTAAGGTATTCCATCTCTGAGGAAGTTAACGAAGGGACTGTGATCGGAAATATAGCAA
The DNA here is from genome assembly GCA_946959425.1 of Argyrosomus regius. Lineage (NCBI taxonomy): Eukaryota > Metazoa > Chordata > Actinopteri > Sciaenidae > Argyrosomus > Argyrosomus regius. The sequence continues at coordinate 14,266,778 of OX336893.1, forward strand.
AGGATTTGGGCTTAGATAAGAGCACGTTGAAAGACAGGAAATATCGGATTGTTTCTAGTGCTGTCGAGCCTCTTATTCATGTAGATCAGAATGACGGCATCCTGTACGTAAGCCGGAAAATTGACAGGGAAGAGATATGCGAGCGAAGCAGTACATGTTTAATAAATTTGAAAACAGTGCTAGAAAACCCACTGGAAGTACACTACGTAGGAGTGGAAGTTTTGGATATAAACGACCATTCTCCCAGTTTTCCAGAGAAAGAGAAAACGTTGGAGATTTTCGAGTCTGTGTTACCTGGAGTACGTGTTCCGCTAAAACCTTCAAGAGATCCAGACGGTGGTCTTTTCTCCGTTCAGCAGTATAAACTCAGCCCGAACGACCACTTTCGTTTGGAAGTTAAGGACAAAGGAGAAGATGGAAAAATACCTATATTAGTTGTGCAGAAATCTTTGGACAGGGAGGCAGCAGGAAGCCACTCATTGGTGCTGACAGCATTGGATGGAGGGAAACCTCCGAAATCTGGCGAAATGAATATTCTAATAAATGTTTTAGATATTAACGATAACGCGCCTGTTTTCTCTCAAGCTATTTATTCTGTGATGCTCGATGAAAATGCTCCAGTGGGCACAACTGTCATACAAGTAAATGCAACTGATTTAGATGATGGCCAAAACGGAGATGTAGTTTATTCCTTCAGCAACAGTGTTAGTCATAGATTATTAACACTATTTGACATAGATCCATCCACAGGAGAGATAATTGTGAAAGGATTAATAGATTATGAGGAGAAGGACAAGTATGAAATTGAAATTCAAGCATCTGATAAAGGTCTCGCTCCACTGGCTACACAAAAAAGTGTCATTATCAAGATAGTTGATGTGAATGATAATCCACCTGAGATTGAAGTTACTTCATTTTCAAGTTCCATCCCTGAAGATTCCAGACCTGGAACTACAGTTGCCCTCATCAGTGTGAATGATTTGGACTCTGGTCTCAATGGAAAAGTTATTTGTTCTGTAAATGAGGATGCACCTTTCTCATTATCACCATCTTTACAAGACAAAATGTATTCATTAGTCACCAAATCTCTTCTGGACAGAGAGAAAAAGTCACAATATATTATATCAGTAGTTGCAAAAGATGCTGGCCAGCCGTCATTATCATCTGAGAAGACAATAAGCGTTCTGGTTTCAGATGTGAATGACAACAGTCCAAAGTTTTCACTGAGTCCCTATACTTTCTATGTCACTGAGGGTAATAAACCAGGTGCCTCTGTGTTCTCTGTTAAAGCTTTTGATTGTGATGAGAACGACAATGCACTCATATCGTATCATATTCTCAGAGATGAAAGGGAAGTGAATAAATTAGCACCATTTCTTAATATTAACTCTGAAAATGGAGATATTTTGGCACTAAAAAGTTTTGACTTTGAAACTCTGAAAACGTTCCAGTTCCAAGTTGTTGCCACAGATTCTGGAACTCCGTCACTAAGCAGCAACGTCACAGTGAACGTGTTCATTCTGGATCAGAACGACAACGCTCCAGTCATCCTGTATCCAGTCAGCTTGAACGGTTCTGCTGAAGGTGTGGAGGAGATTCCCCGCAATGTGAACGCCGGATACTTGGTGACAAAAGTCAGAGCCTATGACGCTGATATAGGATATAACGGCTGGTTACTGTTTTCACTGCAGGAAGTTACTGACCACAGTCTCTTTGCTTTGGACCGCTATACAGGACAGATCAGAACACTTCGCTCATTCACAGAGACAGATGAGGCTGAGCATAAACTGGTCATACTGGTGAAAGATAATGGGAACCTTTCACTCTCAGCAACAGCTACTGTGATTGTCAAAGTTGTGGAAGCCAAAGAGGCTTTTGCTGCTTCTGATGTCAAAAGTTCAACAAAAGATGAGGAGGGGAATGATGTGACTTTTTATCTGATGATAACTTTGGGATCAGTTTCAGTACTTTTTCTCATCAGTATCATCGTGCTGATTGCAATGCAGTGTTCAAAATCCACAGACTATACTTCTAAATATCTGCAAGAGACTAATTATGACGGGACACTGTGTCACAGCATCCAGTACAGATCTGGAGACAAACGGTACATGTTGGTTGGACCTAGAATGAGTATAGGATCTACTATAGTCCCAGGCAGCCATGCGAATACTCTAGTGCTCCCTGACAGGAGACGGACGTCTGAAGAGGTAAGATCAACAGTTTGACTCTAGAAAATGGGCTATAAGTGTGTATGCATTTAAACAAGATGCAGATGCGAATTGAGTATAGACTGTACATTCAATCAAAAAGAGCTCTTGAGCCTTTAATAATTTGCATAATAGCTTGGCACATCAGCTTCGGCTTAATAACACTTTCTGGGCTTTTAGTTCATAGTTGTACTTGTAAGTATGACCCAGGTGCTAATATGTATATTCTGACATGTGTGCTTAAAGAACATTTTGCAAAGTCACAAAGATTTTGCACGTTCACTTGCACCAAAAAGTTATTTGAGCCTTCCAGGACTGTGATGTAATACATTGTCACATATATAGCCTGCGTGAGTTATAGCTGGCGTTATTCACTGTCCATGGTGCTGATAGGTTTGCTCCCACGTCTCCTTTCCTATTCATTTGAACAGGTAATACAATTGCTAAAGCGATTAGTGGATTTATAGAAGTTATCACTATTATTATTGTTTATTATATTATACAATCAAGATCACGTCTAATTATAGTATATTGTCTGCTTGGTTTGGTTAATTATGAAAGGAGAATTCACTTCACTTTGTTCTTCCATTAATGCGTGCATCCTCAGCAGAGAACTGTGAACGTCACATAAAAAGATTTTACTATTTAAAATGTATCTGCATTGTGTCGTCAGCTCGCATGGTGTCACTGCTTGTAAAAATGTACGACTCTCGCTTGACCGTCCTCTACGTCAGTAGTCGGGTGCTCTTTCGCGAAAGGGCGCACACGGGGCGATGGCTTCGAATATTTGACGCGTTTACCAACAATTTTCTCAAATCGGACAATTGTTATTTCTGGTTCAAAATGCGTGTTCCTGTATAGACTCACAATCTTAACTCCTAATCTTTCTACTTGTCCTGTTTTGTTTTTTGGAATCCAATATGGCACGACGGGGATGCAGAGCATGCTTGGAGTGCCTGGTCGTTCTCATTGTTTGTTTGAATCTGACTTTTGATTTTGCTTCGGCACAGCTACGATACTCTATTCCAGAGGAGCTTACGGTGGGTGCTATTGTTGGGAATATCGCTAAAGATTTAGGGCTGGATATCAGTGCTTTGAATGCTAGAGGATTTCGCATCGTTTCTGGATCGACCGAACCCATGTTTCAACTAAACAATAATGGCATCTTACATGTTCACCGAAAAATAGACAGAGAGGAGGTGTGCGAACGGATCAGTACTTGTATTATCAACATAAAGACTGTGCTGGAGAACCCGTTAGAGGTGCATTACGTCGCCATTGAGATTTTGGATGTAAACGATCACTCTCCCACCTTCTCCGAGAACGAGACGCTTTTAGAGATTTCAGAATCTGCTTTACCTGGTGCAAGATTTCAATTACAAGGCGCTCGTGATCCAGACAGTGACATGTATTCCATTCAACTCTATAGGCTCAGTCAAAATGAACATTTTCGCCTGGAGGTTAAAGATAGAGGAGAAGATGGGAAAATTCCTGTTTTGTACTTGCATAAACCGCTGGACAAAGAAACTGCAAGAAGTCATAGACTACTGCTGACAGCCGTTGATGGAGGGAAGCCTGCTAGGTCAGGAACCCTGGAAATCATCGTTAATGTTTTGGATGTAAATGATAATATGCCAATTTTTGCCAAAGACTCATATACTGCAGTGCTTAATGAAAATGCACCTATTGGCACAACTATTATCCAGGTAAATGCTACAGATTTAGATGATGGTTTAAATGGCCAGGTAGTTTATTCGTTCGGTAATAATGTAAATAATAAATTACGGAAACTTTTTGAAGTTGATGCTGATACTGGTGCAATTATTGTCAAAGGACTGATAGATTTTGAAACAAAAGACAAATATGAAATTGATATTAAAGCATCTGATAAAGGACCAGTCCCCTTAGAAACAGAAAAAAGTGTTAAAATAACTATTGTGGATCTCAATGACAACGTACCTGAGATTGAGGTGACATCCTTTTCAAGAGCAATTCCTGAGGATTCGAAACCTGGAACGACAGTAGCACTGATCAGTGTGAATGATAATGATTCAGGTGTAAATGGGAAAGTAATATGTTATATCAGTGAGGATGTACCTTTCACATTAACACCGTCTTTACAAGAAAATATGTACTCTATAGTCACCAAATCTCTACTGGATAGAGAGTATCAGTCCAAATATGATGTAACAATAATTGCTAAAGATGCTGGTGAGGATGCTTTGTCATCTCATAGAACAATAAGTGTAACTGTGTCAGATGTCAACGATAACAGTCCGGAGTTTTCAACAAGTCCATATACTCTTTATGTTATTGAGAACAATGTTGCAGGAGCCTCTTTATTTTCAGTGAGTGCTCATGATTGTGATGAGGGCGATAATGCTCTTATATCATATAACCTCGTGAGAAATGGGGATGAACACCAAAAAATGGCATCATTCTTAAACATAAACTCTGAAAATGGAGATATTTTGGCATTAAAAAGTTTTGACTTTGAAACTCTGAAAACGTTCCAGTTCCAAGTTGTTGCCACAGATTCTGGAACTCCGTCATTAAGCGGCAACGTCACAGTGAACGTGTTCATTCTGGATCAGAACGACAACCCTCCAGTCATCCTGTATCCAGTCAGCTCGAACGGTTCTGCTGAAGGTGTGGAGGAGATTCCACGCAATGTGAACGCAGGACACTTGGTGACTAAAGTCAGAGCCTATGATGCTGATATAGGATATAACGGCTGGTTACTGTTTTCACTGCAGGAAGTTACTGACCACAGTCTCTTTGCTTTGGACCGCTATACAGGACAGATCAGAACACTGCGCTCATTCACAGAGACAGACGAGGCTGAGCATAAACTGGTCATACTGGTGAAAGACAATGGGAACGTTTCACTCTCAGCAACAGCTACTGTGATTGTCAAAGTTGTGGAGCCCAAAGAGGCTTTTGCAGCTTCTGATGTGAAGAGTGCAACAAAGGATGAGGAGGGGAATGATGTGACTTTTTATCTGATGATAACTTTGGGCTCAGTTTCAATACTTTTCCTCATCAGTATCATCGTGCTGATTGCAATGCAGTGCTCAAAATCCACAGACTATACTTCTAAATATCTACAAGAGACTAATTATGATGGGACACTGTGTCACAGCATCCAGTACAGATCTGGAGACAAACGGTACATGCTAGTTGGACCCAGAATGAGTATAGGATCTACTATTGTACCAGGTAGCCATGCAAATACACTAGTTCTCCCTGACAGGAGGCGTACTTCTGAAGAGGTAAGCAAGATCATTTTATTTCAAGGCAGGTCTGGTATGAATGTGTGTGACAGATCAGAAGCACATCATTTAAGTGTGCCAAAAGTACTGAAACAACCTACCTAATCAGAATAGCTGTTAGTTAGTTAGAAATGGACTACAAAGATAATATTCATCACAGGGAAATGAGGAGGTTGTGTGTTGTTATAAAACTGTTAATTTAAGTTGTTGGTTTACAGGTGGTTGCATGGTTGGTTCTCACAAAGCCCAGTGTTAAGTGATTTGTAAACAACACTTTAGACTCCAGTTAGTATGCTGTTTGTGTTCCATTAATGCTGTGTTGTTGCGAAATTAAATTCATCACAAGAAATGACAACCATATTAAATATATTAATTTTGTGTTGGCTATGGCTTCAAACATGCATGTTGTGGCTTGTTGTAAAATACTGATCAAACTAGTTCTTAAGATGGGAAAGGAGATGTAGTTTCTTTTTCTCTCAACAATACTTTATAGAACAAGAGAACATTTTCAAGCTAAATCTTTCATTATGAAAATTAATGCCTCTCAAATGTTGTATCAGTTTGTTCCATTTGACTTCTTCCCTCTGAGAACTTTGTACTCATTGCACACAGTAATGTGCCAAATAATTTTAGGCCATATGTAGTCGTGTCATAGTAGGTCAAACTGGCTCTGAAACACAATGCCTATTTTTAAGCTGATTGTGGTTAAATCTTGTAAGATAAGGAAAGGTTAAGGTTCAGTTTACCTAATGAAGTTTAGTTTGTTCCAGTAACCACTGGCCCTCTGTGTTAGCTTATCCTTAAAACATCAAAAGCCTCATTTTCTAGCACTATATACAGGAAAACTTGTTCCCACAACTACAGGTGAAGCTTTCTAACATCTACATTATTTGAGCTACTGCGTCCGTTCCTCCACTGATATGTTCTTTTAATATCCAAATAGGCATGTTGCTATATTTTATTTGTGTTCAACTCTGAGAGTACAGCAATTGTGGTCTTTGTATTTTGTTGTTATATGTGGGTGAAGAGAGTAACTGACTGGCTGACAGAATTACTTGAGGCCTCTGCTTACTGATGTAGTTGAGGTGATTCAGTGGGCCATGAATGACTGCAGCCTAGGCAGAGAGGGAGAGCCTGCGGCTGGTGTGCAGTGACTCACATTGTACAGCAGTCAGGTGGGGTTGAGGCACTTTGTTTCAGCAGGGCTCTTCATTCATTGTGGGACTGCAAAGCAGCAAGCAATATATTTTCACTATATTTTATTTGATTGGCTTGTTGTGCTTGAAAAATACCAGGCAGTGATGTGAAAGAGTGTATAATTCATACATACACGCTAGCTTCTGTGCAGATTATCCCTTTTGACTGACAAAAAAATAGGTCATATTTTATCACATGTGTTCAAGTCTGCATGCTAGGCTTCTGGGCTGACTCTCTGTCGAACATTGTGTTGCCCATAGCAACACGGGGAGATCCACCTCTCTGAGTCTACTGGTTTCACAGACTAGTGTGCACTCAGTGGTCTTAGCAACAGCATCGAAAAAGGATGAAGGAGGGAGGGAGGAAGAGAGCAGTAGAGGAGGGGGGAGGGGAAGCAGCTTTTGTATGGCTCGTATACAGACACCTCACAATATTTAATGGAAATGGGTTTATTTAGATAGGAACACATGACTGAACACACAACTGGATTATACCAGTTGAATCTACACAGTAAATCTGGCAACAGATGGTGCAGATATAGAAGCAATAGTGACGGCGGGAATAGTTGAGCTTCTAATTAGATATTTTATATTATGGAGATAATCTTTTCTCTCAAACAACTGGGTCAGCCTTAGATTTCCTACCTAGAAAATGACTGTCAGAAAAATATGCATTTTAAACTGCCATTAAATGTGTCTTTGTTAAAAAGCTGATAGCATATTTTGATTCACAGAGCATTTTGTGAAATAGAGCAGTAAGCCAAAGTGGAGTATGAATGCAGCTAGAGAAAAGATCGGTTCAGATTCAGAGTAAAGCATCGGCTGAGGTTCATGAAGGAGAGGCTGAACACACTTTCTCTGCAGCTCTCCTGTGTAGTTTTCTTCAATGATCTACTAGATAGCAATGACTGCCCCTCTCTGTGTATGCGTGCATGCATATTTCATGTGCACATGTTTGTGTGTAAGATAAAAGTGTGTGAGGTATCACATGTTTTGCAATGCAGCAGACGTGCTAAGCTGTGCCTGGACAGCAGATGGCCAGAAAATATTTATTGATATGATCAAAAATCAGTGCATCTCATTAAAACTAAAAAGTGCAGGGTGGCGTCACTGGATCACATGTTGTCTCCTGTTTCACCGTGAACTGTTTTTTTGTGAGAAAGAGTTGTCTGTTACAGAATTGTATATCACAGCACTTTTGTTACTTTGGCAGTGAGAAAAAACAGATGAGACAAGAGGAGTGGATGAATTGCAAGTAGGGACATGAGCTGAATTTAGAATGCAGACTCATGGTATGTGGCTTGCTCCACTGGGGAAACCCAACATTATGTTTGAAGGTAGCAACTAAACAATAAAATTACATTGTTTGTGACCAGGTGATCTTGTTTGATTTAAAATATTACTGTGCAAAAGGACATTGTACACTGAATACAGCATGTCTGTCATAGTATATTTTCATTCTGTATGCTCTCTTGGTGGGGGGTGTGGCTGCTTGCTCCAGTGGCTTTGTCTGTCTGCTTGGCTGGCTCAGCAGATCAGTGCAATTGTGTTTGCATGTTGAGTGTCTGCACTGAAAACCTATTCACAGTGCAATGACCCTTGTGTTTTATTTTTCTGTGTATGTTGCTGTTGTTAAGTGGGTAAGAGCTTTTTCCTCATTAAACCATATTCAGTGTCATAGGGACAGAGGGTAAGAGGACATGATAAATGTCAGAGAGAGAGACACACACAGAGGAGACACAGCTGTTACTGTACAGAAAGAATGTATCTACTGTTATTTCAGCAGCTTGAGAGGATTTCTTTCTTCCAAGCAAACACTTCTATCTGTGTTCCCCTCTTGCTTTTGCTTTCTAACCGTATCTGCATCCACCACCCTCCCCCCCTTTATTCATATTTGAAAATGTGTCGTGCTGTATTATCTCCTTTTTAATTCACTGTCTGACTTACCTTGCAAACTGTATACCCCATCTTTTTAATAGATTTTGCAATGTGGATGTTAATCTATCAGATAATATTCCTTGCAGAACTCCCTGTTCTATTCTGCCTGCATTTAGTTTTGTTTCATACAGTGGCCTGCTTTTCTCACCACTATTCCTCTCCTCCCTCTTTACCCTCCATATTGATATCACTCTCAGTTTCCCCCTCCCCCATCCCACTCTTGGCCTCCTTTTTCCCGCTTTTATGTCTCTGTCCTTCGTTTGCTCTTTCATATGCCACCCTTTTCTGTCTCACTATCATTTTCTGTCTTTCTTTCTGTCTCTGGTTCTGCCACATGCTCTTCAGCTCCAAATTGTTGTGCCTAATGCCTTTAGGGTTGTGGCTGTGGATGCTGCATGTGCTGTTGTGTGTCAGTAGGGCACATTCTCCCTTATTGCTCCAGCTTTGTTGGAGGATTGCACCACTCACATTGAGGTCAGCAGCAGTGATGATAATCTAATTTACACACACAGTAGGGTACAACGAAAACAGCTACTATCTTTATGTTCACGCTTCACACACATGCTTGTGCTCACAGAAACAGACGCACACAACACATCACACACACTCTCACATGGCTAATCCAGCTTAATGTGAGGCACTGTCACAGCAGAAAGAGGTAGAGCCATGCAGAGAACGAGAAAATAGTATGAGGGGAGCATGTCCCTTATGTAATGACTCGCACTGGGAAAGGAAGACTCGTCCATTTTTATTTTATCAATCAAAGCCTCATTCCAAAGATCAGTTGTCCTGTATTGACTGAAAATAGAATACCTTAAGGATGTGTCTTTTTTCACATATTCTGAGTTTCTTCTGAGTAACCTGTTTTATGCCACCAGCTTTATAAACAGGAAGATTGTAGCCATGAGCTTCCTTCTCATTTCACCTTTGATCCTAGACCAAACATTCACCTCAAAGCTAAAACTGGTACAGACAAGCTCTCAAATATTCAAATTTGACCAGGACTCATTGGGTGTGTAATTACAGAGATAAAACAGCTGTTCAATGAGGTTTAATCTTAGTACTTCTCTCTTGCTTAGTATATTGTACTACATTAAATTAATGGATGGTTGTTCCATGTTAGTGTAAACTATGTATACAATCTGTGCCCCTCTATCTACTGCTGTTCTTTGCAAACTTTTTCATACTCTGTTCCTCTGCTTGCCCTCTCTGTGTGATGCATCTCGATGTTATTTTTTTCCTGTGAAACCTGAACAGGTGAACTTAGAGCAGCTTAGGTCTGACGCTGATCATACTGAATGGTTTAAGAAACATGCCTGACATATTTGTTTAGCCAGACTTTTCTCCTGCGCTGGCACAGACCACAAATACGTGTTACCAGAGTCAAATTCCTTGCGTGTGTTCACATAACTAATCCAGATGCTTCTGAATACTTAATTAAGTGCTAATACTAGATGTCTGCTTTGTGTTTGTGTCTGGTGAGTGTATGTTTGTATCAGCTTTTCCTCTGTGCAGACCTTTCAGGTGATTTGGTATTGGCGAATCAGGAGGTTGTTATAGTGAATGTCAGCAAGCACAGACACTGCTGCAGTGCAGCTTATAGAGTTTTTGGTCAATAAGCTGTTTGTAAATTTCTCTGTGGTGCTATACTTTGAAAGTGGAGTGCCAGAAAAAGGTTGCAGTTGCACAAAGAAGTGACATTTCTCCTTTTTATCAAGTTAGACTGATTGTTAATTATTATTTCTCAGTATTATAGCATTTACATTTTATGACTTTAGCCCACACTACTTCATTATGTTCATTCAGCATGGAAAACAATTTTTAAATGAGATTAAATTTACTATTAAAAACACAACATGCAGATGTACTATGTTTTTTTGCCTCTGCATTAAGACGGCTTAATCTAAGTCATTGGGCCAAACATTTCATTGTGGGCTGCAGGCACAACTATGGGCCAAGACTCCCTGGCACAGCTCCTTTGGTTCTTCTCATTTGTCCTAGAACATGACCAGACTGATTCAGATTGATTCAGTGTTGCGTGTGGCTTGTCATTACTCTTAATTAAATGGGTCAAACCTGGTTCTTCCATGTTGATAGATATGACAGTTTTACTTGTGATCTTGTCCAGCAAAAGTCTGGTCTGGTTGCCTTTGTATCATAGTAAAGAGCAAAGATAGTGTATATATTCTTTGATAATCTAAACAGTTCTTTTTTTGTCTCACTCTTCTCCTACTGACTCTCTTTCATTCCTGGTGTTGTGTGAGTAGGTCTGACCCTTTCTCCTCTCCACCACTTGGTTATATAAGCGCTCAGTTTCATTACATCTCAGTCCATTGACTCATGGCTGTGTAGATGAGTCCTATAAGTTGGACCTTGAAACTCTCATTTTAGAATCACTTCGCTGCATCTCAATCAAGGCACTGAGGCCTTTCTACAGGGTGTTAACTGGGTCTACTTCTATGAGCACTAAGAACATGGAATGATGAAACAATTTGTGCACATACTGCATCTTTATGTATGCTGCATTATGTTATTATGTTGTCTTGCTTTATTTTGAAAAATAATAATAATAATCACGTCAATGTTACCAGTCCAATCTAACAATCAGTCTTAATTTACCAGCAATAATAATATTAATACAATAATAGCTGTAATAGCTTTGTACAACTAGCATGGCACTGTGTTTATTTTATTTATTTGAATCAACAGAGATCAGAACAGATGTAGGTCTGCACTGCTCTTGTTTGGCATCGGTGCTCATACAGCCACAACATCTGCTGCTGTACTTAGGTCATTAGTGCATGCCTGCTGGATTGAACTGACTGAGGGGTCAGGACAAGGCTGCATGCAAGACAGCCAGTTATTAAGCGGAAAACTAATGGAGACACAGTTGGTTGAAAATCCACTTAAACTTCATACTGTTGCTAACGTGAGATTTATACGTATGGGACAGGGTTGTGATCTCTGATTGAAAGAATGTATGAATGAATGAATGAAGGAAATCCAGAGTCTCAGCTGTTTAGACTTTGGATGCGGCCTTGGTAAGAGGATTGCCTTCTAAGACCAGTATCTTTGCACTGCTCAATGTGGGGTAGATGGGGTATACAGCCACAATTGCTATACACATGTCCGATTAATACCATATGCTGTATTTGTTTCTGTCCACGCATGGATGGGATCAGATGCTGGCTGTTAGAGGGATCATGTCTCTAGCTGCAGGGTTTCTCTTGTCCCTGTGGCTATTAGTCCCCACCTATTAATTCTTGGGTAATTGCTTACCTTTGTTTTCAGCACATGCATTCTTAATGTTGCCTGTTTGAGTATTTACAACATTAAAGCTGTAATAAGCATATGAGTTTTAATGATGTTTTCAGTGTAGCCTCAATACAGTATTGTTGACTTTTAGTACTTTCACACGTGGTTAGGAGTGCAGAGTGACAGTTACAGGCCATTTTCTATTTTGTGTGGAGATATGAGACTAATTAGATTAACAATCACTTACCCTGTCTGTTCAGTTGTATGACTAGAACAAAGATTTGTCTGAATACTGATAGAAAAATGACTTTGGACATTTGTGTATGTTTCATTAGTCCAAATGTGTTTTTTTTTTTTTGTTTGTTTTAACGTTAGTTCTTAAGTTGTATGACCATTTAAGAAAATTGTCTCTTGAACTGCAAGGTATTTAAAAAGAAATTAGATCAACTCAGACCAGTCTGGTGGTTTTCTTTTTATATTTCCTTATAGTTTAAAAGGAAGTAGTTTGTTAAAAGGTGCAAGTTTTCACCTGTGATGATCAGTGATAGATTATTTTACAACAAAACAGCCTTTTCTATTTAAATAGGAACATGTGGTCAGTGTGTATTGAGCTTATGTATTTACAGAAATGTAATTCATTGATTTGAGGTCTTTCAGCACTGCAAAGGGAGTCACAGTGCTGATTTCAAGTGTGTGTGTGTGTGTGTTTGTGTGTGTGTGGGTGTGTGTGATCACATGACATAGATATGGTTGTGTAGATACAGAGTAAAGGCCTGTTTTTATCACTGATTAAAGCTACAGCCTAAGAAATCTTCTCAGTTTTCTTCCTATTTTTAAAATGGCCTGAACATCATGTTGCTCCTTCTGGTCATCTTTTTGAGTGTGAAACACCGGGCTGTTCTGTACAGTGGGTGAGTCATCTCATCCCACATGTAGCTTTTCATTTTGTGAAGTTGGTCTGCTGTGTTTATTTTTAGGTGAACCATCTGTCAAAAAAGAAATTAAATCAGTAACTTGAGCATTTAGGGTTAGTGCTAGTGTCATTTTATGATTTTATTAGGGAGATTTGGTCATGCAATATCCTGTAGCCAACACATACATACACTTGAGTTGTCTGTGTGTTTACGCGTGTGTCCATCTCTAAATGCCCCTCTATGTTTCCCGCCATCTTATCTAGTGGGTGTAGTGTATAAATACAACAATGAGACATGGGTGTGGAAGATGAGTGTTAATGCTGTAAGCCTGACTCACAACCCACTCTCTCCTCCCACCGACTGGCTCTCTTTCCATCTTCCTGTGCCTTTGTTCTCATGATCACTACCCCACTTTTCTCCAGCCTCATGTGCTTTCCTTCTCATTTAAAAAAAAATCTTTTACAGGTTTCTTTTCCTTTGCTAGCTTATTTCTTCACTCCATCTCTTTGTTTTGATATCTCTTCATTCTCATTCTTACACAAAGAATCTTTTTTTTCTCTCTCTGATTTTCTTCCTCCCTGTCCTCCTCCTACGCATCCTAATTTCCTCTGGCTGCTACTCTTGCTTATGCCCCCTCCTGTTCCTTCATGTAACTGCAAGCTGGGAGAAAATGGCTGACAATTTCTGTACTCGGAGTTCTCTCCCTTGTTCTTCCTCACTTATTTTCTCATTTAAGTTTGCTACTCTTATTTTGGTTGCTTACTGCTGTTGGAATACATAGCTTTGTCCTTTAGATCTTATTCCACTATGCATCCTCCTTTCTCCTTTCCCTTTCTGACCACAGAGACACTCTCTACAGTATTTGGAGTCAGTAGAGCTGAATATGCCAGAGCACCTTTCTCTTTCTCTCATCCTTATGAGTGCAGCAAAAGTAGCGAGGTGGGATGTGCTTCCAAACCTTAGTGTGGCACAGCCTCAGCCATGGAGCCAAATGCAAAAGAATATGAAACTCTGTTACTCTGGGTTCACGTACAGGTCACTTACACAGGACAGTGACTATTTCAGCTAATTGTTCTTGAACTGACTTGGCTTTCACAATTGTAAATGGCTACTTATATGCAGCATGAGAACTGTCCGGCATATTGAGTTGGTTTTATACTCAATAACATTCTCAAAATAAGTTTTAAAAGAAAATTGGTACTTCCATCCCACTATTTGCCTTGTGTGCCTTGTGTCACTGTGTTTACACACTTTCGATATATTGGACTGAATATAAGTAAATCAATTACTTAAGTTTGTTTGTCTGGGTTTGTGTTAGTTTGTTAGTTTGTGTGGGTGCGTGTGTGTGTGTGTGTGTGTGTGTGTGTATGTATGTGTCAATAAATACATAAGAAGTGACCTAATTTTTGTCATACTACTAAATCTTTTTTCTAATAAGTATTACAATGACACAACATTTTTTTTTTGTTGTATTTAAGTTTCATTAAGTTAATTTTTCTATTATACTTATTATTTTAAAAAGGGGATTTTTGTGTTTTAGTATGGTTTACAATATTTCCTCTAACCTGTGTTATTTGATGCTCTATGCACTCAGCAATAGGGATCAGTTTGCACCATACATACTAAATGATACTTGTTCTGTATTGTTAAATGACTTGGCAGTGCTTATATTATCACCTCTAATTAAAAGATGAAGCATTGCTGGATTTCGAAGAACAGCCTTGGGCCTAATCGTATGGATTTGTGTGTATGTGAGGGCTGCGCTACTAGTGATCCTTATTACTAGTGACAATTACATTTTGTTTTCACAGAAACACTGCAGTATTACACGTTTATAAATGAATAGTGCATTATTTTTGGATTCAAGCACAATCCTATAGTCATCTGTACAAAACAACCTGATTTGTAATCATTTGATTTAAAGCCAAGGGTGTCTCCAAAGGTCAAGAAATGATAATTATTGCAAAACAAAAAATATAAAACAAATTTTAGACACTGAGTGAAGAGCTTCTTATATTTTTAATTCTTGGTTTGCTTTCTTGTTTTTTTTAATTTTTTTTATAATTGCTTACTTTCAGATGCTGACATTTTCTGCATTTTAAATATTACTTGTGTTTTTCTAAGTGACACATTCAAAGTATCTGGTTTGTTATTCACAGTGTTTTATACTTCACACTTGGCAATGGCAGATATAACATATGCTTAATTCAGTGCTTAATTTCACAGACTTGTGTGGATGTTTATCATGGTAACATTACATCATGATCTACTTGTATTTGCAATTAATTGTGGGACCCTTGGTGCATCTCTCTGAGTCTGTGTCTCTCATCCCATGCTTTTGAACTACAGTCTAAATCTCAGTGTATCACTGTTAGTGTGTCACTTCATTTGTTGTTGTATTTAGGCTGATGGTTTAGATATCACCAGGGTCTAATAGTAGATAACAAGATCAGGAATCACAGGAAGAAAAGTAAATCTTTTATGCACACCAAAACAAAATCATCCACAGCAGACACTGATAATCTATGCATCACAGATAATGAAGTGAGAATCTGCTTAATTTGAGTAGAGGAGCAAAACTGAGCAGAGACAACAAATAAGTTAAAAACATGATTCCAAATGAACAAGCAGAGTTTGGTCTGCTTGTTTAGAGACTACTGTAAATAGGGTCTTTGCAATAGGACTGGAGTATAATTGTTCTCTAAACCCTTGTTTACTCCCTAATGATCGTCTTAATCCTAATTCGCTTTACTTCGTCCTCTGACTGAGAACTGGAGTACTAAGTTGTGGTGATGGTGCTTCGTATGGCACAAAGATATATGTTGTAATTCGAGGAAAAAATACATAATGACCAGTAACCCCTGTACAATGTAACCGTGCAGTAAATATTACCTTTGTGTCGTCAAATATGTTAGTTCTCCCTGAACTGCTATATGAAACGTGTATGGAAAGTAATTATTTGTTGAACTAAACGCTTTAAAATCACAAAATAGGTGTTTTAAATAGGTAATTATTCTCACCGCATTCTTTCCATTCTGCTACTGCTGTCAATATCCCCAGTTGTCCTGGATTAAGGCTTCTGTAAAGTGATAATTCTACTATGTTGCCCCTCTAATGCGATTAGGTGGAATCATCTTAACGATGCCATGAAAAGTAGCTTTGAAAGGGCAACCACAGCACAGAAAGCAAACCAAGATGCCACCCTTAAATTTCAGGCTAATGTACCGGCTGTTTTTCTGTTGTTTTTTGTTTTTTTAACTTTGTATTCTGTTATTGTTGTTATGCATTTGCTTTGGCCGTGTCTGTGATAATGTTGTTAAGATCAGAGGTGATTATTAATCCCCATCCCCTTTATGCATCTAATCCTTGCATTAGCAGTATGATTTTTTTCTCGGTGATCATATATTATATTTAATGTTACTCTGTGCTGGTGTAAACGTCATGATCTTATGGAGGCTGTAGTTTTGGCGCTGTTGAACTGTATTGCATTATACTGAGAGGTGTTTCTAATATTTACTCTAACCACTAAATCAAGTGAACAAATTATTAGAAATCCCTCAGGATAACTATACAGTCCAAAAGCATCCTCCACTGAAGCCCTTAAAAGACCAATAAGTTGCAACACTTTTCTAAAATGGTAAACACAAACTGATTATAACCATTATGAAGGCAGGATTCATTGCAGGTCTGTTGCATCAGTTTGCATTAGTCAAAGCCAGGTGTACTGAATGAACTAGCAATTGAGTGTGTACTCCCTCCACCTTTCTCTTCACACACACTAACCAACTAAATGCTAATGCTAAAATGCACACTCATGTTGCACTTATATCTTTAACATCCTCATCACATTGTAAGAGGCTTCTGTTGCTACACATGCTGATGGCTGGTGTCCATGTAGCTGTTTAAGTTTGGATGCTGATGGGAGTGGAATATGGTGTTTGCTATTCTTGGAGAGTGGCAGCAACAGAGCCCATGCTTAAATGATTGCTAGGTACGTCATTATTTTATAAATAGTCATCTTCATTTTCTGTGGAAAGTGGAGCAACCTCACAAAACCATTCCAGCCATTTCCAACATTGGATTCTCTGCATGCCACCACTCTCCTCTATTATTCAGACCTTTTTTTCATATTTAAAGAAATGGGCCAAGCCCTAGCGCAGCAGGCCTGCACCTGCAATGCACTTCCCATGCAGCACTGCCTGCTGCATATTCAGTACTGCATGACTAATAAAGTAAAAATAGATATTACAAAATGCTACACCGATAAATACAGGTTTTGCTGATGTAAGGAAAATATACATGAGACACACAAGTGTGGATAAACTATGTTTTATAGTTGTCCATATGTATTTGTCTTTGTAAATTACAATATATGCAAGTGTTCTATAAAGGATACTGGCTGATGGAGTTATCTCTCTGTCTTTCCCTCTTTGTTTTGATATGTATCAAGGTAGAATGGTGAATATGCAGGTATTGTTAGATACATACACATCTCCTTTCCCATCTGGGAGAGTTGACATTTTAATTTCCGCAGGCAGAGGAAATGTGTGGCAGACACCAATGTTGCTAGTGTATCTGCACCACTGGTACATTTTTTGGAGTGGGTATGCATGCTCATCTGATATAATATTTTATAGCTTTGCCTGCCTCTGACATCAGTGTGTGTCTATCTGTACATGTGGACACTACTTTAGAGAACAAAGGAAAGGGTGAAAAAGCTCCCCCTTGTGGCAAAAAACAGACATTACTTGCCTCTTCTTTTGTGCCTCATGACAGTCTGTTTGTCAGTACATTCAATTATTTAGCATGTTGCCACTATGTATGTGGTAGTGTATTGACTGGTATTGTCATTGAGTTTCTGTGTCAGTATTGATCCACACTGGATAGTGGATCCTGTCCCATTTTACATTTTGATCAAAGCCAAACACAGTCCATGCCCTTTTCCCAGTGAACTGTTTGATTGACAAATCTAGGTTACCCATGCCTCACTATAAAGCTAGATTTATTCCTAATCCCACAAAAACTGTTTGGCTTAGGCTGTTTCTGTGTATGAATGAGAGACAGTGAAAGAGTTAGAGAGTGTAGAGGGAGCATATGTGTCCTCTATTGTATTAAATGCTTATATAAATTAGGTGAATCAGAATCAAAATTGGAATCAAACTTTAGTTTATTGCCAAGTAGGTTTTCAGATACAATACATTTTTCTTGGTTCATACAGAACAACATAGTACCTAGATATAACATAATCATAATAACATATAAAGAAAGCTAAAAACAAGTCCTATCGAGCCAAGAAACATAGATAGAAAATGAAAAAGACAAAATACGAAAGATATATATATATATATATATATATACACATATAAATATATATATATATATATATATATATATATATATATATATATATATGTGTATATATATATATATATATATATATATATATATATATAGGTAGAATGTAGAATGGAAATATATATGTACATTATATATATATATATATATATATATATATATATATATATATGCATTTGAGTTGAATGTAACTCATATTTTTGACTTTGTACGGTTGTGATTAGAGAAAAAATAAATGCCATGTCCTTGGCAGATGTACTGGGTGCTCATAAAGAGGGGTGTGGAGGCAGGGGGTGCAGGGAGGAGCACTGGCAGGTGCTGCATCTGCGTCACCATGGATACAGGAGGGGATATAGTGAATCAATTATGGGTGCTCCCTGCAAAAGCAGGGCCCTGCCTTTGTCTCCAGGCACAATGCTGAGCCAATCAGAGTGTTCATTGCAGTCACATTGATTCTAGCTAACCAATCAGATTTCCATGCTACCTTTGCTGTTGCCAAAGCTTGCTGTACATCCTGTTTTATTGGCAGTTTTGATTAATGGTCTGTTTTTGCAAAGTAAAGCATCAAATTACCTCTGCTGTCACAACCTGATTGCTGGATTGAATATGTTATAGAATCTGTGCATGAATTTTATATGATAAAAAAAAAGATAATAAAATAAAGAATTTAATATTAAATTCTTTATTTTATTATCATTATTATTATTTTCATAGAATAAGACGCACTACAATGAATGAAATTCATGCACAGATTTTCTGTTTGTCTCTCTCACCATCTTTTTCTCACTCTCACACCTCCCTTACACATACAAACATATGCAAACCACACAAATCCTGAGCATTCCTTCCTTCAGTTAATGCAATTGATGCTCACTACTGATTGTTGTATTTTCATAGCAGCTTCAGTAACAAACCCTGTGTCTGTTGACTTTGTGTAATGACTGAAATTTTGATAGCACGGCTTTATTATAATGAGGATACTTTGGATCAAAGAGAACACTTCAGCTTCACTTAAGCAACAATAGCATGCCATTTCTCATGCCTGTTGTTTTACAGTAGAGTAACTATTTTGGGCATTGTGCCATTACTTTCCAAATGAGTGAATACTGTGCTGGTGTGTCTCTATCTCAGTATTTGCATTCATGTGTTTGGGCATCTTCCATATTGCTGCGTTGTGGTTTTCATCTTGTTCCGGCTCAGGTTTCCCTGAACACGCCCCTGTCCTACTTACTCTAGAAACCAGTCAAGGCGAGTGCAGATTTGGAAATAAATGATTAAGTGGTAGTTGGGTTAAATACTAGGAGTGATTCATATTGCCCCCACCTCTATCTATCCATTTTCCCAGCTATTTATCAATCTATTACGACGTTATGGATGACAAATTTGTGTAACTGTTCATGTGTACCTGTTTAAGTGCATACAAATGTGAGTCTAGTTGTAATAATAAACAAATAATATTCAATTCCATTTCTTTTACTACATGGCTGGGGATCATGATTTAAGATACAATTTTAGTGTCATATGGTTGCTCGGGAGGTGATTCTCCCAAGTACATCCCTTCTATTTTTAGACTTCTTTATCTTCCAAGTGCCATTTTCCTTCCTCCCTCACATTTGACTTTATTTGCGTTCCTATTCTGCAATTACCCTTCTCTATGTTCTGTTTCTATTACATTATGCAAGTCTTGTTATCTCTTTATCTCCATTCATCCCCCATTCTTTATCAGAGAATCTAAGTCTTTAGTGTACTGCTGCAATTGGGTGTGGTTCTAGTCACATGGTTTCTAAAATCACAGCGAGAATCATCACAGAATTTGGACCTATGAATTAGGTTCAGCATCTCAGCACACAAAGGCAAAAGGAATAGATCTGAACAATAAGCATGATATAGTGTTAGAAGATAGGTACTGAGCAAAAAAGGAAACATGCACAGGGAGCAGGGTGCCCCCTTGTGCCGTGATGAGCTCTGTTCCACACAAAACCAGCACAATGACATCAGTATCTCGTCATATGTAGCAGGATATAGTGTGCAGACTGCAGGAGTGGGGGGTGGTCCCCAGAGCCTTGGTCCAGGAAGAGTATAGTGGGTTGGGCATGGCTGAATGCAAAGGTCAGGCTCTCTGTGGGGCTGTGGGGGTGGAAAGAGAAGCAGGCGCTGCTGCTAAAGTGGATGTGTCATAGTGAATATGCCACTGCAGTGCTGCATTACCAATGCATGAGCAGCCCAACTGCAACTGTGGACAGCATTGTGTGGTATGCACTGGAGTGTGGCTTGAGTTTGCTTGGTGTGTGTGTTTTGCACTTGTCACAATGATGTGATCTTATTTGTGAAGGTGAACATTTAACAGTTAATATGTGGAAGTGGGTATGATGTATTACTTTTTATATCATACCATGCCTTTTGTAAAATAAACCCCTAGGCTTCTACATTAGTGAGGGGGTGTGTGCTTGTGCACACATGCATCATGTCTGTGCCTGAGATGTCGTTGCTATGGAGACGAGAGCTGTGCAGAAGGAGAGAGCAAAAGGGGGGGCGGTGGGGGACTTGGAGGACTGTTCAGATAGCACCCTTCCCCCATCTACTCACACACAGATGAACAGTACAGTACACACCCTTGTAACACACACTCATTCACAAGCACACACACAGCTGATGGCTATACAAAGAGCTGCCATGAAATCACGAGTATGAAGTAAATACAGAAGCTAATTTGGCGACTATATCTGGTGGTAGACCTTTAATAATGCAGTGACTACGCCTAGAACACTACTCTTTACGACTTCCGCCCATGCTTCCCCCCTCCCCTCACCTACCACTCCCTGTTCCCTCTTCCCTTTTGATCACACTGCTCTTGGTGCTTCCTTACTGTTTCTCCTTTAACTTTATCACGTGATAGGTAAACCTCACACAGACAATCAGGTTAACAGGCGCACATGTATTTAACCACTAGATTTATTATGCACAGCTCCCTGTGTTCAGGGAGCAAATAGTGTGTATTTTTCTTAACCACTATTTATTCATGATTAATTATTCAGCAAATTCAATTATCATATCCTTAGGAAATGTGACTTTACTCAATGCATACAGAGTTCAGAAATAAAAAGTAAAATACTGTCTTTATGAGGACTTTGTGGATTTAGACAGTTAAAACTTTATCAATTAAAGAAGCACACGTTTATCTGTCTCTGTGTGCATGTGTTTGTAAATTATGATTAACTGTTTCTGAATACAGAGCTATTAATGGATTAATTGACCCCTCTGCAGATGCTTCTCAGAGGAGCGGTATCTGGAATAGAAAGAGGAGGTGATGTGTGTTCAACATCTTTCCTATCAGGGTTTCCTCCACATGGCGTAGTGGGCATGCTCAGTAACAGGCTAGATTGGATTCAGTATTCAGATTCTGATATAATTCATACACTGTATGTGGGGTGCAGCACTAGGTTCACTTTTTGTATTATTAAGGGTATGACTGGTAGTAGTACAGATATTACACATTTAAACGTTTTTTTTTTTCATTTAACCTAAAAAATAAGGTCACAGTGTCAGTAGGTAAAATGCGTGCTTTTTTAAAAGATAAATTCTCTTTACAGTGCTGAGTGTATCAGTGCCCCACGTGTCTCATGATGAATTTATGAAAAAGATAACCCAGACTGAAGTCCTCTAAGGTCTGCACAGCATAAACAGTGACCTACAAACAAACTATGAATCATTGAATTTCATCATGGGCTGTCTGGGTCTGATGGGCCAGGCGGTCTTTGTGTGTCTGTACATCTGTGTGTGTCTGTACCTCTGTGTGTGTGTGTGTGTGTGTGTGTGTGTGTGTGTGTGTGTGTGTGTGTGTGTGTGTGTGTGTGTGTGTGTGTGTGTGTGTGCGTGTGTGTGTGTGTGTGTGTGTGTCATTGTATGCATGTAAATAACCTATGCTTGCATTCAATTCAGTGTCCTTGTATATAGTTCACACCATACATTATGAAAATTGAGCACACAGGTCATCCTTTGTGAGCTGTTATTATTATTATCATTGCATTTTGGGGTTGGCTCAGTGTGTGATGGTTATTAATATTTTCAAATCATGTTTCCCATGGAATGGAAATAGGACAGGAGTTTCTGAATCCATGGCTTAATCCTGGGATTACAAACGAGGGAATGTTCATAAGCTCATGACTACACTACAGTCACACTACAGTCTTTGTAGAAATGTAGAGAAAAACTAAAATACACCGAAATATACCACAGCACATGGATGCCCCCTCTGTGTGATGTGCAGGATCCCCTTTATTTATTCATTGCCCTCAAGGCTGACAGAAAAAAAGGGAAAGGATAAGATAATATAGAATCAAAAGGAGAATGGAATGATGTGGGAACCGTGAGAAGAAAATGTATTATTAATTTGTAGAGAAGT
Organism: Argyrosomus regius; assembly: GCA_946959425.1. Taxonomy (NCBI): domain Eukaryota; kingdom Metazoa; phylum Chordata; class Actinopteri; family Sciaenidae; genus Argyrosomus; species Argyrosomus regius. The sequence continues at coordinate 14,289,317 of OX336893.1, forward strand.
AATTCAATAGGCAATCTAAATCTTCCCTCCAGAGACGAAGACCCAGTGTGTGTGTGTGTGTGTGTGTGTGTGTAGGTGTGTGTGTGTGTGTGTGTGTGTGTGTGTGTGTGTGTATAGACAGCAACACATCAGGACAGACTTTACATTTAGGACATGTTTTGTCGTGCTGTCCTTGGTCCTGAAATGCCACTTCAAGCTCTCTTTGTTGAGTTAGGCTGTTTAGCAGCACATATAATATCAGTGATGTTGGTGTTAAGTAATGGCTGCTTAAGAGGAGGAAACATTACATTTTCACTGCTGCCTGCAAATTGTTAATGTCCCCACATGGCGCCGCTGTTGATCCATCCGAGACAGCTCTACTACTTATTACAACTAGGCCCCTCCCGTTTCCAGGCGACTGGAACATTTCATCCGTCTTTGTTATAAAGACAGGACGGTGGAACAAACAGAATTTCTCAATCATCTTCAAAGCTCACTTCGGCTGATATCTTCCAATATTTGACCGTGCTTGGAAGTCATATTTATGCTGTGTTCATATAGGACACAAATATGTCTTCACCTTGTCGATGGAGCTCTTTCTGGATATATCTAGGGCTTTTTCTACTGGATTGTTACTGGGAAACGGTGTCTGGGCAGCTCTCCTATTCGGTCTCGGAGGAGGTGAACCCGGGGACTCATGTTGGAAATATCGCGAAGGACCTAAACCTTAATTCACAGGACTTGGAACTCCGTATGTTTCAAATTGTTACTGGATCAAAGAGAAAATTCTTCGAGGTAAATCTAAAAACTGGTGTTCTGTATGTCAGTGAGAGGATAGACAGAGAGGGGCTTTGCGCAGAGGAAGTTAAATGCTCAGTGAGTGTAGAAGCGGTGATAAATAACCCTTTGAAGCTTTACCGTATTGATGTAGACATTTTAGATGTAAATGACAATATTCCATTGTTTACTACTAAAGTGCAAAATTTGTATATCGCAGAGAGTACTTTACCAGGCGTGAAATTTGCATTATCTGAAGCAACTGATGCAGATGTGGGAAGAAACGGGGTCAGTACTTACAAATTAAGCCAAAATGAGCATTTTTCTTTGGCAGTGCACAAAGCAGGTGACAGTGTGTCTGCTGAGTTAGTGTTGCAGAAAGCTTTAGACCGAGAGAAGCAGCCTGTGATCACAATGACACTGACCGCTTTAGATGGAGGTAGTCCTCCGAAATCAGGCAACTCGCAGCTCGTTGTCACTGTTTTAGACATTAATGATAACATTCCGATATTCAGCGAAGCCTTGTATAAGACAAAAATTCCCGAAAACACGCCAATTGGTACAATAGTAATGGCTGTGAACGCCACCGATGCAGACGAGGGCCTGAACAGTGAGATTGTATATTCATTGAGAAGCAAAGATCAAGATCACGTACTCGATATCTTTGAAATTGAAAGACAAACAGGTGTCATTAAGGTAAAGGGCAATATAGACTTTGAAGACAAAAAAGCATTTGAGATACGTGTAGAGGCCCGTGATAAAGGCCAGCCCCCGATGTCTGCTCACTGTAAGGTGCTAGTAGAAGTGGTAGACATAAATGATAACGCTCCTGAGATCACTGTGACGTCACTGCATACCACAGTGAAAGAGGACGCTAGTGTAGGCACCGTAGTTGCTCTAGTGTCAGTCCTCGATAAGGATGGTGGGAAAAACGGCGAGGTAAACATTCAAATTAAAAATGAAGTTCCCCTCAAACTGGAAACAAACTACAAAAATTATTATTCTTTGTTAGTTGAGGGGCCGCTGGACAGAGAGAGTGTCTCTAACTACAACGTCACCCTAGTGGCCACAGATAAAGGAACCCCGTCACTGTCCAGCACCAGTGTGCTTTCTATACACGTTTCTGACGTTAATGATAACGCACCCCTATTTCCAGAACCACTAATAAATGTATACGTGAAAGAGAACAGTCCAGTGGGAGCAATTATCAAAACAGTGACAGCAACTGATGCTGACGTTGACCAAAACAGCCAGATGAGCTATTCATTTTTACAAAGTAACAGCAACACGTTATCTACAATGGTAAATATCAACTCAGAGACTGGAGATATAATCAGCCTGCAGTCTTTTAACTACGAGGAGTTAAAAACTTTTCAGTTTAAAGTTCAGGCCACAGACTCTGGTGTTCCTCCTCTCAGCAGCAACGTGACTGTGAACGTTTTAATTCTGGATGAAAATGACAATAATCCAACAATTCTCGCGCCTTATTCTGAGCACGGCTCCGTGAACAGTGAGAGCATCCCCTATTCTGCTGAAGCGGGATACTTTGTGGCAAAGATCAGGGCTGTAGACGCAGACTCTGGATATAATGCGCTGCTTTCTTACTACCTGTCTGAGCCCAAAGGAAACAACCTCTTCCGCATCGGAACCAGCACCGGAGAAATCAGGACTAAGAGGAGAATGAGTGACAATGACCTGAAAGCTCACCCCCTGGTGGTGGTGGTTTCTGATAGTGGAGAACCCTCCCTATCAGCTACTGTGTCTATTGATGTGATGGTGGTTGAAAGCACAGCTGACATCCAGACTCAGTTCAGACATGTGCCCATAAAGGAGGACAGCTTCTCTGATTTAAACCTGTATCTGCTGATCGCAATTGTGTCGGTGTCAGTGATCTTTCTGCTGAGCCTCATCAGTTTAATAGCTGTCAAATGCCACAGGACAGACAGCACTTTCAGCAGGTACAGCGCCCCCATGATCACCACCCACCCTGACGGGAGCTGGTCTTACTCTAAAGCTACTCAGCAGTATGACGTGTGTTTCAGTTCAGACACGCTGAAGAGTGACGTAGTGGTCTTCCCCGCACCGTTTCCGCCTGTAGATGCTGAGCTCATCAGTATTAACGGGGGAGACACTTTTACCAGAACTCAGACTTTACCCAACAAAGAAAAGGTAAGAAAACTTTGAAAAAAGCAACATATTTCATTCAATGTAATATTTTCTTGTCGATGGCTATTTCCCTGTCTCAAATATACAATTATTTATAAATTAAAATGCTTTGTGATAACTTGGTACATGCGCAAAATTAATGACAGTACTGAAGTTAACATACAGTGAAGCCTCTCACGAATTCTTCAGACAGGACTGTGTATGTCGTTGTCCATGGTGCTGAAATATGGCCACAGTATTTTGTGACTTCTTGTTAGCTGTTTACGGTTTTGAATGTTCATGAGAATGTAGGTGATGTATCTGTTCTGTATGGTGAATGCAGTTAATTCAAATGACCACATGGGGACATTGTAGACCATAACATTTTGATGCTCCTCTTGGTTGCTCAGACTCCTCCCAGATTCAGAGGAGGATGCTTCTCGGGGCTTTGTGACAAAGAGACGCAGTGCAAGATTGGATTGTGTGGACAGAATTTTGTCTATTTTGTTATCCCGTAAAAAGCAAGGACGCTGGATTTTTGGACTTAGCCTTCATTTTAAAGTATTAGACGGGATTCCGGGGAATATCATCCATATGCTCTGTTCACACTTGTTAAAAATATGTCGACGCGGTGGATACGGAGCCCTTTTGGGATTTGTATAGTCGTTGTTCTTTTGGATTGTTGCTGGGAAGCTGTGTCTGGGCAGCTCTCATACTCTGTGTCAGAGGAGGTAAACCCGGGGACTTCTGTGGGAAACATCGCTAAAGATCTAAACGTCAATGTTCAAGACTTAGAGTCACGTATGTTTCAGATCGTTAGAGGATCAAAGAGAAAATATTTCGATGTAAATCTGAAAACTGGTGTTCTTTATGTCAATGAAAGAATAGACCGGGAAGAGCTTTGCGCGAAGGCTACAAAATGTACCGTCAATGTAGAGGCCGTGATCAACAATCCACTGAAGCTTTACCGTTTGGAGATTAATATTCTCGATATAAATGATAATGCACCATATTTCCCGGAGAATTTGCAGTCTCTTAACATTGCTGAAAGTACTGTGCCAGGAGGGAAATTTGGATTTATCGGAGCGTCAGATCTCGATGTCGGTAGGAATAGTGTTAGTACATACAAGCTAAGTCCAAATGACTATTTTTCTTTAGAGCTTCACAAAGGGGGAGAGAGTGTGTCTGCGCAGCTCGTGCTTCAAAAAGCTTTAGACCGAGAAAAACAACATGTTCTAAAGCTCACAGTGACTGCTGTCGACGGCGGAAATCCACCCAAATCAGGGACATCACAAATCATAATAAATGTTTTGGACATTAATGACAACGCTCCGATTTTCAGCAGTTCTTTATACAAGGCACGCATTTCTGAGAACTTAGCAACTGGTAAAACTGTAATAGTTCTGAATGCAACAGACGCAGATGATGGTTTAAACGCTGAGATAGAGTATTCATTGAGAAGTAAAGGCCAGGATCATGTTATAGACTTATTTCAAATTGACTCCAAAACGGGCGCAATTTTAGTCAAAGGTAAGATCGACTATGAAGAAAATCCTGCGTTTGAGATTCACGCACAGGCCAGTGACAAAGGCCAGCCTCCGATGTCTGTCGATTGTAAGGTGCTGGTAGAAGTGGTGGACCTGAACGACAACGCTCCTGAGATCACTGTGACGTCACTACTGAACACAGTGAAGGAGGACGCTGAAGTAGGTACTGCTATTGCACTTGTCTCTGTACTGGACAGAGATGGTGGGAAAAACGGTGTAGTTAAAGCTGTAATTACAAGTGATGCCCCCTTTAAACTAGACACGAATTACAAAAACTACTATTCGTTAGTAGTTAATGGCCCGCTTGATAGAGAAACTACGGCCCAGTACAATGTCACTATCGTAGCAAGCGATGAAGGGACTCCACCTCTCTCCAGCACCAGCGTCTTGACTGTTCATGTTTCTGATGTCAATGACAATCCGCCTCGATTCTCGGAGCAGCTGGTTAACATTTATGTAAAGGAGAACAATCCAGTAGGAGCAGTTATTAAAACAGTGACTGCAGCTGATGCCGATATCGATCAAAATGGTCAGGTGAGCTATTCATTTTTACAAAGTGATGCTAACTCATTACCGTTATCTACAATGGTGAACATCAACTCAGAGACTGGACACATAATCAGCCTGCAGTCTTTTAACTACGAGGAGTTAAAAACGTTTCAGTTTAAAGTTCAGGCCACAGACTCTGGTGTTCCTCCGCTCAGCAGCAACGTGACTGTAAACGTTTTAATTCTGGATGAAAATGACAATAATCCTATGATTCTTTCTCCATATTCTGAGCACGGCTCCGTTAACAGTGAGAGCATCCCCTATTCTGCTGAAGCGGGATACTTTGTGGCAAAGATCAGGGCTGTAGACGCAGACTCTGGATACAATGCGCTGCTTTCTTATCACCTGACTGAACCTAAAGGAAACAACCTCTTCCGGATCGGAACCAGCACCGGAGAAATCAGGACTAAGAGGAGAATGAGTGACAATGATCTGAAAGCTCACCCCTTGGTGGTGCTGGTTTCTGATAGTGGAGAACCCTCCCTGTCAGCTACTGTGTCTATTGATGTGATGGTGGTTGAAAGCACAGCTGACATCCACACTCCGTTCAGACATGTGCCCGTAAAGGAGGAGAGCTTCTCTGATTTAAACCTGTATCTGCTGATCGCCATTGTGTCGGTGTCAGTGATCTTTCTGCTGAGCCTCATCAGTTTAATAGCTGTCAAATGCCACAGGACAGACGGCACTTTCAGCAGGTACAGCGCCCCCATGATCACCACCCACCCTGACGGGAGCTGGTCTTACTCTAAAGCTACTCAGCAGTATGACGTGTGTTTCAGCTCAGACACGCTGAAGAGTGACGTAGTGGTTTTCCCCGCACCGTTTCCACCTGTAGATGCTGAGCTCATCAGTATTAACGGAGGAGACACTTTTACACGGACTCAGACGTTGCCGAACAAAGAAAAGGTAAGAGAAGTGGGAACTGCCTCAGCCAAGAACTGAGGCTAAAAACACGTCCCCGTTTTTTGTTCCTCGTATCATAAGTTAAATTACTTCGTGGTAACTTTACAAAATGTCTTCATAAATGTATTTATGCCTTTGTGCCTAAATAGAAAGTTATAAATAAGTAAGTGTTGACAGGATTTGTCATATGCAGACAGTCTATGCAGACAGTGTATGTCCTTGTCCATGGTGCTGAAATCAGCACCACGGTCTGTTGTGTATAGGCCGAAGGGTGCAACGCAAAACAATTTTCAGTGGGAAACATAGGGCGCTTTCGTCCATATATATTTGGAGTTGGTCGCAACTATATTTATGTATTGATGAAATACACAACGCTATTTTTTTATTTTAGAAAATATAGGAAAATAAAGAAATTTTACGTGCCATAGTTTCAGTTTTGTATGTTTAGTTTTTAGTCTTTCTAGTCGACATATCAATAACAGATGACAGCCTATTGGCATGGTTAACGACAGAAAACAGAAAGAGAGAGGGGGGTGAAAAATGACAGAGAATTACATCGAATTCCGTTAACTATGATCTTTTGACAGAGTTGAACACATTTATGTTTGTTGTTAGGAAATGTCTCTCTTTCAACGGAAGTTAGTCTATTGCATTGTTGTTGTGAGAGGTTGAATGCAGTTATTTAACTCCACCACATGAGGACACTGTAGACCATGGCATCTGGACGTTATTTCAGGAGGCACGAAACTCCTCCCAGAAATAGAGGATGATGATAATGCTTCTCTGGGCTTTGTTACAAAGGGACGCAGGGCGAGAGAGAAAAGGGTGAAAAACACTTTTCAGCTGGCTGATGAAAATGCAAGAAACTGGAATCGTGTACTTGACATTCAATATGACTGTTTGACGGGAGTGGTTGGACTGGGATCTATGCAGTTATCGGATTGGATATAATTATGTATTTCTCAAGCAGAACGAACCTTTTTCGGATATATCTTGTGGCCCTGTCGCTGAATTACTGCTGGGAAGCGGTGTCTGCACAGCTCTTGTATTCCGTACCAGAGGAGGTAAACCCTGGGACTTCTGTTGGAAATATCGCGAAGGATCTAAATCTAAATGTCCAAGAATTAGAGGCTCGTATGTTTCAGATTGTTAGTGGTTCAAATAGAAAATATTTCGATATAAATCTGAAAACGGGTGTTCTTTATGTCAATGAAAGAATAGATCGGGAAGAGCTTTGTACGAAGGCTACAAAATGTACCGTCAATGTAGAGGCCGTGATCAACAATCCACTGAAGCTTTACCGTTTAGAGATCAGTGTAATAGATATAAATGACAACGCACCCATTTTCTCTGAACAATTGCAGTCACTTGATATTGCAGAAAATACTTTACCAGGAGTGAAATTTGGACTGATAGAGGCATCGGATTTAGATGTTGGAAAGAACGGTGTAAATACATACAAGCTTAGTAACAATGACTATTTTTCTTTAGAAATTCACAAAGGGGGAGATAGCGTGTCTGCCGAGTTAGTGCTGAAAAAGTCTTTAGATCGCGAGCATGACTCTGTTATAAAACTCACACTGACTGCAGTGGATGGAGGAAATCCATCCAAGTCGGGAACGTCACAAATTATTATAAACGTTTTGGATAGTAACGATAATCATCCGGTTTTCAGTAAATCTTTATACAAAATTCAAATTTTTGAAAACTTACCGACAGGGTCTACAGTGATCATTCTGAATGCAACAGACGCAGATGATGGTTTAAACAGTGAAATCGAATATTCATTAAGAAAAAAAGGTCAGGATCGAGTTTTAGATTTATTTCAAATTGACTCCAAAACAGGGGCAATTTTAGTCAAAGGTAACATCGACTATGAAGAAAATCCTGCGTTTGAGATTCACGCACAGGCCAGTGACAAAGGCCAGCCTCCGATGTCTGCTCATTGTAAAGTGCTGGTAGAAGTGGTGGACCTGAACGACAACGCTCCTGAGATCACTGTGACGTCACTACTAAACACAGTGAAGGAGGACGCTGAAGTAGGTACTGCTATTGCACTTGTCTCTGTACTGGACAGAGACGGTGGGAAAAACGGTGTACTTAAAGCTGTAATTGCAAATGATGCCCCCTTTAAACTAGACACGAATTACAAAAACTACTATTCGTTAGTAGTTAATGGCCCGATTGATAGAGAAACTACGGCCCAGTACAATGTCACTATCGTAGCAAGCGATGAAGGGACTCCACCTCTCTCCAGCACCAGCGTCTTGACTGTTCATGTTTCTGATGTCAATGACAATCCGCCTCGATTCTCGGAGCAGCTGGTTAACATTTATGTAAAGGAGAACAGTCCAATGGGAGCAGTTATTAAAACAGTGACTGCAGCTGATGCCGATATCGATCAAAATGGTCAGGTGAGCTATTCATTTTTACAAAGTGATGCTAACTCATTACCGTTATCTACAATGGTAAACATCAACTCAGAGACTGGAGATATAATCAGTCTGCAGTCTTTTAACTACGAGGAGTTAAAAACGTTTCAGTTTAAAGTTCAGGCCACAGACTCTGGTGTTCCTCCGCTCAGCAGCAACGTGACTGTAAATGTTTTAATTCTGGATGAAAATGACAATAATCCAACAATTCTCGCGCCCTATTCTGAGCACGGCTCCGTTAACAGTGAGAGCATCCCCTATTCTGCTGAAGCGGGATACTTTGTGGCAAAGATCAGGGCTGTAGACGCAGACTCTGGATACAATGCGCTGCTTTCTTATCACCTGTCTGAGCCCAAAGGAAACAACCTCTTCCGGATCGGAACCAGCACCGGAGAAATCAGGACTAAGAGGAGAATGAGCGACAATGACCTGAAAGCTCACCCCTTGGTGGTGAGGGTTTCTGATAGTGGAGAACCCTCCCTGTCAGCTACTGTGTCTATTGATGTGATGGTGGTTGAAAGCACAGCTGACATCCAGACTCAGTTCAGATATGTGCCCATAAAGGAGGAGAGCTTCTCTGATTTAAATCTGTATCTGCTCATCGCCATTGTGTCGGTGTCAGTGATCTTTCTGCTGAGCTTCATCAGTTTAATAGCTGTCAAATGCCACAGGACAGACGGCAATTTCAGCAGGTACAGCGCCCCCATGATCACCACCCACCCTGACGGGAGCTGGTCTTACTCTAAAGCTACTCAGCAGTATGACGTGTGTTTCAGCTCAGACACGCTGAAGAGTGACGTAGTGGTTTTCCCCGCCCCGTTTCCGCCTGTAGATGCTGAGCTCATCAGTATTAACGGGGGAGACACTTTTACACGGACTCAGACTTTGCCAAACAAAGAAAAGGTAAGAGCAGCACTTCTGTAATGTCCTACACATTTAAACAATATTGCGTGTGACTAAACGCTGGACTTACTTGCTTCAAGTATTTCGTCGTTTATTAGTTCCTACGTCATTCACATGTGTATGCACTCTGTGTATGTCTTTACACATGTAAAACGTGTTGTTGTGGAAACTGATTTTCTCCTATTGAATCATTTTGTTACGTTTGGTACCTGTCATCGTCTACAATTTGTTTCTTCTGATCAAATGCAATCGTCGCTGTCCATGGTGCTTGAGACCATAATTAGTAAGATTAGACAAGCAGATAGTGTTGCAGTAGTTTTATACGTAAGGTTAAGTTCATACTACTTAAAGTTAATTAACGTAAGTAACGTTAGAATTTGTACCTTCTTATATCATTCGCGCAGTGCTGTGTTACATGCACAGTACATTATTTTGTTGACATAGAAGACACTAATCTTTAAATTTACTTTCTAATTATTCTGCAGTGTACAGCTTATTTTTCTGCCACTTTTCTTTTATGGCATTTTGTTTGAACATTATAACATAACAATGAGCCTTTAAGAGTTTGTGTGTTTACGCCCACATCATTTGAGGTATATCAACTTGTACAGGATTGGTTACCTCGACTGCCTTTGGGCAAAGGGCGGAAAACATAACATTCGCAAACCTCATTGGCCCTCATTTAGATATATACACCATACGTTGCATATTACCAGATAGCAAAACTAGTGAATTCAATATTTTCCAAAGTCAGAAACCTGGCAACTCTTGGCATTTTGTTTGTTTGAAATTATAAATATAATTTTGTGTTAACCATTAAACAGAAATTGTTTGTGTAATGGTATTCAGTTTTTCCTTTGGTATGTAATGTAATTAGTCCACATGGCCGTAGGGGGGCAGTGTAGACCATAAAACATAGAGACGAGATTATTGAAGTCCAGATGCCCCTCCCAGACTATGAGCGTGATGATGTCTGGTTGGGCTTTGACACAAAGAGCCGCAGAAGCACCGAGAGAAGGCTGGGGCATGAACAGCATTGTGACAAATTAGAAGAAAAACGAACACAGTTTCCGTCAATACTCGACACCTATTGGATTTCTTCTATGCTGAATTCACGTCGAGTTGGATTATGTCGTCTGTTAACCGGAGTCCTGTGGTGGCATACGTTTTATTTGTGCTGCTGGGTTGTTACTGGGAAGCGGTGTCCGGACAGCTTTCCTACTCCATTTCAGAAGAGGTGAAGCCGGGGACTTCTGTAGGAAATATAGCTAAGGATCTAAACCTCAGTGTCGATGAGCTGGAGTCTCGTATGTTTCAGATTATTACCGGATCAAAGAAAAAATATTTCGGGGTAAATTTAAAGACTGGTGTTCTCTTTGTCAGTGAGAGGATAGACAGAGAAGAGCTCTGCGCGAAGACAACGAAATGCACAGTGAGTGTAGAGGCTGTCATAAATGCTCCACTTAAGCTTTATCGTTTGGACATAAATATTCTAGATGTTAATGATAACTATCCGTCTTTCAGTACGAATTCGCAAAGTATTGAGATAGCCGAAAGCACATTGCCTGGGTCTAAATTTCTTGTGCTGTCGGCTTATGATGCCGATGTAGGAAAAAATGGTATCAGTACGTACAAGCTAAGTCAAACTGACCATTTTTCATTGTCGGTGAACAGAGGAGAGAGTTTGTCTGCTGAGCTCGTCCTCCAGAAACCTTTAGACCGAGAAAAACAACCTGTCATTAAACTAACACTGACTGCTGTAGATGGAGGGACACCTCCGAAATCCGGAACATCACAGATAATTATCAATGTCTTAGACGTTAATGATAATATTCCAATATTTACTAAACCATTGTATAAAACCAGTATCACTGAAAATGTACCGTTTGGTACATCAGTAATAACTGTAGCAGCAACAGATGCTGATGACGGACCAAACGGGGAGATTTTATATTCACTGGGCAGCAAAGATCAAGACCATGTTTTAGAAATATTTCAAATTGATGAACATTCAGGGTTACTAACGGTTAAGGGAAAGCTTGACTTTGAAGAGCATCCAGCCTTTGAGATACGTGTGCAAGCTATTGACAAAGGCTATCCTCCAATGGCAGCACAGTGTAAAGTACTAATAGAGGTGGTGGATTTAAACGACAATACTCCTGAAATATCTGTAACATCATTAATTAACAGCGTTAAAGAGGATGCAAAAATAGGTACTGCTGTTGCACTTGTGTCAGTTCTAGACAGAGATGGAGGCAAAAATGGAGCTGTTCACTGTGACATTAAGAATGACAGCCCCTTCAAACTGGAAACAAATTATAAAAACTATTATTCTTTGGTAGTAGACGGAGAGCTAGACAGAGAAAAAGCCTCACATTATAATGTCACCATCACTGCTACAGATGAGGGAATCCCAGCTCTCACGAGCACCAGCAAAATTACTGTTTATATATCCGATGTCAATGACAACTCGCCTCACTTTTCAGAGACTTTGGTCAATGTTTATTTGAAAGAGAACAGCCCAGTTGGAGCTGTTCTCAAAACAGTATCTGCAACAGATGCGGACATTGATCAAAATGCCCAGGTGAGCTATTCAATTATCGAAAGTAACAGTAATTTAGTGCTCTTGTCCACTATGGTAAACATCAACTCCGAGACCGGGGATATAGTCAGTTTGCAGTCTTTTAACTACGAAGAATTAAAAACATTTCAGTTTAAAGTTCAGGCCACAGACTTTGGTGTTCCTCCACTCAGCAGCAACGTGACTGTGAACGTTCTTATTCTGGATGAAAATGACAATAATCCCATGATTCTTTCTCCGTATTCTGAGCACGGCTCCATTAACAGTGAGAGCATCCCCTATTCTGCTGAAGCGGGATACTTTGTGGCAAAGATCAGGGCTGTAGACGCAGACTCTGGATACAATGCGCTGCTTTCTTATCACCTGTCTGAGCCAAAAGGAAACAATCTCTTCCGGATCGGAACCAGCACAGGAGAAATCAGGACTAAGAGGAGAATGAGTGACAATGACCTAAAAGCTCACCCCCTGGTGGTGTTCGTTTCTGATAGTGGAGAACCCTCCCTGTCAGCTACTGTGTCTATTGATGTGATGGTGGTTGAAAGCACAGCTGACATCCAGACTCAGTTCAGACATGTGCCCATAAAGGAAGAGAGCTTCTCTGATTTAAACCTGTATCTGCTGATCGCCATTGTGTCGGTGTCAGTGATCTTTCTGCTGAGCCTCATCAGTTTAATAGCTGTCAAATGCCACAGAACAGACGGCACTTTCAGCAGGTACAGCGCCCCCATGATCACCACCCACCCTGACGGGAGCTGGTCTTACTCTAAAGCTACTCAGCAGTATGACGTGTGTTTCAGCTCAGACACGCTGAAGAGCGACGTAGTGGTTTTCCCCGCACCGTTTCCACCTGCTGATGCTGAGCTCATCAGTATTAACGGAGGAGACACTTTTACACGGACTCAGACTTTACCAAATAAAGAAAAGGTAAGTCCAAAAAAGTTTCTTCCAATCCCTTCTAAACTATTATGAAGTCTCCGGTTCATGCCACAAACCGCTATTTACAAGTGTTTAGGGGCAAAAAAAAGTAACTCAGATGTGAATGGCCTTGTCTCTTTACGACTGCAAACAAATATCTAAGTTGTGTTATGTGCACTGCATCTATCCTTTAAGATAAAACATTGCTGTTGTGAGTCAGGTGTAGGAGTTTCGTCAATACTCAAAACACCTACATACATAATATTTTGACTACAAACATTTGACTTGACTTGACTTGACTATTACTATTTGGACATCAACCCTTCAGTCTACAATATTTTAATTCCAGTGTATCTTACTGAGCATTTATTCTCTTCAGCTATTTTGCTTCAACCACAAACCAAGCCTGATGGCTTGTCGTGCTGTCCATGGTCCTGAAATGAAGACCACTTACTTACATGACCCTGTAATAAACTGCAGCCTTTGATGTTTTCTTTTGCTTTAAAGACAGTTCACAGACACTTTGGATCAAATATACTATGACAGAGTACTATGGCTGAAGTCGCTTTAGTCGGAGCTCTAACTGTCGATATTTCAAATGACCACAAGGCGACAGTGTAGACCATAACATGAAGACTTCTGTTTTCGTATTTAACGCCCCTCCCAGAGACAGTTCACGGAGCTTTGTAACAAAGAGACATAAGAGGAGAGGGTACAGTGCGACAGCCGCCTTTCTGGTCTCGACTGAAAAGAAAGAACATAGATGATAAATATACCGTCTTTGTCGCGATTGTTTTATAACAACTGGCAGCTTTGAATATTTGCATTGTCTACGACGGAAGGAATTATGCCTTTACCTAGTAGTAAGTGTTCTGTCTGGATACATTTAATGCTTCTGATACTGGATTATTTCTGGGATGCAGTGTCTGGGCAGCTCTCTTACTCCGTCTCAGAGGAGGTGAATTCGGGGACATTTGTTGGAAATATCGCGAAGGACTTACACTTAAACGTGCAGGATTTGGAGTCCCGCATGTTCAGGATTGTTGCTGGATCAAAGAAAAAGTATTTCGAGGTAAATACGAAGACTGGTATCCTCTACGTTAGTGAGAAAATAGACAGAGAGGAGCTCTGCGCGAAAGCAGTAAAATGTACTGTTAACGTCGAGGCTGTTATAAACGAGCCTCTAAAGCTCTACCGAATAGAAATTAATATCCTCGATGTCAACGATAATTTCCCGTATTTCATTGCAAAGTCACAGAGCATAGACATAGCAGAAAGCACGTTACCCGGGATAAAATTTCCTCTATTGCAAGCCTACGATGCAGATGTAGGGAAGAATGGCATAAACACATACAAGCTCAGCTCCAATGAACATTTCTCATTAGCAGTAAGCAAAGCGGGAGAGAGTATTTCTACTGAGTTAGTGTTACAGAAAGTGTTAGACAGAGAGAAAGAGTCTCTGATCAAGCTTACTTTAACAGCGTTAGATGATGGAAGTCCACCAAAGTCTGGTACTTCAGATATTATAATCAATGTTTTAGACAATAATGATAACACGCCAGTGTTCGCAAAGTCCTTGTACAAAACTCGTGTGTTTGAAAACGTGCCAATCGGCACCACTCTATTGACTTTAAACGCTACAGACGCAGACGAAGGAACAAACAAAGAAATCGTATACACACTTAGCACAAAGGAGCAGGATCACATATTGCAGATTTTTAGAATCGACCCAAACACGGGCACACTGACAGTCGAAGGAAATGTGGATTTTGAAGAACACCCTGCCTTTGAGATACGTGCACAGGCGAGTGATAAAGGCCAGCCTCCGATGTCTGCTCATTGTAAGGTGCTGGTAGAAGTGGTGGACCTGAACGACAACGCTCCTGAGATCACTGTGACGTCATTACTGACCACAGTGAAGGAGGACGCTGAAGTAGGTACTGCTATAGCACTTGTCTCTGTGTTAGACAGAGACGGAGGAAAGAATGGCGAAGTACATTGTACGATAGATGATAAGAGTCCATTTAAATTGGACACAAACTACAAAAACTATTATTCGTTAGTGGTTGATGGGTCCCTAGACCGAGAAACCATCTCTCACTATAATGTCACCATAGTAGCAAGTGATGGCGGCAACCCTTCTCTCTCCAGCACCAATATTATTACTATTCACGTTTCCGATGTAAATGACAATGCACCTCGCTTCTCATCGCCAGACATTAACATTTATGTAAAGGAAAACAGCCCAGTCGGAACAGTTATCAAGAGA
This sequence comes from Argyrosomus regius, assembly GCA_946959425.1. Taxonomy (NCBI): domain Eukaryota; kingdom Metazoa; phylum Chordata; class Actinopteri; family Sciaenidae; genus Argyrosomus; species Argyrosomus regius. Next base: position 14,304,317 of record OX336893.1, read on the forward strand.
GTATCCGCAACAGATGCTGACGCAAATGAAAATGGCCAGGTGAGTTATTCTTTTTTAGAAAGTAACACTAACTCAGTTCCGCTATCTACAATGGTAAACATCAACTCAGAGACTGGAGATATAATCAGCCTGCAGTCTTTTAACTATGAGGAGTTAAAAACGTTTCAGTTTAAAGTTCAGGCCACAGACTCTGGTGTTCCTCCGCTCAGCAGCAACGTGACTGTGAACGTTTTAATTCTGGATGAAAATGACAATAATCCAACAATTCTCGCGCCTTATTCTGAGCACGGCTCCGTGAACAGTGAGAGCATCCCCTATTCTGCTGAAGCAGGATACTTTGTGGCAAAGATCAGGGCTGTAGACGCAGACTCTGGATACAATGCGCTGCTTTCTTATCACCTGACTGAACCAAAAGGAAACAACCTCTTCCGGATCGGAACCAGCACCGGAGAAATCAGGACTAAGAGGAGAATGAGTGACAATGACCTGAAAGCTCACCCTTTGGTGGTGTTTGTTTCTGATAGTGGAGAACCCTCCCTGTCAGCTACTGTGTCTATTGATGTGATGGTGGTTGAAAGCACAGTTGACATCCAGACTCAGTTCAGACACGTGCCCATAAAGGAGGAGAGCTTCTCTGATTTAAACCTGTATCTGCTGATCGCCATTGTGTCGGTATCAGCGATCTTTCTGCTGAGCCTCATCAGTTTAATAGCTGTCAAATGCCACAGGACAGACGGCACTTTCAGCAGGTACAGCGCCCCCATGATCACCACTCACCCTGACGGGAGCTGGTCTTACTCTAAAGCTACTCAGCAGTATGACGTGTGTTTCAGTTCAGACACGCTGAAGAGTGACGTAGTGGTTTTCCCCGCACCGTTTCCGCCTGTAGATGCTGAGCTCATCAGTATTAACGGAGGAGACACTTTTACCAGAACTCAGACTTTACCTAATAAAGAAAAGGTAAGAAGATCGCATTAAGTACTAATTACTGCACTGTTTCTATGTTGAGAATTCGAGGCAAAATGCTACAGTTGTATTTGTTTCATTTTACATTTTTCGTGGTCTGTAGCTGACAAGAAAGTTACAACAACGTTTGAGTGAGGACAGTAATTATGTCAATTATTATAAGTTGAGAAAGTTGATATCTTATAAATTTTACCTACTGTGTATTTGTCGGTGGTTTTGTCATCTCACTATTCATTCGTTATTTTCATATGCGGTTCACTGTGCTTAGTGCTGTTGGCAAGTGTTTGAATCAGGTCATGAAAGTCAAAGAAATATTTATATTAATTTTTAAGTATAACATATGTATGAGTACATTTACACATACCCTATGCATCACTAAATATTACAGTATATCAAATATCGCACTCGACGTATCTATGAAGATAAAATATTTGTTGTCAATTAGCTCTGCATTTTAAAACGGGTGGGTATTTATCTGGACTGAGATTTCAATAAAGACAAGGCTGGAGCATAAGGTATCGTGGGCGTTGTGCCACGTTAATTTCTATAGACCAGCTTTGTATTTACGGATTTTAAATTCAAATAAAGTTGTGCTGTATATTCGACATTTTCTGGGGGACTGTCGCTATCCATGGTGCCGAACGCAGAGTGTACGTGTGGTACCTGCACTCCTTAAACCATGTGGTATAGGGGGAAATGCATTCATCAAGATGGGGTGAAAAAACATTACAGCCGTTTTATGTGAATTTTCATGCAAGATGATGTTCTTAGATTGTATCATTCTTCGGGGAGATAGTTTGCGTCTCTGTGTCTGCGTCTTGTGCGCTAAATTTTTGTGGGTTATTCATTTCCCTTTCCAGAATATGTATTTCTTTTTCCAAAACATTTGACTCTTTGAAGAAAACTTCAACCGTGTATTTTAACAGAAAGGTACGTTTCGAAAGGAAAGGCAATTACTGAACAACAATGAATTGTGGAATAAAATCCTGAGACAGATTGATCTAATACTTCATTCAGATGTAGCTGACTGTTTCAGGAGACATTAATATTGAGGTCGCTGTAATATTGTTATGTGTATGATGTAGAATGCAGTTCCTAAAAGTGTCCACATGAGGACATTGTAGACCATCACATTTGAACTTCCTCTTTGTTGGCTCGGGCTCCTCCCAGAATCAGAGGATGATGATGTTTTTCGGACGAGTGAAACAAAGAGAGAGAGGACGAGAGAGGACAGTGCGAAGACTAATTTCATGTGGCAGTGTATATTCGTTTCATGTAGTCATCTATTAATCTTCAGTTCTTTATTTTTGTAACGTTACTGAACGAATACGTCTGTATGACTTAGCTCGATGTATGGAATAATGAATTTTACGGGCAGAACGAGCTCTGTGTGGATATATCTCTCTGTCGTGCTTCTGGATTGTTACTGGGAAGCAGTGTCTGGGCAGCTGTCTTACTCCGTCTCAGAGGAGGTTAACCTGGGGACTGCTGTCGGAAATATCGCTAAAGATCTGAACATCAATGTCCAGGATTTGGAGTCCCGCATGTTTCAGATCGTTGCTGGATCGAAGAAAAAATATTTCGAGGTAAACCTAAAGACTGGTGTCCTGTACGTCAATGAGAAAATAGATCGAGAGGAACTCTGCGGCAATGAACCAAAATGTTCCCTCATCGTAGAAGCAGTGATTAATAATCCATTGAAGTTGTATCGTATTGAAATGCTGGTCTTGGATGTAAATGATAATTCCCCATCATTTCTAAGCACTTCACAGGTAGTGAATATTAGTGAGAACACAGCAGCAGGGGCTAAATTTTTATTGAAACGAGCACACGATGCAGACGTCGGTAGAAATACAGTAAATACCTACAAGCTGAGCCCAAATGAACACTTCTCTCTCGCTACACATAAAGGAGAGAGTGTATCTCCAGAATTACTGCTTCAGAAAGTTTTAGACAGAGAAAAACAGTCCGTTATCAGATTGATACTGACTGCAATCGATGGAGGAACACCTGCTAAATCAGGCAGTATGACAATAATTGTCAATGTGTTGGATAATAATGATAATCCTCCTGTATTCAGTCAAACTCTGTATAAAGCCACTGTGTATGAGAACGCTAAGATTGGAACATCAATAATAACACTAAACGCTACTGATTTAGATGCAGGCGCAAATGGACAAGTGTCGTACTCCTTCCTTGAAATAGACCAGGGCAAACAAACTGATCTGTTTGCTATTGATGAAAAAACTGGGACTGTCACAAATAAAAAGTTTATTGACTTTGAAGAACATAATGCTTTTGAGATTCGAGTACAAGCCAGTGACGGTGCTTCTTCTCCTCTCACCTCAAATGCCAAATTATTGATTGAAGTTTTAGACGTTAATGACAATGCCCCTGAAATTTCAGTCACGTCACTGTTAGACACAGTGAAAGAGGACGCGAAGATTGGCACCGCCATTGCACTTGTTTCAGTATTGGATAAGGACGGAGGGAAAAATGGGATGGTGAACTGTAAAATTTCTAATAATGTTCCTTTTAAATTAGAGTCAAACTATAAAAATTACTATTCGTTGGTGGTGGACGGTCCTCTTGACAGAGAGAGCGCACCTCAATACAACGTCAGCATCACTGCTACTGATGAGGGCAGCCCACCTCTCTCCAGCACGAGCGTTATTAATATTCACGTCTCAGATGTGAATGATAACAAACCTCTATTCACAGAAAACATCATCAATGTCTATGTGAAAGAAAACAGTCCAGTAGGGGCAGTTATAAAAACTGTTTCAGCAATTGATGCTGACGTCGATCAAAATGGTCAGGTGAGCTATTCATTTTTACAAAGTGATGCTAACTCATTACCGTTATCTACAATGGTAAACATCAACTCAGAGACTGGAGATATAATCAGCCTGCAGTCTTTTAACTACGAGGAGTTAAAAACGTTTCAGTTTAAAGTTCAGGCCACAGACTCTGGTGTTCCTCCGCTCAGCAGCAACGTGACTGTGAACGTTTTAATTCTGGATGAAAATGACAATAATCCAACAATTCTCGCGCCTTATTCTGAGCACGGCTCCGTTAACAGTGAGAGCATCCCCTATTCTGCTGAAGCGGGATACTTTGTGGCAAAGATCAGGGCTGTAGACGCAGACTCTGGATACAATGCGCTGCTTTCTTATCACCTGTCTGAGCCCAAAGGAAACAACCTCTTCCGGATCGGAACCAGCACCGGAGAAATCAGGACTAAGAGGAGAATGAGTGACAATGACCTGAAAGCTCACCCCTTGGTGGTGAGGGTTTCTGATAGTGGAGAGCCCTCCCTGTCAGCTACTGTGTCTATTGATGTGATGGTGGTTGAAAGCACAGCTGACATTCAGACTCAGTTCAGACATGTGCCCATAAAGGAGGAGAGCTTCTCTGATTTAAACCTGTATCTGCTGATCGCCATTGTGTCGGTGTCAGTGATCTTTCTGCTGAGCCTCATCAGTTTAATAGCTGTCAAATGCCACAGGACAGACGGCACTTTCAGCAGGTACAGCGCCCCCATGATCACCACCCACCCTGACGGGAGCTGGTCTTACTCTAAAGCTACTCAGCAGTATGACGTGTGTTTCAGCTCAGACACGCTGAAGAGTGACGTAGTGGTTTTCCCCGCCCCGTTTCCGCCTGCAGATGCTGAGCTAATCAGTATTAACGGAGGAGACACTTTTACACGGACTCAGACTTTGCCAAACAAAGAAAAGGTAAGAGAATAGTTCTAACAAGTACTTGTGGCAGCTTTTGTCGGGATAAATTTAGTTACGATAATGTACAGCTTTATTTACATCATTAAATAGCTGTGCGTTGTGCAGTGTAAATAAGCCATCATTATATGTATACTGACTCTCCATTTCATTTAACGTGGAAAGAATATCATGTTAAATAATTCAATGTGACTGACTTTGTAGTTAGACATTGTAAAATGTAGCTTGCTGTTCATTTCTTCAGTCATTTTATGTCTTAGCAGGGTCGCTATCCGTGGTGCTGAACTCAGCGTTTTAAACTTGCTTATAACATCCAGAAGATGTTGTAAAATTTTTAAAGTTTTAAATCGTTTCCCACATATATGTGGCAATACCAGGTAAAGACATTTTAAGAAATATCTAATTTGTTGTCCAAGATTGTTTTTGATTTTGTTTTAACGTTCGTTCTTGCTTTTCAGAAAAAAAACTCAGTGTGTGAAAGTATGTCCACCCCCAGAAGCTGTCACTAATAAGGCTTTACTTGAACGTTGTTTTAATTTCGAAAAGAGGCTATATTTAAAAGAACGCTAGTCACATAATGTGAAATTTAATAATTTGTGGGCTGAAGTCATTTTTTTTTCTTATTTGACATTCTGATATGTGCGATTAATTAATGTGTAAGGAAAATTGAGAATGTTTCCTACTGTTTGATGTAAGATGTAGGTATCAGTTTTGTCCACATGGGGACACTGTAGACCATCACATTTAAACGTTATCTTTGATTGCTCTCGGCTCCTCCCAGATTCAGCGGATGATGCATCTGTGGGCTTTGTTACAAAGAGAGGTCGGACCACAAAGACGGTAGTCTTGTTTGGTCGTAAAAATGTCGAAATATTTGGTTGGAATTTTTCTTCCTTGATATTAATCTCGCGGTTGTTGGAACGTATTACCCGGACTTGTGTGCAAGCTGCTTCTCGATGTATGGAATAATGCATTTACCGAGCAGAACGAGCTCTGTGTGGATATATCTCTTGGTCGTGCTGCTGGGTTGTTACTGGGAAGCAGTGTCTGGGCAGCTGTCTTACTCCGTCTCAGAGGAGGTTAATCTGGGGACTGTTGTGGGAAATATCGCTAAAGATCTGAACATCAATGTCCAGGATTTGGAGTCCCGCATGTTTCAGATCGTTGCTGGATCAAAGAGAAAATATTTCGAGGTAAACCTAAAGACGGGTGTCCTGTACGTCAATGAGAGAATAGATCGAGAGGAACTCTGCGGCGACGAGCCCAAATGCTCCCTTAGTGTAGAAGCAGTGATTAATAATCCATTAAAACTGTACCGGATTGAAATGAACATTTTAGATATGAATGATAATTCCCCGTCATTTCTCAGCACTTCACAGGTACTAAACATTACTGAAATCACAGCAGCAGGGGCAAAATTTCCTCTGCATCCTGCTCATGATGCAGACGTTGGTAAAAATGCTGTAAATACTTACAAGCTGAGCCAGAATGAATACTTCTCTCTCGATACAAATAAAGGAGAGAGTGTAACCGTCGAATTACTGCTTCAGAAAGTTTTAGATAGAGAAAAACAGTCTGTTATCAGATTGATATTGACTGCTATTGATGGAGGAACGCCTGCTAAAACAGGCAGTATGACTATAATAGTCAATGTGTTGGATAATAATGATAATTCTCCAATTTTCAGTCAAAGTCTGTACAAAGCCACTGTGTATGAGAACGCTAAGATTGGAACATCTATAATAACACTAAACGCTACTGATTTAGACGCAGGCGCAAATGGACAAGTGTCGTATTCATTCAGTGAAGTAGGCCGGGGCAAACAAACTGATCTGTTTGCTATTGATGAAAAAACTGGAACTGTCACAAATAAAAAGAATATCGACTTTGAAGAAAACAATGCTTTTGAGATTCGAGTACAAGCTAGTGATGGGGCAGTTTTTCCAATGACTTCACATGCCAAATTATTGATTGAAGTTTCAGATGTTAATGACAATGCCCCTGAAATTTCAGTGACATCATTATTAAATGCAGTCAGAGAAGATGCGTCTATTGGCACCGCCATTGCACTTGTTTCAGTATTGGATAAGGACGGAGGGAAAAACGGGATGGTGAACTGTAAAATTTCTAATAATGTTCCTTTTAAATTAGAGTCAAACTATAAAAATTACTACTCGTTGGTGGTGGACGGTCCTCTTGACAGAGAGAGCGCATCTCAATACAACGTCAGCATCACTGCTACTGATGAGGGCAGCCCACCTCTCTCCAGCACAAGCGTTATTAATGTACACGTCTCAGATGTGAATGATAACAAACCTCTATTCACAGAAAACATCATCAATGTCTATGTGAAAGAAAACAGTCCAGTAGGGGCAGTTATAAAAACTGTTTCAGCAATTGATGCTGACGTCGATCAAAATGGTCAGGTGAGCTATTCGTTTTTACAAAGTGATGCTAACTCATTACCGTTATCTACAATGGTAAACATCAACTCAGAGACTGGAGACATAATCAGCCTGCAGTCTTTTAACTACGAGGAGTTAAAAACGTTTCAGTTTAAAGTTCAGGCCACAGACTCTGGTGTCCCTCCGCTCAGCAGCAACGTGACTGTGAACGTTTTAATACTGGATGAAAATGACAATAATCCAACAATTCTCGCGCCTTATTCTGAGCACGGCTCCGTTAACAGCGAGAGCATCCCCTATTCTGCTGAAGCAGGATACTTTGTGGCAAAGATCAGGGCTGTAGACGCAGACTCTGGATACAATGCGCTGCTTTCTTATCACCTGTCTGAGCCCAAAGGAAACAACCTCTTCCGGATCGGAACCAGCACCGGAGAAATCAGGACTAAGAGGAGAATGAGTGACAATGACCTGAAAGCTCACCCCTTGGTGGTGTTGGTTTCTGATAGTGGAGAGCCCTCCCTGTCAGCTACTGTGTCTATTGATGTGATGGTGGTTGAAAGCACAGCTGACATCCAGACTCCATTCAGACACGTGCCCATAAAGGAGGAGAGCTTCTCTGATTTAAACCTGTATCTGCTGATCGCTATTGTGTCGGTGTCAGTGATCTTTCTGCTGAGCCTCATCAGTTTAATAGCTGTCAAATGCCACAGGACAGACGGCAATTTCAGCAGGTACAGCGCCCCCATGATCACCACCCACCCTGACGGGAGCTGGTCTTACTCTAAAGCTACTCAGCAGTATGACGTGTGTTTCAGCTCAGACACGCTGAAGAGTGACGTAGTGGTTTTCCCCGCACCGTTTCCACCTGTAGATGCTGAGCTCATCAGTATTAACGGAGGAGATACTTTTACACGGACTCAGACTTTACCAAACAAAGAAAAGGTAAGAGAATAGTTCTAACAAGTACTTGTGGCACCTTTTGTCGGGATAAATTTAGTTACGATAATGTACAGCTTTATTTACATCATTAAATAGCTGTGCGTTGTGCAGTGTAAATAAGCCGTCATTATATTTATACTGACTCTCCATTTCATTTAACGTGGAAAGAATATCATGGTAAATAATTTAATGTGACTGACTTTGTAGTTAGATATTGTAAACTGTAACTTGCTGTTCATTTCTTCTGTCATTTTTGGTCTTAACAGGGTCGCTATCCGTGGTGCTGAACTCAGCGTTTTAAACTTGCTTGAAACATCCAGAAGATGTTGCAAAATTAAACGTGGTTGATTTGATAACTGTTTTAAATAGTTTTCCACATATATGTGGCAATACCAGGTGAAGACATGTTAAGAAATATCTAATTTGTTGTTCAATATTACTTTTGATTTTGTTTTAACGTTCGACTTGCTTTTCAGAAAAAAGTCAGTGTGTGAATGTATCTCCACGCCAAGAAATTGTCACTATTAAGGCTTTGCTTGAACATTGTTTTAATTTCGAAAAGAGGCTATTAATTAAATAAACACTAGACACAGCATGTGACATTTAGTAATTCGTGGGCTGAAGTTCTTGCTTCGAATTTGACATTTTTATATGTGCAATTAATTAATGTATAGGGAAAATTGAGAATGTTTCCTACTATGTTTGATGTAAGATGTAGGTATCAGTTTTGTCCACATGGGGACACTGTAGACCATCACATTTAAACGTTATCTTTGATTGCTCGCGGCTCCTCCCAGATTCAGCGGATGATGCATCTGTGGGCTTTGTTACAAAGAGAGGTCGGACCACAAAGACTGTAGTCTTGTTTGGTCGTAAAAATGTCGAAATATTTGGATGCAATTTTTCTTCCTTGATATTAATCTCGCGGTTGTTGGAACGTATTACCCGGACTTGTGTGCAAGCTGCTTCTCGATGTATGGAATAATGCATTTACCGAGCAGAACGAGCTCTGTGTGGATATATCTCTTGGTCGCGCTGCTGGGTTGTTACTGGGAAGCAGTGTCTGGGCAGCTGTCTTACTCCGTCTCAGAGGAGGTTAATCTGGGGACTGTTGTCGGAAATATCGCTAAAGATCTGAACATCAATGTCCAGGATTTGGAGTCCCGCATGTTTCAGATCGTTGCTGGATCAAAGAGAAAATATTTCGAGGTAAACCTAAAGACTGGTGTCCTGTACGTCAATGAGAGAATAGATCGAGAGGAACTCTGCGGCGACGAGCCCAAATGCTCCCTTAGTGTAGAAGCAGTGATTAATAATCCATTAAAACTGTACCGGATTGAAATTAACATTTTAGATGTGAATGATAATTCGCCGTCATTTCTCAGCACTTCACAGGTAATCAACATTAGTGAGAGCACAGCAGCAGGAGCAAAATTTCCGCTGCATCCAGCTCAAGATTCAGACGTTGGTAAAAATGCTGTAAATACTTACAAGCTTAGCCAAAATCAATACTTCTCTCTCGATACAAATAAAGGAGAGAGTGTAACCGTCGAATTATTGCTTCAGAAAGTTTTAGACAGAGAAAAACAGTCTGTGATTCGTTTGATACTGACTGCCATTGATGGAGGAACGCCTGCTAAATCAGGCAGTATGACTATAATCGTTAATGTGTTGGACATTAATGATAATTCTCCAATTTTCAGTCAAACTCTGTACAAAGCCACTGTGTATGAGAATGTAAAAATAGGTACAAAGATAATAACACTAAATGCTACGGATTTAGATGCAGGCGCAAATGGAGAAGTGTCGTATTCATTCAGTGAAGTAGGCCGAGGGAAACAAACTGATCTGTTTGCTATTGATGAAAAAACTGGAACTGTTACAAATAAAAAGAATATTGACTTTGAAGAAAATAATGCTTTTGAGATTCGAGTACAAGCCAGTGATGGAGCTTCCTCTCCGATGACTTCAAACACCAAATTATTGATTGAAGTTTTAGACGTTAATGACAATGCCCCTGAAATTTTAGTTACGTCACTGTTAAATACAGTGAAAGAGGATGCGTCCATTGGCACCGCCATTGCACTTGTTTCAGTATTGGATAAGGACGGAGGGAAAAACGGGATGGTGAACTGTAAAATTTCTAATAATGTTCCTTTTAAATTAGAGTCAAACTATAAAAATTACTATTCGTTGGTGGTGGACGGTCCTCTTGACAGAGAGAGCGCACCTCAATACAACGTCAGCATCACTGCTACTGATGAGGGCAGCCCACCTCTCTCCAGCACAAGCGTTATTAATGTACACGTCTCAGATGTGAATGATAACAAACCTCTATTCACAGAAAACATCATCAATGTCTATGTGAAAGAAAACAGTCCAGTAGGGGCAGTTATAAAAACTGTTTCAGCAATTGATGCTGACGTCGATCAAAATGGTCACGTGAGCTATTCATTTTTACAAAGTGATGCTAACTCATTACCGTTATCTACAATGGTAAACATCAACTCAGAGACTGGAGACATAATCAGCCTGCAGTCTTTTAACTACGAGGAGTTAAAAACGTTTCAGTTTAAAGTTCAGGCCACAGACTCTGGTGTTCCTCCGCTCAGCAGCAACGTGACTGTGAACGTTTTAATTCTGGATGAAAATGACAATAATCCAACAATTCTCGCGCCTTATTCTGAGCACGGCTCCGTTAACAGCGAGAGCATCCCCTATTCTGCTGAAGCAGGATACTTTGTGGCAAAGATCAGGGCCGTAGACGCAGACTCTGGATACAATGCGCTGCTTTCTTATCACCTGTCTGAGCCCAAAGGAAACAACCTCTTCCGGATCGGAACCAGCACCGGAGAAATCAGGACTAAGAGGAGAATGAGTGACAATGACCTGAAAGCTCACCCCTTGGTGGTGTTGGTTTCTGATAGTGGAGAGCCCTCCCTGTCAGCTACTGTGTCTATTGATGTGATGGTGGTTGAAAGCACAGCTGACATCCAGACTCCATTCAGACACGTGCCCATAAAGGAGGAGAGCTTCTCTGATTTAAACCTGTATCTGCTGATCGCTATTGTGTCGGTGTCAGTGATCTTTCTGCTGAGCCTCATCAGTTTAATAGCTGTCAAATGCCACAGGACAGACGGCAATTTCAGCAGGTACAGCGCCCCCATGATCACCACCCACCCTGACGGGAGCTGGTCTTACTCTAAAGCTACTCAGCAGTATGACGTGTGTTTCAGCTCAGACACGCTGAAGAGTGACGTAGTGGTTTTCCCCGCACCGTTTCCACCTGTAGATGCTGAGCTCATCAGTATTAACGGAGGAGATACTTTTACACGGACTCAGACTTTACCAAACAAAGAAAAGGTAAGAGAATAGTTCTAACAAGTACTTGTGGCACCTTTTGTCGGGATAAATTTAGTTACGATAATGTACAGCTTTATTTACATCATTAAATAGCTGTGCGTTGTGCAGTGTAAATAAGCCGTCATTATATTTATACTGACTCTCCATTTCATTTAACGTGGAAAGAATATCATGGTAAATAATTTAATGTGACTGACTTTGTAGTTAGATATTGTAAACTGTAACTTGCTGTTCATTTCTTCTGTCATTTTTGGTCTTAACAGGGTCGCTATCCGTGGTGCTGAACTCAGCGTTTTAAACTTGCTTGAAACATCCAGAAGATGTTGCAAAATTAAACGTGGTTGATTTGATAACTGTTTTAAATAGTTTTCCACATATATGTGGCAATACCAGGTGAAGACATGTTAAGAAATATCTAATTTGTTGTTCAATATTACTTTTGATTTTGTTTTAACGTTCGACTTGCTTTTCAGAAAAAAAGTCAGTGTGTGAATGTATCTCCACGCCAAGAAATTGTCACTATTAAGGCTTTGCTTGAACATTGTTTTAATTTCGAAAAGAGGCTATTAATTAAATAAACACTAGACACAGCATGTGACATTTAGTAATTCGTGGGCTGAAGTTCTTGCTTCGAATTTGACATTTTTATATGTGCAATTAATTAATGTATAGGGAAAATTGAGAATGTTTCCTACTATGTTTGATGTAAGATGTAGGTATCAGTTTTGTCCACATGGGGACACTGTAGACCATCACATTTAAACGTTATCTTTGATTGCTCGCGGCTCCTCCCAGATTCAGCGGATGATGCATCTGTGGGCTTTGTTACAAAGAGAGGTCGGACCACAAAGACTGTAGTCTTGTTTGGTCGTAAAAATGTCGAAATATTTGGATGCAATTTTTCTTCCTTGATATTAATCTCGCGGTTGTTGGAACGTATTACCCGGACTTGTGTGCAAGCTGCTTCTCGATGTATGGAATAATGCATTTACCGAGCAGAACGAGCTCTGTGTGGATATATCTCTTGGTCGCGCTGCTGGGTTGTTACTGGGAAGCAGTGTCTGGGCAGCTGTCTTACTCCGTCTCAGAGGAGGTTAATCTGGGGACTGTTGTCGGAAATATCGGTAAAGATCTGAACATCAATGTCCAGGATTTGGAGTCCCGCATGTTTCAGATCGTTGCTGGATCAAAGAGAAAATATTTCGAGGTAAACCTAAAGACGGGTGTCCTGTATGTCAATGAGAGAATAGATCGAGAGGAACTCTGCGGCGACGAGCCCAAATGCTCCCTTAGTGTAGAAGCAGTGATTAATAATCCATTAAAACTGTACCGGATTGAAATTAACATTTTAGATGTGAATGATAATTCCCCGTCATTTCTCAGCACTTCACAGGTACTAAACATTACTGAAATCACAGCAGCAGGGGCAAAATTTCCTCTGCATCCTGCTCATGATGCAGACGTTGGTAAAAATGCTGTAAATACTTACAAGCTTAGCCAAAATCAATACTTCTCTCTCGATACAAATAAAGGAGAGAGTGTAACCGTCGAATTATTGCTTCAGAAAGTTTTAGACAGAGAAAAACAGTCTGTGATTCGTTTGATACTGACTGCCATTGATGGAGGAACGCCTGCTAAATCAGGCAGTATGACTATAATCGTTAATGTGTTGGACATTAATGATAATTCTCCAATTTTCAGTCAAACTCTGTACAAAGCCACTGTGTATGAGAATGTAAAAATAGGTACAAAGATAATAACACTAAATGCTACGGATTTAGATGCAGGCGCAAATGGAGAAGTGTCGTATTCATTCAGTGAAGTAGGCCGAGGGAAACAAACTGATCTGTTTGCTATTGATGAAAAAACTGGAACTGTTACAAATAAAAAGAATATTGACTTTGAAGAAAATAATGCTTTTGAGATTCGAGTACAAGCCAGTGATGGAGCTTCCTCTCCGATGACTTCAAACACCAAATTATTGATTGAAGTTTTAGACGTTAATGACAATGCCCCTGAAATTTTAGTTACGTCACTGTTAAATACAGTGAAAGAGGATGCGTCCATTGGCACCGCCATTGCACTTGTTTCAGTATTGGATAAGGACGGAGGGAAAAACGGGATGGTGAACTGTAAAATTTCTAATAATGTTCCTTTTAAATTAGAGTCAAACTATAAAAATTACTATTCGTTGGTGGTGGACGGTCCTCTTGACAGAGAGAGCGCATCTCAATACAACGTCAGCATCACTGCTACTGATGAGGGCAGCCCACCTCTCTCCAGCACGAGCGTTATTAATGTTCACGTCTCAGATGTGAATGATAACAAACCTCTATTCACAGAAAACATCATCAATGTCTATGTGAAAGAAAACAGTCCAGTAGGGGCAGTTATAAAAACTGTTTCAGCAATTGATGCTGACGTCGATCAAAATGGTCAGGTGAGCTATTCATTTTTACAAAGTGATGCTAACTCATTACCGTTATCTACAATGGTAAACATCAACTCAGAGACTGGAGATATAATCAGCCTGCAGTCTTTTAACTACGAGGAGTTAAAAACGTTTCAGTTTAAAGTTCAGGCCACAGACTCTGGTGTTCCTCCGCTCAGCAGCAACGTGACTGTAAATGTTTTAATTCTGGATGAAAATGACAATAATCCAACAATTCTCGCGCCTTATTCTGAGCACGGCTCCGTTAACAGTGAGAGCATCCCCTATTCTGCTGAAGCAGGATACTTTGTGGCAAAGATCAGGGCTGTAGACGCAGACTCTGGATACAATGCGCTGCTTTCTTACTACCTGTCTGAGCCCAAAGGAAACAACCTCTTCCGGATCGGAACCAGCACCGGAGAAATCAGGACTAAGAGGAGAATGAGTGACAATGACCTGAAAGCTCACCCCCTGGTGGTGTTGGTTTCTGATAGTGGAGAACCCTCCCTGTCAGCTACTGTGTCTATTGATGTGATGGTGGTTGAAAGCACAGCTGACATCCAGACTCCGTTCAGACATGTGCCCATAAAGGAGGAGAGCTTCTCTGATTTAAACCTGTATCTGCTGATCGCTATTGTGTCAGTATCAGTGATCTTTCTGCTGAGCCTCATCAGTTTAATAGCTGTCAAATGCCACAGGACAGACAGCACTTTCAGCAGGTACAGCGCCCCCATGATCACCACCCACCCTGACGGGAGCTGGTCTTACTCTAAAGCTACTCAGCAGTATGACGTGTGTTTCAGTTCAGACACGCTGAAGAGTGACGTAGTGGTTTTCCCCGCACCGTTTCCACCTGTAGATGCTGAGCTCATCAGTATTAACGGAGGAGACACTTTTACCAGAACTCAGACTTTACCAAATAAAGAAAAGGTAAGATTCACAGACTTAATTGTTTAATTTAGTTGAGTCATAATGCTGTCACATTCCAACTTAAAAAAGATGATTTACATCTGTCCTTGTTTCACTGCTGGGCATGCATGCGTTCACATGTTTTTTAACAATACGCCATTATATTCCCTTTTTAAGGCTACCTAGGATACTGTCTTCCTTTTTATAAAAGTATTCAGATTCACACAACCCTTTACAACATTATAAGAAATACGAATCTAATTGTGTTGCTTACAATGTGCAATGAGAACGTTTCTTCACATAAACAGTCTTACCACGTTTAAATATAAAATAACCAACATAAATGGTTAGCTTCTTGATTAAAGTGACTAGAGTCAGGAGGGCCCAGTTCAGAGGTGAATTTAAATAACAGTTTTGATTAACGTTAGTGACATTCATGTTGCTTACTTTGAGGAAAGTCTCAACCCATTAAACTCACTGCAGTTTGCATAAAAATGAGCAAGATACTTGTAGCGCTTGAACTTGTTTTTCGTCAGTTAATTTACACGTAATGGTTGCAATGCAATTATTTTGTAAAGATTCGTAGGTTTATGCACAGCTGTGTTCTATCTTAATGTATGAAATATAGCTGAAATCAAGTCTTAGGTCAAAGTTCAACATATGACGAGAACAGTAAAACAAAATAAACGTGAATATGGTTGAAATATGCGTATGTTTGTCGTCTTATGAATGCTCATGCTACTGGTATGTAATGGCAGCAACTGTTTAGACTGAAGTGTGTTTTGAATACAGCTCTGCATCAGCATCATGACGCCCTCTCCATGAAATATGTGGCGATTACATTATGCTACCTTGTAAGTGAATGGCAGTGCACTCAGTAATGAATGAAGGATGTTATTTGTGTGGCCTATCACTGGCATGAATCATTTTAATTCTAGAGATTTGGAGCAAAATAATGTTTGGCTGTGTTCATTTCCAAAGAACTGTAGTGATTTCAAATGACCATGAGGCGACGCTATAGACCGTAACACCGCCAGCAGGTCGCTGATGTGTAGAGGCCCCTCCCACATTAAAAGCATCATCATTTTGCCAGTGCTTTGTTAGAAAGAGACGGGAGACGAAGGGGAACGGACGTAGAAAATGCATTGATATATAATTTGGTCTTTGAACCGATCTTTTCGTCTTAATAATCAAAAGGCGCTTCGACATAAGGATATATGCTTTGTCCTTGTTGTATGGAATGATGCATCGGCCAGGAAGAAAGCCTTCTTTTGGGATATATCTAGTGCTTGTTGTCTTGGAGTATAACTGGGGAGCGGTGTCGGGGCAGCTCTCCTATTCCGTCTCAGAGGAGGTAAACCTGGGGACTTCTGTTGGAAATCTCGCCAAGGATCTAAGTCTTAATGTACAGGATTTGGAGTCACGTATGTTTCAGATCGTTACTGGATCAAAGAGGAAGTATTTCGATGTAAATTTGAAGTCAGGTTTTCTCTATGTGACTGAAAGAATAGACAGAGAAGAGCTATGCTCGAAAGCTGCAAAATGCACAATAAATGTAGAAGCTGTTATTAATAATCCACTGAAACTTTACCGTATTGAAGTTAATATTCTTGACGTCAATGATAATCCTCCATCTTTCAGTGCCAAATCACAAACTATCGATATAGCAGAGAGCATATTGCCAGGAGCTACATTCCCTGTGCTGTCAGCCTACGATGCCGATGTAGGGAAAAATGGCATTAACACCTACAAGTTAAGTCCCACTGAATATTTCTCCTTAACGGTGCACAAAGGAGAGAGTGTGTCAGCCGAGTTAGTTCTTCAGAAATCATTAGATCGAGAGAAACAGGCTTTAATTAAACTTACTCTGACCGCTGTAGATGGAGGAACACCACCAAAATCAGGTACGTCAGAAATAATCATTAATGTTCTGGATAATAACGACAATATGCCAGCCTTTACAAAAACACTGTATAAAACAAGTATTACAGAAAATGCACCACTTGGCAGTACAGTAGTAACAGTGACTGCAAGTGACGCTGATGAGGGGACAAACAAAGACATTGCATATTTTCTAAATTCGAAGGATCAGGACCATGTCTTGGACATTTTTGAAATTGATTCAGAAACAGGAATAATAACAGTTAAAGGAAAAATTGACTTCGAAACAAATCATGCCTTTGAAATTCGTGTGCAAGCTGCCGACAAAGGCCAGCCTCCATTGACAGCACAGTGTAAAGTATTAGTGGAGGTGGTGGACCTGAATGACAATGCGCCTGACATCACGGTGACGTCACTGCTAAGTACAGTAAAGGAGGACGCTGAAATTGGTACTGCCATTGCACTTGTTTCAGTTCTTGACAAAGATGGGGGTAAAAACGGTGAGGTCAAATGTGAGATATTAAATTCGGTTCCATTTAAATTAGAGACAAATTATAAAAATTATTATTCTTTAGTTATTGGTGGAGCTTTAGACAGGGAATTAATTTCCCACTACAACATCACCATTAAAGCTACAGACGAAGGTAGGCCCCCTCTTTCTAATACCAGTGTGGTTATTGTTCAGGTTTCTGATGTAAATGACAACACACCTCGGTTTTCAGAGAGTGTAATTAATATGTATGTGGAAGAAAATAGTCCAGTAGGAAAGGTTTTGAAAGCATTAACTGCAACAGATGCTGACATTAGTGAAAATGGTCAGGTGAGCTATTCATTAGTCAGTGATAATAACTTAGTGCCGCTATCAACAATGGTAAACATCAACTCAGAGACTGGAGATATAATCAGCCTGCAATCTTTTAATTATGAGGAGTTAAAAACGTTTCAGTTTAAAGTTCAGGCCACAGACTCTGGTGTTCCTCCTCTCAGCAGCAACGTGACTGTAAATGTTTTCATCTTGGATGAAAATGACAATAATCCAACAATTCTCGCGCCCTATTCTGAGCACGGCACCGTTAATAGTGAGAGCATCCCCTACTCTGCTGAAGCAGGATACTTTGTGGCAAAGATCAGGGCTGTAGATGCAGACTCTGGATACAATGCACTCCTTTCTTATCACCTGTCTGAACCTAAAGGAAACAACCTCTTCCGGATCGGAACCAGCAAAGGAGAAATCAGGACTAAGAGGAGAATGAGTGACAATGACCTGAAAGCTCACCCCTTGGTGGTGTTGGTTTCTGATAGTGGAGAACCCTCCCTGTCAGCTACTGTGTCTATTGATGTGATGGTGGTTGAAAGCACAGCTGACATCCAGACTCAGTTCAGACATGTGCCCATAAAGGAGGAGAGCTTCTCTGATTTAAACCTGTATTTGCTGATCGCCATTGTGTCGGTGTCAGTGATCTTTCTGCTGAGCCTCATCAGTTTAATAGCTGTCAAATGCCACAAGACAGACAGCAATTTCAGCAGGTACAGCGCCCCCATGATCACCACCCACCCTGACGGGAGTTGGTCTTACTCTAAAGCTACTCAGCAGTATGACGTGTGTTTCAGCTCAGACACGCTGAAGAGTGACGTAGTGGTTTTCCCCGCGCCGTTTCCACCTGTAGATGCTGAACTCATCAGTATTAATGAAGGAGACACTTTTACACGGACTCAGACTTTACCCAATAAAGAAAAGGTAAGAACATTGTTGCAATAAGCCTCATTATTGCTCCTAATTTATGTTGAGGCCTACGCAACGTGTTGTTGTAATCTCACCACTTTGGTTACTATCTCTGAATTTGAATTTGTATGTTGCTGTCCATGGTGCTGTCCAAAGTACGAACTGCAGTCTCCATGACATGTAGAAACTATGCTCTATATGTACAGTATGTTATATTCTAAGACATAGGTTTTTATTGTTTGTGTGGAGTGTGCAGTATATTTGCAATAGGATTTGGCCCTTCCTTTTCATATTTTATCTGTTGCAGAGTGATTAACAATTCTCTAACCCAAGAAATTCACCCATTAACATCTGCAAGTATTTTACTGCAAACTTGAATATTTCTGCTAATATTATGCAAGCTACTATGCATGTACATACAGCCAGATAAATAATATGTATTAATAATAATAATAATAATAATAATAATAATAATAATAATCATTATCAGGCCCTAAAAACATGAATTTCCTCATTGCTAGATACTGTGTTATCAGACGTGTGTTACCGATGGTGAAAATCTAAATTGTTGGTCATTTGCAGTTTAATCACGCAATGTCACAGCAGATTCTTTACCAAAATGACTTCTAATCCGCATTCCATAGTCCTGCAATAAGTGTCAGACCTTCCATATATTTTGAAATACAATGTGTTTTTAAATCTATCCAAATCCTAACAATAACGAGTGGTTGTCAGCGTTTCTGAATGAAGATTGGGTATTTAATTGTATATAATATGTGCAGTTATTGAAACTTACCACGCGGTGACGCTATAGACCATAACACAGAAATGTCGGGGCTCCTCCCAAAGTAAAAAGAGAATGACTGTGGTTTTCATCACAAAGAGACACGGGAAGAGAAGGGAGGGCATAATGGAGTCTTCCTCTATAACAAGAAGAAAATCGAAATAGTGTTGGCTAATATTTTGTTGCATCTCGTAATTCTACGGTCGAAACAGCATTGTGGATATATGCTTTGCTTTTTTTCGGCGGAATTATGTCTTTACCGAGCAGCAGAAGGTCTATTGTTACATATCTTGTGCTGGTGCTGTTGGATTGTTGCTGGGATGCGGCGTCTGGACAGCTCTCCTACTCCGTCTCAGAGGAGGTAAACCCGGGAACTAATGTCGGAAATATCGCAAAGGATCTAAACCTCAATGTGCAGGATCTGGAGTCCCGTTTGTTTCAGGTTGTTACAGGAAACAAGAGAAAATACTTCGAGGTAAATCTAAAGACTGGATTTCTGTATGTCAATGAGAGAATAGACCGAGAGGAGCTTTGTATGGGGGAGCCCAGATGCACTGTTAGCGTAGAGGCTGTGATCAACAATCCGTTGAAGCTTTACCGCGTCGAGATAGAAATAAGAGATGTGAATGACCATTCTCCGTCTTTTAGCACGAAATCACAAGTACTGGACATAGCAGAGAACACCTTGCCTGGATTTAGATTCGCGTTGTCGGAGGCAAGCGATGCTGATGTGGGTAAAAATGCTGTTAGTGCTTATAGGCTCAGTCCAAACGAATACTTCACTCTTGCGACACACAAAAGAGGTGAGGGCATATCTCCAGAGTTAGTGCTCCAAAAAGCCCTAGACCGTGAGAAAAAGGCA
The DNA here is from genome assembly GCA_946959425.1 of Argyrosomus regius. Classification (NCBI taxonomy): domain Eukaryota; kingdom Metazoa; phylum Chordata; class Actinopteri; family Sciaenidae; genus Argyrosomus; species Argyrosomus regius. Next base: position 14,324,320 of record OX336893.1, read on the forward strand.
CATATGCAGCTCATGTTAACCGCTGTAGACGGAGGAACACCACCAAATTCAGGGACATCAGAAATTGAAATAAATGTATTAGATACTAATGATAACGCACCAATGTTTAGTAGCACTCTTTACAAAGTTCAAACGTTTGAAAATGTCCAGATTGGTACGACAGTCTTCACCTTAAATGCCACTGATGCTGATGAAGGCACAAACAGTGAAATCGTATATTCTCTTCGTAACAAGGATCAGGACCATATTCTAGATATTTTCAAAATTGACCCTGAAACGGGGGTCATTTCAGTGAAAGGCAAAATCGACTACGAGGAAAGAAAGGCTTTTGAGATTCGAGCAGAGGCTCGGGACAAAGGCCAGCCTCCTATGGCTGCTCATAGTAAAGTGCTAGTAGAAGTAATTGACGTAAACGACAACGCTCCTGAAATCAGTGTGACGTCACTGCTCAATACAGTGAACGAGGACGCTGCTGTCGGTACTGCTATTGCACTTGTTTCGGTTCTCGACAGGGACAGTGGTAAAAATGGTGAGGTAAAATGTGTGATCTTAAATTCGGTCCCGTTCAAATTGGAGACAAATTACAAAAATTATTACTCTTTAGTGGTTGACGGACATCTGGACAGAGAGGCAACTCCTCAGTACAATTTAACAATTTCAGCAACTGATGAAGGCAGTCCTCCTCTTTCGAACACCAGTGTTATTACTGTTTACGTTTCTGATGTTAATGACAATGCACCGTATTTCCCAGAACCTTTAATAAACGTTTACGTGAAAGAAAACAGCAAAGTAGGAACAGTTATTAAAACAGTGACTGCAACTGATGCTGACGTAAGCAACAACGGCCAGTTGACCTATTCATTTTTAGATGGTAATAGTAAATCTCTGTCCCTCCCCACAATGGTGAACATCAACTCAGAGACAGGAGATATAATCAGCCTGCAGTTTTTTAACTACGAGGAGTTAAAAACGTTTCAGTTTAAAGTTCAGGCCACAGACTCTGGTGTCCCTCCGCTCAGCAGCAACGTGACTGTGAACGTTTTTATCCTGGATGAAAATGACAATAATCCAGCGATTCTTCCGCCTTATTCTGAGCACGGCTCCGTTAACAGTGAGAGCATCCCCTATTCTGCTGAAGCAGGATACTTTGTGGCAAAGATCAGGGCTGTAGACGCAGACTCTGGATACAATGCGCTGCTTTCTTATCACCTGACTGAACCTAAAGGAATCAACCTCTTCCGGATCGGAACCAGCACCGGAGAAATCAGGACTAAGAGGAGAATGAGTGACAATGACATGAAAGCTCACCCCTTGGTGGTGTTTGTTTCTGATAGTGGAGAACCCTCCCTGTCAGCTACTGTGTCTATTGATGTGATGGTGGTTGAAAGCACAGCTGACATCCAGACCAATTTCAGACATGTGCCCATAAAGGAGGAGAGCTTCTCTGATTTAAACCTGTATCTGCTGATCGCCATTGTGTCGGTGTCGGTGATCTTTCTGCTGAGCTTCATCAGTTTAATAGCTGTCAAATGCCACAGGACAGACGGCACTTTCAGCAGGTACAGCGCCCCCATGATCACCACCCACCCTGACGGGAGCTGGTCTTACTCTAAAGCTACTCAGCAGTATGACGTGTGTTTCAGCTCAGACACGCTGAAGAGTGACGTAGTGGTTTTCCCCGCACCGTTTCCACCTGTAGATGCTGAGCTCATCAGTATTAACGGAGGAGATACGTTTACCAGAACTCAGACTTTACCTAATAAAGAAAAGGTAAGCTATATCTCAATATCATTCATCTAAGGAAGTGAATCTTTACTTGTTTTGAATTAACACAATGTGTGTATCTTTTATTTTATGGCGCTTTGGTGTGTACTAGAACGTTGGTAATTATTAACTGTGTTTCTGTGATTCAAGAACAATACAACTAGGTTCAAATCTTTTCATAGAGTTTCACGGTGTCTTGATACAGGACACTGTTGTCACTTGAGCAATCCTTTAAAACTGCATTGAGGCGCTGTCCATTGTTCTGAAAAGAACTTCTCTTTCCTCTGTCTTGAGACTCGGGTGTTGTCCTTGGTGCTGATGTGGTGAAGCGGCCATAACATTACCACACCATCAATAATATATTCACGAATAGCAAGACAAATTCATTAATTGAACTGCATGTTTCAGAGATAAAGATTCTTCTTTGAACAGCCTACCCGCTGATCACAAGTCTTCCAATATCAAGCTATCAATTTGAGTAGTTTATTCGGCGTGAATTGTTCTCCTTTACATTGTTCAGTCTACTTCATAATCAACATATCCTCTTCGGTTTGGTGCCGTCTTTCTGTATACAAAAGTGTCACAAGATGTCGCCAGAGACCACGCAAAAACCTTGTATTTAACGTTTAGAAACTCCTCCTCTATGCATGACAAAAAAAGAAAACGTCATCATCTGGCAGTGCTTTGTGAAAATAGTGCACAGTCGAGTGACGCTCTGACGAGAGAGGACTCTATACGAGAATGGATACATGAAAACGCTATTTTTCATTTGTCGTGTATAGTACACGAGGCAGAAACCAGGACTGGTTGCGTTTACCTTGTCAGCGATGGCTACTCGGGGAAAATGGGATGATCTTGTGCGTCTGTTTTTCACTCTGCTTTGTCTCTGCGACTGGTCCGTAGCTCAGATATCCTACTCCATCTCAGAGGAGGTGGACAAAGGGACAGCGGTGGGAAATCTGGCTAAGGATTTAAATCTCAGTGTGCAGCAACTGCATTCCACGGGTCTTCAAGTTACCTCTGGGTATAAAAAACGGTATTTTGACATAAATCATGAATCCGGAGTACTTTTCGTGAGCGAGAGGATAGATCGGGAGGAGCTGTGTCCGAATACGGTGAAGTGCTCTTTAAATATAGAGGCCATATTAAGTAACCCACGCAGCCTTCATCGAATTGAAGTGGTGATTACTGATATTAATGACAATGCTCCGTCTTTTATGGAAGAAATAACCACAATAGACATGTCTGAATCTTCATATGTTGGAGAAAGGCATGCACTGCCGATAGCTCATGACGCAGATGTAGGTACTAATTCGGTAAAGATTTACAAATTAAACCCGAATGATCATTTCTCTTTGGATATACAGAGCAGTAATGACCAGAGCGTGTCTGCTGAGTTAGTGCTGCAGAAAACATTAGATCGAGAAAAACAGGCTGTTATTGAACTCACACTGACAGCAATAGACGGAGGAAAACCTCCCAAAATGGGGACTTTACAGATTAAAGTTAATGTGCTGGATGTAAATGATAATTCACCCTTGTTCAGTAAATCTCTTTACAAGGTCCAAGTTGTTGAAAACGCGAATATTGGCACAGCGTTATTAACACTGACAGCTACTGATTTAGATGACGGTGTTAATGGTGAAATAGTATACTCTTTCACAGAACGGGGACGTGTTAACCCTGATGACAAATTTTCACTCAATGATAATACTGGAGAAATTACTGTAAAAGGTAACATTGATTATGAGGAAAATCAAGCATACGAGATTCGTGTTCAAGCACGAGATAAAGGCAATCCTCCTCGCAGCGCACTTAGCAAGGTTTTAGTCGAAGTTATTGATGTCAATGACAATGCTCCAGAAATCTTGGTGTCATCACTCATGAGTCCCGTGAAAGAGGACGCTGAAATAGGAACGGCTGTTGCCATGGTGACTATCACTGATAAAGACGGAGGCAAAAATGGTCTGACGAACTGCAAAATTTCGGGTTCCGTGCCATTTAAATTACAGTCTAATTATAAAAACTACTATTCTTTGTTGGTTGACGGACCGCTCGACAGAGAGAGTGTTCCCCAGTATAATGTATCAATTACAGCTTCAGATGAAGGAACTCCCTCTCTGTCCAGCACAAGCGTCATTGCTGTTCAAATTTCTGATGTAAATGACAATTCTCCTCGATTCATGGAACCTCTGATTAATGTTTATGTGAAAGAGAACAGCCCGATAGGAGCTACTATTTATACACTCACGACGGTAGATTCAGATTTGAATGAAAACGCAAAAGCAACGTACCAGTTAATCAGCAGTTCTCAGAAGACCACACAGATAGCTTCAATGGTAAACATCAACTCAGAGACTGGAGATATAATCAGCCTGCAGTCTTTTAACTACGAGGAGTTAAAAACGTTTCAGTTTAAAGTTCAGGCCACAGACTCTGGTGTTCCTCCGCTCTGCAGCAACGTGACTGTGAACGTTTTAATTCTGGATGAAAATGACAATAATCCAACAATTCTGGCGCCTTATTCTGAGCATGGCTCCGTTAACAGTGAGAGCATCCCTTATTCTGCTGAAGCGGGATACTTTGTGGCAAAGATCAGGGCTGTAGACGCAGACTCTGGATACAATGCGCTGCTTTCTTATCACCTGACTGAACCTAAAGGAAATAACCTCTTCCGGATCGGAACCAGCACCGGAGAAATCAGGACTAAGAGGAGAATGAGTGACAATGACCTGAAAGCTCACCCCTTGGTGGTGAGGGTTTCTGATAGTGGAGAACCCTCCCTGTCAGCTACTGTGTCTATTGATGTGATGGTGGTTGAAAGCACAGTTGACATCCAGACTCAGTTCAGACACGTGCCCATAAAGGAGGAGAGCTTCTCTGATTTGAACCTGTATCTGCTGATCGCCATTGTGTCGGTATCAGCGATCTTTCTGCTGAGCTTCATCAGTTTAATAGCTGTCAAATGCCACAGGACAGACGGCAATTTCAGCAGGTACAGCGCCCCCATGATCACCACCCACCCTGACGGGAGCTGGTCTTACTCTAAAGCTACTCAGCAGTATGACGTGTGTTTCAGCTCAGACACGCTGAAGAGTGACGTAGTGGTTTTCCCCGCACCGTTTCCACCTGTAGATGCTGAGCTAATCAGTATTAACGAAGGAGACACTTTTACCAGAACTCAGACTTTACCTAATAAAGAAAAGGTAAGCTATACCTAATTTCATTCATCTAATGAAGTGAATGTTTTCTCTTTTTGAATTAACACAATGTGTGTATCTTTTATTTTATGGCGCTTTGGTGTGTAGTAGAACGTTGGTAACTATTAACTGTGTTTCTGTGATTCAAGAACAATTTCAATACAACTAGGTTCAAATCTTGTCATAGAGTTTTACGGTGTCTTGGATAAGGACTCTGTTGTCACTTGAGCAATGCTTTAAACTGCATTGAGGCGCTGTCCATTGTTCTGGAAAGAACTTCTCTTTCCTCTGTCTTGAGACTCGGGTTTTGTCCTTGGTGCTGATGTTGTGAAGCGGCCATAACATAACCACACCATCAATAATATATTCACGAATAGCAAGACAAAGCCATGAATTAAACTGCATATTTAACAGATAAAGATTCTTCTTTGAACAGCCCACCCGTTGAACACAAGTCTTCCAATATCAAGCTATTAATTTGAGTAGTTTCTTCGGCATGGATTGTTCTCCTTTACATTGTTTAGTGCACCTCATAATCAACATATCTTCTTCGGTTTGGTGTCGTCTTTCTGTATACAAAAGTGTCACAAGATGTCGCCAGAGACCACGCCAAAATCTTGTATTTAACGTTTAGAAACTCCTCCTCTATGCATGACAAAAAAGAAAACGTCATCATCTGGCAGTGCTTTGTGAAAATAGTGTACAGTCGAGTGACGCTCGGACGAGAGAGGACTCTAAGCGAGAATGGATACATAAAACACTATTTCATTTTTCGTATACACGACTGGAGGCAGAAACCAGGATTGGTTGCGTTTGCCTTGTCAGCAATGGCTACTCGGGAACAATGGGATAATCTTGTGCGTCTGTTTTTCACTCTGCTTTGTCTCTGCGATTGGTCCGTAGCTCAGATATCCTACTCCATCTCAGAGGAGGTGGACAAAGGGACAACGGTGGGAAATCTGGCTAAGGATTTAAATCTCAATGTGCAGGAACTGCATTCCACGGGTCTTCAGATTACCTCTGGGTATAAAACACGGTATTTTGACATAAATCATGAATCTGGAGTACTTTTCGTGAGCGAGAGGATAGATCGGGAGGAGCTTTGTCCGAATACGGTAAAGTGCTCTTTAAATATAGAGGCCATATTGAGAAACCCACGCAGTCTCCATCGAATTGAAGTGGTTATTACTGATATTAATGACAATGCTCCGTCTTTTCTGGAAGAAATAAGTACAGTTGATATGTATGAGTCTTCATATGTTGGAGAAAGGCATCCACTTCCGATAGCTCATGACGCAGATGTAGGTACTAATTCGGTAAAGATTTACAAATTAAACCCGAATGATCATTTCTCTTTGGATATACAGAGTAGTAATGACCACAGCGTGTCTGCTGAGTTAGTGCTGCAGAAAGCATTAGATCGAGAAAAACAGGCTGTTATTGAACTCACACTGACAGCGATAGATGGAGGAAAACCTCCCAAAATGGGGACTTTACAGATAAAAGTTAATGTGCTGGATGTAAATGATAATTCACCCTTGTTCAGTAAATCTCTTTACAAGGTCCAAGTTGTTGAAAACGCGAATATTGGCACAGCGTTATTAACACTGGCAGCTACTGATTTAGATGACGGTGTTAATGGTGAAATAGTATACTCTTTCACAGAAAGGGGACGTGTTAACCCTGATGACAAATTTTCACTCAATGATAATACTGGAGAAATTACTGTAAAAGGTAACATTGATTATGAGGAAAATCAAGCATACGAGATTCGTGTTCAAGCACGAGATAAAGGCAATCCTCCTCGCAGTGCACGTAGCAAGGTTTTAGTCGAAGTTATTGATGTCAATGACAATGCTCCAGAAATCTTGGTGTCATCACTCATGAGTCCCGTGAAAGAGGACGCTGAGATAGGAACAGCTGTTGCCATGGTGACTATCACTGATAAAGACGGAGGCAAAAATGGTCTGACGAACTGCAAAATTTCGGGTTCCGTGCCATTTAAATTACAATCTAATTATAAAAACTACTATTCTTTGTTGGTTGACGGACCGCTCGACAGAGAGAGTGTTCCCCAGTATAATGTATCAATTACAGCTTCAGATGAAGGAACTCCCTCTCTATCCAGCACAAGCGTCATTGCTGTTCAAATTTCTGATGTAAATGACAATTCTCCTCGATTCATGGAACCTCTGATTAATGTTTATGTGAAAGAGAACAGCCCGATAGGAGCTACTATTTATACACTCACGACGGTAGATTCAGATTTGAATGAAAACGCAAAAGCAACGTACCAGTTAATCAGCAGTTCTCAGAAGACCACACAGATAGCTTCAATGGTAAACATCAACTCAGAGACTGGAGATATAATCAGCCTGCAGTCTTTTAACTACGAGGAGTTAAAAACGTTTCAGTTTAAAGTTCAGGCCACAGACTCTGGTGTTCCTCCGCTCAGCAGCAACGTAACCGTGAACGTTTTAATTCTGGATGAAAATGACAATAATCCTATGATTCTTTCTCCGTATTCTGAGCACGGCTCCGTTAACAGTGAGAGTATCCCCTATTCTGCTGAAGCGGGATACTTTGTGGCAAAGATCAGGGCTGTAGATGCAGACTCTGGATACAATGCGCTGCTTTCTTATCACCTGACGGAACCTAAAGGAAACAACCTCTTCCGGATCGGAACCAGCACCGGAGAAATCAGGACTAAGAGGAGAATGAGTGACAATGACCTGAAAGCTCACCCCTTGGTGGTGAGGGTTTCTGATAGTGGAGAACCCTCCCTGTCAGCTACTGTGTCTATTGATGTGATGGTGGTTGAAAGCACAGCTGACATCCAGACTCAGTTCAGACATGTGCCCATAAAGGAGGAGAGCTTCTCTGATTTAAACCTGTATCTGCTGATCGCCATTGTGTCGGTATCAGTGATCTTTCTGCTGAGCCTCATCAGTTTAATAGCTGTCAAATGCCACAGGACAGACGGCAATTTCAGCAGGTACAGCGCCCCCATGATCACCACCCACCCTGACGGGAGCTGGTCTTACTCTAAAGCTACTCAGCAGTATGACGTGTGTTTCAGCTCAGACACGCTGAAGAGTGACGTAGTGGTTTTCCCCGCACCGTTTCCACCTGTAGATGCTGAGCTCATCAGTATTAACGGAGGAGATACGTTTACCAGAACTCAGACTTTACCTAATAAAGAAAAGGTAAGCTATACCTTATTTCATTCATCTAAGGAAGTGAATGTTTTCTCTTTTGAATTAACACAATGTGTGTATCTTTTATTTTATGGCGCTTTGGTGTGTAGTAGAACGTTGGTAACTATTAACTGTGTTTCTGTGATTCAAGAACAATTTCAATACAACTAGGTTCAAATCTTTTCATAGAATTTTACGGTGTCTTGGATAAGGACTCTGTTGTCACTTGAGCAATGCTTTAAACTGCACTGAGGCGCTGTCCATTGTTCTGGAAAGAACTTCTCTTTCCTCTGTCTTGAGACTCGGGTGTTGTCCTTGGTGCTGATGTGGTGAAGCGGCCATAACATTACCACACCATCAATAATATATTCACCAATAGCAAGACAAAGCCATGAATTAAACTGCATATTTAACAGATAAAGATTCTTCTTTGAACAGCCCACCCGTTGAACACAAGTCTTCCAATATCAAGCTATTAATTTGAGTAGTTTCTTCGACATGGATTGTTCTCCTTTACATTGTTTAGTGTACCTCATAATCAACATATCTTCTTCGGTTTGGTGCCGTCTATCTGTATACAAAAGTGTCACAAGATGTCGCCAGAGACCACGCCAAAATCTTGTATTTAACGTTTAGAAACTCCTCCTCTATGCATGACAAATAAGAAAACGTCATCATCTGGCAGTGCTTTGTGAAAATAGTATACAGTCGAGTGACGCTCAGACGAGAGAGGACTCTAAGCGAGAATGGATACATAAAAACACTATTTCATGTTTCGTATACACGACTGGAGGCAGAAACCAGGATTGGTTGCGTTTGCCTTGTCAGCGATGGCTACTCGGGAACAGTGGGATAATCTTGTGCGTCTGTTTTTCACTCTGCTTTGTCTCTGCGACTGGTCCGTAGCTCAGATATCCTACTCCATCTCAGAGGAGGTGGACAAAGGGACAGCAGTGGGAAATCTGGCTAAGGATTTAAATCTCAATGTGCAGGAACTGCATTCCACGGGTCTTCAAATTACCTCTGGGTATAAAAAACGGTATTTTGACATAAATCATGAATCCGGAGTACTTTTCGTGAGCGAGAGGATAGATCGGGAGGAGCTTTGTCCGAATACGGTAAAGTGCTCTTTAAATATAGAGGCCATATTGAGTAACCCACGCAGTCTCCATCGAATTGAAGTGGTGATTACTGATATTAATGACAATGCTCCGTCTTTTCTGGAAGAAATAACCACAATAGACATGTCTGAATCTTCATATGTTGGAGAAAGGCATCCACTTCCGATAGCTCATGACGCAGATGTAGGTACTAATTCGATAAAGACTTACAAATTAAACCTGAATGATCATTTCTCTTTGGATATACAGAGCGTTGGTGACCAGAGTGTGTCTGCTGAGTTAGTGCTGCAGAAAGCATTAGATCGAGAAAAACAGGCTGTTATTGAACTCACACTGACAGCGATAGACGGAGGAAAACCTCCCAAAATGGGGACTTTACAGATAAAAGTTAATGTGCTGGATGTAAATGATAATTCACCCTTGTTCAGTAAATCTCTTTACAAGGTCCAAGTTGTTGAAAACGCGAATATTGGCACAGCGTTATTAACACTGACAGCTACTGATTTAGATGACGGTGTTAATGGTGAAATAGTATACTCTTTCACAGAACGGGGACGTGTTAACCCTGATGACAAATTTTCACTCAATGATAATACTGGAGAAATTACTGTAAATGGTAATATTGATTATGAGGAAAATCAAGCATACGAGATTCGTGTTCAAGCACGAGATAAAGGCAATCCTCCTCGCAGTGCACATAGCAAAGTTTTAGTCGAAGTTATTGATGTCAATGACAATGCTCCAGAAATCTTGGTGTCATCACTCATGAGTCCCGTGAAAGAGGACGCTGAGATAGGAACAGCTGTTGCCATGGTGACTATCACTGATAAAGACGGAGGCAAAAATGGTCTGACGAACTGCAAAATATCGGGTTCCGTGCCATTTAAATTACAATCTAATTATAAAAACTACTATTCTTTGTTGGTTGACGGACCACTCGACAGAGAGAGTGTTCCCCAGTATAATGTATCAATTACAGCTTCAGATGAAGGAACTCCCTCTCTGTCCAGCACAAGCGTCATTGCTGTTCAAATTTCTGATGTAAATGACAATTCTCCTCGATTCATGGAACCTCTGATTAATGTTTATGTGAAAGAGAACAGCCCGATAGGAGCTACTATTTATACACTCACGACGGTAGATTCAGATTTGAATGAAAACGCAAAAGCAACGTACCAGTTAATCAGCAGTTCTCAGAAGACCACACAGATAGCTTCAATGGTAAACATCAACTCAGAGACTGGAGATATAATCAGCCTGCAGTCTTTTAACTACGAGGAGTTAAAAACGTTTCAGTTTAAAGTTCAGGCCACAGACTCTGGTGTTCCTCCGCTCAGCAGCAACGTAACCGTGAACGTTTTAATTCTGGATGAAAATGACAATAATCCTATGATTCTTTCTCCGTATTCTGAGCACGGCTCCGTGAACAGTGAGAGCATCCCCTATTCTGCTGAAGCAGGATACTTTGTGGCAAAGATCAGGGCTGTAGACGCAGACTCTGGATACAATGCGCTGCTTTCTTATTACCTGACTGAGCCCAAAGGAAACAATCTCTTCCGGATCGGAACCAGCACCGGAGAAATCAGGACTAAGAGGAGAATGAGTGACAATGACCTGAAAGCTCACCCCTTGGTGGTGAGGGTTTCTGATAGTGGAGAAACCTCCCTGTCAGCTACTGTGTCTATTGATGTGATGGTGGTTGAAAGCACAGTTGACATCCAGACTCAGTTCAGACATGTGCCCATAAAGGAGGAGAGCTTCTCTAATTTAAACCTGTATCTGCTGATCGCCATTGTGTCGGTGTCAGTGATCTTTCTGCTGAGCTTCATCAGTTTAATAGCTGTCAAATGCCACAAGACAGACGGCACTTTCAGCAGGTACAGCGCCCCCATGATCACCACCCACCCTGACGGGAGCTGGTCTTACTCTAAAGCTACTCAGCAGTATGACGTGTGTTTCAGCTCAGACACGCTGAAGAGTGACGTAGTGGTTTTCCCCGCACCGTTTCCACCTGTAGATGCTGAGCTCATCAGTATTAACGGAGGAGACACTTTTACACGGACTCAGACTTTACCAAATAAAGAAAAGGTAAGAAAAACGCAACGATTTAATCTTTATTTTCTTGCCCTCGCAGTATGTATTCATTCCAAATTTTATTAATTGGTTGATTGGTTTGATTTTAGTTTGTGGCTTTTTCCTCGTTTATTTAAATTTTGAAAATAATGGTTCGAGTTTTCCGGGAACAGGAATATCCTGGATCCGGTGGTGTTTTAGACTGGAATATTTTCAGTATTCGGTAAAGGCAAAAAAGGCATGTTGTAAATATAAATGAAGGGTAAAAAACTGGATTCACATGCTTTGCTTTCATAACATTTAAGTTGTTGTTTTGTTTGTTTTTTTACCAACCGAAAAAGAGTATTAAAAACTAGCTTCTCTTAAAAACACCACCTGCTTCTCCACAAAATTATATTCATGCAGTTGTGGCAGATCTCCACGTGGTGACACTAAAGACCATAACATTGAGAGTTCCTTTTTAATAGTTTCGCGCTCCTCCCAGTTTTAGATGACGATTTGGCTTCTATGGGCTTTGTCACAAAGGAAGAATGAAAGGACAGATGGAAGATCTGTTTCTTCTATGAGCAAAATATATATTTGACGCAGTCTAAGGTCGTATGCTTTGATACTTGCGAAATTCGTGACAGGGTTTCCTTGCATTGGATGTGTATTTTAATCGCTGTATGGAATTATGCCTGTACCAATGAGGACGTCTATTGTTTCATATTTGGTGCTTGTGCTACTGGAGTGTTGTTGGAAAGCGGAGGCTGGGCAGCTCTCCTATTCCGTGTCAGAGGAAGTGAATCCGGGGACGTCTGTAGGAAATATCGCTAGGGATCTAAACCTCAACCTTCAAGATTTGGAATCCCGCATGTTTCAGACTGTTACTGGATCAAAGAGAAAATATTTCGAGGTAAATGTAAAGACTGGTGTTCTCTACGTTAATGAGAGAATAGACAGAGAGGAGCTCTGTGCGAAGGCACCAAAATGTACAGTCAGTGTAGAAGCCGTGATAAACAATCCTCTGAAGCTGTATCGCTTAGAAATAAACATATTAGATGTTAACGACAACGACCCGTTATTCACAGAAAAGTCTCAAATTGTAGACATAGCAGAGAATACTCTTCCTGGAATGAAGTTCGCTTTGTCAGAGGCTATCGATGCAGATGTAGGTAAAAACACGGTTAATGCGTTTAAATTAACACCGAATGAATATTTTTCTCTTGCTACAATCAAAGGAGGAGAAAGTGTTTCTGCCGAATTGGTTTTACAGAAAACACTGGATCGAGAGAAACAGCCTGTGATACATCTCACCGTGACTGCAATAGATGGAGGCACTCCGCCGAGATCTGGCACGTCACAGGTCATTATTCACGTTTTAGACATAAATGATAACCCTCCAGTGTTTAGTAGTCCCTTGTACAAAACTCGTATATCTGAAAATACACCAATCGGGGCAACAGTGATTACACTGAATGCAACCGACGCAGACGAAGGGACAAATGGTGAAATAGTGTATTCCTTAAGAAGTAAAGGGCAGGATCGTATCTTAGAGATTTTTGATATTGATCCCATAACGGGTGTGATCATGGTCAAAGCGAAAGTCAATTATGAAGAATATACAGCGTTCGAGATCCGAGCGGAAGCAAATGATAAAGCTCAGCCCCCGATGTCTGCTCACTGTAAAGTGCTGGTCGAAGTAATTGATGTAAATGACAATGCTCCTGAGATTACTGTGACGTCACTCTTCAATACCGTAAAGGAAGACGCTGATGTAGGCACCGCTATTGCACTTGTATCCATTTTAGACAATGATGGCGGTAGAAATGGTGAAGTGAAATGTAAAATCTTAAACCGGGTTCCATTTAAACTAGAGACAAACTACAAAAATTATTACTCGTTAGTTATTGACGGGGCTCTTGACAGAGAAAATACCTCCAGCTACAACGTCACCATATTAGCTACTGATGAGGGGACTCCTCCCCTTTCTAACATTAGCGTTATTACTATTCACGTTTCTGATGTAAACGACAACTCGCCTCGTTTTCCAGGGAGTGTAATTAATGTTTACGTGAAAGAAAACAGTAAAGTTGGGGCAGTTATTAAAACGGTTTCTGCATCTGATGCTGACATTGACCTGAATGGTCAGGTGAGATATTCATTTTTAGACAGTCAGAGTAACTCGGTGTCCGTGCCTACAATGGTGAACATCAACTCAGAGACTGGAGATATAATCAGCCTGCAGTCTTTTAACTACGAGGAGTTAAAAACGTTTCAGTTTAAAGTTCAGGCCACAGACTCTGGTGTTCCTCCGCTCAGCAGCAACGTGACTGTGAACGTTTTAATTCTGGATGAAAATGACAATAATCCAACAATTCTCGCGCCCTATTCTGAGCACGGCTCCGTTAACAGTGAGAGCATCCCCTATTCTGCTGAAGCAGGATACTTTGTGGCAAAGATCAGGGCTGTAGACGCAGACTCTGGATACAATGCGCTGCTTTCTTATCACCTGACTGAGCCCAAAGGAAACAATCTCTTCCGGATCGGAACCAGCACCGGAGAAATCAGGAGTAAGAGGAGAATGAGTGACAATGACCTGAAAGCTCACCCCTTGGTGGTGAGGGTTTCTGATAGTGGAGAACCCTCCCTGTCAGCTACTGTGTCTATTGATGTGATGGTGGTTGAAAGCACAGCTGACATCCAGACTCAGTTCAGACATGTGCCCATAAAGGAGGAGAGCTTCTCTGATTTAAACCTGTATCTGCTGATCGCCATTGTGTCGGTGTCAGTGATCTTTCTGCTGAGCCTCATCAGTTTAATAGCTGTCAAATGCCACAAGACAGACGGCACTTTCAGCAGGTACAGCGCCCCCATGATCACCACCCACCCTGACGGGAGCTGGTCTTACTCTAAAGCTACTCAGCAGTATGACGTGTGTTTCAGTTCAGACACACTGAAGAGTGACGTGGTGGTTTTCCCCGCACCGTTTCCACCTGTAGATGCTGAGCTCATCAGTATTAACGGAGGAGACACTTTTACACGGACTCAGACTTTACCGAATAAAGAAAAGGTAAGAGGCATAAAGAATCAATCTTATCAATCAGTGCATTTGTTGTTTCCACATATAGTTTTAGCAGTAGTATAAAGTATACCCCAGTTACTTCTTGGTGTTTCGAGTGTGGTTCCCTTCATTACAGATGGTAGCTAATTAGTATGAATTGTCTGGAAACATAAAAAAAGTCTGATAGGTTTCACGTATCCATTGTTTTATACTCTGACATTGCCTAATGACAAAGGCGCTCTCCATGGTACTAATGTGTCTGTGGTCCTCATTCATCGGTACATGCTTTTATGGTCAAGTCGGATTACATGTGCCATAGTTTGTGTATGGGTCTGCAAATCATAGGTTTAAAAGACAACAAACAGTGTTTTTTTTTTTTTATGTAAAAGGGCAAAATGTTTTACAATTCTACTGTTTTTTACGATTAACAATATAAACTGGAATAATAGTAAGGAAATAAATTAAGACTTCTGTCTTTAATGCTCATCTGGTTTGTGAAACGTGCTTTTAAAAATATTTAAGACGGTGGAAGCAAATTGTTTTTCAGTTCAGCAGCAAACACTCAGTCATACCATCATTACCCACTTTTCTACTTTACAATCAGTATATTGTTATCCTTTTTGCTAGTTATATCATTCTTCTTCGTTTAATTCAATTACTTGGCTTCTTTGGCTGCTCTTACTGTTAAGTTTTTGCAACAAACGTAATGCTTCACGCAATCCGATCGTCAATGATACATCTCTGGTGTATTGCAGAATAGAAATACAGCTCATAACGGTGTTTGGTAAATATTCCACTGTGGTCTGTCACAGGAACACAAGATGTCGCTCGAGACCACGCATTTAATAGTGTTCAATCACGACCTAAAACTCCTCCTCCACCACCGTCGGTGAAATAAGAAACATCCCGTTTCGTAGGGGCTGGGTTAGTGAATCACTTCGTCGTCAAAGATGGGCCCTAAATGAAGAGAGCTTGGCTGTCTTTTGGATATTTTACCGTTTTGTGGATGAATGACGTTTGTTTGCCTGAACTCCTTATTTAAACAAGGAAGGATGAGTCGTCAGCGGTATAGACAGGCCGAATGGATGTTGTGCGCCATTCTTCTTTGTTTATTTGACTGGTCTGCAGCTCAGATTTCCTACTCCGTTTCGGAGGAGGTGGACAAAGGCACAGTTGTGGGGAATCTCGCTAAGGATTTAAATATTCAACCACAGCAACTGGAAGAACGGGGATTTCGGATTGTATCGGGCTACAGTAAGAAATATTTCGAGGCAAATTTAAGAACAGGCGCTTTGTTTGTCAACGAAAGGATAGACCGTGAAGAGCTTTGTCCGAATTTGCCTAAATGTCCCTTAAATATAGAAGGTCTATTGAGTAATCCTATGAATATTTATCGCATTGAGGTCATTATTATTGACATAAATGATAATGCACCATCATTCCTCGAGCAAACCCATGTGTTTAATATCTCCGAGTCTTCTTCATCGGGAGAGAGGTACCCGCTTCCGATAGCTCAAGATGCAGACACTGGGAGTAATTCAGTGAAAAGCTACAAGTTAAGTCCCAACGAGCATTTCTCCATAGATGTGAGTAGCGGAGGAGACAGTACGTCTGCTGAGTTAGTGCTGTCGAAAGCGTTAGACCGAGAGAAACAGGCTGTTATTAAACTAACATTAACTGCTGTAGATGGAGGAAAGCCTGCACGATCTGGTACGATGCAGATTCTTGTGAATGTCATAGATGTTAATGATAACACGCCCTCATTTAGCAAGTCGCTTTATAAAGTAAGAGTGAGCGAAAATGTACCCGTAAGTACAACGATACTGAAACTAAATGCAACCGATTTAGACGAAGGTCCACATTCAGACATCAGATATTCTTTAATGAAAAGAGGAAATGTAAACTCTGCTGAAAAATTCAATATTGTTCCTGAAAGCGGTGAAATTATTGTAAAGGCTAATTTGGATTACGAGGAAAGCAATGCATATGAATTAAGAGTACAAGCAACAGACCAAGGCGCTTCTCCTCGCAGTGGTTATTCTAAAGTGCTGGTAGAGGTGGTCGATGTCAATGACAATGCACCAGAAATCTCCATAACTTCACTAATGAGTCCGGTAAAGGAAAGTGCTGAAATTGGAACAGTCGTTGCATTGGTGACTGTGACTGATAAAGATGGAGGACAAAACGGCCTTCTCACGTGTAAAATTAAAGACCCAGTCCCCTTTACGTTAACGTCAAATTATAAAAACTATTACTCCTTGATAGTTGACGGTCTCCTTGACAGAGAGTTTGTTTCACAATATGACGTCACCATTACTGCTACCGACGAAGGTAGCCCGCCTCTTTCGAGCACAGCTGTAATCACTGTGCACGTTTCTGATATTAATGACAACGCGCCCCATTTCCCAGATGTCAATAAAAATGTTTACGTGAAAGAGAACAGCAAAGTGGGAGATATTATCACAAGGACAACTGCACAGGATGCAGACGCAGATGAAAATGCTAAATTGACTTATTCATTGGTGAATAATTATCCGAAAGATTTTCCAGTTTCAACAGTTGTAAATATCAACTCAGAGACTGGAGATATAATCAGCCTGCAGTCTTTTAACTATGAGGAGTTAAAAACGTTTCAGTTTAAAGTTCAGGCCACAGACTCTGGTGTTCCTCCGCTCAGCAGCAACGTGACTGTGAACGTTTTTATCCTGGATGAAAATGACAATAATCCAACAATACTCGCGCCTTATTCTGAGCACGGCTCCGTTAACAGTGAGAGCATCCCTTATTCTGCTGAAGCAGGATACTTTGTAGCAAAGATCAGGGCTGTAGACGCAGACTCTGGATACAATGCGCTGCTTTCTTACCACCTGTCTGAGCCCAAAGGAAACAATCTCTTCCGGATCGGAACCAGCACCGGAGAAATCAGGACTAAGAGGAGAATGAGTGACAATGACCTGAAAGCTCACCCCTTGGTGGTGAGGGTTTCTGATAGTGGAGAACCCTCCCTGTCAGCTACTGTGTCTATTGATGTGATGGTGGTTGAAAGCACAGCTGACATCCAGACTCAGTTCAGACATGTGCCCATAAAGGAGGAGAGCTTCTCTGATTTAAACCTGTATCTGCTGATCGCCATTGTGTCAGTGTCAGTGATCTTTCTGCTGAGCCTCATCAGTTTAATAGCTGTCAAATGCCACAGGACAGACGGCAATTTCAGCAGGTACAGCGCCCCAATGATCACCACCCACCCTGACGGGAGCTGGTCTTACTCTAAAGCTACTCAGCAGTATGACGTGTGTTTCAGCTCAGACACGCTGAAGAGTGATGTAGTGGTTTTCCCCGCACCGTTTCCACCTGTAGATGCTGAGCTCATCAGTATTAACGGAGGAGACACTTTTACACGGACTCAGACTTTACCGAATAAAGAAAAGGTAAGATTCAGTTTAAATGAAGCAATTTCAGTTCACAATTGCCCTTTTTTACTTATTTTGCTTTTAGCCTTTATTGTTACGACCCATACACGAGTCAACGGAAGCAAGGTCCTGAAATCAGAGTTATAAAAGTAGTTGATCGCTCCCCAGTTATCATAGCAAGTTCCGCTGTTGACCTGAGCTCATGTTGTAGTTGGGATATGAACTAATAGAAACTCTCACCAGTGATGCTGTCCTGAAATGTCGCTTTTTTGAGAGCAGGATTATTTGATAGTGTCAGCTCTAAAAAGCACCAGTACACTGAGAACATGCTGTTTACAGCCTGAGTGCACAGAGCTCTCCTTGGTGCTGAAATGATCCCTCTGTGTTCTGTAACCTCTTTGGATCCTTCCATTGTTAAATCACCTATTTCTTTCGTAAAAACATTTGAAGTATGATTAGTTGGTTGAGTGATTACCTAATTGATCAGTTACTTTACGAAAAGAATTAGAATCAACTTGATTTTTTTTTTTTTTTTCTGGATACACTAAATCACTGTGACTTATGTATCCTCAATTGGCTCCCTTTAATTTTTTGATTTGCATTTGGAAACGGCCATGATTAGATAATTAAATATCAAATGTGAAATTCCATATGTAACGCACTGAAACCAATTCATGCAGAAAGGATTTAAATAACACATATTTTACATCACTGTAAATCCCTCGGCTAAGTGTTACTCATATTTATGTTGCCGTATCTGTCATTTACCACATGATGTCGCTCGAGACCACAGATATGATTGTTACAATATGTGTAGTAACTCCTCCCTGCACGAGAAACCATAAACCTTCTTTCGCCATAGACACTCGGACTGTACTGTACTGTGCTGCTGCTGCTGTTGGATAATCGTGTTTATGACGGAAATATGCATATACTTAAAATAGGTGTTTAGCGGGATTCGGTATTTATTGTACAACGATGGGGAACGAGGAGTATGCCTGGATTCATGTCATTGCCCTGCTGAGTCTTTGTGACTGGTCTGCTTCGCAACTGTCTTACTCCATTTCCGAGGAGGTGAACAAAGGCACAGTGGTGGGGAATATCGCAAAGGATTTAAACTTGAATGTACAAGAGCTAGAAACCAGAGATCTGCGGATTGTTTCGGGTTACAGTAAGAAATATTTTGACGTGAATTTGCGGACCGGTAATGTCTTTGTTTACGAGAGGATAAACAGAGAAGAGCTTTGTCCAAACACGGCGCAATGCTCCCTAAGAATACAGGCTGTTTTAAGCAATCCAATGAACGTACACCGCATTGAGGTCAGTGTTTTAGACATAAATGATAACTCCCCAGAATTCATTGAACAGTCGTATTCGTTAAACATCTCCGAATCAATGTCTCCAGGGGAGCGATATCTTCTCCCAATAGCAGTAGACGCGGACACAGGCAGCAACTCAGTAAAGACCTACAAGCTGAGCCAAAATGAATATTTCTCCCTTGATGTGCAGAGCGGTGGAGACCACGGTGTGTCTGCGGAGTTAGTGCTGCAAAAAGCTTTAGACCGAGAGAAACAGCCAGTTATTAAACTTGTTCTCGCCGCTATAGATGGAGGAAAACCTGCCAGATCGGGCACATTGCAGATTGATGTAAATGTAATAGATGCAAATGATAATACACCAGTTTTCGGAAAATCGCTATACAAAATACGTGTGAGTGAAGACGTTGCACACGGTACAGTGGTAATTAAATTAAATGCAACGGATTTAGACGAGGGCATGAACAGTAAGATCCTGTATTCGTTTATTAAACGAGGAAATATTGATCCGTCAAATATTTTCGATCTAAATTCAGAAACAGGAGAAATCACCGTGAAGGGAACATTAGATTATGAAGAGACGCCTGCTTATGAAGTTAGAGTTAAAGCAATGGATCAAGGCACCTCTCCTCGTAGTGCACATGCTAAACTGCTAATAGAGATAATTGATGTGAATGACAATGCCCCAGAAATATCTGTGACGTCACTCATGACGCCTGTTAAAGAAGACGCAGAATTGGGGACGATCGTTGCTTTGGCTACAGTGAGTGATAAAGATGGAGGAAACAATGGTGTAACTAACTGTAAGGTAGTTGGGTCTGTTCCCTTCAAACTAAAGTCCAACTACAAAAATGATTATTCGTTAGTAGTTGATGGACCACTGGACAGAGAAAACACTTCTCTTTACAATGTCACCATTACAGCCACAGATGAAGGAAGTCCACCTCTGTCCAGTATCAGGGTCATTACTGTTCATGTTTCTGATGTCAATGATAATGCACCTCGATTTATGGAGCCTGTGATTCATGCGTATGTGAAAGAAAACAGTCCAGTAGGTTCCGTTATTTATACAGTAAATGCATTTGATCCTGATTTGGACAATAATGCAAAACTGACTTACACATTGTTGGATAGTTCTCCAAAAAATATTCCAATTTCGTCAATGGTGAACATCAACTCAGAGACTGGAGATATAATTGGCCTGCAGTCTTTTAACTACGAGGAGTTAAAAACGTTTCAGTTTAAAATTCAGGCCACAGACTCTGGTGTTCCTCCGCTGAGCAGCAACGTGACTGTAAACGTTTTAATTCTGGATGAAAATGACAACAGTCCCATGATTCTTTCTCCATATTCTGAACATGGCACCGTTAACAGTGAGAGCATCCCCTATTCTGCTGAAGCGGGATACTTTGTGGCAAAGATCAGGGCTGTAGACGCAGACTCTGGATACAATGCGCTGCTTTCTTATCACCTGACTGAACCTAAAGGAAACAACCTCTTCCGGATTGGAACCAGCACCGGAGAAATCAGGACTAAGAGGAGAATGAGTGACAATGACCTGAAAGCTCACCCCTTGGTGGTGAGGGTTTCTGATAGTGGAGAACCCTCCCTGTCAGCTACTGTGTCTATTGATGTGATGGTGGTTGAAAGCACAGCTGACATCCACACTCCATTCAGACATGTGCCCATAAAGGAGGAGAGCTTCTCTGATTTGAACCTGTATCTGCTGATTGCCATTGTGTCGGTGTCAGTGATCTTTCTGCTGAGCCTCATCAGTTTAATAGCTGTCAAATGCCACAGGACAGACGGCAATTTCAGCAGGTACAGCGCCCCCATGATCACCACCCACCCTGACGGGAGCTGGTCTTACTCTAAATCTACTCAGCAGTATGACGTGTGTTTCAGTTCAGACACACTAAAGAGTGACGTAGTGGTTTTCCCCGCACCGTTTCCACCTGTAGATGCCGAGCTCATCAGTATTAACGGAGGAGACACTTTTACACGGACTCAGACTTTACCCAATAAAGAAAAGGTAGGCTACACGTTGAAAATAATACTTCAGTAACTGGTAATCCTGTCAGAATGTGCTCTACTGTATGTTGCTTGCCCTAGTCTATAAGGAATACATTAAAACACCACACACAAAAATGTATTTAAGGATTTCTATTTTGCACACCATCTTAGTCTCATAAATGTTTAAATGACCAAGCATTTGCATTGTGTCTTCGTAAGCAATGTGGTCAAGTAAAGAGAAAATTAGTGGAAAAAAGGTTGACATGATAACAATTTTGTCTCAGTTCTGCACCATGGTCAGCAGTCTTCAAACTTTTTTTTTTTTTTCCTAACCTTGGGCTTCAGTGTCATGATGCCACCAACCTGCTCTTTATGGCCTCTGGGAAAATCTCACCAGTATAGGGCAACATGACCTCAGCAGCTCATTATTTATGTTGAACTCACCATTGTGCTCAATTTTGCATTCTTCATTTGGCTACCATTCTGTTCTCAAAGACAATTTTAAGTTCAACACTGAACTACAAACAGCTCTTGAGAAAGTAACATGTTTATGAAATGGTGCTGTCCACGGTGCTGAAGTCAGGCTTGCAACATGGTTTCTGCGCTGTCTATAATGAAATAAACATCTGTTTATGTATCATCATTAATGTTCGATTACTCAAGGGAGTTGTTGTTTGTAAATGGCATTAGTACA
Organism: Argyrosomus regius; assembly: GCA_946959425.1. Taxonomy (NCBI): domain Eukaryota; kingdom Metazoa; phylum Chordata; class Actinopteri; family Sciaenidae; genus Argyrosomus; species Argyrosomus regius. Next base: position 14,346,151 of record OX336893.1, read on the forward strand.
TTTATTACTCTGTTGTCTTTTTCTGGATACTTTACAGTATTCCAAATTTGAAGTGTGTTATCGGGCCTAGGATATGTACATCAGTGGATGGTTGCTGAACTCTGAATATTTAAATATTCAAATGTTCAACATCAGTATTAATAAGTATATACGTGATAAACTTGTAACTATTTGATCATGATTTGACGTCAACCATCACGCAAGCTTGGAGTGTATTTGGTCAGCTAAGAAAATGATCATGCAAATAAACTAACAAAGTCAAATAGAACTTAACAAACATTCACCACATGATGTCGCTGGAGACCGTAGATCAGAATGTTTATGAATATCTAAAACTCCTCCTCCGTGGATGGGGAAAACATGAAATCGTCATCGGCCATTATACTCGCTTCGGCACTCGGTGGTGTTGGGACGAAAAAGGCTGGCGCTTGACTCAGTGATTTACCTTTATAGGAGTCATCTATAGATTAGATTGAAGACTGATTTGGTTCGGTGTCTTTTTTTACACCAATGATGGATGTGCGACGACTAAAGGAACACGCATGGATGCATGTTGTTGTGCTGCTTTGTCTTTGTGACTGCTCTGCCTCACAGATATCTTACTCAATCTCCGAGGAGGTGAACAAAGGCACCGTATTGGGGAATATCGCAAAGGATTTAAACCTCAATGTACACGAACTAGAAAACAGAGATGTCCAAATCGTATCGGGATACAAGAAGAAATATTTTGATGTGAATTTGCGGACCGGAAACATCTTTGTTGACGAAAGAATAGACAGAGAGGAGTTTTGTCCAAATACGGTAAAATGCTCCTTGAAATTACAGGCCGTTCTAAACAATCCAATGACTGCACAACGTATTGAAGTAAATATTTTGGATATAAATGATAATTCGCCGGTTTTCGTTGAACAATCGCATTTATTTAATATCACCGAATCATTGTCACCGGGGGAGAGATATCTCCTGCCGATAGCAGAAGACGCGGACATAGGCAGCAACTCAGTAAAGACTTACAAACTGAGTCAAAATGAATATTTCTCCCTTGATGTACAGACCGGCGGAGATCACGGTGTGTCTGCTGAGTTAGTGCTGCAGAAAGCTTTAGACCGAGAGAAACAGCCAGTTATTTTACTGCTCCTGACGGCTGTGGACGGGGGTAAACCTGCTAGATCAGGAACATTGCAGTTAACAATTAATGTATTAGATGTCAATGATAATACACCGACATTTAGTAAATCTCTTTATAAAGTGCGTGTCAAAGAAAATGCGACCACCGGAACACTCGTAATTAAATTGAATGCAACGGATTTAGACGAGGGCATGAACAGTAAGATCCTGTATTCGTTTATCAAACGAGGAAATATTGATCCGTCAAATATTTTCGATCTAAATTCAGAAACAGGAGAAATCACCGTGAAGGGAACATTAGATTATGAAGAGACGCCTGCTTATGAAGTTAGAGTTCAAGCAATGGATCAAGGCACCTCTCCTCGTAGTGCACATGCTAAACTGCTAATAGAGATAATTGATGTGAATGACAATGCCCCAGAAATATCTGTGACGTCACTCATGACGCCTGTTAAAGAAGACGCAGAATTGGGGACGATCGTTGCTTTGGTTACAGTGAGTGATAAAGATGGAGGAAACAATGGTGTAACTAACTGTAAGGTAGTTGGGTCTGTTCCCTTTAAACTAAAGTCCAACTACAAAAATGATTATTCGTTAGTAGTTGATGGACCACTGGACAGAGAAAACACTTCTCTTTACAATGTCACCATTGCAGCCACAGATGAAGGAAGTCCACCTCTGTCCAGTATCAGGGTCATTACTGTTCATGTTTCTGATGTCAATGATAATGCACCTCGATTTATGGAGCCTGTGATTCATGTGTATGTGAAAGAAAACAGTCCAGTAGCCTCCGTTATTTATACAGTAAATGCATTTGATCCTGATTTGGACAATAATGCAAAACTGACTTACGCATTGTTGGATAGTTCTCCAAAAAATATTCCAATTTCATCAATGGTGAACATCAACTCAGAGACTGGAGATATAATCAGCCTGCAGTCTTTTAACTATGAGGAGTTGAAAACATTTCAGTTTAAAGTTCAGGCCACAGACTCTGGTGTTCCTCCGCTCAGCAGCAACGTGACCGTGAACGTTTTAATTCTGGATGAAAATGACAATAATCCAACAATTCTGGCGCCTTATTCTGAGCATGGCTCCGTTAACAGTGAGAGCATCCCCTATTCTGCTGAAGCGGGATACTTTGTGGCAAAGATCAGGGCTGTAGACGCAGACTCTGGATACAATGCGCTGCTTTCTTATCACCTGTCTGAGCCCAAAGGAAACAACCTCTTCCGGATCGGAACCAGCACCGGAGAAATCAGGACTAAGAGGAGAATGAGTGACAATGACCTGAAAGCTCACCCCTTGGTGGTGTTGGTTTCTGATAGTGGAGAACCCTCCCTGTCAGCTACTGTGTCTATTGATGTGATGGTGGTTGAAAGCACAGCTGACATCCAGACTCAGTTCAGACATGTGCCCATAAAGGAGGAGAGCTTCTCTGATTTAAACCTGTATCTACTGATCGCCATTGTGTCGGTGTCAGTGATCTTTCTGCTGAGCCTCATCAGTTTAATAGCTGTCAAATGCCACAGGACAGACAGCACTTTCAGCAGGTACAGCGCCCCCATGATCACCACCCACCCTGACGGGAGCTGGTCTTACTCTAAAGCTACTCAGCAGTATGACGTGTGTTTCAGTTCAGACACGCTGAAGAGTGACGTAGTGGTTTTCCCAGCACCGTTTCCACCTGTAGATGCTGAGCTAATCAGTATTAACGGAGGAGACACTTTTACACGGACTCAGACTTTACCCAACAAAGAAAAGGTAGGCCATTTGTGCTGAATGCTTCTAAGACCTAACAGTGATATGACAAAAATACAATGTTTTTTTTTCCTGACTGCTCATGAGTATCAACATTTCACCTATAGTACTTTGATATATAAAAACCTACATATATAGAAAGTCATAAATAAGGCAATGGAATACTAACACTAACTCTCGATTTATCACTATGTTGAAACACCAACATTAACTTTAACATTGTCTGACTGGACATTAGTATATGTTGATGGTCAGTTCCTTAACTCCAAGCTGTAACATAACATCTAGCCCTTTCACAATTTGTTCCATATGTTCTCTCTCTGTAGTGGTCTGTGCCAAAACACAAAACCTCAGCTGATGCTGTAGTGAAACAATCAATCTAGTTTGTTGCTTGTGTCTCGATAGATCACCGTGTGGTGCCGAACTACATTTTTATATCCTTCTACTGAAAACACTGCTGCTTTTATGCGTGTTAAAAGCATTTCATTGATGATTAAAATGATCAAATGTGGTCATTACTTGAAATAAAACAGTGGTAGCATAGGTCCTGAGTTTGTAACTTCGGCTGTATGTAGCTGGTATCATTCTGCTGTGATCTAACATTGCCAATGCCTCCTGAAACTATGTAATGAAAAGGCGCTGTCCATGGTGCTGGACTTTGTGTTGGCAATATGCGGTTTCTGCATCATCCTGCTGTGAATCAAACTCCTTTATGTAATTTATGATTCATTCTAAACATAAACTTCTAAAATATGACAATCACGTTCAGAAATTGCTCATAGTTGTTGCTTTTCTCAAAACATTTTAGTCTTTGTCCTTTACAATGCCTCCTTTGGCAAATAACATGCAGTATATAGCTTTTCCATCATTCAGGGTAGCCTCTCTCTAAATACTAAAACATATATGTAAACGTGATCATTTCTATCATTCATAATATGGGAAATTATCTGGGAATGCGATATGCTGGCTTGTATTTGCTTGCCTATCATTCACCACATGATGTCGCACGAGACCATAGCCTTGACTGTGTTTATGTATCCAAAACTCCTCCTCCCTGCATGTTGAAAAAACTAAACCGTCATCGCCCATCAGTACACCCACGAAAGGTACTGGGATGAGGAGGCCAAAAGCTTCCCCACGATAATATTTATTTGGACGGAAATATCTGTACTGAGGATAAATGATCGTTTGGCTTCAGTTCTTTTGTTGCATCAACGATGTATGTTCGACGACAGAAGGAATACGTCTGGATTCACATTGTTGTGTTTCTTTGTCTTTGTGACTGGTCTGCTTCGCAGCTATCCTACTCGATTTCCGAGGAGGTGAACAAAGGCACCGTAGTGGGGAATATCGCAAAGGATTTAAACCTCAATGTACAGGAATTAGAGACCAGAGATCTACGTATTGTTTCGAGTTACAGTAAGAAATATTTTGACGTGAATTTGCGGACGGGAAACCTGTTTGTTAATGAACGAATAGACAGAGAGGAGCTTTGTCCGAATGTAGTAAAATGCTCGTTAAGAATTCAAGCTCTTCTAAACAATCCTATGACTGCACACCGCATAGAGATTAACGTGTTAGATATAAACGACAATTCACCTTCTTTTAGTGAAAAAACGTATTCTTTGAATATTTCCGAATCATCTTTAACGGGAGAACGACATCTTCTACCAATAGCAGAAGACGCGGACATAGGCACCTACTCAGTAAAGACCTACAAGCTGAGCCAAAATGAATATTTCTCGCTAGATTTACAGAGCGGCGGGAGATCAAGGTGTGTCTGCTGAATTAGTGCTGCAGAAAGCTTTAGACCGAGAGAAACAATCGGTGATAACACTTCTCTTGACGGCTATAGATGGAGGTAAACCTGCTAGATCAGGAACATTACAAATACATGTTAATGTATTAGATGCCAATGATAATATACCCACTTTTAGCAAATCGCTTTATAAAGTACGTGTACATGAAAACACTGCACAGGGAACAGTGGTAATAAAATTAAATGCAACGGATTTAGACGAGGGCATGAACAGTAAGATCCTGTATTCGTTTATCAAACGAGGAAATATTGATCCGTCAAATATTTTCGATCTAAATTCATTAACAGGAGAAGTCACCGTGAAGGGAACATTAGATTATGAAGAGACGCCTGCTTATGAAGTTAGAGTTCAAGCAATGGATCAAGGCACCTCTCCTCGTAGTGCACATGCTAAACTGCTGATAGAGATAATTGATGTGAATGACAATGCCCCAGATATATCTGTGACGTCACTCATGACGCCTGTTAAAGAAGACGCAGAATTGGGGACGATCGTTGCTTTGGTTACAGTGAGCGATAAAGATGGAGGAAACAATGGCGTAACTAACTGTAAAGTAGTTGGGTCTGTTCCCTTCAAACTAAAGTCCAACTACAAAAATGATTATTCGTTAGTAGTTGATGGACCATTGGACAGAGAAAACACTTCTCTTTACAATGTCACCATTGCAGCCACAGATGAAGGAAGTCCACCTCTGTCCAGTATCAGGGTCATTACTGTTCATGTTTCTGATGTCAATGATAATGCACCTCGATTTATGGAGCCTGTGATTCATGTGTATGTGAAAGAAAACAGTCCAGTAGGCTCCGTTATTTATACAGTAAATGCATTTGATCCTGATTTGGACAATAATGCAAAACTGACTTACGCATTGTTGGATAGTTCTCCAAAAAATATTCCAATTTCATCAATGCTAAACATCAACTCAGAGACTGGAGATATAGTCAGTTTGCAGGCCTTTAACTACGAAGAGTTAAAAACGTTTCAGTTTAAAGTTCAGGCCACAGACTCTGGTGTTCCTCCGCTCAGCAGCAACGTGACTGTGAACGTTTTAATTCTGGATGAAAATGACAATAATCCAACAATTCTCGCGCCATATTCTGAACACGGCTCCGTTAACAGTGAGAGCATCCCCTATTCTGCTGAAGCAGGATACTTTGTGGCAAAGATCAGGGCTGTAGACGCAGACTCTGGATACAATGCGCTGCTTTCTTATCACCTGACTGAGCCTAAAGGAAACAACCTCTTCCGGATCGGAACCAGCACCGGAGAAATCAGGACTAAGAGGAGAATGAGTGACAATGACCTGAAAGCTCACCCTTTGGTGGTGTTGGTTTCTGATAGTGGAGAAACCTCCCTGTCAGCTACTGTGTCTATTGATGTGATGGTGGTTGAAAGCACAGCTGACATCCAGACTAATTTCAGACATGTGCCCATAAAGGAGGAGAGTTTCTCTGATTTGAACCTATATCTGCTGATCGCCATTGTGTCAGTGTCAGTGATCTTTCTGCTGAGCCTCATCAGTTTGATAGCTGTCAAATGCCACAGGACAGACAGCAATTTCAGCAGGTACAGCGCCCCCATGATCACCACCCACCCTGACGGGAGCTGGTCTTACTCTAAAGCTACTCAGCAGTATGACGTGTGTTTCAGTTCAGACACGCTGAAGAGTGATGTAGTGGTTTTCCCCGCACCGTTTCCACCTGTAGATGCTGAGCTCATCAGTATTAACGGAGGAGACACTTTTACACGGACTCAGACTTTACCCAACAAAGAAAAGGTAGGCCATTTGTGCTGAATGCTTCTAAGACCTAACAGTGATATGACAAAAATACAATGTTTTTTCCTGACTGCTTATGAGTATTAACATTTCACCTACAGTACTTTGATATATACAAACCTACATATGTAGAAAGTCATAAATAAGGCAATGGAATACTAACACCAACTCTCAATGTATCACTCTATGTTGAAACAGGAACTAACATTAACTTTAACATTGTCCAGCTGGACATAAGCATATGTTGATGGTCAGTTTCTTAACTACAAGCTGTAACATAACGTCTAGCCCTTTCACAATTTGCCCGATATGTTCTCTCTCTGAAGTGGTCTGTGACAAAACACAAAACTTCAGCTGATGCTGTAGTGAAACAATCAAAATACTTTGTTGCTTGTATCTCAATAGACCACCCTGTGGTGCCAAACTATATTTTTATACCATTCTACTGAAAACACTGCTGCTTATATGCGTGTTAAAAGCATTTCATTAATGATTAAAATGATCAAATGTGGTCATTACTTGAAATAAAACTGTGGTCGCATAGGTGCTGAGTTTGTAACTTCGGCTGTATGTAGCTGGTATCATTCTGCTGTGATCTAACATTGCCAATGCCTCCTGAAACTGTATGTAATGAAAAGGTGCTGTCCATGGTGCTGGACTTTGTGTTGGCAATACGCGATTTCTGCATCATCCTGCTGTGAATCAAACTCCTTTATGTAATTTATGATTAATTCTAAACATGAACTTCTAAAATATGACACTCCCGTTCAGAAATTGCTCATAGTTGTTGCTTTTCTGGAAACATTTTAATCTTTGTCCTTTACAATGCCTCCTTTGGCAAATAACATGCAGTATATAGCTTTTCCATCATTCAGGGTAGCCTCTCTCTAAATACTAAAACATATATGTAAACGTGATCATTTGTATCATTCATAATATGTGAAATTATCTGGGAATGCGATATGCTGGCTTGTATTTGCTTGCCTATCATTCACCACATGATGTCGCACGAGACCATAGCCTTGACTGTGTTTATGTATCCAAAACTCCTCCTCCCTGCATGTTGAAAAAACTAAACCGTCATCGCCCATCAGTACACCCACGGAAGGTACTGGGACGAGGAGGCCAAAAGCTTCCCCACGATAATATTTATTTGGACGGAAATATCTGTACTGAGGATAAATGATCGTTTGGCTTCAGTTCTTTTGTTGCATCAACGATGTATGTTCGACGACAGAAGGAATACGTCTGGATTCACATTGTTGTGTTTCTTTGTCTTTGTGACTGGTCTGCTTCGCAGCTATCCTACTCGATTTCCGAGGAGGTGAACAAAGGCACCGTAGTGGGGAATATCGCAAAGGATTTAAACCTCAATGTACAGGAATTAGAGACCAGAGATCTACGTATTGTTTCGAGTGACAGTAAGAAATATTTTGACGTGAATCTGCGGACGGGAAACCTGTTTGTTAATGAACGAATAGACAGAGAGGATCTGTGCCCTCATGTGGTAAAATGCTCCATCAAAGTACAAGCCGCTTTAAATAATCCAATGAATGTACACCGCATCGAAGTCAACATACTTGATATAAATGATAACTCGCCTTCGTTCATTGAACAAGCGCATTTCTTAAACATCTCCGAATTACTGTCGCCGGGAGAAAGATATCTTCTCCCAATAGCAGAAGACGCGGACATAAACAGCAATTCAGTAAAGACCTATAGGCTCAGCCAAAACGAGTATTTCTCTCTTGATGTGCAGAGCGGCGGAGATCACGGTGTGTCTGCTGAGTTAGTGCTGCAGAAAGCTTTAGACCGAGAGAAACAGGCAGTTATTACGCTGCTCCTGACGGCTGTAGATGGAGGTAAACCTGCTAGATCAGGGACGTTGCAGTTAACTGTAAATGTTCTAGATGTTAATGACAATACGCCCACTTTCAGTAAATCTCTTTATAAAGTACGTATTAAAGAAAATGCGACTCCCGGAACACTCGTAATTAAGTTAAATGCAACGGATTTAGACGAGGGCATGAACAGTAAGATCCTGTATTCATTTATCAAACGAGGAAATATTGATCCGTCAAATATGTTTGATCTAAATTCAGAAACAGGAGAAATCACCGTGAAGGGAACATTAGATTATGAAGAGACGTCTGCTTATGAAGTTAGAGTTCAAGCAATGGATCAAGGCATCTCTCCTCGTAGTGCACATGCTAAACTGCTTATAGAGATAATTGATGTGAATGACAATGCCCCAGAAATATCTGTGACGTCACTCATGACGCCAGTTAAAGAAGACGCAGAATTGGGGACGATCGTTGCTTTGGTTACAGTGAGCGATAAAGATGGAGGAAACAATGGTGTAACTAACTGTAAGGTAGTTGGGTCTGTTCCCTTCAAACTAAAGTCCAACTACAAAAATGATTATTCGTTAGTAGTTGATGGACCACTGGACAGAGAAAACACTTCTCTTTACAATGTCACCATTGCAGCCACAGATGAAGGAAGTCCACCTCTGTCCAGTATCAGGGTCATTACTGTTCATGTTTCTGATGTCAATGATAATGCACCTCGATTTATGGAGCCTGTGATTCATGTTTATGTGAAAGAAAACAGTCCAGTAGGCTCCGTTATTTATACAGTAAATGCATTTGATCCTGATTTGGACAATAATGCGAAACTGACTTACACATTGTTGGATAGTTCTCCAAAAAATATTCCAATTTCATCAATGCTAAACATCAACTCAGAGACTGGAGATATAATCAGCCTGCAGTCTTTTAACTACGAGGAGTTAAAAACGTTTCAGTTTAAAGTTCAGGCCACAGACTCTGGTGTTCCTCCGCTCAGCAGCAACGTGACTGTGAATGTTTTAATTCTGGATGAAAATGACAATAATCCAACAATTCTCGCGCCTTATTCTGAGCACGGCTCCGTTAACAGTGAGAGCATCCCCTATTCTGCTGAAGCGGGATACTTTGTGGCAAAGATCAGGGCTGTAGACGCAGACTCTGGATACAATGCGCTGCTTTCTTACTACCTGTCTGAGCCCAAAGGAAACAACCTCTTCCGGATCGGAACCAGCACCGGAGAAATCAGGACTAAGAGGAGAATGAGTGACAATGACCTGAAAGCTCACCCCTTGGTGGTGTTGGTTTCTGATAGTGGAGAACCCTCCCTGTCAGCTACTGTGTCTATTGATGTGATGGTGGTTGAAAGCACAGCTGACATCCAGACTAATTTCAGACGTGTGCCCATAAAGGAGGAGAGCTTCTCTGATTTAAACCTGTATCTGCTGATTGCCATTGTGTCGGTGTCAGTGATCTTTCTGCTGAGCCTCATCAGTTTAATAGCTGTCAAATGCCACAGGACAGACGGCAATTTCAGCAGGTACAGCGCCCCCATGATCACCACCCACCCTGACGGGAGCTGGTCTTACTCTAAAGCTACTCAGCAGTATGACGTGTGTTTCAGCTCAGACACGCTGAAGAGTGACGTAGTGGTTTTCCCCGCCCCATTTCCGCCTGTAGATGCTGAGCTCATCAGCATTAACGGAGGAGATACT